>CM049840.1:13483336-14683336 GCA_027422415.1 Schizothorax lantsangensis
GAATGAAAGATTAACAGTGCTTACACTGTAAAATGCCTGATCTGGATAAGAAATGAATCGAACAGCACAAACATTACACACAATTTTATAAATTTGACCACGTGGATTCGAACCCACAACACCACAGGCTTTGAACTTCAATGAAGTGTTTTAGCAGAGAGCGCCACTTGGGCGCTGCATGTTTAACAGGCTGTTGAGGAGAGTTTAAGTGTGAAGAATGAAAGATTACAGTGCTACAATGTAAAAATGCTGATCGGATAAGAAACTAATCAAAACAGCACACACAATTTTATGAAGTTGCTCCAAGTGGGATTCGAACCCACAACACGACAGGCTTTGAGCTTCAACGGAAGTGTTTTAGCAGAGAGCGCCACTCAGCCCGCTGCATGTTAACAGGCTGTTGAGGAGAGGTTAAGGTGTAAGAATGAAAGATTTACAGTGCTACAACGTAAAATGCTGATCTGGATAAGAAACTAATCGAAACAGCACAACATTACACACAATTTTATAAATTTGATCCACGTGGGATTCGAACCCACAACACCACAGGCTTTGAACTTCAATGGAAGTGTTTTAGCAGAGAGCGCCACTTGGGCGCTGCATGTTTAACAGGCTGTTGAGGAGAGGTTAAGGTGTGAGAATGAAAGATTTACAGTGCTACAATGTAAAATGCTGATCGGGATAAGAAACTAATCAAAACAGCACACACAATTTTATGAAGTTGCTCCAAGTGGGATTCGAACCCACAACACGACAGGCTTTGAGCTTCAACGGAAGTGTTTTAGCAGAGAGCGCCACTCAGCCGCTGCATGTTTAACAGGCTGTTGAGGAGAGGTTAAGGTGTAAGAATGAAAGATTTACAGTGCTACAATGTAAAATGCTGATCGGGATAAGAAAGTAATCAAAACAGCACAACATTACACACAATTTTATAAATTTGATCCACGTGGGATTCGAACCCACAACACCACAGGCTTTGAACTTCAAAGGAAGCGGCTTAGCAGAGCGCGCCACTCGGCCACTACAGATTTGACAGGCTGCCTAGGAGAGGTTAAGGTGTGAGAATGAATTAGAATTTTTGAACTGCTGGTGGCACTATAGTGTTGGTCCTAGAGACCCCAAAATTGGTCAGATTACTATCTATGGTCATCACTACAAGTGTGCCAAATTGAATCATTTTCCAATGTTTCCTTCATAGGGCTGTCATAGTCTCCCATTTTGAAGATTAGGAAATTAGACAAAAACGATATAGCATGATTTGGCATGATCCAAGGAATCCATAGACACCAAGAACATAATTTTCTGACTAACTGTTCAAAAGTTATATCCAAAAATGTGATTTTTTTGGTATCTCACGACCCATAGGTGGCGCTGTTCCCAACTTTGGCATGGCCCCTCAGATCATGGTGTTGATGAAGCGTACCAAGTTTAATTTCAATTGATCAAAGTTTGGCCGAGATACAGCCTCTGAACCAAATATTAGGTCGACCTTGACGTTCACAACATCATAACTTTTTTTTTCACTAGTAGTCAAAAAATTCTGTTCAGTCATTTCTGTGCGGCTCGGTCCAAAGATTATCTGAGTCAATTTTGAGAAGAATTGGACAGATTTTGAAGGAGGAGTAGCGAAAACACTGTTTTTCATTTGCTTCAAAATGGCTGACAGACACCATGTTGGAAAATGACAAATGAGACATCGTCAGAATCGGCATAACCCAGGGAACAAAAAGACATAAAAATGACACATTTTGGACAATGCCTTCAACAGTTATAAGCTTTTTGCAAGAATCGTTATATCTGTGGAACACTAGGTGGCGCTGTCTTCAAACTTCCGGGGTACCTCCGGGACATTGTGTTCATGATCCCTACCGATTTTTGTACCGATATGTCAAATGGTTCAGAAGATATTGCAATTCATGACAAATTTCAAAATGGCGGACACGTGCTTCAGCCAATCCTGGCAAAATTGACATCCTCAGATTCGGCATGACCCAAGGAATCCATAGACCCCAAGAACATAATTTTCTGACAAACTAATAGAAAGTTATAAGCAAAAAAGTGAATTTGTGATATCTCACGACCCATAGGTGGCGCTGTTCCCAACTTTGGCATGGACCCTCAGACCATGGTGTTGACGAAGAGTACCAAGTTTCGTTTCGATTGATCAAAGTTTGGTCGAGATACAGCCTCTGAACCAATTTTGGGTCGACCTCGTTAAGTTCATAACATCATAACTTTTGAAAAAAGATTAATAAAAAAAATCTGTTCAGTCATTTTTGTGCGGCTCAGTCCAAAGATCATCTGAGTCAATTTTGAGAAGAATTGGACAGATTTTGAAGGAGGAGTAGCGAAAAGACAGAATACTGTACTTTTCAAAATGGCCGCTACTGTAATGGGCGGAGTCTTACTGTAAGCTATTGAATGTAATCAGCATGAAGAGACTAATCAGGTGTACTAAGTTTCATTTTTCTAGAACAAGGGGTTCAGGAGTTATTACCATTTCAATGTTGAGTTTTTGAACTGGTGGTGGCGCTATAGAGTTGGTTCTAGAGAACCCAAAGTTGGTCAGATCACTAGTAATGACCATCATTACAAGTGTACCAAATTTCATCATTTTCCTATGTTCCCTTCATAGGGCTGCCATAGAGCCCCATTGGCCAAGAAGAAGAATAATAATAAGAATATAGCTGCAAGCAGCGATTACCGGGGCCAAGCCTGCGAACGGGCCGCTGCGAGGCGCAGAGCGGAAAGAGCAAAAACAGCGGAAATGAAACGTACGTTGGAAAAAGCAGATAGGTTTGGAAGTACAGAAGTGCAAAATCGAACAGAAGTTGAGACGAGAACGAACAAACACAGGTTTCTGATTCGAGACGAATGCGCACGGAAGATCCGATGTCTGGAATAAAAGCAACGTTCGCACCGCTTCTGGCTACAGTACGGCTTGTGGTCCTAGTGTGTGACGTCCGGGATTCGAACCCACTACCTGAAGGGTTCTGAAGCACCGTTTTAACAGAGCGCACCACTCAGCCGCTGCATGTTTAACAGGCTGTTGAGGAGAGGTTAAGGTGTAAGAATGAAAGATTTACAGTGCTACAATGTAAAATGCTGATCTGGATAAGAAACTAATCGAAACAGCACAACATTACACACAATTTTATGAAGTTGCTCCAAGTGGGATTCGAACCCACAACACGACAGGCTTTGAGCTTCAATGGAAGTGTTTTAGCAGAGCGCACCACTCAGCTGCTGCATGTTTAACAGGCTGTTGAGGAGAGGTTAAGGTGTAAGAATGAAAGATTTACAGTGCTACAATGTAAAATGCTGATCGGGATAAGAAACTAATCGAAACAGCACAACATTACACACAATTTTATAAATTTGATCCACGTGGGATTCGAACCCACAACACGACAGGCTTTGAACTTCAAAGGAAGCGGCTTAGCAGAGCGCGCCACTCGGCCACTACAGATTTGACAGGCTGCCTAGGAGAGGTTAAGGTGTGAGAATGAATTAGAATGTTTGAACTGCTGCTGGCGCTATAGAGTTTGTCCTAGAGACCCCAAATTTGGTCAGATTACTATCTATGGCCACCACTACAAGTGTGCCAAATTGAATCATTTTCCAATGTTTCCTTCATAGGGCTGTCATAGTCTCCCATTTTGAAGATTAGGAAAGTAGACAAAAACGATATAGCATGATTTGGCATGATCAAAGGAATCCATAGACACCAAGAACATAATTTTCTGACTAACTGTTCAAAAGTTATATCCACAAATGTGATTTTTTTGGTATCTCACGACCCATAGGTGGCGCTGTTCCCAACTTTGGCATGGCCCCTCAGATCATGGTGTTGATGAAGCGTACCAAGTTTAATTTCAATTGATCAAAGTTTGGCCGAGATACAGCCTCTGAAACAATTTTGGGTTGACCTTGTTGTTCACAACATCATAACTTTTTTTTTCACTAGTAGTCAAAAAATTCTGTTCAGTCATTTCTGTGCGGCTCGGTCCAAAGATTATCTGAGTCAATTTTGAGAAGAATTGGACAGATTTTGAAGGAGGAGTAGCGAAAACACTGTTTTTCATTTGCTTCAAAATGGCTGACAGACACCATGTTGGAAAATTACAAATGAGACATCATCAGAATCGGCACAACCCAGGGAACGAAACAACATAAGAATGATGCATTTTGGACAACATTTTCAAAAGTTATAAGCATTTTTGTTTATCTCTGGAACACTAGGTGGCGCTGTCTTCAAACTTCCGGGGTACCTCCGGGACATTGTGTTCATGATCCCTACTGATTTTTGTACCGATATGTCAAATGGTTCAGAAGATATTGCAATTCATGACAAATTTCAAAATGGCGGACACGTGCTTCAGGCAATCCTGGCAAAATTGACATCCTCAGATTCGGCATGACCCAAGGAATCCATAGACCCCAAGAACATAATTTTCTGACAAACTAATAGAAAGTTATAAGCAAAAAAGTGAATTTGTGATATCTCACGACCCATAGGTGGCGCTGTTCCCAACTTTGGCATGGACCCTCAGACCATGGTGTTGACGAAGAGTACCAAGTTTCGTTTCGATTGATCAAAGTTTGGTCGAGATACAGCCTCTGAACCAATTTGGGGTCGACCTCGTTAAGTTCATAACATCATAACTTTTGAACAAAGATTAATAAAAAAAATCTGTTCAGTCATTTCTGTGCGGCTCAGTCCAAAGATCATCTGAGCCAATGTTGGGAAGAATTGGATCAATTTTGAAGGAGGAGTAGCGAATAGACAGAATACTGTACTTTTCAAAATGGCCGCTACTGTAATGGGTGGAGTCTTAATGTAAGCTATTGAATGTGATCAGCATCAAGAGAGCAATCGGGTGTACTAAGTTTCATTCTTCTACAATTAGGGGTTCAGGAGTTATTACCATTTCGATGTTGAATTTTTGAACTGGTGGTGGCGCTATAGAGTTGGTTCTAGAGAACCCAAAGTTGGTCAGATCACTAGTAATGACCATCATTACAAGTGTACCAAATTTCATCATTTTCCTATGTTCCCTTCATAGGGCTGCCATAGACTCCCATGGGACGAAAAGAAGAAGAATAATAATAATAATAAAACATACAGATACAATAGGGGCTACAGCCCTTCGGGCTTGGCCCCTAATAAAACATACAGATACAATAGGGGCTACAGCCCTTCGGGCTTGGCCCCTAAATATAGCTGCAAGCAGCGATTACCGGGGCCAAGCCTGCGAACGGGCCGCTGCGCGGCGCAGAGCGGAAAGAGCAAAAACAGCGGAAATGGAACGTACGTTGGAAAAAGCAGATAGGTTCGGAAGTACAGAAGTGCAAAATTGAACAGAAGTTGAGACGAGAACGAAAAAACAAGTTTCTTATTCGAGACGAACACGCAGGGAAGACCCGATGTCTAGAATAAAAGCAACGTTCGCACCGCTTCTGGCTACAGTACGGCTAGTGGTCCTAGTGTGTGACACCCGGGATTCGAACCCACTACCTGAAGAGTTCTGAAGCACCGTTTTAACAGAGCGCACCACTCAGCCGCTACATGTTTAACAGGCTGTTGAGGAGAGGTTAAGGTGTAAGAATGAAAGATTTACAGTGCTACAATGTAAAATGCTGATCTGGATAAGAAACTAATAGAAACAGCACAACATTACACACAATTTTATAAATTTGATCCACGTGGGATTCGAACCCACAACACCACAGGCTTTGAACTTCAAAGGAAGCGGCTTAGCAGAGCGCGCCACTCGGCCACTACAGATTTGACAGGCTGCCTAGGAGAGGTTAAGGTGTGAGAATGAATTAGAATTTTTGAACTGCTGCTGGCGCTATAGAGTTTGTCCTAGAGACCCCAAATTTGGTCAGATTACTATCTATGGCCACCACTACAAGTGTGCCAAATTTAATAATTTTCCAATGTTTCCTTCATAGGGCTGTCATAGTCTCCCATTTTGAAGATTAGGAAATTAGACAAAAACGATATAGCATGATTTGGCATGATCCAAGGAATCCATAGACACCAAGAACATAATTTTCTGACTAACTGTTCAAAAGTTATAAGCAAAAATGTGAATTTTTGGTATCTCACGACCCATAGGTGGCGCTGTTCCCAACTTTGGCATGGCCCCTCAGATCATGGTGTTGATGAAGCGTACCAAGTTTAATTTCAATTGATCAAAGTTTGGCCGAGATACAGCCTCTGAACCAATTTGGGTCACCTCGTTAAGTTCACAACATCATAACTTTTGAACAAAGATTAATAAAAAAAATCTGTTCAGTCATTTCTGTGCGGCTCAGTCCAATGATCATCTGAACCAATTTTGGGAAGAATTGGATCAATTTTGAAGGAGGAGTAGCGAAAAGACAGAATACTGTACTTGTCAAAATGGCCGCTACTGTAATGGGTGGAATCTTAATGTAAGCTATTGAATGTGATCAGCATGAAGAGAGTAATCAGGTGTACTAAGTTTCATTTTTCTAGAACAAGGGGTTCAAGAGTTATTACCATTTCAATGTTGAGTTGTTGAACTGTAGGTGGCGCTATAGAGTTTTTTTCTCGCTATCCAAAATGAAAGGACATAAAAATAAGAACATTTACACAACATTTTCAAAAGTTATAAGTATTTTTACAAGAATCATTATATTTCTGGAACACTAGGTGGCGCTGTCTTGAAACTTCCGGGGTACGTCTGGGACATGATGTTGATGATCCGTACCGATTTTTGTGCCGATATGTGAAATGGTTCAGAAGATATTGCAATTCATGACAAATTTCAAAATGGCGGACACGTGGTTCAGCCAATCCTGGCAAAATTGACATCCTCAGATTCGGCATGACCCAAGGAATCCATAGACACGAAGAACATCATTTTCTGACAAATTAATAGAAAGTTATAAGCAAATATGTGCATTTTTGGTATCTCACGACCCATAGGTGGCGCTGTTCCCAACTTTGGCATGGACCCTAAGACCGTGGTGTTGATGAAGCGTACTAAGTTTCGTTATGATTGATCAAAGTTTGGCTGAGATACAGACTCTGAACCAATTTGGGTCAACCTTGTTAAGTTCACAACATCATAACTTTTTTTTTCACTAGTAGGCAAAAAATTCTGTTCAGTCATTTCTGTTCAGCTCAGTCCAAAGATCATCTGAGCCAATTTTGGGAAGAATTGGAGAAATTTTGAAGGAGGAGTAGCGAAAAGACAGAATACTGTACTTTTCAAAATGGCCGCTACTGTAATGGGTGGAGTCTTAATGTAAGCTATTGAATGTGATCAGCAGGAAGAGAGTAATGAGGTGTACTAAGTTTCATTCTTCTACAATTAGGGGTTCAGGAGTTATTACCATTTCAATGTTGAGATTTTGAACTGGTGGTGGCGCTATAGAGTTGGGTCTAGAGAACCCAAAGTTGGTCAGATCACTAGTAATGACCATCATTACAAGTGTACCAAATTTCATCATTTTCCTATGTTCCCTTCATAGGGCTGCCATAGACTCCCATGGGGGAAGAAGAAGAAGAAGAAGAAGAATAATAATAATAATAATAAAACATACAGATACAATAGGGGCTACAGCCCTTCGGGCTTGGCCCCTAAATATAGCTGCAAGCAGCGATTACCGGGGCCAAGCCTGCGAATGGGCCGCTGCGCGGCGCAGAGCGGAAAGAGCAAAAACAGCGGAAATGGAACGTACGTTGGAAAAAGCAGATAGGTTTGGAAGTACAGAAGTGCAAAATCGAACAGAAGTTGAGACGAGAACGAAAAAACAAGTTTCTTATTCGAGACGAACACGCAGGGAAGACCCGATGTCTGGAATAAAAGCAACGTTCTGGCTACAGTACGGCTTGTGGTCCTAGTGTGTGACACCCGGGATTCGAACCCACTACCTGAAGGGTTCTGAAGCACCGTTTTAACAGAGCGCACCACTCAGCCGCTGCATGTTTAACAGGCTGTTGAGGAGAGGTTAAGGTGTAAGAATGAAAGATTTACAGTGCTACAATGTAAAATGCTGATCTGGATAAGAAACTAATCGAAACAGCACAACATTACACACAATTTTATAAATTTGATCCACGTGGGATTCGAACCCACAACACCACAGGCTTTGAACTTCAAAGGAAGCGGCTTAGCAGAGCGCGCCACTCGGCCACTACAGATTTGACAGGCTGCCTAGGAGAGGTTAAGGTGTGAGAATGAATTAGAATTTTTGAACTGCTGCTGGCGCTATAGAGTTTGTCCTAGAGACCCCAAATTTGGTCAGATTACTATCTATGGCCACCACTACAAGTGTGCCAAATTTAATAATTTTCCAATGTCTCCTTCATAGGGCTGTCCTAGACTCCCATTTTGAAGATGAGGAAATCAGACAAAAACGATATCCATGAATCGGTATGACCCAAGGAATCCATAGAGACCAAGATTATAATTTTCTGACTGACTGTTCAAAAGTTATAAGCGAAAATGTGAATTTTTGGTATCTCACGACCCATAGGTGGCGCTGTTCCCAACTTTGGCATGGACCCTCAGAACATGGTGTTGACGAAGTGTACCAAGTTTCGTTTCGATTGATCAAAGTTTGGCTGAGATACAGCCTCTGAACCAATTTGGGTCACCTCGTTAAGTTCACAACATCATAACTTTTGAACAAAGATTAATAAAAAAAATCTGTTCAGTCATTTCTGTGCGGCTCAGTCCAATGATCATCTGAACCAATTTTGGGAAGAATTGGATCAATTTTGAAGGAGGAGTAGCGAAAAGACAGAATACTGTACTTTTCAAAATGGCCGCTACTGTAATGGGTGGAATCTTAATGTAAGCTATTGAATGTGATCAGCATGAAGAGAGTAATCAGGTGTACTAAGTTTCATTTTTCTAGAACAAGGGGTTCAAGAGTTATTACCATTTCAATGTTGAGTTGTTGAACTGTAGGTGGCGCTATAGAGTTTTTTTCTCGTGATCCAAAATGAAAGGACATAAAAATAAGAACATTTACACAACATTTTCAAAAGTTATAAGCATTTTTACAAGAATCATTATATTTCTGGAACACTAGGTGGCGCTGTCTTGAAACTTCCGGGGTACGTCTGGGACATGATGTTGATGATCCGTACCGATTTTTGTGCCGATATGTGAAATGGTTCAGAAGATATTGCAATTCATGACTAATTTCAAAATGGCGGACACGTGGTTCAGCCAATCCTGGCAAAATTGACATCCTCAGATTCGGCATGACCCAAGGAATCCATAGACACGAAGAAC
The DNA here is from genome assembly GCA_027422415.1 of Schizothorax lantsangensis. Lineage (NCBI taxonomy): Eukaryota > Metazoa > Chordata > Actinopteri > Cypriniformes > Cyprinidae > Schizothorax > Schizothorax lantsangensis. The sequence continues at coordinate 13,492,621 of CM049840.1, forward strand.
ATAATTTTCTGACAAATTAATAGAAAGTTATAAACAAATATGTGCATTTTTGGTATCTCACGACCCATAGGTGGCGCTGTTCCCAACTTTGGCATGGACCCTCAGACCATGGTGTTGATGAAGCGTACTAAGTTTCGTTATGATTGATCAAAGTTTGGCTGAGATACAGACTCTGAACCAATTTGGGTCAACCTTGTTAAGTTCACAACATCATAACTTTTTTTTTCACTAGTAGGCAAAAAATTCTGTTCAGTCATTTCTGTTCAGCTCAGTCCAAAGATCATCTGAGCCAATTTTGGGAAGAATTGGAGAAATTTTGAAGGAGGAGTAGCGAAAAGACAGAATACTGTACTTTTCAAAATGGCCGCTACTGTAATGGGTGGAGTCTTAATGTAAGCTATTGAATGTGATCAGCAGGAAGAGAGTAATGAGGTGTACTAAGTTTCATTTTTCTAGAACAAGGGGTTCAGGAGTTATTACCATTTCAATGTTGAATATTTGAACTGGTGGTGGCGCTATAGAGTTGGTTCTAGAGACCCCAAAGTTGGTCAGATCACTAGTAATGACCATCATTACAAGTGTACCAAATTTCATCATTTTCCTATGTTCCCTTCATAGGGCTGCCATAGACTCCCATGGGGGAAGAAGAAGAAGAAGAAGAAGAATAATAATAATAATAATAATAAAACATACAGATACAATAGGGGCTACAGCCCTTCGGGCTTGGCCCCTAATAAAACATACAGATACAATAGGGGCTACAGCCCTTCGGGCTTGGCCCCTAATAATAAAACATACAGATACAATAGGGGCTACAGCCCTTCGGGCTTGCCCCTAATTTCTAGTCTTCGCTAATTACTCAGATTTACCGGACATTACTTTGATCGAGATTTTTTGCGATGGCATTAATCAACCATTGAGATCTGAGTTTAGACGCGAGGGTACGCGTGCTTCACTCGCTCAGTTTTTGGACTATGCCCTACTGACTGTTGGTTCAACGTTCACCGTGGGAGTCGCGGAGGAACGAGACACCGCACCCAATTGTGTGAACACAGCCACGCTAGAGCACGCTCACAAAATGGCGGCAACAACAACACCCCGTAGCGTCATTGCTGCCAGTCACAAACCAAGTCAAGTCCCAGCTGATGTTAAAGAGCCAAGTCAAGTCCCAGCTGATGTTAAAAAGCCAAGTCAAGTCCCAGCTGATGTTCAAGAGCCAAGTCAAGTCCCAGCTGATGTTAAAGAGCCAAGTCAAGTCCCAGCTGATGTTAAAAAGCCAAGTCAAGTCCCAGCTGATGTTCAAGAGCCAAGTCAAGTCCCAGCTGGTGTTAAAGAGCCAAGTCAAGTCCCAGCTGATGTTAAAAAGCCAAGTCAAGTCCCAGCTGATGTTCAAGAGCCAAGTCAAGTTCCAGCTGATGTTAAAGATCCAAATCAGGCCACAGCCTATGTTAAAAAGTCAAGTCGAGTCGCTGTTGATGTTAAAGAACCAAGCCAAGCCACAGTTGATCATCTCAAGTCAAGCCAAGTCACCGTTGACCGTCAGGAATCAACCCCTCTTTCAGCTCAACAGCCGGAGCCACAACACGCCGCAGATCATCAGCCAGAGTCAGACCACGTCACAGCTGACCAGCCAGAGTCAGACCACGTCACAGCTGACCAGCCAGAGTCAGACCACGTCACAGCTGACCAGCCAGAGTCAGACCACGTCACAGCCGAACTGCCAGAGTCTCCTCACGTCTCAGCCGAACTGCCAGAGTCTCTTCAAGTCTCAGCCGAACTGCCAGAGTCTCTACAAGTCTCAGCCGAACTGCCAGAGTCTCTTCAAGTCTCAGCCGAACTGCCAGAGTCTCTTCAAGTCTCAGCCGAACTGCCAGAGTCTCCTCACGTCTCAGCGGAACTGCCAGAATCTGTCACACCGAGAGATTTAAGGTCAGTCCTTCGAGTTCTCCGGTTGATATCCAGCGTGAGGGATGCACCGCTGGTGTCTGTACGCACTGCTGGTATCCCCAAATCCACTCACTTTGACCCTCCTGTCCATGAACTGATTACCCTGTCTGAAGCGCTTCCCAAGGTGGGGATCGCACTATGTTGCATTTGGGCCGCATACACCATCACTGAACTGCCCCAGGGGATGGCATCTGCTGCAGAACATCCCCAAGCGGTGGTGCTCGCCTCAGCCCTTGCAAGGTGGTGGCGCCCAGCAATGTACTCTCACCCGGTCATGTTACCACCGTAGAACCTCCAGAGGTGGCGGCGTTAGCTGCAGAACCTCCAGAGGTGTCGGTGGTATCCTCCTGTGAACTCTCACCCTGTCCTGTCACGGCTATGGAAGCCGTCTGTGAACTCTCACCCTGTCCTGTCACGGCTATGGAGGCCGCCTGTGAGCTCTCACCCTGTCCTGTCACGGCTATGGAGGCCGTCTGTGAACTCTCACCCTGTCCTGTCACGGCTATGGAGGCCGTCTGTGAGCTCTCATCCTGTCCTGTCACGGCTATGGAGGCCGTCTGTGAGCTCTCACCCTGTCCTGTCACGGCTAAGGAGGCCGTCTATGAACTCTCGTTCTGTCCGGTCAAGGCTATGGAAGCCATCTGCAATTCCCTGTCCTGCCAAGTCACGGCTATGGAAACCGCCTGTAATTCCCCGTCCTGCCCTGTCATGGCTACGAAGACCGCTGAGGAGTTCATGTCAAGCCTTGCCACGGCCCCTGACACCATAAAGGCTCTCCCTGTGTTGTCTGTCTCTGTTCTCCCAGTGTTGTCTGTCTCTGCTCTCCCTGTGTTGTTTGTCCTTGTTCTCCTCTGGTTCCAGGTTCTGTCATGGCTACCTGCCCAGTCTGCTTCCCTGCGGTGGTCTCTGGTCCCGTCTGCTCCGCCCTGGTGGGCTCTGGTCCCGTCTGCTCCGCCCTGGAAGGCTCCGGGTCTGTCTGTTCCGCCCTGGTGGGCTCCGGGTCTGTCTGCCCTACCCTGGTGGGCCCCAGGTCCATCTGCTCCGCCCTGGTGGGCCCTGGTCCCGTCTGTTCCGCCCTGGTGGGCTCCGGGTCTGTCTGCCCTACCCTGGTGGGCCCCAGGTCCATCTGCTCCACCCTGGTGGGCTCCAGGTCCGTCTGCTCCGCCCTGGGGGGCTCTGGTCCCGTCTGTTCCACCCTGGTGGGCTCCGGGTCTATCTGCTCCGCCCTGGTGGGCTCCAGATCCGCCTGCTCCGCCCTGGTGGGGTCCAGTTCCATCCTCTCCGCCCTGGCTTCCACATGGAGCTGGCCCTCCGTCCCTCCCCCTGTTCCGCCTCCGCTCCACCGCCCTCCTAGGATTGTTTAGGAGCGTCTGGAAGCCGCTCCTTGGGGGGGGGGCTATGTCACAAATCCTGGCCATGAACTTTGCTTCATTCACCACTAGAGGTCACTCTCCCAGCACATGGACTTTCACACCACACAGTTACAGATCACTCATAGACTGCATTTCCCATCATCCACTGCACCAACACAGCTGTTCACAATGATCACGCTTGCACCTGTTTTCCATCTCACATTCACCATCACCCAATCACACACACACACACACACACTACATAAGCCCTGGACTTTCTCCTACTCACTGCCGAGTATTGTTTAGCCTAGCTACAATCAAAGCGTTTCCCATCATCCCTAGTTAGATTTCTCGTGTTCTGATTCCTGTCCGTGCTCCTGGATTATTCTCTCTGCCTAGCCCTCTGGATTAAGTTCGCCGATCGCCGACCCACGCTTGCCTAAGGACTACTCTTGTGTCTTGCCCATGCCATACCTGTTTGCTACTGCCCGACCCTGCCTGTATTGACCATGTTTTATAATAAAAGCTTGCACTTGGATCCGCATGTCTCACGTCTCGTCAGCTCCGTCACAGCGGCATGCGCTCCGGTTGAATTGTAAACAGTGGCGTTGTCTATAATGCTTATCAATTTGAGCCCGATTGAGACCCAGAGGATATTAGTGAAGAGGATCGTGCAGAACCTGTGCAAGCACGGCTCTTAATGGTATGTTTGGTTGTTGTTGTCTCATACTTTTAAATACGCTGCTATTTGTAAGTGCTACTGCTTCTGTTAGCGTTTAATATACGGTTTTATCCTGATTAAAGCTTTAATACAGCACAGCAACCGCACGCGTGTCCATTTATAACGCTTCTCATTGCTGTGTGAAAATAAGTGTATAATTGGAACAGTTTGTTGGAGCTTATCTGACGATCTGAATGAGAGAGAGAGAGGAGAGAGAGAGAGAGATGCAGAGCAGGGCGACACGAGTAACAGTATTAAGAACTGCTGCTTTAATGATTTTGAAACTTGAGAATCCATTAGAATCGTTAGAAGACAGAATCGCGATTCATATGAATAGCTTTTTACGTACATCCCTAGTTTTCTCTTCCTCTTCTCTAAAGCAGCGCAGCATGGCCTCGCCCCCTTTGCTGCGTGTTCCCGGGGGCGGGGTTTATCTGGGTCCGTGACGTATCAGACCCGGGAAGTAACTCGTTGTAGTCCCTTACCTGTCGTTTTTGTAGGCATTAAACTGCCAGAATTTTAAAAGACGATATCTCCGTTTGCCTTGAACTTTCAGCGCCGCAACTCTGCAGATATTGTTTATGCTCAAACAGCAACATTACACACTAACTAATGTTAAAAAAAGTGAAATCGCAATCAACCACCCCTTTAATAGATTTTTTTTTTCTGAGATGACAAACTTTTTAATAGCAATAAAAAAATATATTATTTTTCAAAATATATTGGCGAGAGACTTACAGAACATTTTTTTATTTTTACAGGAATGAAGTGCATTACCGTAGAGCTGTAAAAACAAGTGCAGTACGGTGGCTGGGAATGTTGTGTGATAATGAAAAGCAGGGAATGTGTGCATACGAGTATTGTGAGAGGGGCTCTTGTCAGTCTAGTGTGTTGTGACAGATGACAGGAGACGTGCACTGGAGCCATGGGTTATTTTTTACTTCCAGGCATGTGGGCCAGGGCCAAGACCTCAACCACTGGCCAAGATGGGATAGCATTGTCTCTCAGTTGTCTCTTAACATAAACACCTGCCCAGGCTCTCAAAATGATTATACACTATGACTTCACTGTTTGAGAGCTTCCTGTCAGAGAGAACACAAGTTCTTTTCCTCTGTCTGCAGATTTTAAAATGAAACTGGCCCTTTATCTGTACCGTAATCTTAAACATTAATAACGCCGTGTTGTTGGACAAACACTTCAACACGCCTGTGACCTTCAGCTCATGGAGGGTTTTGTTTGTGCACGTTTATTTTAACTCCAATGTCACCAATGGCAGCATTCAGTAGGATAAGAATTGGGAAATTTAGACCTGAATGCATTTGTTGAACGTTAGAATTGTTGTTTTCATGTTTGTGAGAATCACTGGGTCTCATTCAGTAATACTTGAGTGAAAGATTTATACACACACGTGAAATTCTTTTGAAAAATGTACGTCTCATTCAGAAACGTGCATACACATTTGAATATCTAATGTTAATGAATTTGGAATTTTCTGAATAAGCTTAGTAACTTGCATAAACAAGCCCAAGCCATATAGGTTTTTATTTTTTTTAAAGCCTTTATTTTACAGCCTTTTGTCACTTTCATATGATGCATATAATGCAAGTATAATGCAAGTGTGCTAAATTGCATTATATATACAGAGTGTATATTTACACTAAGTGTTGGCAGAGGCTATTTACACTAACTCTGCCCACCAATGTGTGATTGGGATAGTCATTACTGAAAAAAAAGATGCTCATTTAACATCAGTTTCAGTGGCGTAGATGGTAAGGTGCGTGCGTTTTGATGCGATCGACCCGAATTCGAACCCGCCTTTTGCCTAACTTTTTTCTCCCTTTTCAAATAAAAATTAAGGAAATAATCAAAAAGTTGAAAATAAAGTATCGGGTAGGGATTGTCGTGTGTGTCTTGAGTTCCCGCCTCTTGTGTCCATATGTGGTTTGTTTCCTGTCCTTGTTAAATGTGATCATTGGTTAATTCTTGTCCACCTGTGTTTGTCTCGTTGTCTATGATTATCCCTTGTATTTAAGTCCTGCCTGTTCTGTTAGATTTCGTCTGGTCTACTCGTTACTCCCCGGTGTTTCCTGTCTGTGTCAGCCTTGCCCTGCCTTGTTTGGAGTTATTAAAGACTATTATTTGAGTTTATATCCTCGTCTACGTGTTCCTTGCTCCTCCTCGTGTGTGCACCGTGACAGGGTTAGGGTAAGTGTAGGGAGGGTTTTATTGTCCCAATAAGGTGGCATCCATTTAATAATTTGAATTAAAACTAATTTACACTCACTACATTATTGTATACATATATATGTACACACATATATATGTATGTTTACATGCTATATATGTTTACATGCTCATGCACTACAAATCATCTTGTACTGTTCCCCAGCCAGCTGCTTGACTCACAATGTTTCTCTCTGCACATGTACAGTATTTATGTGAAGCATTCGCATAGTTTGTATTTTTTATCTTTATCTTTAGTTGTATAGGGTAAACTTTTATGGTAAACAGTTTGTATAGTTTGTATTTTCTATCTTTATCTTTAGTTGTATAGGGTAAACATTTACATAGAGTATACTTAGTCAAAATCTTTCAGTAGGTTAGTTGTGTATAGGTTTATAGTGTTTTACTTCATTGTTGTATGTCTGTATTTATGTAGCACGTGGGTCCTGTGAGGCACAACATTTCGTTCCACTGTATGTGCCCACATGTAGCGGAATGACAATAAAGCTCAACTTGAACTTGATTATTGTGTACTGTTTTATAATGTACTACAATACTGAGGTGCAGATAATTGCCACTATTTGCAATAAGTAGTATAAATAGCAGAAAATCTTGCTATTTTAACAGTGTTAATAGAATCTATAGCTATTTGCACTGTGTAAATGGCATATCGTTAAAAAAATATTTCTATTTTGAGTTATAGCATCCATCGCTATTTGCACTTTGTGCAAATAGCATCTCTCGCTAAGAAAATATGCTATTTGCACTTAGTGTAAATATAATCTAATTGCTATTTACACTGTGTAAATAGCATCTAGCACTATTTACACTTAGTGCAAATAGCCACTTTCTTACATAAATGTAGCATGAGCAGTTGTTTTTGAATTAGATTGTATAATTTCAAGATTAAAATAAAAAACTGAATGGTCTGACTTTAGATTTGTGTGAAATCATGCTACATAAGACACCTGCACAAAACAAAAACGGTAGACGAACAGAATGAAAATGCAAATTCATTCTCTGACAGCAGGTGGCACTTATGGAACAGCAGCGATATAGAGTTTCCTTGGTTACCACTGTAAACAAAGCAGCAGCACTTACAGTACAAACACTACTTTAATATGCATTATATGGAGGTAAGATTAAAAAACTCTTGGAAGGGATTACTTGACTAACCTGTGGACCGATTGCATTGCACAGCGTCTGAAATATTGTTATGGTCATTCTTAAATGCCCGAGCAATGTCTGTCGTCAAAGTAGAACTCTTACACGACTGTGTTCCCAAACAGCAGGCATCCACCTCCGAAAGCAATGACTGCATTTGTGTTTCGTCTGCTTGCTCTGAGGCACAAGTAATTTATTATATAAGAAATGTATTATATTCAACAGCTTCTACTTTTCTTAGTGATATTTAGTGCCAGTTTAGCAGGAAGTAATGGTTTTGTTCTCTTAGACTCGTTGGATGAAAACGATGCTTATTTGCAAATGTTTTATGCGATATTCCAATTTTGTGGATAAGTTAAATTTGTAGCTTTTGGATTGAAACTCGGCTAGTGTTGCATTACTGCGAATGCCTCCTTCTGAATTGATCACCTAGGACTGACTGTATTCATCGTCTGACTGCATGAACCGAACCGTGATGTCCGTTATGACCACCCCCAGTCTAGAGCATCTGGCAAACAAATGGTGACGCAGGTGCAGTTCACAGAGCGGTATATATACCACCCAAGGACCGGCTTACGGATTGTAGAGTGTTTGGTGTTAGAATGGGAAAACTGCTGATTTATCAGAGTTTGATAAATGACAAATTGTGATGGCATGGCACCTTGAAACTTTGATCTCGGAAATGGCGTGCCTTGTAACCAACAATTTGCCCTTTATCAAACTCTGATAAATTAGCAGTTTTCCCATTCTGTCAGGTATCTGAACATTGTCGTGGACAAAGTGCACCCATTCATTGCAATTGTGTTCCCTGACGATGATGGCCTTTACCAACAGGATAATGTGCCATGCTACACTGCCAGAATAATCAAGGAATGGTTCGAGGAAAATGATGGTTCACCCAAATTCACCCAGTCGAACATTTGTGGTATGACTTGGAAAAGCAGGTTTGCACAACATCACCACCACCCCAATGTACAAGAACTGGAGGACCTGCTTGATGATATTATGGTACCAGATACCACAGAAGACCTGTCGCCACCTCATCGAATCAATGCCTCAATGTGTGTCCTCTGTTTTGTGGGCTAGATGTTAAAATTAACATTTTCCATGGCACACTTTCATTGTGATATCGTCTAATTTATATAAACCCAACAAGCGGATTGGTTGCTTTTTATGTTAGTCTGACACACTTTTTCTTTTTTTTTGTCTGAGTGGTTTCTTGACCAGATTAAGTATGTATTAATATATATTTAATTTAAAAGTCATAATGAGGAGGGAGAAGAAAGCATGAAGAAACAGTAGAAGATAAAATGGGTCAGAAGACACATTTCCTCATTTCTATGTGTCTCGCTAAGCATGATGAAAGACTGAAATAAATGTGGGTGTGAGTGACACACTGCATTGTACCCTATTGCATTTTGATGCCATTGTGCGTGTGATGGATTTGTTTAGTTTGGGAAAACAATGGTAGCTGTCTAGACTGAGTTCAGGAGCACAGAAGTGTGAATAACATGAGTGTTGAATCATTCATTGGAACTCTGGTGGTCTCATGCCATTACACAAGTTCTGATGGGCATGAAATTCATCAGCGGCTCGCACTTTTTATGAATAGAGTACAGAATAGGGCCTGAAACTCTTAAAATTATAATTTTTTTTAAACAAAGGGTCAGTTCATGGAGGTGCTTATTATTAGTTTTCATTTTTCATTTTCATTTTTCATTTTATTTTATATGAGTTTTGAATGAAATAGAGGGAAAAATATTGTCAGCATGGGTAAAAAGGTTGCAAGTAACAGTGTTGCAGATTTAGCCTAAATTAAGTTAAGGGTCATTGGATGCCCATTTTGCACAAGTTGATATGATTCTTTAGGGTCTTCATGAAAAGTCTGTAACATAGTTTGGTTAACATTTATCAATGGTAGTGTATAAAACAACTTTTTTACCCCGTCAAAAACAGCTCTTTTCAGAGCAAGCCGTTTTATAGCATTTCCTTTAAATGCAAATGAGCTCTGCTGACCCTGCCCCTCTCTTCCGAGCCGCTCTCTGAGGGACTGTTTACTTTAGCCGCATTCATAGTGAAACTTGCTAATTAGCATATTATAAGAAAAGGCGATTTGCCAAGATTCATTAAAAAAACCTTGTACTCACTTCTTCTGTTGGTGAAGCTGGATCACGAAGGATTCGCGCGAAGATAGACGCATTTAGGTAGATCGGGGGTGCATTCCCTTCAGAAACAAATGTAATCCACTGTGCCTTCAGCGGTTCAGATGTTGGGAGTAAATGATGACTGCTATGTTCATTATTACATCCAACAACAAAACACCTAAATCGCTTAGGAGTGATTCTTGTCTACATCTGCTCCTGCGGTGAAACAATGGCGGACTGATGACAGTCACAGATCACTCAGGGCGGGTCTAATGTAAGACACCAGTCCAGTCTGTGCTGAAACAATACTGTCAATCAAACAATCGTGGGAGGGGCCTGTCTGTGTGACACAGACAAGCATCTGAGATCGGCTCGATTTGAGAAAGGGGAAATGATTTAACTTGATTAAAAAAAACAAAAAAACACTGGGTGTATCTTTATCATTATAGGGTGGTTGTGTACACACACTGCCAACACACATTTCAGTTCAAACAACTTGTAAAAGTGCATGTAGCATCCGATGACCTTGATTTGTAGACTTATAAAAATCTATATTTCTCATGAATTATAGAAAGAGATTAGCTGATATTTTAAGTACGTGGGTAACATGAATGAATGAGTTAGCTTGATGAATGCACAGCTGAATATTAGTTTCTTTTTCACTTAAAATTAGTTTCTAATTAAAATTAGTTGTTGCTATAATAAATTAGATATGAACTTACAGGTTTTTGTCAAAATTATGACAATGCATCAGAAGGTGGGATAGGCTAAAATCATGATTTATACTGACATTTAGGGATACTGACATTTGATGTATTAGCTTTAATAATTGATAGTTAATATAATATAAATCTACCCTATCTTGTTCTTATACTGCTGTAGTAAGAAGGCAGTGACACCACAGGTTGAATTATGATGCACTTAAACGTTTTAAAGGTATGAGGATTCAGTGCAACTGATTATTGCTCAATAGTATAACATTAATGGTGCCCTGATGAATCAGTCTGGCATTGATCCGTGTAAAGTAGTTTGTGGATCTTTTTTAATAGTGAGCTGCCTAGCTGTCCACTGCCTTCTTAAGGCACTTAACACTGGCAGTGATTTACAGTGACAAACATTGCATTGTTTTTTTTTTTTATGAGAGTTGGTCATTTCTGTTGACTTTTGAGTTTTTGATCACTAAGTTAATCAAGCATTAAGCATAAAAAATGCACAGCATACACAAACTTTGTGTGTGCTCATTCTTAAATCTCATAGACTGCAACAAATGGAAATTTTCTGTCTTCATAAACAACTGGCTATTTTGGTTATGATTCTCCTCCCCATCCTCCTCCCAAAAGATATGTGCCAAAAACCCACTGATCTAATAAATGAAACCATCAATCAAAAAACTGCTCTTTATGCTTCCTTGTACTGACTAATGTTACAGACCACAAGGGGTCTGCATTATGAATATCAACACAATGAAACTCTTTAGTTTAACTAATTGTTCCCTTTAGATTGTATGACAGGTTGCATTGAGGCTTGCAGAGTACGCTGGAACTAAGAGGCAGAGAAATCACTTAGATTTTCAGTGCTGTGAAAACATGATAATTAGAGCAGAAACCCTGATGCCCCTCTACTAACCAAGCCATCCAGAACACTCAGTGTTTATCCCTCATATTTAGAAATCATGTTGATACATGCTCATTTGCACCAGCCGAGCCCATTTATGAATGCATATTATTCTGACATGACCTTAGTTCAGGATTCGTTTGGCCTGGGAAACAAAAAAAACAACAACATAAAAAAAAATTGCATTACTGTTTAAGTTTGTCAATTTAATAGCTGTGATTGGAGTTTTTAATGTAATTATGTAATTAATTACAGCAGTATATGTAAATTAGAAAACAAAAACATTTGACGTGCATTTGGAAAAATAAATAAATAAATGTCAACAAAAACAATTTCATTATAATTTTGGCTTCATTAAAAACCATCAAATATTCATAGATGTGCTCACTGTGCAACATGGTCTCATAAAAATATGTACCTCTGTGCACTTTCTGTGCGACACCGTTTTACGTACCTTACTGCACGTTTCGCTACAGTTTCAAAGAGAAATGTCCACTGAGTGGCGCTAAAACATAGGTTAAATACGTGAACCCTGGCACGTTTTTATTATGTTGATATAGGTACGCATTGCTGTGTTTTTATTTTGTTGCTTCAGGTACGTACTGCGGCGGTTCAGAATTCAAGTATCCGGGGTCTGTCCCTAAAAGTTAATGCTCTATCGTGTTGGAAATATGCCCTACACCAAACCCAACCCTAAACCTACCCGATAGTGTTAACATGCATAACTGGTATAAAAACGTATTTGTTGATGCAAACGTGCCATTTCAACTTCCTTATATGCAGATTTGAACTGTTTTGTCGAACCATACCACCGGATTTGAACCGGAGCTCCTCGCCTCCTAAGTACGTCTCCGTACTCCGTGAGCTACCGAACAAACTTACCATCTATGAAAACCCATAGATATGACGCTGGATATGTGCGATGCTAACATTCAAAAGCATCAGTTTTCAAATCTCCCAGCATATTAATATTGTTTTGAAGTCGTAACATGATATTCTTAAAGTAATTGTGCGAAAAATACGCTTTATTAATCAAAACTCTGTAAATTTGTGTGAAAAGGAGTAAAAGGTGTCGGAGCTTTACTGCCTCTAGTGTTTGTTTCTTTTGAAAAGTGAAACTGCAGTAATATGTAGTTATTGGTACGTATTTCGTGTCTCGCTAAAAAGTGCACCCAGGTACATAAATGCCATGAGACTAGGTTGCACTGTGCAAGGCTTTGGATAATTTTTTAATAATTCTGTAATCAAAATACTTTTGTTTTCATGGGACCTCTGCACTTTAAAGTATATAAGAAAGAGGACCCTCTCTCTTTCTTCTCTCTCTCTCATACAGTGTGTTAAGTTGAGCTCTGTTGTTGGGCTGCTCATCTGCCAATGTTTTAAATAAAAGACACATTCTTTGGCCAGGCTACAGAGTGGAGAATAATTATTTCCAGAGAATGTGCTGTGAGACAAATGTATTTATAAATGATGTGTTACAATCTGGTAAAGTTTGTTTAGTAAATGCATTATTTGGCCTTTGAAACAGATTCATCTTAATACTATCCTATTCTACCAGCGCTCCTTTTTTATTAACTTTCAGTTGGCATTGATAAAACTATTCAGGCTTCCTTGAGGTATTAAAAACTGATGTCTGGCCAACACTTGGCTTTTGTGCTTTTCTCTTTATTGGCATTCTCAAGGCAACAAGACAAGAAAATGAATGCCTGTAGAGGCATATTTTTACTGCCTCCCAAGGTGCTTTAAATTATTTATTTTTCCTAATGTAATCCTCACTACCAGATAGATATCACTGAAATGCGTGTCCTAAGAACTTTATCCTGGACAGAAACGGACAGTTTTCTGCCTGTCAGGTTGGTTGACATGTCATTGCAGTGAAGGGTTTTGAAGAAAATGTCTGAAATCACTTTCAGCTTGCCTTCATTTTGTAACTCTTTGGCCCAATGCACAAAAATTGCATCGTTTCCAAACAAAGAATAAATATATTGTGTTTTTAGTGACTTGTAGATCTGTTCGAGACCTGCTTGGATTGCATTTGCATTGGCTCTGTACAGTAGCTCCCCCTGGCAGCACCTTTCAAAATTGCAGTTGAAGAACATAATGAAGACCAGTATATCCTGTTATCTTTCTCGCCACAGGAGGTGAATTTCTCAGGGGAACTTGGTATATGCTTTATAAATACAACTCTAGGGTCATTGAGTTTCAGCACTTAGTCACTTAACAGAATTCACTTATTTTTCATTCCTCTAGCGATCTCTTATCTGTGTATTTTACCATCTGTTTGGACAATCTGAGCCACTTACACTTCCATTACAGTGCCAGAACTAAAACAATCATTGTGACCATGCATCTTTCCAATTGAAATTTCCACACAGTTTTGAAATTCTGAAGGCTCTGTTGATTTGTTTTACTCTGTTGAATTTCAATTTCAATTCCAAGCTTTTATTGTCATTGCATCGAAATGCAACGAAATTTCAGAGACTACACACAGAGGTGCTACAATATGATAACCACATACACATAGACCACTATACGTAATCAAATCCATGTAAGCAACGTGAATGATGCAGGTAAGACAATAAAGTGCAGTTCTAAAATACAGAAATTATTGCACAGTCCACAAGGATTGACATGAATAAATAGTGCAAAATATCCCTTAGTTCAGGGACTGAATGGCTCTTGGATAAAAACTATTTGAAAATCTGGCTGTGCGTGTTTTAATTGACTTGTATCGCCTTCCCGAAGGTAGGAGGGAAAACAGATGATGACCAGGGTGAGAGAAATCCTTAACAATGTTTTTTGGTCTGGAAAGATACCGAGTGTTTGCAATGTCCAGTAGTAAGGGGAGAGGGCAGCCAATGATATTCTGCGCGTTCTTTATGACCCTCTGTAAAGCTTTTTTATCAGCTCCTGAACAACCCCCATACCACACCGTAAGACAGTATGTTAAAACACTCTCTATGGCAGAGCGGTAGAATGCCACCAGTAGTTTTTGACACAGACGGTTTTTCTTTAGGACTCGCAGGAAGTGCAGACGTTGCTGTGCCTTTTTAACAGCCGCTGTTGTATTTGTGGACCAGGAGAGACTGTCAGATAAATAGATTCCCAGAAATTTAAAACTGCGAACTCTTTCCACATAGTCTTCATTTATAATGATGGGAAGGGGGTCAGCTTTGCACTTCCTGAAGTCCACGATGAGTTCTTTAGTTTTCTTTGTATTTAACACCAGGTTGTTTTCAGAGCACCACAACATCAATTTCCCAACCTCATCACGATAGACAGATTCATCATTTCCAGAAATAAGTCCAATCACTGTGGTGTCATCAGCAAATTTTATATTGTGGTTGGAGAAGTGTGTGGAGGTGCAGTCAAAGGTGTAAAGACAATAGAGTAGTGGGCTCAGCACACATCCCTGTGGTGAACCGGTGCTGAGAGTGAGAGTGGAGGAATGGTGAAGACCAAGCTTAACACACTGAGGGCGGTTGGTGAGAAAATCCATAATCCAGGTACAAAGGTGAGCAGAAAAGCCCAGATGAAGGAGTTTCCTGACAAAAATGTCCGGTATGATGCTATTGAATGCAGAACTATAATCGATGAAGAGCATCCGGATGTATGTACCTCTGTGTTCCAGGTGCTCCAGAGCTTTGTGAAGTGCTGTAGCAATGGCATCTTCTGTAGACCTGTTGGCCCTATAAGCAAATTGATAGGGGTCAAAGGTGGGAGGGAGGCTGGCTTTAGTATGCCTCAGAACCAGTCTCTCTAGACACTTTGCAACAACAGATGTAAGTGCAATTGGTCTGTAGTCATTTAAACTGTCTGCAGCAGGCTTCTTAGGGACGGGAATAATAATGGCTGAATGAACTCCACATGACACGATGTGGTGTACCTTAAGAATAATGGGATGTGATTGACAGTCACAGGTAGTTTTTGATTTCTTTTCTGTGGGGGCAAATGAGGACAATGTTTAGTGGAGTTTAGAAACTACATTTAAAAAAAAAATCTGCCTATGGATGAGACTGCAAATGACATGAATCAAAGAGTAAATGTATGTACGACAAATTCAACTTACTTCATACTATGCTGATTTGAACCTGCTTTTAAACAGATTCAAATGAACTTATCTCACATGCCTCGGTACTCTAATGCATTTTACAGATGCTATTCAGGCATTCGACAGGATAACACTTTGTTTTTGACATGCAAACATTCTGGTATATGAAAGCTAAATGGAAAAGTTTACATCCACCCCATAACATTTGAAAAATAAAAGTTCTTTATTGACATTATTGAATAAATGAAGAACTTTTATTATCCATGGAATCTTTCCATTCCACAAAAGGTTCTTTATAGTGAAAAGGTTCTATAAAATGTTCTTCACATTATGAAAGAATGGTTCTTTTAAGAACTGTTCGCTGAAAGGTTCTTTGGGGAACCCAAAATGGTTCTTCTAAAGTTTCTTTGTTTTTAATAGTGCAGCTTCATTTTTCATGTGGTACTTGAGCCTTGTACCACTGTGCATGTCTTGTGTGTACAACAAAGTTGGACACAAGACCAGTGATAATGTCTTCATTACCAATGTCTCTGAAAATTGCATTTATATAATTTACCTGGCTGCTATTGCAACACACTTTCCTTAGAAACGAGAGAGTCTCTTTCAAAGAACATTGTAGATTAATCTGCCTAGTCTAGGGAATGACTGAAAAGCCCTGAGCAATTTGATACATCTCTGGAAGAATTTGGAAGAAGCGTTTATCCAATTCAAAAAGCTTTTCTTTCAGAACTGAGCATAATATCCTTAATGGCTCAGATCTGATGATGGATTTTCAGAGAAACTGCCGTAGTTCTGGACTTTTAGCTCAGACTCTGGAACTACTCAGCGCCATTTATGAGGAATCTCATACTTTAAAACCCACTGTCAGTTCGAAGAACTCTGTAATCCTTTAAAAAACAGAAGACATTCATTTACTGACACCTCGATCCGAGAGTGGCTTGGCAGTTGTAGTCGGTCAATGTCATGTTCAGTTTTACGGCTCCAGTAGCTTTTTATCAGGCCTGAGAGTAGTCACATTTTTTCACAGTTCACTGCTGGCTTTGGTGTGCATGGGAGTCTGGACAGGTGGACCTGCCAGAAAATACACCTCAGGGAATAGCCAGTTTCCACTCAACTACTGTTCACGTTGGCTGAAGTTCAGAGTTTATCCAAAATATTGGACGAGAGAGAAATATTATTGACATTTCTTAGAGAGTAATAGGTTCATTTGCCAGTAATAGTTTGCCTGCTAGATTAGCACAAGTGCCTTGTTAAAAATATCCTGTTCAATTCATGGTAAATAAAATCAGCATCTGTGGTAGCCAGAAATTCAGGTATTACAGGATGGCACATTGATACCTGTATATTTTACAACTTCTAACCGTATATTTAGGTATTTTATAATTCTAATCTGCTTAAACTACCAAAATCTTTTTTTAACCTTGAAATGCAATAACCACCATATGTGTTACAACAGAAAGCTACATGATAGATGGTTCACACACACAAAGACAAAACACCACATATGACACGATATCTTTCACATAAATACTTTCAGAAAATAAGGTACAAAGGCTGCCACTGGGGCGGTACCCTTCCAAACGATACTAATATATGTACCATAGGTACATTTGAGATACTAATATTCACCCTTTAGGTACAAAGGTGTACCTAAACAGTGCCTTATGTACATTAGGTAGCACTCTAATGTGCATTACTGATAACAGAAATAAGAAGAAACAAAGCTATTTACAGTGCATAAAATATAATCGTATGTGATGTCAGACGGAGACTTATGGGAATGAACTTTTACTGTTTTTCACTGTAAATTATATGGAAATTCATAGTTTTTTCTTGCTAAAACTATACATTTGACAGTATTATACAGTCCAATTATGTGTAACGTGACATTGGCAGCACCTTTTACAGTCCTCATGGGCATACTATGTATGTTGTCACGAATCCTGTCCATGCACTTCCGTTTGCTCACCACCAGATGTCGTCTTGTCTTTACATTGACTCTCACACCACACAGACTTTTTCATGTCACTCCGGACTACAGTTCCCATGATCCATTGCACTGATTGCACACACAGATGAATGCACTGATTACACCTACACAGCTGAATCCATTCAGACACGCTTTATAAGCCTTGGACTTCCTCTTTCAGGTCGCCGAGTATTGTTCTAGCGTTAAGCACTCTCCTAGTGTTAGCTGCCTTACTGAGCCATTCTGTGTTTCTGTTTAGTCTCAAGTATTGTTCTGCGTTTATCACTCACCTAGTGATAGCTGCTTTACTGAGTCTAGTTTCCAGTTCTAGTTAGTCTAGTCATTTCGTGTTGCTTTGTTTCCTGTTTCCTGATTCCTGCCTGTGTGTCTTGGATTAACCCTTGTCTCACCGTTCAGACTCTGTTTGTACCTCGTTTGGACTATTGCTCATGTTATTGGACTACCCCTCTTCTCAAGCCCTCTGGATATTGTTCGCTGATCAAAGACCCACGGATTACTCTTTGTCTTGCCTGTGTTATACCTGTTTGCTGCCTGTATTTTTGACCACGTCTTGGAATAAAGCTTGCAAATGGATCTGCACGTCTCATGTCTCGTTCGCCCCATAACAGAATACTCAGCCACACAAGGATCCAGCGGCTTTTCAAGTGGACACTGGCCAGGTATGGACACAGCAAGACTGCTATTAACTCTCAAGCAGGGCACACGATCACTCGAATGTTATATTATGGAATATTTGGCTCTGGCTAATGGCTCAGAATTACCGGACTGTATGTATGACTTTTTCTGTGATGGCCTTAAGCCTTTAAAATCAAGAGTGATTCATGAGGGTCCTCGTTCGTCACTGAGTAGTTTTTTGGGATTATGTTCTGTGGACTGTTGGTTCAGCGTTCACTGTGGGTGTCGCGGAGGAACGCGATGCCGCACTTACTCGTATGATAGCAGCTCACAAAATGGCGGCGACAGCGGAGCCCGTTCACAAAATGGTGGCCACAACAACACCCCGTCAAGTCATGGCTGATCTTCATGAGTCAAGTCAAGTCACAGTTGATCTTCATGAGTCAAGTCAAGTTACAGCTGATCTTCATGAGCCAAGTCAAGTCAGAGTTGGTCTTCGTGAGTCAAGTCAAGTTACAGCTGATCTTCATGAGCCAAGTCAAGTCAGAGTTGGTCTTCGTGAGTCAAATCAAATCACAGCTGATCTTCGTGAGTCCAGTCAAGTCACGGTTGATTGTCATGAGTCCAGTCAAGTCACCATTGATCTTCATGAATCCAGTCAAGCCACAGTTGATCTTCATGAGTCCAGTCAAGTCACTGTTGAACTTCATGAATCCAGTCAAGTCACAGTTGATCGCCATGAATCCAGTCAAGTCACAGTTGATCATCTTGAGTCAAGTCACGTCTCAGTGGATCTTCCAGAATCTCGTCACGTCTCTGCTGATCTTCCAGAGTCTTGTCACGTCACAGCTGATCATCCAAAGTCACGTCACATCACAGCTGATCGTCCAGGGCCACGTCACGTCACAGCTGCTCATCCAGAGTCACGTCACAGCTGCTCATCCAGAGTCACATCACGTCACGGCTGATCATCCAAGTCACGACACGTCACAGCTGATCATCCAGAGTCTTGTCACATCCTGTCCGTCACGCCCAGATATTCAAGGTCAGTCTTTCGGTATCCCAGTCTGGTATCTAGTGTGAGGGATGCACCACTGGTGTCTGCATGCACAGCTGGTATCCCCAAACCCACTCACTCTAACCCTCCTGCTCCTGAACTAATTCCCCTGTCTGAAGCGCTTCCAATGATGGGGATCGCTTTACGTTGCATTTGGGCTGCGTACACCATCACAGAACTGCTCAAAAGGGCGGTGGCCACTGTGATGTCTCCAGAGGTGGCGGCTGTCGCTGCAGAACCTCCTGGGGTAGTGGCGTTCGCTGCTGTGTTCCCTGAGGTGATGGCACATGCTGCAGCACCTCCGGAGGTGGCGGCACATGCTGCAGAACCTTCCGAAGTGGCGGTGCTCACTTCAGCTCCTTGTATGGTGGTGGCGTCCAGCAATGTACTCTCAGCCTGTCGTGTCGCGGTTGTAGAGACTGTCACCGAACTCTCCCTGTTTTCTAATGAGACTGCTGTAGAACCTCCAGAGGTGGTGGCATCTGCTGCAGAACCTCCAGAAGTGTCAGTGGTACTCCATTATGAACTCTCGTTCTGTCTTGTCACGGCTATGGAGGCTGTCTGCGAATCCTCGTCCTGTCCTGTCACGGCTATGGAGGCCATATGTGAACTCTCTGCCTGTCCTGTTGTAGCCAGAAGGGCTGTCCCTCAACTCTCGTCCTGTCCTGTCATGGCTATGGAGGCCATCTGTGAACTCTCTGCCTGTCCTGTTGCAGCCAGAAGGGCTGTCCCTGAACTCTCGTCCTGTCCTGTCACAACTACAGAGGCCGCTTATGAACATTTGTCCTGTTCTGAACCGGCCAAGGAGGCCATCTCTGAACTCTCATCCTGTGCTGAACCAGCCATGGTGTCTGGTTTTGAACTGTCTGTCCTGCCTGTTTCCGTCAAGGAATCTGAATTTGAACTATTTGTCGGTCCTGATTTAATCATTGTGTCTGATGTTGAACCATATGTTTGTTCAATTTCAATCTATGAATCTGTTTTTTGCCCCACTAGTCCAGTCACGACCCCAGAAACCTTTCCCGAGCACCCTGTAGGCACTAGTAGCCTTGTCACAGCCCAAAGACCCGCCTTTGAACTCTTAACCCTGCCTGCCATGAACTCAGAAACTATAAATGCACTATATGCACTAGGGGCATCATCTTCTGCTTCAGAATGTCACAGTACATGTTGGAATCCATCTTTCCCTCAATGAACCGCAGCTCCCCAGTACCAGCAGTAGTCATGCAGCCCCAGACCATGATGCTACCACCACCATGCTTGACTGTAGGCAAGGCACAATTTTCTTGGTACTCCTCACCAGGGCATCGCCACACATGCTGGACACCATCCGAATCAAGTTTACCTTAAACTCATCAGACCACAGGACATGGTTCCAGTAATTCATGCTCTTGGCCAGGTTGTTTTCAGCAAACTGTTTGCAGGCTTTTTTGTGAGTCAGCTTCAGAAGAGGCTTCCTTCTGGGACGACGGCCATGCAAACCGACTTGTTGCAGTGTGTGGCATATGGTCTGAGCACTGACAAGCTGACCTTCAACTTCTGCAACGTCTAAAGCAATGCTTGCATCACTCATGTTTCTGTTTTTTGAAGCCAGATTTTGCACCTGACGCACAGCACAAGGACTCAACTTCTTTGATCGACCCTTGCGAGGCCTGTTCAGAGTGAAACCCGTCTTGGAAAGCCTCTGTATGACCCTGGCCACTGTACTGTAACTCGGTTTCAGGGTATTACCGAACTTCTTACAGCCTCAGCCATCATTGTGGAGAGCAACAATTCTAATTCTCAAATCCTCAGAGAGTTCTTTGCCATGAGGTGCCATGTTGAACATCCAGTGGTCAGTATGAGAGAATTGTACTCAAAGAACCAAATTTTAACTGCTCTAAAACAAGATACACAAATTTTATGGTCCTGTCAAGCAGACAAAAAAACATGAACATGATGAATAGGACATGTGGCTTTGCATGGTTAAACGATGTATAGCTGTTATCACTTAGGGTGTACTCAGTTTTGTTATCAGCTTTTTTGACAATAATGGATGTATGTTGAGTTATTTTCAAAGGACAGTAAATCTTTACTGCTATACAAGTTGCACATTGCTACTCTAAAATATATCCAAGTTTCATTTCTATAGTATTGTCCCTTGAAAATATATACTAAATTAATTGCCGAAATGTGAGGGGTGTACTCACTTTTGTGAGATACTATATATATATATATATATATAATTATATTATACAAGGGAGAATAACACTAGCTGTCACACTGTTTGTTGGGGTATGTATATTTTTGAAAACTTGACTGCACCTGACTATAAAAAGCTACTGAACATTTCATTAAACACTTTGACCTCTTGTGACAACATAGAGGGCATGAAACCAAATCCACCGCTAGTGAAAAACAAACATTTGTGTTATTGGAATTTTGACTCTGAACTTTTTAGCAGCCGAAATGTTGACAGCTTCCTAAATATAATATAACTGTGGGGGGAAATTAATTATAGATGGACAATTGACATTTTTGGGTGGTCTAAACATTCTTGCTCTTTAACGTTTTAACAAAACTGTGTTCATAGTTTCTTCTTAGGTTGAAACACTGAATGGATAAACAGTGACCTGTGTTGTTCAGAAAGAGTAGTTTGCCTCACTAATGCTTATCTTCAAAGTGGGGCAATGAACTTTGTATTAGGACAGAGTTCACAGTGAACAGGAGCATGTAGTCATCCTGGGGAAGAAAAAATATGCCTTTTGAAGTTTTGACAATCTTGTTTTTTTATTCTTTAGTGCATTTGCGTCACTGTGTTTTGAGAAGTGTAGCCAGCCAGTGTCACAGCAATGCAAAAGCATTATCTCATTAATATTAATTAGGCTAAGTTCCACCATGGTAACTTACCATTGTGAAGCAATATCAGAAACTTCATGCTCAAATATGACATAATGAACAAGTTTGGATAAGCAGTCATGTGATGTTTTAGTTTTTTGTTATTGGTCTGAAGGTCAAGCTTTAGCAGAACATCAATGTCAACAAACAATTGTAACCCTAATTTCAATGGCATCCAGAATTGGTGTTTATCTGCATAAAATATGCTTAAACAGTGAATTTTGGGTGCCAAAATTCAGTTTGATCAATTCAAGAGCTCAAACGTGTTCTTTTTGATATCATCATACTTGCATCTGTCTCAGTATTTTGTGGGTCAGTGGATAAATGCATGGATCAAATGAGCGAAAGAAAAATGGATGTGTGTGTCTGCGAGAGAACATCGCTGCTTTATAAAATTCGCTGCTGATGACAACAACAGCGAACACTCAGAAAAACAAACAAAATACAAATTTCAATACATCGCCAAAACCTGATGACTCTATTATCTACACTTTCCCCTTTTTTAACAGAAAAAAAACCTTCATAAAGTGCCACCATATGCTTCAACATAGTCTCTGAACAGATAAAATAACATGAATATTTCAGCCTCTAAAGCTGCAGTCTTCCCCGAAACCAAGACCTTTAATCATAATGAATCCAAGTGTAAATCCATTGTTTGAATTTAATCACTTGAACTGAGACGCAGCCTCTCCTCTCAAATTAACATGCTTGCTTGCTAATTATTAATACTTCCCTAGTAGGCTAGTCACTCATCATGGGGTCAATAACCCATGACAGCGGTATTTATTTATGCTTGGCATTTCAGTGGCACTCACTAACAGATGCATCCGTGGGCCTGATGACTCCCACACAGAGACAATTATCACGGTGTCACTGTAAGCAGAGGATCACGATTCTACACGTGAGTGGATTGAAGCTGAAGGATGGCGTTAAGGTTGAGTGGAGTCTGGGAAGCGTTATGAAGAGGCTGTTAGTCAGGACAGTGGGGTTAAAGGAAGTGTCCGGTCGAGTTCTTCCTCTACAATCATTCATACTTTAAAGGGATACGTCACCCAGATATAAAACTTATGTCTTTATTTACTCATCCTTCTGTTGTTCCAGACCTGTGTGCTGTTAGTTATCCATGGAAAGCAAAAGGAGAACAGTTGAAGAATCATAAAGTGTTAGTTCACCCAAAAATTTTAGTTATATAATTAATTACTCACCCTTATGTCGTTCCAAGCCCGTAAGACCTTCGTTCATATTTGGAACACAAATTAAGATATTTTTGATGAAATGATTTTGATAAAATAACATTATTTAAAAATTATTCTCCTCCGCGTCACCCTGGGGAGCCATTTTGAAGAGTACCACAATGCATGGCCGCACTTTCTTCTGAATGTAAACAAGGCGCAGTGCATGCATTTTTCTACATTAGCAGCATCACGTGCATTCATTGTTTACGTGCACGAAAAGGACTCGCAGGTGTCTTGATGCTCTCCAAAATGGCTCCCTAGGCTGAGGCGGAGGAGAAGAATTTTTGAATAGTTATTTTAGTTTTCTTTGCACACAAAATATTCCCGTAGCTTTATAAAATTACAGTTGAACCACTGATGTCAAATGGACCATTTTAACGATGTTCTTACTACCTTTCTGCACCTTGATTGTGGTAGTACCCCTGCTGTCTATGGAGGGTCAGAGAGCTCTCAGATTTCATCAAAAATATCTTAATTTGTGTTCTGAAGATGAACAAAGGTCTTACAGGTTTGGAACGACACGAGGGTAATTAATGACATAATTTTTTTTTTTTGGCGGGGAGCTATCCCTCTAACGAATCTCCTGTCCATGTTGTGTAGTTTCTATGTAACTAGCACCACCAATTTTTTTTTTTCTTTAAACTTTTCCCATCTGCCATTGGTCAAACAAACAGATAGCCCCACCCCTACCCCATGGCATTGGTTAAAATTGGTGCTGTAAAGATTCTGAAAAAATTCTCCTTTTGTGTTTCTAGGGGGAACATGTGAAATATTACTAAAATTAATAAATATTGTGAACATTTAAAGTAAGTTTATTATTATTATTTATATAATTTTTAAATATAATTTATCCCTCTGATGCAAAGCTGAATTTTCAGCATCATTGCTCCAGTCTTCAGTGTCACATGATCCTTCTGATCTGATATGTCGATTTGCTGCTCAAGAAACATTTCTTATCATTATCAATGTTGAAAACAGTTGTGCTGCTTAATAGTTTTGTGGAAACTGTGATACTTTTTTTCAGGATGAAAAATATTTTTATATTGTTTTTATTAATAGTTTGAATTTGTTTTTTATTGTTATTCTCTCTTTTCATTTTGATTTTAGTTCATTTGGTTTGTCTTTTTAATATGTCTATGTAGTTTTAATTATATATATATATATATATATATTTGTTTTAGTAGGATACATCAAGTTAAACTTAAAGAAAACCCTTGCTGAACAGCATTTTGATAAAGAAAACCGTTGCTTAACAGCATTTTGATATAGAAACCTTTTTTATTAATGTCTTTGCTGTCAAATTTTCGTCTTTGCTAAATAAAGGTATTCATTTCTTTTTTTTTTTTTAAATACAGACCCCAAATTAAAGTGTATACACACACACACAAACTATTCCTTTAAAGGCTCCTGTCATTTAGCTTTTGTGCAGAAAAAAAACACTGTTTAGCTTCATTGTCCTGTTGTGCTACTTGAACAGCCTTTGAAGAAACAATACTGCTAATGGTGTTTCAACATTTCATTGTGATTAAGCGTATACATTGCAATTGCTCTGTGTGAGGCATTGAGTGTAATGATGGACCTCCCAGAAATCCTTCACACACAAAAATAAATCACACAGCAGAGGGGAGCAGATTTCCACAGACGCAGCACAGCAGTGGATCTCATTCACGGCCTGTTTGTTGCATGATGACTTTGTGATGGTGCACGTTTCCATATCCTAATCTTTAGGTTGAAGAACATGATGTTTACATGCAGAAGACATTATAGGATTATGAATGTGCCATCACACTGTATATAAGTTACAGCACATTCTGCGTTTTCTTTAGGTCCCTAAATGGAGAGTTTCTTTGTATGTGTCAGTCATACACATTATCATATTTTAAAATGGAGACCAATCAGTTTCATTAAAGCTTTAGTATGACAAACATCTCAATAATATAAAGTTTGAGTCAAGTCTAATTACACAAGTGTGTTTTTCTCTTCTAAAAAACAAAAACAAAACTCTAGTATCTTAGTACTGATAACGCTGTTGGATGAACCCACACTGACATTTAAATAAGTCAGCTATGTCATTTACAAACATTGAGTTCTCAGAACAATTGTATTTTTCATAAATGTCAGGTGATTACATATGTTTTAATTTAACACAGTGTAATATTTACAGTAACAGTTTATGTTAGCCAAAAAATGGTTTGATATTTTTGTTGGCTTTTACATTGATCCTCTTTCTTCAACTGTATTGTTTCAGAATTGTTTAATGATGCTGGAAAAAAATGCTGTTTAATGGCAGGTTCCACTGTGACAACTTATCTCGTGTAATGTGACAACATGCACCGTTATTGGGACACGTTGTCACAAAAGGTTAATGTGTGTTCAGTGAACTGTGTATTTTCCTTGGGCAATATTGGTGTAAATATTCAATATCTTTTATGAAGCCAAATCGTGTGTTCCTCTATGTGAATTAACTTTAAAGTCTAGCTTAAGAAATACTGACTGGAGTATTTTTTTTAACAATACCAGCAACATTTGTGAAGTAGATAAGTCAAAGTAAAATAATCATGAGTAAAAAGCGTGACTGATCTGCCTCATTCTTCTCTATACATCTTAAAATAAACAGATGTTACAGTGGATAGGGGTCATTCTTCAATTGGGGTGGCAAACGAGAGGCAGAATTTGTAAAAATGCTTGTTTTTTTCCTAATAAAACATATTGCTATGCATTTAAAATTAGTTTAATATGCTATATCCATTAAAATGAAAGCTTAAGAACATTTTGATTTTTAAATAATTTCAATCAAACACTGGTGACACAGCCACTTATGTCTATGTCATGTTGAAGTAACACCACAGACATAATACAATACCACAGACTTTATATTGCAAGTTACTATAGGCTCTGTGGTGTTACCAGAGAAAAGACAGTAACACCACAGACAAATCAGCCTAAATCCAGACTTTTCTATAATGGAGGCTGCCATCATGATGATTTCAAGATCAGGGACATATTGGAAATATTAATAAGTATGTGGTAACACTTTATTTTAGGGTCTCTTAACTAGTTGCTTATTAGCATGCATATTACTAGAATATTAGCCATTTATTAGTAGTAATTAAGCACATATTAATGCCTTATTCTACATGACCTTATTCTACATCCCTAATCCTCCCAATACCTAAACTTAACAACTACCTTACTAACTATTAATAAGCAGCAAATTAGGAATTTACTGAGCGAAAAGTCGTAGTTAATAGTGAATAAGTGTTCCCTATTCTAACGTGTTACCGTATGTATTTATAAAAATGTTGATTAAAATATGTCAGATATGCAAGTTATCAGAATCAGAATCAGCTTTATTTGCCAAGTGTGCACAAATACACAAGGAATTTGTTGTGGATTTTAAGAAGCTCTTGGCACATACATGCATACATACATACATACATACATACATACATATCTGACATGAGAACAGAAACCTTTAAAAAGGCTTAACAATAAATAACAATAATGTGCATGAATCTGGAACAGAAGATTTATGTACAGGTTTGTGCATGATTTACTCTATATATACAGCTGTATAGAAAATATGCATACATATTTACATAGTACTTGAGAGAGAGGCAATATGTAATGAATTACAGGCATGAATTACAGAACACAGGTAATAAATCCTGTGTTAGCTGTTTAGGCTGGAGATGGCATGGGGAAAAATCTGTTTTTATGCCTAGATGTTCTAGTGCACAGAGATCTGTAGCGTCTGCCTGAGCGGAGAAGTGAAAACAGGTTGTGTCCGGGGTGAGAGGGTCTGTGATGATGTTACCTGCCCGTTTCTTCACTCTGGAGTTGTACAAGTCCTGAAGGCTGGGCAGGTGGACACCAATAATCCTTTCTGCTGTCTTTACAGTCCGCTGCAGTCTTCTTATATCTGATTTGCTGGCTGACCCAAACCAGACAGTTATAGAGGAGCACAGAACCGACTCAATAACAGCAGAGTAAAACTGTCATGTGCGCCTGTGGCAGGTTGAACTTTTTCAGTTGACGAAGCAAGAACAACCTCTGCTGAGCCTTTTTCATGATGGAGTCAATGTGAGTGTCCCACTTCAGGTCCTGAGAGATGGTGGTTCCCAGGAACCTGAATGACTCCACTGCAGTCACAGTGCTGTTCATGATGGTGAGTGGGGAGAGTGCAGGGGGGTTTCTCCTGAAGTCCACTATCATCTCTACAGTTTTGAGCGTGTTCAGCTCCAGGTTGTTAAGACTGCTCCAGACAGCCAGCTGCTCAACCTCTTGTCTGTAAGCAGACTCGTCACCGTCCTGAATGAGGCCGATGACTGTGGTGTCATCTGCAAACTTCAGGAGTTTGACAGAGGGGTCTTTAGAGGTGCAGTCGTTTGTGTAGTGCGAGAATAGCAGTGGGGAGAGAACACAGCCCTGAGGAGCTCCAGTGCTGATGGTGCGGGTGTTGGATGAGAGTTTTCCCAGCCTCACTAGCTCTGTCTGTCAGGAAGCTGGTGATCCACTGACAGATGGAGGTGGGGACAGAGAGCTGTGTCAGTTTATTCTGAAGGGTGTCCGGGATGATGGTGTTAAAAGTGGAGCTGAAGTCCACAAGCAGGATCCTCATATAAGTCCCTGGTCTGTCCAGATGTTGCAGGATGAAGTGCATTCCCATGTTGACTGCATCATCCACAGCCCTGTTTGCTCGGTAAGCAAACTGCAGGGGGTCCAACATAACATCACAGACACTAATAAATTGCGACACATTTAGCTAACTTTAAGAAAATTTTGAAATTTAGCTAACTTTAAGAAAAATAATAAGAAAGAAATACTCCCCATGCACCTGCAGTGACATTTACACACAGGAAGTAGTCCAAATAGAATCCCCTCTTTTCTTAAAGGGGCGACATACATTGTTGTAACACCACAGACATGAATTTGGGGGACACAACTTTTTTCTTAAATATAATAAAATATGTATTTTTTAAAACAATTTTATAAAATTGTACGTTAAATAAAATCTATATTCACAATGTAACCACTTTATTTGTGTTAAAAATGTTATATTGTTGCAATTACATTCCATGATACCTCTCTAAGGTATGGCGGGAACATCCATATTTTGTTACAAATGTAATCTCTAAAACTCAATTAAATATGTATTTTAAAACTAAAAATGTAACTAATAACAGTGCACAAATTGTGTTTACCCTACAGAATACAAACATGCAAACATTTTATGATTTATTGGTATTTAAAGTTTATTTCAACTGTTGTAAAGTAGAGGGACATCACTTGCCACCACAAATGAAGAATGACCCATAGGCTACTGTCTGAAGTAGGCTAATATAAATAAAAGTAATGCAATATTCAGTAAGTAGCCTATTTGCAGAGGTTTGGACGTTACTTTTACATAAAACTTGCATTAGTCTTAGGTTAGTCTCACTCTATTGACTGTAATTAACGCTGTCATTTAGTTAATTGTATAATGCAGTTAGCAGTGGTCAGTCACTGGGCTGAGTGTTGACGTCAGGCTGATGATGCAGACACGCGCTCCGCAGCTTCACTTTGAGCACTTCATTGTGCTCGTGCTCTGAAACACATGAGTGTCCCTCACCACAGACCATCACGCCAAATCTGAAGCGCAGATTGATAGTCGCAGAAGGATTCATCTCGCATCAATCCCTCCGGGATTGGATTACGTGTTAAATCCTCTGCACTGGGATTGAGTTTAGTTCCTCTGAAGATGCCCGTTTGTGGATCGCAGATTGGGGACTTTCGCGGAATTAAACGAGCTAAAGGTAAAACACTTTTGATTTATTTATTTAGTGTAATCCTTGCGACAAGTTTTTTCCATTTGAATAGTGAAACTAAACAATGTTGCATTTTTTTTTCGTGTTTAAGTGCAAAAGGGAAGTTAAGTAAAAGCGACATTTATTCTGAGGATCATTATAATGGTTATCCATACGGATTTTGACGTACATTGAGCACTTTTCTTTTTTTTTTTGGTGGAGAAAATAAGTAAAGTAAATCGGGTTATACAGGTTACTCTTGCGAAAGACAACTCTTAAAAACAAGCTGTCCGATTGCTTAACCTCAATCTTATCAATGCAGGAGTTTGTGAGGACAAAAACAGCAAGCTATGTAAACATATAGGCTTCTACAGAGAAAGCTATAAAATAATATTTCCTGAAACATTTTTTTTTGTATGCGTCATATGTATGCTTACAAAGGCGAGTAGTAGCAAGTCTATTTTGTATTCTGCATTTAAATTTACGCCAAATGAAAGTCGTGACATTTTATTTTATAGTTGTTAATAGAAAGAGCATAGTTTAAACACTACTATTATCTTGTAGTGATTTCCACAGTTTAAACTGAGCCCCTGTCAGTTCTGTTCTCTCCTCGTGCGCGTGGCACTAGAGCTGACAGGACTTACTGACAGCCAGTTGTTGACATTTTATGTATCCATTAATTGAGTCAAATAATAGGCTAACATATTTGCTTATTGTAACATGTAGGTAATAGTGTAATGTTTCTTTCATTGCCTTTTAACGCTGGCCAGTACTCCTGGATTTTAGCTAATTGTAATCAGCAAAGAAGTGTAGCGCGAGCTGGAAAAACTGAGGGATGCCTTTGTGGTTCAAATGTATCGAGAGGTTTTAGCTGATAATTTGCTCGCATATGCTTGCTTATTGTAACCTTTTTTTCTAGCTGGTCGGAACCTAATCGGAAACGGTAGGTTGTCAGTCAACAGAAGTTTTCACAGTTGTGTTTATAGTTGGTTATGTTGGTGTTTGTTATGTTTATGATTTCTTCTGTCATTTGTTATTTTGGTCACGCTGACTTTACAAAACTGGAATATTTATTTATTTATTTATATGAACTGTCTAAAACGTGTTATGTCTCCTTCATATGTCTGATTGCAACAAATTAGCCTAAATAATGCACCATTATTTAGACTAAAATAGAGCCTATGGTTCAGAAGCAGGAAATCACATCTGAAGTGATGTTACTTTTAGAAGACAGTTATTTTAACAAGACAATGAATAATTTACATTTAAGACAGTTTTGCCTTACATATGTTTTTTCTCGGTGAATGAAAATAGTTCCAAAAGAAGTCAAAGCCTCAAGCTTTGCGTGTCACCCATCAAAGCACAAGACTCCACAAGCCTTCAGATTTTTAATTAGCTTTTTTGGAACGTTATAAACTGTGTGAAATGGACTGAAGGACAGTTCAAATCTGACAATTCAAAACCTTTGTTTCCTGTGTACACACTGCCGCTCAGTGTCTGTTAGCGGTGCGCAACGACAGCTTTGGGAGTCTCCTCAAAAATTGGCTGGACCACAGTGTGCCACTTTCAGAATTTAAAATTTTTGCATTTGTGCTGTTGCAACATTTTATTTTTGTTCTTGATTTTATTTTTTATTTAGCCTATTATTCATCCATTTAGAATGATGTGTTTTGTGTGCAAAACCTGCACATTGTCCAACAAGTAATGCAGTCACTTTGGTCCAAAACAACTCTGAACCCACTTTCATTGTGCTTTTCATTGTACTCTATGAAGTCACACAAAGAAAAGATGGCAGCATCCAGTTTGAGTTCTTCTTGGGCTGTATGCGCCAACCAAGCAACTGCCATTGTGATGAATGGGAATGCTAATGGATAGCTCTCTCCAGGTATTATAGACTTTTTTTAATCAAAATCAACTTAATTGAGCGGATAACCAGCCAAGCTGGCAAAACACTCGTTGCTTCTACGTCAGAGATGTGTATCTGGACTCAACATCTGCTTTGTCCTTGTACCTGGTAAAAAAAACAAAAAACTCTGAATTATCTATGAAGAGTGAACACATGTTTACTATGTTTGCAGTGCAAACATCCAGACTGTTTTAATGCTTGAGGAGACCTGAAGTGGCTGTCAACTATCTGACGCATTCAGACATTTACAGGTTCTTCTGTTGGCTACAGCATCACATAGAAGCTGTTACAAGACAAGATAGTATTTTATAACAAGCAATTAAGTACTAGAGAAAAGGTCTTTCAGTTCACAGGGTATAAACCTCAAGGCATACTATACTAGAATAATTGTATTTAAATTCAAATGCTGGGATAGTGATAGTATGTGACACAATGATTTCGTGTTGTTTCACTTATTTTCCCTTCTCATTGAAATCCAGACCTCAACATAGCTCTGAGGCCTCGTCTGTCATGGATTTTGCTTATTATAGACCTTCAAGACAAGTTATATCTTGCATTTGCATCACTTTTTGTCAGCTGAACATGAAGGCTGAGTCACCTATGTGGTCTAATGATGGTAATGTGTGTAACTGAGGCATTTCTGTTGTCCTTTATATGGTCATAAACTTCCCCACATGCTCTAATGGCACCTTCCTTTTTCATGGGCATAGAAGCCATTTTTATTTTCTTGACTTTTCTTGACTTCTTTGCCTAATTTAGAGAACATTCTTGTTTGGAGAGAACACGCACACAAAAAAATTAACAAATGTGTTTTATCTTATCACGTCCAAACAAGTTCCAAAAGCCAAATGTAAACCAGGGCTTCAGATTAACACATGTGAGCGATGGCACTGGTGCAACCAAGTCCTACAGACAGTAGCAGGAGACAAAACACCAGTAAACAAACCCACCATGCACATAATTTGTTCGGTGCTGTACTGTTATTGGTGTCCAACTTGAGAGTGTTTCACATAAGGCAACGCTAATCATTGGACACACAAAAATTTTGTTGCACCAACATGAAAATTGGTTACATTTTGTGCACTAATATATTTAGGCCTAAATTTAAGAGTCATGTATTTGGATTGCATATTACATTTCCATCCATTTGGATTACACAGTTTTAACATAAATTAATAAACTTGTAGTGCATATTCTCGGTCATACATAAATGAAATGGGTAAGAAACAGGTAAGATTTCTGCATTCAAAAAGGCCATGACATTATTAACTATTTGAGATTAACTGTTTGATTTAAATGATCATCATTTCAAAATACATTTATGCTGATTGCTTAGAATCAGCATTTTCATACAATTGTTCAAACAATTACATTTATTCTCAGCTAAAATGTATGAACATAGTTAAAATATGGCTAGCTGTAGAACAAGTAATATAGTTAGTTAAAATGTATGAGACTAAACGAAATTATGATTATTTAAACCTGGTTATGTGTATTGAAAATGTATTCAGTTTATTAGTGCTATTACAGAAATCTTACCTATTTTGTTTATGTATGACTGACAAACATGCATCATATTAAGTTTATAAGTTTATGTTAAAAGTGTTTCATCTATTTGGATTACAATCAAATACTTTCAAATGCATAAATCTTAAATTTAGGCCTAAACATATATATCTTTATTATTTTAATATATTTTTTAATTATTGATGATTTGAATTAATTAACTTTGTGTGTAATGTTCGTTTATTAGCAGTTCAAGGTAATCGTGGCGTGAAGCTGCACTGTGGGGTGTCAGGAAAAAAAACTATTTTAGGTGTACAAAATCTCAGCAGACTTTGCTTGACTTGACTTTGTTTTGCTGTATTCAACCTTTACTCAGACTCTTAAATAGGGACTTAACAGTCTGCATGGATGTGAACAAGAATCTTTTATTTATAAGATTTGTCACTACCAGTCTGAAGGAATGGATGCAAAGTGTGGAAACCACACTGCTTGGGGAACTATAAGAATAGTTCATGCTTTAATCAATATGCCTCTCTTCCTGAGTTTCGATGCCATGGGCTGATATATCACATTGTGAGGTGGGAAGCATCACATTAAGTCTGTAATGTGTGTGTTTTTAACACAGTGATGTTTATTGTTGTTTTTCACCCTTGTGAAAGTAGTTTTCTCATTGCTCCAGTCTCTGCCTAATATTAAGGATATATTTAGCATGACAGTTTACTCAGCTTCATGTGCTACTGTATTAAAAATGGAATACGTTCTCCCATTTAAGGCAGCAAAGAGGATGTTTTAAAAGGATCTTTCCCGGTCTGCTGAATCATAGGACCAAATCAGGTGACAGAGCAAAGGGTAGACGGGAAGATTGCATCCTCTGTACCATGTTTTTTTTGTCCAGACTCTGCACATTTTTCCATTACAGTATGTCAAACAGAAAGAGCATTTGAGGCAAAGAAAAATGTCATAGTTTGATTCACTGTGCTTTGTTCATATTGCACCCAGTTCTGATCTGTTTTTCAAATCTGATCTTTTGGGATGACTGTCCATAATAAAATCACACACATATATATATATATATATATTTATATATATATATATATATATATATTATATTAATCGTTAAATGTGATTAATCTAAAAATTTTAACGCGTTAATATTTTTTTAACGCAAATTAATCGTTTGATAAGATTTGACCCCAACTTCTTCCCGTCATCGCAGCGCGGAAGGTTATCTATCAGTGTGTGATGAGGGTACAGCGAACAGTGTTGCCAGGGTAGCGGCTGTGGCACAAGTGGCCGTGGGATATTTTGAAAATACAGTCGCGGGAAAAATTACAAAGCCGAGGGTTGCGTTTTTTTGGGGCTACTTTTATAATCTACCGCGGCCGCCCAAAGTGTATATAGACAAATTAAAATTAAAATAGATCCTTTTACTAATGTGTATCATACTTGGAATGTATACCTGGCAACTTCAGAACGGAGAGGCGGTTGTAACATCACAAACAACGTGAAATTCAGCCAGAGCATACAACACAGCAGAAATAAACATGACAACAGCCACTATAGATTATATAAGATAATAAACACAAGATTACGATAGGATATGGTTTCTATGTGATTTTCTTGAGATGAATATGTAACTTACATCTGAAATGCTCATTTTTGCAGCGATATAAAAGGCTATAAAAAGCATATTTTAACAACAGTAAATGACCAAATTCCACATGTGATCGCAAAAGGACGTTATTACAAACACTCGATGGTGATTTGAAGTGAGTTCTGAGTAAAAGTGTACTATTAATCTCATAAATTGTCTTATGAAGCATAATGCTAATATTAGCTCTAATGCATCTGCAGAACAGGTCCAATTCTTCTTCATAATGCATTTTGTCATAATACTTCACGTAAGGTCGCAAGAAAATGTTTTGTTGTATTTATTTAGAAATACTTTTGATAATAGTTGGGTAAATGTATACTGGGATTGAAGTGATGTGGCTTGGTAAACGTTTTATTGCCAGTATAAAGACTGATAATGGCTGATAATGGCTTTGATCTCAAACGCCTTACCACTACTAGCACGCACAAATCAGGCAACCAACTTGATTTAATTTACACATGCAATTGTACTACAGATAACATTCTGGTACAACCACTACATATCTCTGACCATTTCTTCATTACATTTACTTTACATTTTGCTACCAGGGTGCCACCATCTCCCTTACCGGTTACCCTCAGACGTAACCTACGCTCCCTTTCCCCTCCCTTCTTTCCTCTGTAGTATCCTCCTCTCTTCCCTCACCTACCCATTTCTCATCTCTGGATGTGAATGCAGCTACTGACACTTTATGCTCTACCTTAACCTCTTGTCTAGACGACATTTGTCCTCTCTCCTCCAGGCCAGCACGGGCTGCCCCTTCTAACCCCTGGTTATCCGATGTTCTTCGTGAGCATCGGACCAAACTCAGAGCGGCAGAGAGAAAATGGCACAAATCAAACGATCCATCGGACCTGAGTAGGTATCAGTCTTTGCTTTCATCTTTCTCTACTGAAGTCCACACTGCCAAATCCTCACATTTCCACAACAAGATCAACAGCGCTCCAGACATGCGTAATCTCTTCAGAACATTTAATTCTCTCCTCTGTCCCCCTCCTTCACCTCCCACCACTTCTATAACAGCTGACGACTTTGCCACTTTTTTCACAGACAAAACTAGAACAATCAATAACCAGTTCTCACCTCCACACACATCAGGACCTCCAACCAACCACCATCCACTGCTCAAACTCCATCTTCTCCTTCTGTCCCTCACCGAGGCGGAAGTATCCAAACTTCTCCTCTCCAGCCATCCTACAACATGCCCTCTTGACCCAATCCCCTCTCACCTTCTCCAAGCAATCTCTCCCACACTCTTACGGCACTCACACACATTATCAACACATCTCTCTTCACAGGCATCTTCCCCACAGCGTTCAAGCAGGCTCGGGTAACCCCACTGCTCAAAAAACCTACATTAAACACTTCTCTTTTAGGAAACTACAGACCTGTCTCTCTCCTTAGTTGTCTTCAACCAGCTCTCATTGTTTCTTTCACAGTACAACAAACTGGATGCTAAACAGTCAGGTTTCAGGAGTGGCCATTCAACAGAGACTGCGCTACTCTCAGTCACTGAAGCCCTGCGAATTGCAAAGGCCGATTCCAAATCATCAGTCCTCATTCTGCTGGATCTTTCTGCTGCTTTTGACACTGTCAATCATCAGATCCTCCTGTCCACCCTCTCATCGCTGGGCATCACTGGATTCCACTTCGCTGGTTTGAATCCTATCTCACCGGTAGGTATTTCAGGGTGGCCTGGGGAGGGGAGGTATCCAAAGCACATCAACTGGTCACTGGAGTTCCTCAGGGATCGGTTCTTGGACCCCTCCTCTTCTCCACATACACTACATCACTGGGTCCCATCATACAGGCACATGGCTTCTCCTATCATTGCTACGCCGATGACACACAGCTCTATATCTCTTTTCAACCAGATGATCCAAGGCGGACATCTCGGCATGGATGAAAAAACATCACCTACAGCTCAACCTGGCAAAGACTGAGCTTCTTGTCTTCCCTGCCACTCCGACTCTACAGCATGACTTCACGATTCAGTTAGGCTCATCAATAATTACCCCATCAACTTCGGTCAGAAATCTTGGTGTAATCTTTGATGACCAGCTGACCTTCAAAGAGCACATTGCAAAGACTGCTCGATCTTGCAGGTTTGCACTACACAACATCAGAAAGATCAGGCCCTTTCTGACAGAGCATGCTGCACAACTTCTTGTCCAGGCCCTTGTCGTTTCTAGGCTGGACTACTGCAATGCTCTTCTGGCTGGACTTCCATCAAACACAATAAAACCTCTACAAATGATTCAGCGGCACGACTGGTCTTCAACGAGCCCAAAAGAGCTCATGTCACACCTCTCTTCATCTCCTTGCACTGGCTACCAGTGGCAGCTCGCATCAAGTTCAAGACACTGATGCTTGCATACAGAATGACCACAGGCTCAGCACCCTCCTACTTCCACTCACTATTAC
Source organism: Schizothorax lantsangensis (assembly GCA_027422415.1). NCBI lineage: Eukaryota > Metazoa > Chordata > Actinopteri > Cypriniformes > Cyprinidae > Schizothorax > Schizothorax lantsangensis. The sequence goes on from CM049840.1 coordinate 13,528,887, forward strand.
GAATCTACATCCCCTCCAGAAGTCTGAGATCTGCTAGTGAGCGACGCCTTGTGGTACCATTACAGAGAGGCTCAAAATCACTCTCCAGAACATTCTCATTCACCGTTCCTGGCTGGTGGAATAATCTTCCCACCCCTATCCGGAATGCTGGATCCCTGTCAATCTTCAAGCAACAACTGAAAACTCATCGCTTTCGGCACTACTTGACTTCATCCTAAACTTAAAAAAAAAAAAACTTAATCTTTCCCTTCATCTTTCTCTCCTTCACTTGCTAGCTTGTACTTATTTGAACAATGACTGAGACTTGGTGTTACGAGCACTTCCTCTGTCTGATTGCCTCTTCAAGATGAATCGCTTTATGTATTCCCCAATTGTACATGACTAAATGTAAATGTAAATGTAAATTAATAAAAACAAAAGAATAATGATAAAAGAATAATAAGGATTATGTCTTATACCTGGCGGAAGTGTGAAAGGTTATGTTTCCTTAATTTTTGTCATTAATTTGTTTATTTCAACACATTTACAGGTAAATCCTAGTATTTTAAATTTGTGATTAATCGTGATTAATCACAGTCCATGACTGTGATTAACGCGATTAAATTTTTTAATCGATTGGCAGCACTAATATATATATATATATATATATATATACTGTATATATATATTTATATTGACTTATTTATTTACAGTAAATGGATGTGAATATGAGTCAGATATGAGACAAATTAATTGTAACAAAAATTTTCTTTTTTCTAAATAAAGGCTAAAAATAGAAACTGTACACATTTATACATGACTCAGTACTTAGTCTCACATTAAAAACTTACATGTGTCAAGATTTCTGCAAAATGACATGTTGCTTCTTGCACATTTCACAACACTTTAAAAGCTAAACGCAGGTTCAGTTTATCCAAAACTGATGAACGTGAATCTGGCAACACAAAAAAAGCTGAAATGTGATTACACTTCTGTTTGTGCTTTTGTACAGTGCTGTTGACTTCACAAGCATAGAAAACACAAAAGAAACATCTGTTCGTGCATATCTTGTTAACCTGCTACCTAGTGCCTCAAAGATTAACTTTGACAATTCCATTGATTAGTTTAAGCACTCATTACAGTGACCTGACTCACGGAAGTTGCGTAAAGCCAGCCAATTAGATTAGAGCTTGCCACATCGAAAAAGAGCTTACCATTTTTGTTCACAGTATGTTTGTGGACTTGAGACAGCGTTACTAGCCAGGGTCGACCTCTCTGTTGTTAGACCTATTCACCTACTCAGTTGGAATTGGGTGTAATGTTGCATTGTGTGAGGTTGTTAGCACCATGACGTGGGTTTACGCAGGGGTCCACGAGTTCACCGAGAGTTTCATTACACGTTGAGTGATCACACATGCTGTGGTACACATACCCTGAGATAATTAGAGCCTCATGTATCCCAGCATTCATGTGTGCTGTATGTGCACTTACAGGTGTTCAACAAGTACAAACAGTGCCTGAGAGCTGTAGGAAACAATACGCCTTCACTTACTGAATTAGCATTGACTTCTTTGTTTTTAACCGGCTCAAATTTTATTGCCAATCATTCCCGCTTTCCTTCTCGTGGTGTGTTAAACGGATCAGCTCCGAGTTTATTAAATCTGTCCAAGTACATGAAACACTGCGCATGAAGCTGGATGCTGGTCAGGGTTTATTGAATAAAACGTTCTCAAACACACATGCTCTTCATCTCCCTGTGAAATCACATTACCGCTGTCATTTGTCCTGTGGAGAGACAGACACTCATGACGTTAACACAATCTGCCTTTGTCATCTGTATCTTAATCAGTCTCAACCAGGCGTGACGTGACAAGTGTCCAGCGACAAGTGATTCATCTGTCCAAACCGAAAGTGAATATGCAGTGTGATGACACACAATCATAGCTAAACAGAATATGTTATACGGTTATGAGGAGCTGGATTTTAAATGTAATGATAATTATATGCACATACTTCTCCATTTGTCTGTTTCTATGTTGTTTTATACAGATATTCTACCTCTATGGATGTGCAGATTAAAAATGTATGCATGTATGGAAAAATCTAGAAAAATCTAAGAAACAAAATAACTGTGTCTTCAAATTTTTACTCTTATTCACTCTTATTTCGTATAAATTAAATTAAAAAAGCCCTTCCAAAAAAAAAAAAATTAAGAAAAAAAAAAAAAAAAAAAAAAAAATATATATAGAAATAAATAAATAAATAAAAACAATTTATTTAAATAAAAAATGATATAGTTAATGAAAACACATAACATTGGTGGATACTGGCAATATAGACAGTCACCTAAGGTGGCGACACAGCTCCAGATGCACGGTCAAATATCGCTAATCATCATTTGCATCAATTTCAATAGATTATCCTGTTCTCTTTCATGCTGCAGCCTTTCATCTCTGTGAAAATTAGTTGCATGTTAATTAAGTCCTTAAGGTAAGTTAACTGTGTCATTGGAATCCAAAAAAGGCCCGCTCCCAAAATACATCACAGGTATCATTCACAGTTGTCATTTACTGTTATCAGTGGCAGGCAGTGTTGGGCAGTAACTAGTTACTGTAACTTAGTTACTGTAATAATATTACTTTTTGCAGTAACTAGTAGTGTAACTAATTACTAATAAGATTTCAGTAATAATATTACAGTTACCATCCATAAAACAGCTTAGTTACTTAGTTACTTTTGATGCTCAACCCCGCTGATTTAAAATCCAACAATCAAATAATTCCTAGATTTATTTTAATAATTTTCACGACTCGCACATGCATGTGATGTCCCCAGTGCAGCAGGCAAGCTTGGAATATGGAAAAGATTACATTCAGCAGAGAGAAATATTGCATTATATTGATTTTGTCAGGAAAAAAGATGATCTGAACACTGTTGTGTAAATTGTGGCTTTACTTTACTCTGGCATTACATCCCACCCACATCCCTCTGATCAGCATGTGGTACATTATATTACTATAATTAAAAATATTTTTGGAAAATTAAACAGTTTCTTACAAACTTATGTGATTTCATAAATACATAATGAAATATAATCGTATATGGAAAACTGAGAAATTACAATTAGCTTTAAGATACACATGAAAATTAATGAGATTAATACAACACTTCTACTTGAATGTCACTATCAATCACTATTGAGTGTTTGTAATAACTTCTGACTGCGATCCAATGTGGATTTTGGTCAAATGATGAGGCAGAAATATGTTGTTAGTAACATTCTACAAGAATTTGATGTGGAAGATACACAGTTACAACTTCTGTGGGGCGTGAAGAAAAAGTAATGTAACTAGTAGTGTAACTAATTACTGTTGCCAGAAAGTAATAAGTAAAGTAACAATATTACTTTTGAAAGGAGTAACTAGTAATGAGTAATATATTACATTCTTTGAGTAACTAGCCCAACACTGGTGGCAGGCAGCTTGCTGTACATTGCAGTAAAATCACTAAACAACGTGCAAACAAATTTGGTCCACTCTCATTTAGTTCAAGAGACTGTATCTTTAGAACCCTGGACCATTAAAATGCTGTGTACTTTTTTCTTTTAGTGAAATGTAATATGACTGACATTGATATTGATACAAGTTAATACCTCTGGCTTAATCACTGAGAGAGACATTTACTGTGATTATTGTAAAGCTAAACCAGTTTAAGCATCATTTTCATGCTAACACAAATAGTCATGATGAGGCAAATTCTCTGGATATAATGGTTTATATTCTCCGTTTTACAGAAAGCTCAAAGAGAGAATGACACAGTCGTACAGCGTCACATTTAGTAGACTCTACTGGAGGACAGAAGTGGTATGCTGGAGAATGTTACTCTCTCATCTGTCCTCAGGACACATATCATCTGTCAACATTACCGCTAGCATTTTCCAAACACATTTGTTGGTGCATCAGTAAATGAATGCCTCACGTTATATTCAAAGAGAGCTGCTTATGTAATCAAAGAGAGAAACTTTCCAGTCATTATTACAAAACAAACACTGACCATGCATCAGAGCTTGGTTTTTTTGTTGTTTTTCTTTAGCAATATCACAATATCACAGTCTTGTAATGAATATCAGTATGACTGTGATTCGGCCACAGGTAATCACACTGGCATCCAGCACAACATCACCATTGCAAGTGTGATATTACTTTTATACATAATAATCCTTTAATACATATTTTACTAACACATATGTGACCCTGGACCACAAAACCAGTCATAAGGGTCAATTTTTTTAAATTTAGATTTATACATCACCTGAAAGCTGAATAAATAAGCTTGGTTAGGAAAGGACAATATTTGGCTGAGATACAACTATTTGGAAATCTGGAATCTGAGGGTGCAAAAAAATCTAAATACTGAGAAAATCGCCTTGAAATTTGTCCAAATGAAGATCTTAGAAATGCATATTACTTTTTTTTGTTATCAACAATTTTTTATTTTCATTTTTTTACAAACAACACAACATAATATCCAAAATAAAACAAAACAAAACAGCAGACACATACTCAACATCTAAAAGTTCAATCAAAAGGGAGGGAGAGAGGGAAGGACAACAAGAACACAAAAGTCACTCCTTTAAATAATCACGTACATTCAGTAAAAAACACTGCCAAGCCTCAATGGTTGAAGGCCTGGCCCCACCGACTCGCGCCGTTGTACACTCACATGAGACAATTTGCAGGAGGCTACGGATCCAATATGCCTCTCTACACATGTGTGGTGTAAACCAGTTCTGAATTATTGTCTTCTTCACAGCTGTAAAACCAGCAAACAACATTCTCTTTTGCATTGAACTAATACAGAGATCAGAATCATCATTAAGAAGACATAAACTTGGGTTAACAGACCAATCAATTCTCAGTAATGATGACAAAACCAGGTTTACATGTGTCCATAGACTGATGACGACAGGACATTCCCAAAACATATGCAGAAAAGTGCCTGATGATGTAGTGTTACATATATGGCAGTTCAAATTTGACTGCAGTTTCATTTTAAATCTTTTGTAAGGAGTTATGTATGCTCTATGAATGACTTTGAAGTGAATAAGACGATGAGCCAGATTTTTAGATGTTAAGCTGAGATTAGACCACACTCTCTCCCAGTCGACAGATAAATTAAGATCAGATAATTCCCTATTCCAAATAGTTTTAATAGAAAGAGGTTTTGTAATACAATCAATAATTTTATTATATATTAAGGAAACAGATGGCCGACCAGCAGATGGTGCAATCCAGTCCCGCATAGGATGAGAGGAAATGGAAGAAGACCAAGGAACGCCATACGCTTTGAGAGCAGAACGTAATTGAAGAAAAACAAAATATGCAGATGCTGGTAGACAAAATTTGGCTCTCAATGCCTGAAATGAACAGAGGCCCCGGTTATCATACATATCACCGCACGTGTTCACACCTAAAGAGGACCAAGAGGGTTGGACAAATGGACGATTTCCACATACAAAGTTCAAATTGTGCCATAAAGGTGTACTGTTACAGAATTTGAAGGGTCCACCTATCCGACGTTCAACCGTTTTCCAGATTTTAATAGAGTTAGCCACAACCGGACCAAATTTATAATTATCCCCTTTTTTTCCTGTGCCAGTAAATAAAATATCTTGAAGTCTATTTGGTTTAACCTTGTCAGCTTCAATCACCCTCCATGAAACTGTAGATTGAGGATCAACCCAATTATGAAGGGCCTTAAGCTGGAACGACCAATAATATAATTCAAAATTTGGTACAGCCAGTCCTCCTGCGCTATTAGGATGTTGTAATGTGGTAAGTTTAATTCTGGGACATTTATCATTCCAGATAAACTTAGAAATTATGGAGTTGATCTTCTTAAAGTAACCTGGAGGGGGAGAAAGTGGTAGCATAGAGAAAAAAAAATTAAATCGAGGTAACAAATTCATCTTAACAGTGGAGATTCTTCCTTGGAGAGAGACTTTAAGATTCTTCCATCTTTGAATGTCATTTTTGACCTTAACGAAAATGTTATTAAAATTGTCTCTGGCAATCTTATGAATGTTTTTATATATGGTAATGCCCAAATAGATGAAAGATTCCTTAATAGGGATAAATGAGGGAATAGAAAAATTAACCTTAACATTGTTAATTGGCATTAAAGCAGATTTGCTCCAATTTATTTTATATCCTGATAGGCTACTAAAATTATCAAATTCCTTAATTACACTAGAGACTGAAACATCAAAGTGGTCTAAATATAGAATAATATCATCAGCGTATAATGAAATACAATGATTATGGTCATGAATCTTAATCGATACTTCAGATTTCCTGATGGCTTGTGCTAAGGGTTCGAGAGATAGACAAAACAATAAGGAGGAAAGTGGACACCCCTGTCTCGTTCCCCGCTGTAAAGGGAATGAGGGGGAAATAATATTACCAGTTATGACTGATGCTGCAGGTGAGTGGTATAATGTCTTAATCATAGAAACGAAGTGTTCACCGAAGCCGAAACATTGCAGAACTGCCCACATATGATTCCACTCTAGCCTGTCAAAGGCTTTTTCTGCATCAAGTGAAAAGACCGCACAAGGTGTTGGGTGGGAGTCCGCAAAGTCAAGAATATGAAGGAGTCGACGCATATTGTCAGATGCATTGCGCCTCTTGATGAAACCAGTTTGGTCCTCCTTGATCAGACTGTGAATTACCTTCTCCAAACGAGAAGCAAAAACTTTAGCATAGATTTTTAGATCACATGGGATAAGCGAAATCGGTCTGTAGCTGGAACAATCTAATGGATCTTTCCCTTTTTTAAGAAGTAATGAAATCAGTGATGTTTTTTGATCTCTATGAAATGCCCCATGTTCAATTGCAAAATTAAATGAGTTAAGCATAAGTATCCCTACCAAATCCCAAATTTCTAAATATAATTCAGGGGGAGACCATCTAGACCCGGCGATTTGCCCTTTTGAAGGCTTTTTAGAGAGACGTGAAGTTCCTCCAAACTTAATGGGGCCTCCAAAGATTCTTTATCCATCTGTGAGATCCGAGGCAGTTCCAATTTATTTGTAAAATGTTGTTTTTGTAGGTTTTGTAATGATTGGATTTTATTTTCTAATTGTGTAAACTGGTGAGTTCTCGCTTTGGCAAGAGTAGAAGAGAAAGATATACAGAAACCTCGTATAGCACACTTAGTTGTTTCCCACAGTATTTGAGGATCCACATCAGAGGGCATATTAATTTCAAGAAAGTCCTTAATATATTCTTTTAGAGAGGTAATAAAAGTCTGATTACTTAATAATGATATGTTAAAGCGCCATCTAGGGGACTTGGCTTTGACATCGGAAAGAGGAACACTGCACAACACAGCAGAATGATCAGATAATAAAATTGGTAATATAGAGATGGAGGAATTAGACGAAATTAAAGATGGGCTGAGAAATATGTAGTCTATCCTAGAGAAAGTCTTGTGTCTATTAGAAAAAAAAAGGGAAGTCCTTAGCTTTAGTGTTCTGAATTCTCCATAAATCGATTAAGTTGAGCTCAGTGATAAATTTATTCAATAATTCAGAGGATGGATTGGCTGTTGTATCAGATTGAGACTTATCTAAAGCAGGATTTATGACAGCATTAAAATCACCACCCACCACTAGAGGGCAATCAATCTCCTCAAGTAAAGTTTTGGAAATCTGTGTAAGGAATGCACTGTCTGTCTCATTCGGACCATAAATAGAGACCAATGCTAACCTATTATTATATATTTTGCATCAGATAAAAACAAATCTACCCTTCTCATCACTACCAAGGTGTTCAATTGTTAAATTTAACTTCCTGTTAACAAGGATAAGCACCCCCTTAGTTTATATTTTGAGCGCAGGAAAAAGCTATTATTTTGTAATACTTATTCTGGAAACGTGCCACGTCAGATTGTTTTAAATGTGTCTCTTGTATTAAGGTACAGGAGATAGATTTACGGTGTAAATATTCTAATACACAGGTTCTTTTAACAGCAGAATTTAAACCATTCACATTCAGTGATAAAATATTTAAAGTATGCATTGAATATTCATAATCCCAAGATTGTACACAATAAATGCAAAAAACAAAAAACAGAAGCACTTCCATTCCGTAAATAACCCGTAAACACTGATGTGCATTTTAGATACCAAACCTCCTATATGAAAAATCCCTTTAGAAATAATGTAAAATAGATAAAAGTATAAATGTCTGCTGTAAAAAACAAAAGCAACATAAAAATGTGAACAACCGACAACCATAAACAAAGAACAACTCAGACCGCACATTACCGAGAACATAGGTCTGACTGAGCAACAAAAAAAACAGTGATAGGTTGTGACCGATCCACCCTAACGCAAGACATGTCTCCCGAAAGGCTCACACAGCCAAAAAAAATAAAAAAAATTTTAGTAATTAAACCTACTCTCCATTAGTCCCCTCCAAAACAGAAAAATGGAGTGTCAGTCTTACCAGCAAAGAGATCGTTGTACCGGATAAATAAGGACAATATCCCAGTATAAGAGAAGAAAACACAAACAATAGGTTTAGCAAGCATTCATGGCCATCCTGCTATCATCCCCTTCTGGGCAGCTAGGGCCAAGTCCATCCCGGCCGTCACGCCCCTCCCGTGGAAATGGAGAAACAGCGGCCGCTGCTCCCCCGTCCCCCCCCCGAAGAGCGGCGGCATAGGACTTCTGCTGAGACATGGAGCTGATAAAATCCTCCGCTTTCTGAGGGGAATCGAAGCTTCTCTGTTCTCCTTTGTGCCGTAGCTTAATCACCGCTGGATAGATGAGGAAGGGCTGGAGACCAAGTGCAGTCATCTTCTTCAAAACCGGACCAAATGCCTTTCTCCTGATCGCTGTAGCCGGACTAAAGTCAGGAAAAAACTTCACACTTCACCGGATACGCCTGCCGAGCACCTTTCAGGATATCTGATCTGTCATGCCATCTCAGTACACGGAAGATGAGAGTGCGCGGCCGATCGGAGCCCCTCCCTCCGTCATACACGCGATGCGCCCGATCAATCTCAATGTCACGGCCCCTCAAGGAAGGAATCCACTTGGAAAGATTAGCTCGGAGGAAACTAGCTGCATCTGGACCTTCCATCCCTTCTGGGAGTCCCACCAATCTAACATTGTTCCGCCTGCACCTGTCCTCCATATCTGTCATCTTCTCGGTGAGTCGCTCCAGCTGATCCTTTAAATCCGTAACTGTTCTCTTATCTTCCTGCGCCGCTGCCTGAACAGAATCAACGTGGTCACGTGTCTGCTTCGTCTTGGTAACTATGGCCTCAAACTCCTCTCTTAGCTCTTTAACAGACTTATTGGTCGCTAGTATGTCCTCACGCAGTTCGCGCAATGCTGGAATCAGCACAGAGTCCATCGCATCTCTTACTGCCGAGTTTCCAATGCAGAGTGGTTCAAACTTCACTGACAGGATCGTGAAATATTTGGCAAAGTGAGCGGAGCGAAAAACTAAGCCTGCATCACCGTCGAGGGGTCACGTGATCCTCAGAAATGCATATTACTAATCAAAAATTAAGTTTTAATATATTTACGGTAGGAAATTTACAAAATATCTTCATGGAACATGATCTTTACATGATATCCTAATGATTTTTGGCATAAAAGAAAAATCGATAATTTTGACCCATGCAATGTATTTTTGGCTATTGCTACAAATATACCCCAGCGACTTAAGACTGGATTTGTGGTCCAGGGTCACATATCGCAAAACTCGCCTTTTTGAATTTTTTTCACTAAAATAAATGTTCAATGGATGCGCAAGTGATACAATCCCACCATGGCTTGCAGGCTCATATACCAACACCTGCCTTTCAGCAAATCAATGTAAACATCACATAACATAATTAATATTCATGACTCAAGCTTTCCATGACACGGTTTTGGAAAGCCCCTTTTCTGGAAAGGCAGCACACTCTGTGACTATATTTGCAATGCTTCTGGGCAGCTAGCCTATTTCAGGAATCCAAGACCAAATCCTGTCTGTTTGATTGGGGAAATAGTGAAGTATCAAAAGCTTGCAAAATTCACATTTATATAATGTATGTTAAATCAGCAACAACATCTGATATGAACTGAGCTGTAAATGTTGTTTGTTCTCCTCAAATAGCAATAAAAAAGCAAAGCAAGTTTGCAATGGTAGTTGCAGTGATGTGATGACTTTATCAATTGCTGTTTGGCTCTTTTATTTAGAAGGCGGGGCTTGTTCCACCATACAGTATTTTGCATTTTAGTTTCTCCCATTCATAGTAATATGAGTGCACAGACTTTTTGCTGGCACTGAAAGAAAGTAAACTTTCTGAGTAGCCTACTGAAGACGTTGAAGAGTTGTGTTTAACAAAAATCTGCATTTTTATATCCATTTCTATATTGGATAAAGATAAAAATTGCACTTGTGGTAGTTTTTTTTTTTTTTTTACTGTATGATTTTAGACTTAATTTAGATTTCATTTAAATTTAGATGTGCTAGGTGTATTTAGAGAAGCTGAACTTCTTATTAATCAGAATCACCTCAGCTGTGTTGTGCGTATGTCTAGCTTTGGCTCTGTTAAAGAACAAGTGTTTCATTAGTATCATACCTTGCCTTGAGGGAGTGTCTGTACCGTATGATGCAGCTATAATGATTTGGTCTGAGATAGACTGAGACTCAGAGCTTTCAAACACGTATACGTCTATTTTTGGTGGAACTCAAGATGTTTTAAAGAACCTTCATGCTACACTTTCCATACAACATCAGTTGCATGCTGTCAAGTACAAGAAGCACAAAAATCACCATTATAGTTTCATAAAATGATATGATCCATATGACATGATAGACTGATATAGTTGTCAAAAATTAAAATTGTTATCATTCACTCCCCCTCATGTCGTTGTATCACTTTTTTTTCTTCTGTGGTCACAAATAGAAGGTATTTTGAAGAATGTTGGTAACCAAAACCATTTCAAGTCCCACTGGTTTCCATAGCATGGACAGAAAATACAATGGAAGTCAAATAGACCCAACACCATTTGGTTACTAAATTTTTGTAAAATATCTTTGTTTTTGTTCCACAGAAGAATGAAACTCATACAGGTTTGGAATGACATGAGGGTGAGTGAATGATGACAGATTTTTCTTTTTTGGGTGGAAAACATTAAGCACGACTCAATCTTGACTCCATTTCATTTCTTTTTAAAATTTCAAATGTTTAAAACGTTCATCCAAATTAATTGGACATGTTGGAGCCGAGCTCTTGTAGTGAGTGCATGTACTCTGATAGACTAAAAAAATGGCACTTTTTTCCGAAATGCCAAAATACTTGATAAATTGTATGCCATTGTTATTTTTTATGGAATAATTGAACCCATTATTCACAAACAGCTTGATGGATAATAGTCATCTCGTCTTTGGCTCAAATTAATTACTTCTGCATTCAATTGTGAGAACCTGTCAATGCACCGGAGCTCTTGCACAGACTGAAGTGTTTCTGTCACCGCGCGTGGCATTTATTCAGTTGAATTGGACTTCCATGAGTGGCACTCTGCGAGAGGCTGAAAAATATCACAGTGACTTGCGTCATCAGAGTGGGCTCCTGATGTCCGTGTGTTTAGCGTGGCCTGTTTTTGTGTAAACAAACAGGAAGAGCTGACCTTGATCTGTGGCCTACGTGCTGACTGCTGAACCTTGATCTTCTGGGCACAAACACACTCTTTATGTGAATAGACTTCTTCTGGCCTCTTATAGGTTCATGTTAAGAGATTTAAATGTGCCAACGAACTGCACACTGACTGTAAAGGTGTTTTAAAAGGTGACAAGTTAGAGGAACTAGACCCTTTAATTATTCTCATTGTCATGTCAAGTGCTGTAAGTTGTCATGTGGAGATCCACATGATGTTTTGCACTTGATTAGCAGTTTGCTTTTGCTTTTTTATCTTTATCTCTTTCTCTTTTTTAACCTCTTATGATTTGGTGATTACATTAGCAAGCCAGTCGCCTATATCAGCTCAAACATGTTTACATACAGTACTGACAATTAAGATGTTGATTGTTAATTAGGTTAAGATAATCACAGAGCAACAGCAATCAGTCAACAATGAAAGAATGTGTTACTACACGTGAAAAGCCAGAGCTGGTTATTAGATGCAAATGTAAAAATGTGTTAGTTGACAAATCATGCACTGTGGTGAAAGTGTTTTGAGGTCATAAACTTTTTCTCGAGGATATTTTTTATAAAAATACAGCTTTTTACAGTTTTGAAAATCGTTTATCATTTTTGGGAAGCTTTGTGCCTCTTTTAAATGATACTTTTTTAGTAATGATGTTTAAAAGGCATCAAATGTAAAATAAAGCTCATTAGAAAAAAGGTTTATTTAAGCATATTGAATAACAACAACATCAATGAAATTGTTTATTAATTATAATATCTTATATTTAAATAATACTTATTACTATTACGTAATATTTGAGAGTTAATCAATCAAATGGTATATTCCCTCCACTTTTCAAGTTCTTCATTCACATGCATTTTACAGTGTTGTGAGAAAGAGACAGGTTGGCACAGTTTTCTTGGTTGAATATGATGAAATAAACATTAAAATAATCCAACTACTTGTAAATTTATCTTCTATTGAATTCGCTCCTGAATGAAAGCTTAAATCCTGTCAAAAAATATTTCATTCAGGAGCGAGTTTAATAAAGAGCTGCAGCACTTTAGTGTGTGGTATTTCTTAGACATGCACTAAAGCTTTTTTAACAATTTGTCAACCAACCAGCACAGTACAACAGCACAACATATATTTAAGACCGACTCACACCATAGACGATAACTATAATGATAGCTATATAGCTATAAAGTTTTAATAATCATTCTGATTGTTTGATAAATAGATAACTATAACAATAATGACACAGGAGATCAATATTGTTGGAATCACTTTCAAAGCAATTTTTCCAGCTGATGAACGACTGAAAACAAATTTGAATGAACATGCAGCATTTCAGAAATCTGGCCACCTTAGCATTGCATTAACATTTCATGACATAAAGTAAAATGTTCAGTGAGTGCCGCTAAAGGTTAAAGCTTTATTGCATATGAAAATAACATACCAGCTATAATAAACCTAACCAATAGTTGTGTTCAAAAGCAAATGTGAGATAAAAATGCATTTGTTGATGCAACCATGACAATTTAGCTTGCTTCTACAAGTCTTTGAGCTCTGTATCGTGACTAGTGTTTCACAGGACTCATGTAAATGCAGTGCTGTACCAGGTGAGCTACTGAGCAAGTTTACTATGTCAGAAAAGCATATGGAGGTGGTTATGTAAGGCAAACATCAAAATGTATTCCTTTACAAATTGTGCACTACATATACTGTATATTAATATTAATGTATATTAATGTATATATTAATATACATGTACTGAATATTAAGTGTTTTGAGGTGATAACATGGTATTATGCAGGGAGTCGTGCAAAAATATATATATTTTTTTATATTCATAATTTGTTTGAAAAGGATTAGAAGTTGGTGTTTTATTCACACTAGTGTTCATTTCAACTGGAAACTGCAGTGAATTGTATGAATAGACACATTTTTTGCTAAAGTGTAGGTATGGAACTTTTTTCCCCTATGAGCCTGGATGGAAAATAACTATTTCAAACAGCTTTGTTTACTTAAAATAATGGGCTACATTTCCCATCTTTTCTCTGTTTACCACACATTTCTGAGATTCCTGCTTAAATTAGTGAATAATTTTGTTATGGTCCATTTACCTTTTATTTCTGCCTTTTCATTCTTACTCTGTGTGTCTCCATCTGTCATATTCTTCCAGATTTGCTCTGAAATATATCCCAGCTAATTAAAATTAATGAATGCAGACGCCTTTCACTGTCACTCACACTAGCTTGCGCTCTTCACATTTCATGTCAGATGGGCATCTTTGGTCTGTCACCCCTAGCGGAAGCATGCTCATTCATCCATGTGAAGGATGCAGCTCACCTTGTCATGAGTTATGCCACCAGCAATCTTTCTTGTTGCAGTGAAATGTAATCACAGTTGTCTTTGAGAGAGCAACATCATCACAAGCAACATTTTTTTTACTTCTCTAAAGACAATAATCAAGTATTTGGCAAGTATGTATATAAGTGTATTTATTATTTGCCAGTATACACTACCATTCAAAAATGTGGAGTCAGTGAAATGTTTTTTTTTTTAACAAAATTATTTTATTCAGCAAGGATGTACTAAATTTATAACAAATGTGACAGTAAAGACTTTTACACTTTTGCACTGTTACAATTTCTTTTTTAATAAATTTCAATTCAAATTAAAAAAAAAAGAGAAAAAAAAATCTTGAAACAGTATATCACGGTGTAGCCTTTAAATGCAGCCTTTGTGACTTCTTTCAAAAACATAAAAGATCTAACCCCAAACTTTTGAAGGTAGTGTGTGTGTTTGCATGGAGTTGAACTCTCAACCTTGGTGTTGCTAGCATCATTCTTTACCAGTGGAGCGATAGGAAGACACTTCAACCCTCAGTGTAAATAATCAAGCGAGACATTTACAGTAAATAAACAATTAAAGGAAGATAAGCTAACCTGAAATCACCTGATTTCACCTTTTGTCCACTGTTTTATCAGATCCAAACTCAGTGGAGCTTTCAAGCTTGAAGATAAAGGTGCAGTGACTAAGAAATACTAGTGGGCTGTTGTGGTGGAGTGATGCCGTATAGTCCCAGTAAAGTACACCAGATTGCAATAGTCTGCCAAATCTTGCATAAACTAGATGTGTCTTATGAATAATTATACTGATAGATGCATCTTATTATTTGAATTTAGCATTGTTTTTCCTTGCTCTCCATGACCCTATCAGAAAAAACAGCCCCTTGAGAACCACTAGGTTAAAGGTTAAAGGAGGATAAAAGTTGCTCTGCCTTAGTCTTTTACCTTTACTAAAGGAAAATTCCATTATGAATTGCTTTTAGCATTAGTTTGTGCTTAGGGGAAATAAATTATATGGTAGCCGGCAAGATAACGTTGCTTGGTATGTACAGCTGCATGGCTGCTTAACTTGATAAATCCATTATTTATGTTCTGAGGCTCTTGCATGCCAGCTTCTGAAAACTTCATTGGAGAGACACGGCACAGTGTCACCCTAAACTATGCTTCTCTCCAAAACAGTTGGGAACAAATGAGACCTTCTTCACTGCCCAAAATAAGAATGGAAGTTCAAGAGCCCTCAGGCAATTTGATGTGGTTTACATAAGTGTGTGAGCATCTGGCAGGGCATATGGGAGCATGTCTCTAAAAAAGTGGAAGTGTGATTCAGGGAGACAAGAACAAGAAAGACATTGGGAGAGTAGAAAACCACTTGAAAAGGAAGACAAAATGAATTAAATAGCAGAGAGATTGCACAGATGTGGAAGTGAGAGATTAACACAGGCAAACCATATAAAACTGGAATAATATAGATATTCCAGCTGATGCTGCAGTAGCACGGAGCTTGTCAGTTAATTGCATGTTAAATTGCTCTTACATGACTATTATAGTTCCACCAATGGCAAGTAAGGGTGATTGTTTTTTGTTTTGTTTTGTTTTTTTTGGGGGGGAGGGGGCGTCCTTGTCCCTTATACCTGCTGTCAACTTGATGTATTTTATCTTTGATTTTGGTCTGGCTTTGTTCCATAAATAATGTAGGCTTATATGGAGTAATAGTAAAAGCTATCTCTTGTTCTCAACATACAGTATATAGCATAGTATAAATATAAAATATGAAGATTTATTCGCGGCTCATTTCAACTCTTTTGTTATAACACTGCATGTTTTTAATTACTGAAGTTAATGTATTAATAATATATGGATGAATCCCCTGGAAACATGACTCTATGTGTGTGTGTGTGTGTGTGTGTATGTATATATATATATATATATATAATATACTTTTTTTGGGTCATTCCACATTCCAGTACATAAAAGCTGTACTGTACCTGTCTACTGCCTTGATAGAAAATATCTGCACAGGGAACTGACTTTCCTTAAAGGGACTTTGTTCATTCTCAACACACAGTCACAGTCTGGGCAAGTCGCTCTGTGTTTGATGAAGACCAGTATCATCAGACACTGGAACATGGGATTACTATGGTATTTTGTTTAAAACAAGCACTGCTTAAAAAATGATGTGTCATCTGACACAAACACAGGCTGCTGGCAGCTCAGGAGCTTCACTGTTAAATAACAGTGCGATTAGTGATGTTTTACTCTCTATACAGACAGAGAAAATAAGCAAGAGCACGGCACTATCAACACTAAGAGTTCGTTAAATACACCGTCGCTGCGTCTGAATCTACCTTCAAATCTGCCTACTTCCATACTACAACCCGGATTCCGGTAATGTTGGGACGTTTTTTTAAATTTGAATAAAATGAAAACTAAAAGACTTTCAAATCACATGAGCCAATATTTTATTCACAATAGAACATAGAGAACATACTGTAAGTGTTTAAACAGAGAAATTTTATACTTTTATCCACTAAATGAGCTCATTTCAAATTTGATGCCTGCTACAGGTCTCAAAAAAGTCTGCTGGTAGGCCACCTGTTTCCTTAATATATAATAAAATTATTGATTGCATTACAAAACCTCTTTCTAT
This sequence comes from Schizothorax lantsangensis, assembly GCA_027422415.1. Taxonomy (NCBI): domain Eukaryota; kingdom Metazoa; phylum Chordata; class Actinopteri; order Cypriniformes; family Cyprinidae; genus Schizothorax; species Schizothorax lantsangensis. The sequence goes on from CM049840.1 coordinate 13,545,559, forward strand.
TAAAACTATTTGGAATAGGGAATTATCTGACCTTAATTTATCTGTCGACTGGGAGAGAGTGTGGTCTAATCTCAGAATTTGGCTCATCGTCTTATTCACTTCAAAGTCATTCATAGAGCATACATAACTCCTTACAAAAGATTCAAAATGAAACTACAATCAAATTTTAACTGCCATATATGTAATACTACATCATCAGGCACTTTTCTTCATATGTTTTGGGAATGTCCTATCGTCATTAGTCTATGGACACATGTAAACCTGGTTTTGTCATCCTTACTACGAATTGATTGGTCTGTTAACCCAAGTTTGTGTCTTCTTAATGATGATTCTGATCTCTGTATAATGCAGAGTTCAATGCAAAAGAGAATGTTGTTTGCTGGTTTTACAGCTGCGAAGAAGACAATAATACAGAACTGGTTTACACTGCACATGTGTGGAAAAACATATTGGATCCGTAGCCTCCTGCAAATATTGACTTGTGAATGTACAATGGCTTGAGTCGGTGGGGCCAGGCCTTCGACCATTGATGCTTGGCAGTGTTTTTTGTTTGATATACGTGATTGTATGGAGGAGTGACTTTTGGGTTTTTGTTGTCCTTCCCTCTCTCCCTCCCTTTTGACTGGACTTTGAGATATTGAGTATGTGTCTGTTGTTTTGTTATATTTTGGATGCTGTGTTGTGTTATGTGTGAAAAAATAAAAAAATGTTGATAAAAAAAAAAAGTTGGCACGGGGCAACAAAGGGCTGAAAAAGGAAAAAAAATTGAAAAGATTCAGCTGGGAGAACATCTAGCAACTAACTAAGTTAATTGACATCAGGTCTATAACATGATTAGCTATAAAATGGATGTTTTAGAGAGGCAGAGTCTCTCCAATCTGTGAAAGAGTGCGTAAAAGGTGGTGGAATACTTTAAAAACAACATTCCTCAACATCAAATTGCAAAGGCTTTGCAAATCTCATCATCTACAGTGTATAAAATCATCAAAAGATTCAGAGAAACTGGAGAAATCTCTGTGGGTAAGGGACAAGGCCGAAGACCTTTGTTGGATGCCCATGGTCTTCGGGCCCTCAGACGACACTGCATCACTCATCGACATGATTCTGTCATTGACATTATTGACATTACTAAATGGGCCCAGGAATACTTCCAGAAACAACTGTCGGTATACACAATCTGCAGTGCCATCTGCAGATGCCAACTAAAGCTCTATCATGCAAAAAGGAAGCCATATGTGAACATGGTCCAGAAGTGTCGTCGTGTCCTGTGGGCCAAGGCTCATTTAAAATGGACTGTTTCAAAGTGGAAAAGTGTTCAATGGGCAGATGAGTCCAAATTTGACATTCTTGTTGGAAATCACGGACGCCATGTCCTTCGGGCTAAAGAGGAGGGAGACCTTCCAGCGTGTTATCAGCGTTCAGTTCAAAAGCCAGCATCTCTGATGGTATGGGGTTGCATAAGTGCATACGGTATGGGCAGCTTGCATGTTTTGAAAGGCACTATGAATGAATGAATGAATGATGCATTTATATAGCGCTTTATTGTGTATTGCTGTACACCCAAAGCGCTTTACAATCATGTGTGTGGGGGGGGGTCTCTCCTCAACCACCACCAGTGTGCTGCATCCACTTGGATGATGCGACGGCAGCCACAGGACAATGGCGCCAGTGCGCTCACCACACACCAGCTACAGGTGGAGAGGCGAGAGAGTCATAGAGCCAATCAAGTGGATGGAGATTATTAGGAGGCCGTGAGTGACAAAGGCCAATGGAGGGAATTTGGCCAGGACACCGGGGTTACACCCCTACTCCTTACAAAAAGCGCCATGGGATTTTTAATGACCACAGAGAGTCAGGACCTCAGTTTAACGTCTCATCCGAAAGACGGTGCTTTTTACAGTATAGTGTCCCTGTCACTATACTGGGGCGTTAGGACCCACACAGACCACAGGGTGAGCACCCCCTGCTGGTCTCACTAACACCTCTTCCAAAAGCGACCTAGTTTTCTCAGGAGGTCTCCCATCCAGGTACTGACCAGGCTCAACCCTGCTTAGCTTCAGTGGGCAACCAGTCTTGGCCTGCAGGGTGATATGGCTGTGGCAACATGAATGCTGAAAGGTATATAAAGGTTTCAGAGCAACATATGCTCCCCTCCAGACGACGTCTATTTAAGGGAAGGCCTTGTGTATTTCAGCAGGACAATGCAAAACCACATACTGCAGCTATTACAACAGCATGGGTTCATAGTAGAAGAGTCCAGGTGCTGAATTGGCCTGCCTGCAGTCCAGATCTTTCACCTATAGAGAACATCTGGCACATCATTAAACAAAAAATACGTCAAAGACGGCCACGAACTCTTCAGCGGCTGAAAACCTATATCAGGCAAGAATGGGACCAAATTCCAACACCAAAACTCCAGAAACTCATAACCTCGATGATGCCCAGACGTCTTCTAACTGTTTTGAAAAGAAGAGGAGATGCTACACCATGGTAAACATGCCCCCGTCCAAACTATTTTGAGACCTGTAGCAGGCATCAAATTTGAAATGAGCTCATTTTGTTCATAAAATTTTAAAATTTCTCAGTTTAAACATTTGTTATGTTATCTATGTTCTATTGGGAATAAAATATTGGCTCATGTGATTTTAAATTCTTTTAGTTTTCATTTTATTCAAATTTAAATAACGTCCCAACATTTCCGGAATTCGGGGTGTATATTATAGGCGAAAAACAGTATGCTAAGTAGTATGTCCTAATTCATATTTATAAATCTATATATATATAGTTTGAAAAGTAGGAGGATGACCTACTAATTCTGGTAAGATTGGAAAGTGCTTCTGATAGACACTTTACCTGTGAGACCATTAGAGAGGATTTGTAATGGCAGTAAAGCGATGCAACTGAGGTCACTTGACAATGACAACATGACAAATGTAGTAAATATCATTAATTCTACACACATTCATACTATATAGAGCATACATTTTAACAGTTGCAAAATAAGTTTGATATTACCCATGCAGGCTCATTGGAAATGTGTTAAATGCATGTTTCATCAAAACTCCTGTACGTACAAATCGCTGCGGGTTCTAGTTGAAATGAACACTAGAGGCAGTAAAACTCCAACAACTTTTATTCCATTTCACACAAATTATGATTCAGAGGAGCAGAGTTCTGATTAAGAAAGCTTTAATTTTGCACAATTCCTTGCACAATATTATGTTATTACCTCAAAACAATTTTGACATGCTGCGAGATTTGAAAATCATCATGTTACATTTACAGCTTCATATGTATGAGTTTTCTAACTCAGCTGGTAGCTCGCGCAATATGGCGTCACCCTTGTGATGTGAAGTACAGTACAAATCCTGTGAAACTTTGGTTCATCAAACCAGCTCAAAAATAGCATGGTTGCATCAGCGAATGCGTTTTTATATAACTTTTGCTTTCGTTAACACTATTGGACAGGTTTAGAGATTGGTTTGGAGTAGTTATTATGTCATATTCCAACATGATAAAACACGATAACCTTTTAGCAACACCCTCGGACATTTTAATTCTGAATGACTGCAATACATGCCTGAAGCAACATAATAAGAATGTGGCCACAGTCACGTATAGAATGTGCGTTTCAGTCCCATTCACTGGACATTTCGCCACAAGCACATATTTTCAATGAGCTTGGCTTGGTTTCAAACCAGTGTAGTACATACTAGAGAGTACAGTATGTGATTTCAGGTGCAGTTTATGATTGGATAAAAGCCTCCGCCAAATGCAGGGACCCAGGTTCAGATCTCAAATGGAATATATCATATTTATTTTAAATAATCCCAGCAAAACTGCATCATTCTGAACTTGACAGCCTGGCAACCCAAGAGGCATCAGCCTACATTATTTCTAGTTTCCTTCCCAGTAATGTTGGCTGAAGGTGTTGAAGGCACTGGAGAAATCAAAAAACATTATTTTCACTGCACTGCCAGCTTTGAGCAGGTGTGAACTGACCCTCCATACCATGTAGATCACATTATCCACCCTCACTTGGGGCAAACTGCAGGGAGGTCAGCAATGAGCTGCCTTGGGATCTCAAATGTGTCACAACCAACCTCTCCAAGGTCTTCTCTATGGATCTTTTTTTGATACACTGTAAAAAATAAAATATTTTTGAAGCTGTGAATAAAACAAGGATTGCTGTATGTTTTACAAGAAAATACTATTTCAGATTTTCTACTTTATTTCACATGTGATTCGGTGTTTTGCTTGCCATTTCTTTCTAAATGTTTTTTTAAATTTACTCACAATTTCTGTGTGAAAATGTTTCTATGCTTTTTTCTCTCAATGCACTGGGATAAGAAGTCATGTTTTCCATAGCACTGATAATCTCCCCAGGCCGACACTCTTGTTACCTAAAACACAGGACTCTGAAACAGATGACATTATAATATTTTTAGTATTTTTGGCATCATAATTTAGTTCAAATTTTGAATGTTGTGTTGTATTACAACTTTTAAATAAGTTTTTAATGAATTTAAATTGAGAACCACTGTTCCCATGTGAACTTATGTTTTTTTATTATTATTTTTTTCACGTCTCTTCATTTTAGAGGCCTATTGCATGAAACACTGTTCAATTAAAATTCCTGGGGGAGAAGAAACCTTGCACCCTGCAAATTTTAATCTCTTTTCCTGATAGTCTACCCAGTAAATGCTAGAAAGCATCTATGTGCATGTTTTTCTCTCATTGTGCATTCAGTGTCTTGAAATCCTCTTTTCCTTGCACATTCCTGGTGTGATTAGAATGATTTGATAGCGCTTCAGTACTGTGATACTCTCACCACATTCTGTATTGTTGTTTCTGTGTGAAATATAAAGCTGAAGTGTGTCATTTTTTAATGTTAAAGTGCTAAATACTATATTTTAGTAGACTGTAAGTCATACATTCAAAGGTTGATTTCTCTGAAAATTATAAACACTGACTGGCGCTATCAAAACATTGTTTGTTTTGTTGAACTTCAGACTCAAGCAATAGTGTGAATTTGAGGCAGGACCACCTGTTTGTTCAACCTCTTGGCGTATTGTAGCAACGTACAGGAATCAACAGATTTAAATTAGGGCTGCACAATAATGGTTTAAAATATATAAATGATTTATATGTTCAAATTATAATCACAATTATTAATCATGTTTGGTGTGATTTGACGTATGTAATCAGAATTATTGCACGTTCACTTAGGCATGAATCAAGTCATGTCAACTCATACACAGGGTTTGTTTTACCTTATAGTTTCCTGATTTATTATATTATTAACGCTCTCTACATGAAAACTGGTAAATCATTAAGAAACTTCTCTAAAACTTCTCTTCTCTCTAAAACAGTGAAATTTATAATATTAATTCCAATAATTCCAAATTGTTACCTTTTTTGTTGTTTACAGTAAAACATCAAAGAAGACTTCATATTGCCACACTGAGGTTGCATAAGTGCATTTATTTACCAACCTCAATTGCAAACAGTATAGTACCATTTTTGGATTTTGGACTTAGGATTTATCACAGACTCTGTTGTCGCAAACAGCGCAAATTACAGTGTGAAGGAACACAGACCAGCTTTATTATACTTTACAGTACAGTAGAGATTGCTAAACTCCAACATACATGTTTTTTTTTTCAGATCATCAGCACATTTTAGTAGAGCAAAAATGTCTATGTACATGGTTGCCAGGTTGGGAAGATTAACTAAAACACTGGGCAAAAAAAAATACAATTTAAGAGAAATCTTTATTTGGGGGATTTAAAACCTTGACCTGAAACCATGAACGTTTGTGAAAGCAGTACAGCAATTATACAGTGATTATGTATTCTTGTAGACCTGTGGCTTTTGGATTATTGCAGAAAATAAGCTCTGTGTCTAACAAATGTTTATGATTCGTGCACGATTTGTTCATCATGATAATCTTTACAAATGAAAACAACTTTTGTGAAATTTGAGGCCTAAATACAATCGACAGATCTAATAGCTATACGCACATAGGCTATACAGTAAATGCCAATGGCACCAACATTAAACATCTGACAACTCTCACTCATTTAAAAAAAAAAAATAAAAAAATAATCCAATATCGAATGATTGTGGTTGAATAAAAAAGACACTTTGTCAGAACATCCTGCTTTCTTTCTTTATTTTAATATTCTGAAAACATTCAGGTTAGGATTCATTCTAAACAGCTCTCATATGAAACTGATGCAGTTAATTCAACCACAATATTTTCTGGAATAAGCCAGCAAAGCAATCAGGCGCTTCAAAATTCAGTGAATGAAAGTTTACAATTAGGGCTAACATTTACACAGAACCAGTCCAAAACCAAAACTTACCTAGAGTACAACATTAACACTATGCATGCACTGGTAAAGTATTTCCCTCATGTAATGCAAATCTAGTTTATCCTGCTGTTATTAGGAAAAGAGCAAATGAGGCTAGATTAATTCAGAGTTACACTTTATCCTCACAAGCCCCAGACCTTTGAAATGTACACACAATCTCAGGGGCCCCATGGTTCACCTTTAACACTGCAGCCAATCGGCTATTTTAAGACCATAAGCTTGTGCAATATGTAGCTTCTTCTCTTGGTAACCCCACAGGGCATCTGAGTTCACCTTTATAATCTTCAGCCTCACAGATTTCTTTGCTGGATACCGAACAACCTAAAGCCGGCATGCTGTGTGCTTGATAATCTGTTATTTTGGTCTCTTCCATGATTCACTAAAAGGAAATATTAGCGTAGCAAATGTCACAACATGCATTGAATGACAGAGTGACCTGACAGAAGTGCTCATTGGTCAGAGATGCAGGTATAAACAGGTGCACTCTGGATCAGTGCGTTTCTTCTGTATATTCAACATTCTCCAAGTCAGCAGTCATTTGATGTTTTTGTGATGAGTAATTAGCAGGTTAAGAATAACTCCTCCTGTTTAGTGAAGAAACGAGAGCACCTGGGAGTCTGAGCTGAGCTCAAAAGGTCACAAGAGCCAGCGGGGCTGCGGGTCGTGTTCCTTATGTTTTCATTACCAGATCGACTGCTGGAGGCCTTTCTGGCACTCTGTCCAGGGCACGACTGAATTAAAGTCACTAAATCCAAAGCAAACCAGAGGGGAGTGTTTTTTGTGGACCTGTGCACATTTTTTGCTTATTTTTGTCCTTATACACTACTGGTCAAAAGTGAAAGATAGGTTTTTGAAAGACGTCTCTTATGCTCACAAATACTGCTTTTATTTGAGCTAAAATACAGTAATAGCAGTAATATTGTGATATATTATTATGATTTAAAATAACTGTTTTCTATTTGAATATATTTAAAACATTTTATTCCTGTGATGGCAAGGCTGAATTTTCAGCAGCCATTACTCCGGTACTCCAAAACATTTATTATTATTATCAGTGTTGAAAACAGTTGAACTGCTTCATATTTTTGTTGAAACTATTCAAAAGTTTGGGATAAGATTTTTTTTTTTTAAGAAATTAATATTTTTATTTTGCAAGGACACATTGAATTGATCAAAAGTGATAGTATAGATTTTTTTTAAATTGCAATAATATTTCACAATATTACTGTTTTTGATCAAATAAATGCAGTCTTGATGAACATACGTGGATTTCAAAAACATTAATGTGGCATGTACTCTGCACTATGACAATAAAGTTATATCTAGTCTAATGGAAAATATTAATGGCTAATCTCTTTAGGTCTTGTGAGGTGAATGTTACAGAATGGATTTGGCCTGGGGTTGAAATGCGAGTACTTGAGTGCATTGCTGAGTTTAGATCTCTGTTGGAAATGTGTGCATGCTTAACATACAGAAGTTAGATCTTTAGTAATGTGATCACAGTTGTGACCAGAGAGTAAAGTGAATCATTACTTGTTCAATAACCTGAGATAATGCAACTAAAGTGATAATACACCCCAGAATTACAATGCTGTCATCATTTAAGGTTTAATGTTGTTCCAAACCCATATCACCTTATTTTTTACATGGAACAGAAAGGCTGCTCATTCCCATGCAATGAACACATACTGTATATTGACTAAAGACAGATTACACACACATTTACCCCACTCTTGAAAAGTTCCAGACAAACTGGTGCAGGTCAGGTGTGAATTTGTAAGATCAGATCTGACAAATCATAAAGGGATTCAGCCTATGTGACAAAAGCCAAAAAGTCTCTCTGAAGTACAAATCTTGTCAGTATCTCTGTAAAGATGACTTGGTATGCTACCCTTTCCTGTGGCTCTGGAAAAATCTTCCTGGCATTTGACGGGATCTGTAACCTTTGAGTAAATCCAGCCCTCCACGATCTCAATGTTGAGTGTAACTGTGAGTAACTTTTATTTTAGTAAAAGGAGCTTGTCGAGAACTCAAATGTAAACAGTCCTTAATATATACTCTTTTTTTAAAAATACACTACTGTTCAAAAGATTGAGATCTTTTTTTTAATGAAATATAATAACAACTGTAATACTGTGACTTATTACAACTAAAATATTTGTTTTCTATTTGAATATATATTAAAATGTTTTTTTTATCTGTAATCAAAGCTGAATTTTCATTTTGATTTTTTTTTTTTAAATTACTCCAGTCTTCAGTGTCACATGATCCTTCAGAAATCATTCTAATATGCTCATTTTTCAGCATCTCACACTTTTACAGGGATAGTTCAACCAAAAATGCAACTGTCCCTTTAAGGCAGTGTCTTAAGTTAAAAACATTTTCTTTTTCAAAACGTCTGCATTCTGATGCATTCTGTTTTTAAATCCGTCCTTGTACAGTGAAATTTGGTCCAAATGATTCAAATCTGCTGTGGAGTTTTTCTGCTGATGTGTTATACATGAACATGTATCTTACAATTAATATGCCATTTTCTTCTGAAGAACTGTTAGTTAACTGTCACATCACACATTAAAATACCTCTCTATTTAACAAATGAATTACCATTAATACAATATACTTTCATTCTCTCACTCTTCCCATCTGTTCTCCTTGCTCTTCTTTAATGCACATTTTATGCATCCATATTTTACTTGATTGTGCGTATAAATCACCAGAGTCTGTTAAATGAGGCTAATGGCAGCTATGTTAAATATTGATGGCTTGGGCTAAATAGAGCCATAAGCAAAGCCTCTGTGCGTTCGCCTGTAGGTAATGCAGTTGCATTGTTAAAAATATAGAAATATTGAATAATCAATGTTCTCTTTATCATATAGCATTCATTCAAGGCATTAGTAAACACATCAGCACTATTACCACACAGAACTATGAAATAACTACTTGTGTTTCTCAACAAGACGCTTTGATGGCTCAATAATTGTGTCTGTGTATCCTGTGAAACAACAGTGAGTCACATTGATTTGTCATAATATTTAATAACATTCTGGCTGATTTTAAACTTAATGTCTATCCATATTTTAAATGAAAAGATGAATCCATATTAACGCTTTAGTAAAACACAAGCCTAAAAACCTCCAGATGTTCAGCTTATGGGCAGACAGAAATCCCAGAAAATCACTGCAAATGACTGTTAATGGATTCTTGCAGACGAATGACAGAGCGCTCCAAATCTTAAGAACCTACCTTCATTTCAAACCATTTATCACATGTAGCTACACTGTCTGACGTCAAGCCTTTTGTACTTTTCTTGACATCTTTGGTAGTTTGTATTGAAGCATATTTCATGTTATAATTTATGAACATAAAGGAAGTTTTGTAGAAAGGTTTACCTGTTTTTGTCCATGCAGTGAATGTCAATGGGGTCCAAAACATCACATGGACAAAACACTTGTAACAGTATATTTGTGTGTGTGTGTGTGTGTGTGTGTATGTGTGCGTGTGTGTGTGTGTGGTGTGTGTGTGTGTGTGTGTGTGTGTGTGTGTGTGTGTGTGTGTGTGTGTTTGTTCCTCAGAAGAAAGTCAAGGCCAGTCAACTGTATTAAGACAGTTCATATGCTTAGTTTTGATTTTCATGTTGACTTTAATGAATGTGCTAACTGTTAATACTTAATATGTCTTACTTAATACTTAATATGGTCACATTTACTCTCAAGTGCTCAAGTATGAGGCATGAATAATTAGCATGGATCTGTGAATGTGTGCTAGACTTTTTTTAAGGCACAACCATAACTGCAGTCACTTATAATTATGGCAGTGTTCTAACTGTTGCTAATGATTAATGAGACACTATTGTTGTGTAGTTGTTGAAGGGTGGCACATTGCAGAGATGAATTTCAGCCATTGAGCTGTCCTGGACGCCATCCAGCCACTCTTAATCACTAGAGTAAGGGTGTCTAAAAATGTGTCAGCTGTATCTGTGCTCTGGTTGGTTTGGGGGATCTGCTCTTGTTAATTAAAGGAATAGTTCACCCAAAAAAAATAAATTAGCTGAAAATGTACTCACCCTCAGGCCATCCAAGATGTAGATGAGTTTCATTGGAACATATTTAGAGAAATGTATCCTTACATCACTTGCACACCAATGGATCCTCTGCAGTGAATGGGTGCCGTAAGAATGAGAGTCCAAAAAACATCACAATAATACACAAGTAATCCACACAACTCAGTCCAGTCTAAAGACTAAGAAACAATCCACCATTTAACTTCAAACCATTGCTCCTGGATCCATAATATTTACACACTTTCAGTGTGTTTGTCTCCAGTGACAGCACTGCAGTGGAAAAAGAAACTGTAACTAATTGGTTTCACAACGAGAACCATTTAACATAATGGTGGAAAAGCAGCTTCAGTTTGAATTATGTGTGTACACAGTATGTAAACTACAGAAATATTGATGACTCATGTCAGCACAGGAAAGCAGTTTCATAGGGTTTTTAATGGTGTTTCCTCTGCCCTCCAAAACCCACATTCATGTCATGCCTTCAGACTGTATTCAGACAATGCATGCTGTCAGTGAGTTGACAGGGCTGTCGATGTGGATTACAGTGTTGATAGTACTATTTTAGGATGTGCAAGAATGATGCCTTATAGGTAGGTGTTCTGAGGTTAAGGCCAACCAACCAGTCACAATAATCCTCCAGTCTGCTCATATCACCGTAACAAATACACACGTTTGTTTTTCTGTCATGGTGAGAACTTTACATTGACTTCTATTGTGTTATCCCATACTCCTAAAAGTAATCTTCAAAGTGGCTTTTTGCATTGTACATTTTCATTAAGATATTATTTGTATGTTAACTGCTGGCTGCTCTCAACCATGTAGGTGGTTTCAGGTTTTACTAAGCCATTTTAGTCCTTCCAGTGTTGGCAAAACCCAAGCCACAAAAACACACACACACAGAGATTGCTTGTATCTATAAGCAAGTTCACTCGCCCGGTAAATTGGTTGTTGTTCAGGTGCAGTGATTGAAAACCTTAGGAAGATTTCTAAGTCTTTATCCCTGTGAATAGCTTTATATAGTACCTGGGTCTGATCTTTTGAGAAAATGATGTTCTCTACAAAGATCAGAGGCTTATAGTTCATCCTTCTAAACTTTTTGAATCAGCGCTGAAAAACATTTATTTTGAGATGTAAATGAAGCATTGACCAAAACAGGATTTCTGAGAACTCACTTAAATAGAGTACACTTTCACGACTTTTTTAACAGACTTAAATACACTTTTTCAACAACAAAAAAAAGTGCACTTTAATGTCATACTAAAAGTTTTACTTTGAAGTACATGTTGAATAATTGTTTGTCATGCTTAAAGTATACTTACTTTGATGTGCTGACTAACATATGGCTTGATTGTATATATACTGTTATTTGATATTAAATTTATATTTTATAACAAATTACAATATTTTTTTTGCATGTCAGAAACATTACATTCAGTTCACAATTTTATTTCCATATGTTCTCTTTTTAAACATATGCTAAAGTGTATCTTTCAATCATTCCTGACTAATTATTTTCCTTTTAGAGACCTGAGAGTACAGAAGTTTTTTTTTTTTTTTTGGAGGTTAATCATAGAGGAATAACTTTTTATATTGTCTGCATGAGTAACATGAATGGTGTTTGCTTGTGTAAAACTTGCTGCTCTAGTGCCAGGGTGGAGGATTTAGCATGTTGCTACGGTGTTCTTGGGCTTATTGGCTAAAAGGTTAAGAGTCAAATCTCTATGATATTCAGATTTTCAAAAATAATTAGTCATACCATTTATAAAAGTAACATCACCTCTTCTCAACAACCTGCATGATTTGAGGCATCATTCTTGGCGCTAGTGGTTTTGAAAATCCCTTTATTTTTACAACAGAAATCATTGTATCATGACATTGTAATCCGCCTCCACAATTGCTTTAGCCTGAGCCTTGTTTTCAAGTTAAAGCAGTTGTGTAGGCGTATTACAGTGTTGACTTCTATTGTAAATATGTTCGCAAATGATGCTCAAGCTAACAAAAGCAATGAATCATATGAATATTAATTTCTATTTTTTGTGTTTTCTGGGCAAGGCATGCTTTTCATAGCTGAAGTTGTTTCAGCGTGAAGCAATCATACATGCACCTGCTTGTCCACTACATAATCAGAGATCTGTAAAGACGCAGCATGACATACAGTAGTAGAAGAAAGTGGATGAATGAAGATTATAAATCAATCTCTTTTCCAAAACCTAGTGTGTTGCTTACATAGGAAGCATTTTAGGCACCATGAAGCAAAAGGTTTTTCCAAAAGTCAAATACCTTCTTTTGTTCTTTTGGCCAAAAATGTGCATATAACGCCCTGTGAACACTCAGTTGTGTTTTTGAAAAACTGAACTTAGGGCTAGTATAAATAAAGTAAATAAAAGTGGTTCCAGTGTAGATCCTTGTGGGATGCCACTTTTAATATTTGCAGAGGATTATGTAAAACAGACAATTCTCACTGAGAACGTTCTTTCATGTAAAACTGGGATAAACCATCTTAAAAACACACCACATTGATCAGTAAGAACGGCATGATCAGTTTTCTTGAAAGCTGCACTAAAATACAATAAAATCAGACCTATGCAGCTACTAGAATCAACGTTAAACAAAATTGTCTTTGAAACACATTTATATTTATCATAAACTGTATCATATAAATTTATCCAATATTAGGGTTACCATACGTCTGCTTTTTTCCTAGAAAAAGAGAGGGTGTATAGTCACCCTATCCAACTATTATGTGATATATAATAATAATGTGATAATATACTATTATTATACTATACCCAATATTTATGTGAAAGCAAGGGATACTTTTGTGACAAACAGAATTGCTGCAGAGTTTTCCAAATCAGTTACTTTATGCAGGATGTTGCCTTTGTAGACAGCAGACAGTACGTCAGCTCAGTTGGTTTGGCATATCAGACTTGGTTTTGATAGAAATGGCATGGTAGAGTAGATGGAGTCAGCGGTAGTCCGTGAGTATCGCTGCTGACACAGGCAAAGATGCAGTGACATTAATCTGAACCTCGATGAAGTGACAGCATGTGGGGTGTGATGTGACAGCGGTGTGTGGCACTGGCACTCTCAGACATTTCCTACCACGTTCCTCACTGGCATAGAACTGCGCCAACGTGCTGGTTCATGACATTGATATCTCTGAGCCCTCTGTGAGCTTCTAATCAGATCATAGACCCCCAACTGTCACGTCTCAGTGGGAAAGAGGCGCTCTGGGAACTGCACTTGTTCTCTTACCCCAGTTAAATGGGGTAAAAGGGCGTAGTGGGTCAGCATTTTGGGGTCACACTGGCTGGCTGGCTGTTATTGTCTGTATGTATATATATATATATATATATATATACTTATGGAACTACAATATTTAATTATACATTTACAAAGTTTACAAAATATTAAAGGCATTGCATCTGCATTTGTGTTGAAAAGTGCATACTCCCCCCCCCCCAAAAGTTACATCTAAAAAACTGACATCACAAATACCTCTTGTCTTTCTGGTAAAGTATGCATTACTTATTTTTTACAATCTAAGTAATTCCTGATAGATGTCCTGTCATTTTACTCAGAAATATGTTACATTAACAATGTTCATGTTCATGGCTTAAAAAAAGTTTGTGTACAGGTTACTGTATGTAGTAATATTTGGAAGCCCATTTCCGTTACAGAATAGAAAAAATGTAAAAAGCAGTTGCAATTTTTTATGTAATATTTTTATAGTTTACATCTCACAGTTGTTTTTTTTTCCCTCGCTAAAATTAAAACATATTTGCGACTTTTTACTTGTATTTATGAGTTTATATCTCACAATTCAGACTTTTCTTCTGCGTTGATATCTACCGTTGCAATTCTGGGTTTTAAAAAAAGTAAGACTGTGAGAAAAACATCAGCTAGAGAGTGTTACGAATGAGCACAAGTAGGCAACTGGCAGCGGGTCCAAATGCAGTTTAAGTCCTTTAATGATAATCCACAGAGATATACGTCCAAAATACATGACAGAACCAAGAAAGGGTCACAAGAAACACAGGAGGTAACACTTATCAACAACTCACACAGACAATAGCAAACCGGGGCTTAATATACCCAAACACAGGACCAAACAGGAAATGGAACACAGCTGAACCAGGTAGACACTAATGAAAACACAGCATGATGGGAAATGGAGTCCATGACCAGAACAACAGGCAAGAACACAAAACACAGGAACGCCCTCTAATGCCTCACAGTGGTGCAAGCAACTGGGCGTGACAGAGAGATTCATAGGTTCACTGGCTGAGTGCCAGCCTTATTTCACTGGGAAAGAGGTGTAAAACTGTAACCTGTAAAACTTGAGTATTTGTCCATGTATAAATGTCAGATCTCAGGCCGTTTGGCTGCTGCTGTGGTATTAAATATTCCACTAATGAATTTGCTCAGGTTTGGGTCACTAAGCCCAGATCTTACCAAAATGGCATGCGTGTAATTATACACATGTGTCCATCCAATCTCACTGGGCTCTTCAGAGGGGCATGAGAGCAGCCCTGTATTGTGTGCTTTAGTCAGAGAGGTTTGTTTTCTTTTTCATGACAGTCAGTGTTCCCATTTTTCAAAATGCCAGAATAAAAGCGAGCCTTTAAATTCAAATAGTCAATGGTTGTTTTGTGGCACTTGTAAATTATGAGTCACCTCTGTAATTACATTCTCTATTGAATTTAAATAGTATTGAACAATGAAAACTGCTGGGAATAAAAATTGTCACTAAATGGCAATATTGAATGATTATTGGAGCACAGTTACTGAGACCACTTCATATTATTAGTCACGCTTCATATTATTGTGTTCATGTTATACCTGTTACTTACATTATTATTGCTATTACTTAAACATTGCGACTATTATTAATCTATTATACACTATCAGATGGTTTGAGTCAGTCATTGTTTTAAGGAATTAATACTTTTATTCAGCAAAGACACATTAAATTGAACATAACTGACAATAAAGACTTTTATTAAATTGGTAAAATGCTTGTTACTAAATTGTATTAATATTTCTTAACTAGCGTTACATTTCCTTGAATAGCTACTACTACTACTAAACAAATTAGCTTTTGTCATTCATGTTAACCAGTAAACTATAAATTAAATAAATTAAAATTCTAACAACTTCAGAGTTTACAGAGATGTGCATGCTGACAGATGTTATGTGAATGAGCAGCTGAAGTGGAAATAAAGCCCTGTGGGCTGCTAGCATAAAGCTAACTGCGTTTTTTGTCTTTGTACAGTATCTCATTACCTACAGCCTTTGAGCCAATAGTCATTATTTTGCACTTTTCACACCAAATTTTATGTGTGGCCTTTGGGTTTGTTTAGTAAGCTAAAACCGCATCTGTGCCAGTTACTTTGTTTAGCCATTGCTGGCAGAGATTTGTTTATAAACCTGCAAAAACTGCAAAAAAATGCTTTTCTTACCAAAATATTTAAAAATTCTTAATTCAAGGAGGATTTTCTAGACAAGTAAAAATTATTGTCTTGTTTTCAGAAAAAAACAAGTCAAAATTAAGTGAGTTTTTGCTTAGAACAAGCAAAATAATCTGCCAATGGGGTAAGCAAAATAATCTTATTTCAAACAGAAAACAGTGTAAAAATGTGATTTGAGAGTTGGCTAAAGTTGCAGCTTTAGGTAGGCTCGAAGATATCCCTTTGTCAGTTTTTTTCTTGTTAAACGAGATTAGCCTAATAGGACTCAAGTGCTATTCCTGGGCAATATTCCACAACTTCCTTCTAACAGCATTCCAGCATGTGCTTGAGACGAGGTCTCAGGTGTTGAAACTGTCACACAGTGTTAGCGCTGTCTGAGGCAACAGTGTGGGGGAATGAATTTTTAAAGTGCCTCTGGTGCACATAAACTTTCCTGATCCACTGGCGGAATTTTAATTTGCTTGTACAGCTCGCAACAATATGGATCTGTGGTTTGTTGCTTCACACGTCAAACAGCTAAATCTTTTTAAACAGCTAAATTGACCTTTTTCCTCAAATTATACTTATTAATCATTTATATTTATGCATTTAGCAGACGCTCTTATCCAAAGCGACTTACATTGCATTCAAGTTACAGTTTTTACATTTTTGTCAGCTCTTGCTTTCCCTGGGAATCGAACTCATGATCTTGGCGTTGCTAGCGCCATGCTCTACCATTTGAGCTACAGGAAAGCTGTAATCACATTTTTATTTTCCTGAATACAAACATTAAAAGGATAGTTCACACAAAAATGTTGTCATTAATTACTCACCCTCATGTTGTTCCAAACCCATAATTTCCTATTTACAAACATTAAAAGACTAGTTCACCCAAAAATGAAAATTCTGTCATTAATTACCCTCGTGTCTTTCCAAACCCATTAGACCTTCGTTCATCTTCAGAACACAAATTAAGATATTTTTGATAAAATCCGAGAGCTTTCTGACTCTGCATAGACAGCAACGTAACTGCCACAGAAACGTAGTAAGGACATCGTTAAAATAGTCCATGCGACATCAGTGGTTCAACTGTAATTATACGAAGCTATGAGAATACTTTTTGTGCGCAAAGCCAACAAAAATAACAACTTTATTCAACAATTCTTCTCTTCCACTTCACCGTCCTCCACCATTATCGAGCGTACTTTTTGTGAACACTGATGTCACATGGACTATTTTAACATGGTCCTTACTGTGTTTTTGTGCCTGGGAACATTTCAGTTACATTGCTGTGTCAGAAAGCTCTCGAATTTCATCAAAAATATATTAATGACAAT
Organism: Schizothorax lantsangensis; assembly: GCA_027422415.1. Lineage (NCBI taxonomy): Eukaryota > Metazoa > Chordata > Actinopteri > Cypriniformes > Cyprinidae > Schizothorax > Schizothorax lantsangensis. Next base: position 13,562,786 of record CM049840.1, read on the forward strand.
TTTAATTTTCGGGTGAACAACACTGATATAAAGTTTTTTTTATTTTTTTTATTTAAAGACTATCATGCTTAATATTATATACTGTATATATAAGGGATGGATCACCCAAAAATTAAAATTCTATCATCGTTAATAGGTTAGTAGAATTTTCAAATTCTGACTTTTTACATATTTTTAAAACTAATAATATTCTGTTAGTGTTGAATTAGTGTTTAATTTAGTTTACTTACAATAAATAAAGATGATAATATTCTGTTTGTAAGACCTTAATGTTTATTGTGATGTCTTTTTAAATATGCATCATCTTTTGTCTTATATACTAAAAAAGCCAGAAAAAATATAAAACCTATAATAATTTCTGCAGTCAATAATGCAAGCCAGTTTGTATTCTGTGCCTAATCAATAGAAAATACTAGATAAACTATGTTTCTTTTCTTTTTTTTTTTACATATACTAAGTGTTATTTGCTTTTAGACAAAATGAACAAAACAGGTTTAAACAATGGTTTTTAATTAGACAAATATAAAAATCCACTTTAAATAATTTACACGGTTGTTTTACTATTTCTACCTAACCTTGACATTCTTAGCCAGTTGGTTTGGTTAATGAAAATACTGGCAGCACAACCTACTGTCCATATGGTATTTCTCTGTCTGTGTGTCTGGCTTTAACTGTTGACCTCCTCTCACTGGAAGAGTTTTGACTGGGCCACACATACCGAACTAATCATTCTGATGGATTTCTGCAGGATGACAAGAACATTAGATTTAAGCTGAAGTGCCGCATAATGCCTTTCTGTGATCTATTGAAGGCTTGAAGGCTTTAGTATGCAGTGATGGTGTGTGGTGGCCAGTATGATGCATGGGGGGAAAATGCTAAATTTAAGTAAACATATTTATTTCCTGAAAATATTTCAATATTGAACATGGTGGACACAATTTTATTTTGGTAAAATTACCTCTAGTGAAATGACTGCTCATCCCTCAAGTTTTATAACATAGTTTGTGGGTTTAAGACAGGCATTTGGCTTTCTCCAAATGTAAAGTCATCTGGAAGATTGAAATAAAGTAAATTACTACTCAGCAGACTGTTTTTCTTTTCTTTTTTGTTCTATGCATTGGTCAGGGGTTTTGCAGTAAGTTTTGTGATTCCTAAACAAGATTACTGCATACCTCTTTGTGCTTGTGTCCTGGAGATGGATGGAAGTGATTTCTAAATGATGTAGCCCAGCTATCAGTCCCAAAGCTGGCAAGATCTTAACATTCAGATTTGGGTGAGAGATACTAATAGTAATCCAGTTCTCCAATTCAGTTTTATAAATGTAGTATTTAAAGTAAATAGATGAAAAATGAAAACACCACACGAATGTGAACTGAACATGAGATGGAACCAAATCACAATGACTGGCCCTCCAGAGAGAAATGCAAAATAACTAAAAGGTTTGTGACAGCAAGTCTGACTGCAGGGATCAACATGAGTTTTTTTCTTGTGGCTCACCATGCAGCCTGTATATTTTACTCGCCCTGCAAACATTTTCACTGATCCAACCACAAAAACAAACAAACTAATAGACAAACAAAAATCTCTATGTAGTTTTACAGCTGCGAAGAAGACAATAATCCAGAACTGGTTTACACCACACATGTGTAGAAAAACATATTGGATCCGTAGCCTCCTGCAAATAGTGACGTGTGAATGTACAACGGCGTGAGTTGGTGGGGCCAGGCCTTCGACCATTGATGCTTGGCAGTGTTTTTTGCTGAATATACGTGATTGTATAAAGGAGTGACTTTTGTGTTCTTGTTGTCCTTCCCTCTCCCCCTCCCTTTTGATTGAACCTTGAGATGTTGAGTATGTGTCTGTTGTTTTGTTTTTTTTAGATTTTGGATACTATGTTATGTTATGAAAAAAAAGAAAAAAAAAAATTGTTGATAACAAAAAAAAAATCTCTATGTAAAACTGTAAAAAAAATATATTATATTGATTTTTAACCTGCATATTATTTCCCCCTCAAATTATACTTATTAATCACATTTTTATTTTCCTATTTACAAACATTAAAAGACTAGTTCACCCAAAAATGAAAATTCTGTCATTAATTACCCTCGTGTCTTTCCAAACCCATAAGACCTTCGTTCTTCTTCAGAACACAAATTAAACTATTTTTGATAAAATCCGAGAGCTTTCTGACCCTCCATAGACAGCAACGTAACTGACCCAGAAACGTAGTAAGGACATCGTTAAAATAGTCCCTGACTGTGTTGTGTTATGTGTGAAAAAATAAAAAAATGTTGATAACAAAAAAATAGTCCCTGTGACATCAGTGGTTCAACCATAATTTTATGAAGCTACGAGAATACTTTTTGTGTGCAAAGACAACAAAAATAACAACTTTATTCAACAATTCTTCTCTTCCAAAAAAATAAAAAATAAATCAATTATATTGATTTTTAAACTACATATTCTTGTATCATAAACCTAATACAATAATATACAAACTGCGTAAATGTTGATGGACCTCCAGCAGACACTCTACTGACTCTACGTAACTTTGCAAGTATCAACTTAACCCTTACCAAACAGTCTACTAATGAGAGACATGTAGTTGCAAATTAATGAAAGTTGATTGACATGTAGTTGCAAAGTTACTTATAGTTAGTGAATGTCTAAAGTGGACTACCAAAATAAAGTGTTACCTCATTCTCTGCTTGCCTTGAAGTTAAACAATGATTGTGAATCCGGCGGCATGCAATGAGGAGGGGGGTGGAGGGGTGATTTTTCAAAAGATTTATCAAAAAACTTATTATTGGAGTATGAATTAAAAAAAAACTTTCCACTTTAAAATTTCATATTTAATTCAATGTGTTACTTGCAATTACTTTGAAATATTTGTGAAATTTACAAGCAATTTCTAAGTAAGAATAGTTTCAAATCCATTTGTTTTCTGTGAAATGTCTTTGTAAAACATAATACAATAAGCATTGTTTTATTTTGAACAATCATGAATGCACAACATTCTGAAACCTGTTATAAAGTCTGAAACCTCTGCAACAGTGTCAGCCATTCGATCACCGTCCTGTAGACCTACTCATCTGGCTTCAAGTCAAAATTAAACAGCATTTTACTTCCATAATGTTTAGTGATGATTTAAAAAATCTAAATAAAGGAAATTGTTGTAAAACATTCTGTGAGCAAAGGTGGTTTAAATTGTGTATTTCTAAAGCAACTGCCACTGACATGAATGTGCATGTTAATGGTTACATTGTGATGAAAGATCACAAATCATTATTTTTAAAAACTGTCAAATTGTTCTAATTTTTTTAATTTAATTTGTTTCTGGAGCAACTGGATTGTTAGTCTTTTGTATTCACTACAACAAGCTGAATGAATTTGAAAGGTCATTTAACTTGCCTGTCCCAGCCTGCCCAGAGACTGGAACAGAATGGAATTTGAAACGTTTTAGCCAAAAATGTTTCCATGGTAAAGGTGTTTTTTGCAGAAACGTTTCAGATTTCGTTCTGTTCTCCGACTACGGCTGAAGTAGGGGTGGGATGTGGATCGATATCCAGGTGAGTAACTGTTACTACACTTTGGGATGCCAACACACAGATGCCTAGTGAGCTTCCTTGCTGCTTACCTCAGACAGAAACCTAATCGAAACAGAACCTGCATGTATGCAACAACTTGGATCATGTGTTACTTGATAACCAATAACATTCCACCTTTAAGATAATTGAATTTGTGTTAAAGTTGTGCGATAATTATTCACTAGTTGTGGTAGAAAGGCCATAGAAATGAATGAGAAGTGTCATAAACAATCCTACCTGTCACAAAGTTGTCTATGACTTTTCTAATAAAACAACATGTTTTTCCTCTGCATTCAATACAGAATTAATGTTTAATGGCAAACAGTTGTATGGTAGAATATTATTCCGAATTCATCCAATTTTTAAACTGAGCTTGCTGCAATGCATTCTGGGTCTACATCGTACAAGTTATTTTGCCTATGATGCATTAGAGGGTTAAAAAGGGAATTCTGTCATCATTTACTCTCCCTCATGTCGTTCCAAACCTGTATGACTTTCTGTTTCTTTGGAACATAAAAGATATTTTGGGAACTGTCTGTGTTTTTTTTATATCCATGGAAGTCAATGATCATCAAAACTGTTTGGTTACCACCATTCTTCAGAATATCCTCTTTTATGTTCTGCAGAAGCAAAAAAGTCATGCAGGTTTTAACAACATGAGGGTGAGTAAATGATGACAATAAGTTCATTTTGGGGAGGATTTAGTCTGTATATGTACTGTGATCATATCTGTTACCGTCATGTTCTGTTCTAACATCTCTCTCTAAACCATGTGAGTAATTGAGCTGGATGTGTTGTAAGGGTTAGTGTATCCTGTCCGCTGTTATCTGCTTCATCAGCAAGCAAGAGCTCAGAGCAAAGACAACAACATGGTCAACAGTCTGTGACCTTCCTTTACCCAGAGGCTTCTGCAGAAAAGTGGGATAATGAGCGTGTTGTTTTTATACTGTAGATCAGTAGTCCAGGTCTTAATTGCACTGCAAACATTCTTTATTCTTGTATGCTATCCTGATTGCTCACATTCAGCAAACAGTGAAATGAGTTTAGGGAGCCAATGAGGCTCACACTGCTTGCATTATTACTCAACATGATGTTAGCAGCTTTAATCAGTGGAAAAAACAACAACATCGGGGGCGTTCCAGTTCTCGGTCTTGTTTTGGGAGAGGTGGTGAGGAATGTGACCAGAATACAGTTATGTTACGAGGTATTTTAGATTATCCTAACTGTATATATATCCATTGCCAAAAATTCAGCCAAAAATATAATGTAATGCCTATTTTTAATAGTTCATCTTTGATTTTTCATATATATTTACTTTTTTATATTTGTAACTTAAAGCAAATGTATGTAGTGTTGTGAATTTTGGGACTTTGGAGCCCCTAGAGTAAAGTGAGTGGAACTGACTGCCGTAAATGTATCACTGTTGTAATTACAGAACAAAGACTTTAAAATAGCTTTTTATTTCTTAAAGGTCAAAGTTGTGACATTACTTGGCAACCATGAACAACTGTATAAACCAATGTAGCAACAATGTGTCAATATTAAATCCCTTTATGAAGCTGTCTGCTGTCTTTTTGAAAGAAGTTAATAGGAACATTTTAATTCATCTAGGACCAGTTAAAGGTGACAGTAAAAACATTAGTGGTCTTTATTTTCTCTCAAATAAATGATGTTTGAAATTTGAAGTTTCTTTAATCAAAGAATCCTGTGGAGGGGGTGGGAAGAATGAAGCAGCAGCACTTTTTTTTTTTTTTTTTTTTTTTTTTACTTTTTTTTTTTTTTTAACATTAATAATAATAACAACAACAATAATAAATGTTTCTTGAGCAGCAAATTATTACTGTACAATATGACTGTTTTTACTGTATTTTTGATCAAATAAATGCAGCCTTAGTGAGCATGAGAAACAAAAACATGAAACATAAAAAAAAATCTTAGTTACACTTTATGTTAAGGTGTCCTTGTTACAGTATAATCATAAATTTAAGTAGTGAGTAATATTAAGTAACTACATGTACTTTCTTTTCTTTTCGGTTAGGATTAGGTTTTGACTTAAGGTTACTTCCATGTAATTATGCATAATTTATTGTTATTAGTAAGTACATGTAACGTGTAACAAGGACACCTTAAAATAAAGTGTTAGCAATCTTACTATCCCCAAACTTTTGAATGGTAGTGTATGATTTAGTTTTCTGCTTTGTGAAATATTTTTAAAATAGCAACTGGAATATACAATGATATAAATGACATTTCTACCATGTATATCACTGATTACATGATACATATTATCATAACGTTCAGCTTTATTTGAGGGTACACTGTGCATTTGCTGTTTGATAACTTGTTGAACTCTTTGACTCTTTCCATCTTGCTTTAGGCTGTGTGGTGATAGCTGAAGCTTTCCTATGAGGTGAGCATATCGGTGTGGACCCCCGGCTCCCCTCCCAGCACCAGCAGCAGCAGCAGCAGGACTAAGGGATGTCACAAGTATTCCTCCTTCTGACCCTGCTCAGTTTCTCCTGCATCCAGGTCAGAGCTTTTTCCCCGTCCTCTCTTTTCTGTCACTCTCTCTTAAGGTGACCAGATGGCTGTGAAAGAATCAGCACAGTTGCACGTGCTCATTTTTGTTACTTACCTCTCAATACATCACATTATTATTTCAATATTCTGAAGAGGAAGCAGCGGTTGTACTTCTTTAAATAATACTTACTGTTACCAATATCAGTTTCAATCATTTATTTATAGCAATCAGACCAAAGCCAAAAATGAATTATCTGGACAAATGGCGCTCTGTAACTCCATCAAGACGTGGGCCATGGCTCGTATAATCGGGACTGCCCTGATTTTATCTGGACATCTGCTCACCCTACTGTCTCCCTAACAGGGGCTTGATAGGCCCTGCTTTATGTACTTTATACTTTAGCACACTTTTAAGAAGAGTACTTTTTATGGAAGTAATGTACTTTAAAAGAATATACTTAAGTGTGAGTTAAATGTTATTTGCAATTAAATGAAAATGCGTCATAGTTTAAATTTATTTTAAATGTAATTTGAACTTTAGAGTGCTTTATTGGCTCACTTAAGCAAGACTGAAGTACATCTTAAAATTTAATTTCATAATTTCTTCTGTTGTCTTTAAAACATGGTTAAAGTGTGCTGACGAATGTACTCACTGGCATTTATGGTAAAATTGTCATTTATATTGGAACTTGTTTATCATCTATTTAAATATTTTGTATGTATATCATCTATTTAAATGTATAATAAAATTAGTACAAGCACTTTAAATGTTTTTTTTTGTCAAATTAACATCAACACAAATAAACATCAACAAAATAAGCGTACTGCTAAAGATAATGAATACATGGCCTACTGATATACACTCACTGGCCACTTTATTAGGTACACCTTGCTAGTACCGGGTTGGACCCCCTTTTGCCTTCAGAACTGCCTTAATTCTTCATGGCATAGATTCAACAAGGTGTTGGAAACATTCCTCAGAGATTTTGGTCCATATTGACACGATAGCATCACGCAGTTGCTGCAGATTTGTCGGCTGCACATCCATGATGCGAATCTCTCGTTCCACCACATCCCAAAGGTGCTCTATTGGATTGAGATCTGGTGACTGTGGAGGCCATTTGAGTAAAGTGAGCTCATTGTCATTTTCAAGAAACCAGTCTGAGATGATTTGAGCTTTGTGACATGGTGCATTATCCTGCTGGAAGTAGCCATCAGAAGATGGGTACACTGTAGTCATAAAGGGATGGACATGGTCAGCAACAATACTCAGGTAGGCTGTGGCATTTAAACAATGCTCAATTGGTACTAAGGGGCCCAATGTGTGCCAAGAAAATATCCCCCACACCATTACACCACCACCAGCCTGAACCGTTGAGACAAGGCAGGATGGATCCATACTTTCATGTTCTTTATGCCAAATTCTGACCCTACCATCTGAATTTCGCAGCAGAAATCGAGACTTATCAGACCAGGCAACGTTTTTCCAATCTTCTATTGTCCAATTTTGGTGAGCCTGTGCGAATTGTAGCCTCCGTTTCCTGTTCTTAGCTGACACGAGCGGCACCCGGTGTGGTCTTCTGCTGCTGTAGCCCATCTGCTTCAGGGTTCGACGTGTTGTGCATTCAGAGATGGTATTCTGCATACCTTGGTTCACGAGTGGTTATTTGAGTTACTGTTGCCTTTCTATCATCTCTAACCAGTCTGCCCATTCTCCTCTGACCTCTGACATCAACAAGGCATTTTCGTCCACACATATGGATATTTTCTCTTTTTCGGACCATTCTCTGTAAACCCTAGAGATGGTTGTGCGTGAAAATCCCAGTAGATCAGCAGTTTTTGAAATACTCAGACCAGCCCATCTGGCACCAACAACCATTCCACATTCAAAGTCACTTAAATCCCCTTTCTTCCCCATTCTGATGCTCAGTTTGAACTTCAGCAAGTCGTCTTCATCACATCTAGATGCCTAAATGCATTGAATTGCTGCCATGTGATTGGCTGATTAGCACAGGTGTACCTAATAAAGTAGCCGGTGAGTGTACATATATGGTTATTTTTTTTTTTTTTTATTCGTGCACTGCATACATTTCATTTTAGATAAATAAGTTTGTGTTAACATCTAGCCAGATAAATATATAAATAAAGCTGAGAACAAATAGAAATGCCACACACACGCTCAGCTCTTTTTTGAGTTGGCTAGCATTATGTCGGGGTCGGAGCATTATGCAACTCACTGAAGATTAGATTAGCCATCAATTCAGCATATTTATGTGAGAAAAAAAAGAAAGAAAAACAAGAACATCACAGAGGTTCATTAATAAAGCCCAGCTTGCAGAAGTTCTGCAATCGCTGTATTTTATGGTTAGATTTCAATACTCCATCTACACTCAAGGTAATTGGCGCAACACACCAGCTTTGTTGTTTGTAATGGGATGCTCACTAGAATCCAGAACCCGATCTGAACTGTGTTTTCATACAGTCACTAACTGATGTCATCCAGAGCTGTTTACTTTATATTTGAATGCTGCTTGCTCGGTGGTCTACTGTTATGTGCTTATATAATATCTTTTAGTCATTTTACTTGGGAAAGACCAGCCTTGACATTCTTCTAGCTAACTTATTTTGTGTTTCACAGAAAAAAATGGAATTATAATACTTAATTCATGTAAACTTTTCATGCAGTCTTACTAATTGGCTTTTGCAGGTGTCATCTGCTGCATCCCTCAAAACTTTGATGGCAAGATGGATGATGTACCGAGATGAATGTTTTCGAAATATTAGCAGAGAACCACCGATGACAGGTGAGTTGATCAGCATCCTTCCACAAGTAATGGCTGGAGTCGCAGTCACAGTCGTGCATAAGTTCAGCAGTGGTCTTTCACAGACCCTGTCGACAGCCATGATGAAATTGCACAGTGCTGTTAAGGGATGTATGTTGGAAAACACTGCTGAGACCTCTGATTAGGGGTCATGTCACATACTGATCCTGTCCAGCACTGCAAACAGAGCAGTGGAGACTTTAACATTAATGGTTGTTTTCCAGGTCTTGTGTGCAACAGAACATTTGATAAGTATGCCTGCTGGCCGGATGCACTGCCCAATACTACAGTGAGTGTGGCCTGCCCCTGGTACCTGCCCTGGCACAAGGAAGGTAAGACTGCTTGGAAATGTAACATTCACATTGATAACATTTCTCGAAAGAAACATATTTTTGGACTGTTCAGATTTTTTTTTTTACATTGTGACATTTATTTTAATTGCAGTTTAAAGGAATAGTTCACCCAAAAATTTAAATTAGCTGAAAATGCAAACAATATCGATGTCGATTTCATCACTTATTTACAAATGGCTCCTCTGCAGTGAATGGGTGCCGTCAAAATGAGAGTCAAAACAGCTGATGTAAACATCACAATAATCCACACAACTGCAGTCCATCAATGTCTTCTGAAGTGAAAAGCTGCATGTTTGTAAGAAAAAAAACTACATATGTGCATATTTCTCTCCTGATTCAGATAAGATTACTTTTTCACTGGAGAGAGTAATATTATGGGTAGAGGTTAATATGTCTTAAAGATGGATTTGTTTCTTACAAACACAGCCTTTCACTTTACAAGTTGTTAATTGATGATGTGAGATGTGTGGATTATTGTGATGGTTTTAAAAGCAGTTTGGACTCTCATTCTGACAGCACCCATTCACTGCAGAGGATCCATTGGTAAGCAACTGATGTAATGCTCAATTTCTCCAAATCTGTTCTAAAGAAGAAACAAACTCATTTGCATCTTGGATATAAATTTTCAGCAATTTTTTATTTTTGTGTGAACTATTCCTTTAAGATTTATTCACATTTACAAGCCATTCGGGGTCATTTTCCATTAACAGTTTACTTTTTGTTTGTCAGGTTACAAAAACAAAAATGAAACTTAAAACTTATTTACACTTGATTAAGCCTGAAATATGATTGTAGCAGTTTCAACAGCCAAAAGACTCCAAACCCCTTCCTTCTTCTAATTCAGAAAATTATCAATTATTTGTGTTATTTAACAGCTATTTATGGCTTATACTTATTCATATCATGGAATGAGTAAATTCAGGTCCATAATTGTGTGAAAAAAAAAATTATTATATGTGGCTGCACTTTAAATAATGCACTTCTTTTAGCTTATGACACTCTCTTATGCATCCTGTGTGACCACACAATCTGTGTATGTGTTCGTGTGTCAGTCCAACATGGGTTCGTGTATTTGGAGTGTGATGCAGACGGACAATATAGCAAACAGAAGAAGGCCAGCGAATGTGTATCACATGATCCCACACAAATCAACATGGTATGTGAGAAACACCAAAGCTCTTTTGAGGCTAGATGAATGTGATTGCTATATTAAATATCTGTTAACTCTTAAACGTGTTAAAGATTAATTATGTTCATTTCTGCACCACTAAGAGCTAGAATACACTAAATTACTTTTAAAATATAAAAAGAGATTCCCTTGAAAGTCAAAATATCAAACATGTTTGTTTTCTGTGAAATCTGACTGGCTCTGATTTGTTGCAACTAGTGTCGATCTGCCAAAACTGCAAAAAGAGCTAAACCATCATGTAGTATATTCCAGCCTTAATGCAGAATAATTTTTTACACTTTTAAAAAAAATTATTTTTAAGAATTTCTTTTTAAATATAGTCCCTGTTTCATGGTGTGATATTTATTCGGATGTAATTTGACCAGCAAAACAATCACACTGTAACAGACCATACTTAAACTAAATTTTCAAAAATGTTTGAAAAAAGTTGAATCATTTGTTTAATATTTATCAAACATACTGTAGAAAACATTTATCCATATACATTTTAACCTGTAAGATCCTAATATAATAGCACAATACGTATACTGAAATATTAATATGAATTACTGTTCAATATTTACTGTTGTAATGATAAAAGTCCATCTTTGAAGATTTTATTAACTGCATAAAACATTTTATAAAGTAGTGTTCAATCTTTTATACAGATGTCAATGTAAAGCTGAAAAAGTTATTACAAAAAATTCAATAGTTTGTTATTTGTGTTCACATGATTTTTAGCAATTTTTGCGCCTCCTATATGTAACTCAAAAAATATGACCTCTGCATTTTTTGTGTCTTTAATAAACCCTGACAAGTTTTGCCAAAAGAGGGTGCACTGAGAGGCAAACATTTTTGGCATTTTTTAAAATTATTTAATTACAAAAAAAAATTGTTTTTTTTTTTTTTTGCTTTACGTATCAGCAAATATAAAAAAGTTAATGCCATTTGTAAATATATAAACTTAGATAGTGTTAACTGCAAACTTAAAAATGTATTAGTTGATATAAAAACAGTGATCTGCTGAATTGTTTTGTGACTGTGGTTACAATTCAGGATGTGTACGTAGTGAGCTATATGTAAAAACAATAAGAATGACAGAAAGCTCAGTTTTCAAAAATCTCCCCAGGTGCTATCGTGTTTTTCGTGAAGTACTTGTACGAGAATCAAAAGTAAGTTTGAGCCACGTGAAAAGGAGTAAAAGGTGTTTTTAATACAAAAAAAAAACTTTTTTTGTTTCTTTAAACTCAGTACTCTGTATGTAGCTATTTGTACTTTTGTTGTAAAAAGTGCACCCAGGAATATTCCTTAAAATGCATGTTAGTATAGATAGTATAGTCATGAGGTTAAGATACCTATTTGTATGTCTGTGTGCAGCAACATCTGAATGGAGGCGGCGGTTAAAATCCTCAGCTTTCAGTTCCGGACCATGTACACCATTGGATATTCCCTGTCTCTTGCGGCGCTGGTGCTGGCGTTGGGCATATGATGCCTTTAGTAACATTCAAGCCACTACTGGCTGCTGGTGGAGGGCATTTACCTGCACAGCCTTCTGCTCGTCACATTTGATGGAGAAATTGAATTCGTGTTTAGCATCAGTTTTTGGATCTTTGGTTGTGTCTGTGGTTAAGGAGTTGGGCTTCTTTGTGTGAACGGTGTAATGCTTTTAGACTTTTATTCATTGCACTCTGATCCCCGCAGGAAGCTGCACTGCATGAGAAACAACATCCACATGAACTTGTTTGCCTCCTTCATCCTGCGAGCCTCTTCTATTCTCATCAAAGATGCCATGTTGGAAAGGCCTGATGACTTCCATGTTGGTCAGGACATCGTGAAGTACTTGTACGAGAATGAAGAGAAGTTCTGGCCACGTGGGTGGAGTGTTTGTGACTGATGTTAAAAACGCCAGCGCTCGTCCAATAACCAGTGCTGTTTTTGCGGCTGGAGAGTTGGCCGACATGTACTCTTACTGTAGCTTTTGTTATTATAAGAAGATAATATACATAAATTGTGGACACAAGCTACCCAGATACATGTCAAAGCTGTTTGCTAGGCTGTAAGATTTTCAGTCTCTCTTATTTATTTATGCATTTTTATATATCTTCAACATCCACTCCAGTCTTTCGGTTTAATGCTTACCAAACTGCATTTCGCATTTGCGCGTAAATATCTCGTAATCTTTCAAACTGTAATTGTGAAGGGTATTCAAGATTAAATGACCCTTAATATATTTTTGACCCTTTGGGAGTTGTTAATATGTTAAAATGTATTCTATTTAATCTATTTCTGTGACGGTAAAGCTGAATTTAAGTATCATTACTTCAGTCTGCAGTGTCACATGATTCTTCAGAAATCATTCTAATATGCTGATTTACTGCTCAAGAGACATTTCTTATTATCAATGTTAAAACACTTGCTGCTTAATATTTTTGTTATTTTCAGGATTCTTTGATGATCAGAAAGTTGAGAAAAAAAAGTCTTTGTATTTTACTGCTTCAACCATACTTTCGGTCAAATAGCAATGTTTTTGCCTGCATATTTTTGTACTAACATATTTTAATACATAAAAACTCACACTTAGACATTTCTTTATGAAGTATGATTGTTGATCTGAATTTAATGCATCCTTGCTGAATAATTTCATGGTTCATGGAAATGAATCGAACATGCTTATCAAAAAACTTACAAACTAGCCCAAACTTAGGTGAATTGTAGTTAAATATCTTAAAAGTGGATAATCATTCACATTGCAATTTAGCAATTGAATCCTGAAAACATATACATATGTAATTACTTTAAAATAGTTCATAAAAATTACAAACCTGTTGAGCTTGTTTCTGTTTGAACACAAAAGAAGAATTTGAAGAATGTCTATGTAACCAAACAGCTAATGTTGTATGCATTTTTCAATTAGGGGAACTTTTCAGTTCCTTCTGTCATGCTTTTTTTTTTTTTTCAGTACTATAAAAGCATCAGTCTACTTTTAAAAGGTCACCAAGTTCTTCAAAATGCCATCTTCTTTTTGTTCAAAGAAGAAAAAGCTCAATATAAGGGTTGAACAACCTAAAGAGTAAATATGACAAGATTTTTAACTGCTTTTTGTGTATACAACTTTTATTCATGTCCATAAAAATTGAATCTCACAAGGACTAGCCCAGCCCCCTTTCTATAGTTTTTCTATAGCTCAAAACAGATGTTAACTAAGATCAATGCTGAAAACATTGTTAGTTTATTATAGCTGTTTTGGTAACCAATGTCAATGTGTAGTTTGTTATGTGCCTACTAGGGGTATGAGGACATTTATTAAACTCATCACCCTGTCATCAGCTGAATAATTTTTGCGCCTCCTGAGAAGATAAAAGAATCACTTCTTCCTGTTGATAAGCTGCGAATTATCCCCATTCAGACAGCATGTCATCTGTCATGTGTCTGTGAGGCTATTTGGTGCAGTGTCGCTGGTTTTTTCAAAACTATCACCCTGATACAGTAGTTTAATGCCAAAGCAGAGTGTGCAGGTTTTGCACTCTTAAAAATGGTGCTTCAAAAGCTGTTCTTCACAGCGAGTAGAAAACCAGGCCTTTAATGTTCCACAAAGAAAATTCAGTCAAATTCTTTAAGGAACCATCTCTTTCATTTTTTAATCTGAAGAACCTTATTTAATGACAAAAAAAAACATTTTGAAACAGAAAAGTTCAGATTTAACGGTTCTTTAAACTTTTTAGCAAAAAGGTTATTGTATGCTGCATCGTAAACCTTTACAGTAAGATGCGTACATTGTAATTATACTTGTCAGGCAAAATATTCCTTAAAATGCAAAATGTGCAGTAGCAACAAAATGGCACATTGCAATGATAGTATAGTATAGGTTAAATACCTATTTACTGTGCAAATAATATGCATTATGAAGTCATGTGAGGCGGCAACAAAACTTAGCACTATACACAGTGATGTAAGCTATTCAGTGACCCAAAAAAACGTAAGCTAGTGCATTTTCGGCTGCAGTTGCTGATATGGTGATGATGCAGTACAGCATACTGGCCAACAACTACTGGCTGCTGGTGGAGGGCATCTACCTGCACAGCCTTCTGGTCGTCACAGTCTTGATGGAGAGGAATTACTTCGGCATCTACCAGTGTATCGGCTGGGGTGAGAGGTTCAGAGCTTTTACGCCGTGAACTCATTAACAGGGTTTAAGAGCTTCCTCATACATAGCATGTCCAAACAGAGCGTGGCAGATGGTTTATGCCTCGTATCACAAGGTCTCTCTCTTTCTCTTTCTCCCTCAGGTGCCCCTCTGATATTCGTGTTGCCGTGGGTGATCGTGAAGTACTTGTACGAGAATGAAGAGTAAGTTCTGGAGCCACGTGGGATGAGAGTGTTTGTGACTGATGAAAGCCAGCGCTCGTCAAACAGTCAGTGTGTTTTTTGCGGCTGGAGAGTTGGCCGACATCAGTACTCTGTCACTGTAGCTTTTGTTTTATAACAAATCAAATACATAAATTGTGGACACAAGCTACCCAGATACTATGTCAAATGCTGTGATGCTAGGCAGATTTTCAGTCTCTCTATGATAAATGAGTATTTAGCATTTTTATATATCTTCAACATCCACTCCAGTCTTTCGGTGAGAAGGAGAGTTTGCTTGTAGCAGACTCTCCAAGGAACATTTCAGCATTGTAGAAAATAATCTCAGAAAATCAAAAAAAAAATTTCAAACAGCACCACTCATCACATGTTATTGTTGGAAGGGCTTTCAAGATGTAAATGACCCTTTATATTTTAATGACCCTTTGGGAGTGCTGAGGTTACATATTTAATAGTATCTATTTCATCCATATTTCAAAACCTGACTGCTGCGCACAATTCCAATAAGTTAGTCTGCTATACATCAGATGTATTGTAAGTAACACATTCGTAATAAATTGTGTGTAAAGAAAACAAAATATCTTAAATGTAAAATGGAGTTTCCATATGGTATTTATTAAACATGGCTTTAGAGCTTGATCAAATACCAACAGATAAAAAATCACCAAGTGTATTTTACTGACTTCTGTTAGAAATCTCGGTCAAATAATGGGCCATGTTTTTGCCTGATCTTCCAACCGTACAATAATCCAAATACAAACCTCAAAAACAACACAAAAATGGGTCACTGGGCACAAAACCAAGCTTCTGCTATGGCCATTTCAGTTCCCTGACCTGAACCCTGTAGAAAATGAGTGAGGTGAACTGAAGAGAAGAAGCTGTGAATCTGAAGGATCTGAAGAGATTCATGGTATGAAGAAAATGGTCTCTGATCTCTTATCAGGTGTTCTCCAAACTCTTCAGGCATTATAGGAGAAAACTCAGAGCTGTTACCCTGGGAAAATGACGTTGCAATAATTGGGTGCCAATAATTGTGGCCAACATGAACTAGAGAAAGCATTTATTTCACAATGAGATTTTCTCCCCACTTTCAATTGTTTTACTTCAATGATAGGTTGGAATTTTTGAATTGTTTGATGAAAGATAAAAAGGATAAACAATGCAGATTTAATTCACAGCCGCCTTTAAAGGGCTCATATTTCACCTAAAAAGGGTGCCTGTACGAACCTGCCATGAGCTTCTTTCATTCTGTTGAACACAAAAGAAGTCACTCTCCCATCACATTTTGAAGAATGTTGGTAACCAAACAGTTAACGGTATCCATTGACTTCCATAGACTGCATTTTTTTTTTCATACTGCACAAAGTCAGTGTTCACAATCACGCTACACTGTTTGGTCACCAACGTTCTTCACAATCACCATCACCCAATCACACAGAAGTCACTCATAAACAGGGTTGGACTTTCTCCTACAACCTAACTGCCGAGATTAGTAAATAGCCCAGCTACCTGACAAGCGATTTTCGATTTTTGGGTGAACCATCACTTTAGATTTCCTGTGTCCTATCCTGCATTCTCCCATAATAAATTATTCTCTCTAGCCCAGCCCCCTTTCTGGATTAGTCTATGCCGATCAGCCAGACCCAGCTTGCTACAGAGACTGACATTCTCTGCCTTATCCTTGTCATACCTGTTTGTATACTGTGGCCGACCCTGCCTGTATCGACCATGTCCTGTAATAAAAGCTTGCAGATGGATCCGTATGTCTCATGTCTCGTCAGCTCCGTAACAGAATACTCGGCCACACAAGGATCCAGCGGCTTTTCAAGTGGACAATGGCCAGGTATGGATATTGCAAGACTGTTATTATCCCTCAAACAGGGCACACGTTCGCTCGAGGACTATATTCAAGAGTATTTGAGCGTTGCTTATTACTCTGATCTGCCGGACTGTGTGCTTATAGATTTTTTTGGTGAGGGCATTAACCAGCCGCTCAAATCCCGATTAACCCTTGAAGGTCCCCGTTCGTCTCTAAGTGACTTTATGGATTATGCTTTATTGACTGTTGGTTCAGCGTTCACCGTGGGTGTCGCGGAGGAACGCGACACCGCACTCAAGTGTGCGATCACAAAGCACGCTCCCGAAATAGCGGACGCACCAGAACCCGTTCACAAAATGGCGGCCACAACAACACCCCGTCATGTCAGTGCTGCCATTCATGAGCCAAGTCAAGTCCCAGCTGATGTTAAAGAGCCAGGTCTAGTCCCAGCTGATGTTAAAGAGCCAAGTCAAGCCCCAGCTGATGTTAAAGAGCCAAGTCAAGTCACAGCTGATGTTAAAGAGCCAAGTCAAGCCCCAGCTGATGTTAAAGAGCCAAGTCAAGCCCCAGCTGATGTTAAAGAGCCAAGTCAGGTCACAACCAATGTTAAAGGGTCAAGTCAAGCTACAGTTGATCATCACAAGTCAATCCAAGCAACAGTTGATCATCACGAGTCAAGCCAAGCCACCAGTGATCTCCGTGAGTCAAGCCAAGCCACAGTTGATCGTCACGAGTCAAGCCAAGCCACAGTTGATCGTCACGAGTCAGGCCAGGCCACCAGTGATCTCCGTGAGTCAAGCCAAGCCACAGTTGATCGTCACGAGTCAAGCCAAGCCACAGTTGATCGTCACGAGTCAAGCCAAGCCACAGCTGATCGTCACGAGTCAAGCCAAGCCACAGTTGATCGTCACGAGTCAAGCCAAGCCACCAGTGATCTCCGTGAGTCACGCCAAGCCACAGTTGATCGTCACGAGTCCAACCACGTCTCAGCTCTCCAGCCAGAGTCACACCACGTCTCAGCTCTCCAGCCAGAGTCACACCACGTCTCAGCTCTCCAGCCAGAGTCACACCACGTCTCAGCTCTCCAGCCAGAGTCACACCACGTCTCAGCTCTCCAGCCAGAGTCACACCACGTCTCAGCTCTCCAGCCAGAGTCACACCACGTCTCGGCTCATCATCCAGAGTCACACCAAGCCACTGTGGATCATCATGAACTCACCCAACTCACAGCTGACCGGCCAGAGTCACGCCACGTCACAGCTGACCAGCCAGAGTCACGCCACGTCACAGCTGACCAGCCAGAGTCACGCCACGTCACAGCTGACCAGCCAGAGTCACGCCACGTCACAGCTCATGTCACAGCTGATCAGCCAGAGCCTCTTCACATCTCAGCTCCTCAGCCAGAGCCTCTTCACGTCTCAGCTCCTCAGCCAGAGCCTCTTCACGTCTCAGCTCCTCAGCCAGAGCCTATCCCATCCAGAGACTTAGGGTCAGTCCTGCGAGTTCTCCGGTTGATATCCAGCGTGAGGGATGCACAGTTGGTGTCTGTACGCACTGCTGGTATCCCCAAATCCACTCACTTTGACCCTCCTGTCCCTGAACTGATTACCCTGTCGGAAGCGCTTCCCAGGATGGGGATCGCGTTATGTTGCATTTGGGCCGCATACACCATCAGTGAACTGCCCCAGGGGATGGCGTCCGCTGCAGAACCTCCCCAAGCGGTGGTGCTCGCCTCAGCCCCTTGCAAGGTGGTGGCGCCCAGCAATGTACTCTCAGCCGGTCATGTTACCACCGTAGAACCTCCAGAGGTGGCGGCGTTAGCTGCAGAACCTCCAGAGGTGTCGGTGGTATCTTCCTGTGAACTTTCACCCTGTCCTGTCACGGCTATGGAGGCCGTCTGTGAGCTCTCACCCTGTCCTGTCACGGCTATGAAGGCCGCCTGTGAGCTCTCACCCTGTCCTGTCACGGCTATGAAGGCCACCTGTGAGCTCTCACCCTGTCCTGTCACGGCTAGGAAGGCCGTCTATGAACTCTCGCCCTGTCCTGCCCCGGCCATGGAGGCCATCTATGAATCCTTATCCTGCCCTGTCACGGCAAGGAGCCGCCTATGAACTCTCGCCCTGAGTCCTGCCCCGGCCACCCTGGAGGCCGCCTAGGCCGTCGCCCTGTCCTGCCCCGGCCACTCTCGCCCTGTCCTGGAGGCCGTCTGGAGGCCATGAACTCTCGCCCTCTCCTGCCCCGGCCATGGAAGCCTGTCTGCCCCGGCCATGAACTCTCGCCCTGTCATGCCCCGGCCATGGAGGCCGTCTATGAACTCTCGCCCTCTCCTGCCCCAGCCATGGAGGCGGTCTATGAATCCCTATCCTGCCCTGTCACGGCTAAGGAGGCCGCCTGTGGTTTCCTGTCCGGCCCTGTCACGGCTATGGAGGCCGTAAGTGATTCCCCGTCCGGCCCTGTCACGGCTATGGAAGCTGTCTGCGATTCCATGTCCTGCCCCGATGTCATGGCTATGGAGGCCATCTGGGATTTCCTGTCCTGCCTTGGCATGGCTACGGAGGCCGCCTGTGATTCCCAGACCTGCTCAGCCACGGCCCCTGAGACCAGGAAGGCTCTCCCTGCCCCAGCCATGGAGGCGGTTGTCTGTCTCTACTCTCCCTGTGTTGTCTGTCTCTGCTCTCTCTGCCCTGTCACGGCTGTCTGTCTCTGTTCCCCCCAGAGGCCGCCTGTGGTTTCTGTCCGGCCCTGTCACGGCTATGGAGGCCTGATTCCCCGTCCGGCCCTGTCACGGCTATGGTTTCCTGCCCGTCTGCCCCTTTCTGCGGTGGTCTATTGCTCCGCCCTGGTGGGTCCGGGTCCGTCCGCTCCGCCCTGGTGGGCTCCATCCGCCCGCTACCTGGGGGGCTCCTGTCACGCCCGCTCCGCCCTGGGGGGCTCCTGTCACGCCCGCTCCGCCCTGGTGGGCTCCGGGTCCGTCCGCTCCGCCCTGGTGGGCTCCGGGTCCGTCCGCTCCGCCCTGGTGGGCTCCGGGTCCGTCCGCTCCGCCCTGGCTTCCTGCTCTGCTGACTTTGCCTTGTTCCACAGCACTCCACTTAAACATGGACCTAGCCCTCCGTCCCTCCCCCTGTTCCGCCTCCGCTCCACCGCCCTCCTGGATTATTTAGGGGCGTCTGGAAGCCGCTCCTTGGGGGGGGGCTATGTCACGAATCCTGGCCATGAACTTCGCTTCATTCACCACCAGAGGTCACTCTCCCATCACATGGACTTTCACACAGTTACAGATCACTCATAGACTGCATTTCCCATCATTCACTGCACACACAGCTGTTCACAATCACGCTTACACCTGTTCACCATCTCACAATCACCATCACCCAATCACACACACACACACACACACACTATATAAACTCTGGACTTTCTCCTACCCACTGCCGAGTATTGTTAGCCCAGCTACCTACAAAGCGTTTCCGAGTAACCCTAGTTAGATTTCCTGTGTCCTGATTCCTGCACGTTCTCCCGGATTATTCTCTCTGCCTAGCCCTCTGGATTAAGTTTGCCGATCGCCGACCCACGCTTGCCTAAGGACTATTCTCTGCCTTATCCTTGTCATACCTGTTTGCTACTGTCCGACCCTGCCTGTATCGACCATGTCCTGTAATAAAAGCTTGCAGATGGATCCGTATGTCTCATGTCTCGTCAGCTCCGTAACAGTGCCAATATTAGTGGAGGACACTGTAAATGCTTCGTTTTATTATCAAAGCTCTGTATTTTTTTATTGTTGGGGACAAAAAAATAAATCAATAAATAAAAATAATAATGCAATGCAATTCAGTGATGATTGAGAGACATACAATTGAATGTTCCTCAAAAGACTGTTCTGTCATATTTGATACTCACATTTAACATGATTTTTTTTTCTATTAAAAAAACCCTATGGATAATCAAGTAAACCTACGTTGCTTCAGTAAACTTAATTGTTTAACTATATTTTGTCTGCATTGAGTATTTTTAATGAACATATAGGCCGTATATTTGCTCATTTACAGTGATGTATTTGATCTCTTGTTGTTGACCAGATGCTGGGTGCAGAATATTAACATGGAGTACTGGTGGATTATTCGTTCGCCAATCCTGCTGGCCGTGTTGGTGAGTGAGAGTCTCGATCCTCGATCCCTCATCAGCCTCCCTCAGCTGTACTTATCTGCCCGAGTGTCTCATATTCAGAGCACTGCTAATGCCACTTTACCTCCACCCTTGAAATCAACATGAATTCAAAATTGCTTTTTAGCCTTGATTATCTAGGATACTGGTGATTGGACAGGAAAGCAGAAGGAAAGAGGGTGAATGGGTTCAGGAACCATAAACACAACAGCTCCATATATAGTCGATCAATCAATCAATCAATTCCCATCAAACAAGGCCATCATATATATTGTTTTGTCATTGAATATTCTTTTTTACTTAGAAATTAATTGTATTATTGTAAACTCTAATGCAGACTCATCCTTCATATGTCTCCACAGCTTCAGCGACCCAGTGTTTAAAAAGGAAAGGGCCGGGAGTTTGAGGTTCAGAAATAATGCAATTAAAAGAGTGTAGCACTAAAGTTTTAAATTAGCTGTAATTGCAGAGTGATTAACACACAATTAGAACACTATTAATTATGAAGAATGAATGTGGTACAACACAAAACACGATTCAATTAGTTGTTTAGTGAGACCTGCTGACCAAACAGCACTGAATGAGACTTGAGGATCAAACATTTACTCAGTGTCCCTCCCTCATTAACACCACATAGGAAGAGTTTTTGTATCAGTTAGTGCGAATCTGTATGATTTAAAAGATTGAATCACTGGAAAAACTGGAATAAGTCCTTAACATTAGTTGAATGGTTGCACACCATTCAGAACTGAATTAATATTCCATAAACCAGTAATGGTACACAATATTATCAGAAATAATATAGAAATTCGTACTACACTTTATTTTAAGGTCTCCATGTTACAGTGTAAATACTGTAATCACCAGGGAATCCAACACAGGAATAACGGAGGACAAGAATGACATATAACAGCGGACAGGAAACAAGGGGCAGAACACACTATAAATAGACAGAACTAATGAGGGGAAAACGAGACACACCTGGAACATAATCAAAACACGGCTGGGACTAAATGAACCGAATGGGGACCAAACGAGAACAGGAAAAACCAAATATGGACATGAGAGGAGGGGAAACACAAGACATGGGGAACACAGGTCTGACATTACTCCCCCCTCCCGAATGGTGCGTCCCGCACCGTACACCATCCAACAGGGAGGGGGGGTGGGCGCTCTGGAGGCCTCAAGGGACACAGAGACAGGACAGGACAGGAGGCCTCCAGGGTGGCGCACGTTCCAGGACCCACGGCAGAGCAGGGAGCTCGGGCAGCCATGGCGGGTCAGGGAGCTCGGGAGGCCATGGCGGGTCAGTGAGCTCGGGAGGCCATGGCGGGTCAGTGAGCTTGGGCGGCCATGGTGGGTCAGGGAGCTCGGGAGAACAGGAAAAACCAAATATGGACATGAGAGGAGGGGAAACACAAGACATGGGGAACACAGGTCTGACATACTTATGGTTAGGGTCAGGATTAGGGTTTGGTTTAGGATTACTTGCATGTAATTATGCATAATTTATTGTTATTATAATAATAAGTACATGTAACATATGTAACAAGGACACCTTAAAATAAAGTGTTACCATATCAGGTTATGGGTAGAATTAGGGTTTAGTTTAGGGTTATTTGCTTGTACAGTAATTATGCAGACTGTTATTACTATAGTTAGAACATGTAACATGAAATAAGGACAGTGTAAAATAACAGCTTACCGAAATCTCTATTTAATAATTTAATGTAATATCAAAAATGTTGATTTTTTTTTTTTTTTTAGTTATCCAAAAAACATGGTGGATATTTGTGGCACTGTACAGCCAAATTTAGATGAGTATGTGAATTGCTATACACAGAGACGCGGATTAAACTCAAATAATAGTCTTTAATGAAGACATCAGGGCAAGACAAGGCAAGGCAGACTCACAGAAATACCGGGGAGTAACGAGTAGACCAGACCAAATCAAACTGAACAGGCATGAACTAAATACACAGGATAATTAACACACACACACACACACACACACACACACACACACACACACACACACACACACACAGCTGAACATACTAAACTAATAATGACATTAAACAAGGACAGGAAACAAACCAAATAAGGAAACATGAGGCGGGAACACATGACACACACGACAGAGGACCGACATAACGACATAGGGGGGTGGGCGCTCTGGAGGCAATGGCGGAGCTGGGAGCTAAGGAGGCCATGGCAGATCGTCCTACAGCCGGAACCCTTTCTACCCCCCCCAAAAATTTCCCTGGGATAGTCAGGGGGTATCAGGAGCGGGGCTAAACAGACAGGACAGTACAAGACAGGACAGGAAAGCCCTCTGGGGCCAGACAGACAGGACAAGACACCCCACAGGAACAGGAAGCCCTCCTGGGAGAGCTAGGAAGCTGAGGCTTCTTCTGGGCATGACAAGACATCAGGGGCCCTCCCAAGGTTCCCTCACCTACCGCTTCCACATCCGCGACAAGGGGGGCAGGCGGCTGGGAATGGCCTCCTCGGCCATGACTAGAGGAGCCGCCTGCCCTCGACAAGTCTCCGTGGACATGACCGACAAGATACGTTAAAATGTTCCTGTGGGCACAACAAGACATAAAAACCATGACTCCGGGGACATGGAACAGCACTCATGGCCATGTTGTGGACTGGATCTATGGGGCTGAGTCAGCGGCGGGCCGGCGGGCTTGAGTCAGCGGCGTGATCTCCCACGAATGGCGGGCCTGGGTGAGCCACGGACGGCAGCATGATCTCCCGCGAACGGCGGGCTCGGTGAGCCGCGGACGGCGGTGTCATCTCCCGCGAACGGCGGGCTGGGGGAGCCGCGGACAGCGCCATCATCTCCCGCGAACGGCGGGCTGGGGGAGCCGCGGACAGCGCCATCATCTCCCGCGAACGGCAGGCTCGGGTGAGCGGCTGGCATGGGATTGCCGCGGGCGGCGGCAGATATCTCCCGTGATCGGCGGGCTTGAAGGAGCCGCGGATAGCGGCGGACTTCTCCCGCGATTGGCGGGCTGGAGGGCTCGCCGTCAGCGGACTCGCAGCACTCATGGCGATCCGCCGAACTCCCACGCCGACTTGACGCGGGCTAGGGCGGAAGGACGAGTGGCGACTTCCTTGCCGCGGGACAAACAGGAACAAACAATAGACTTTTCAAACACGGAAAACAAAACGAGGTGAAGGGGTGCCGCTTACTGTTAGGTCTGGTCTTCTGTCACGGTGCACACAACGGGAGGAACAAGGAACACGGAGACGCGGATTAAACTCAAATAATAGTCTTTAATGAAGACATCAGGGCAAGACAAGGCAAGGCAGACTCACAGAAACACCGGGGAGTAACGAGTAGACCAGACCAAATCAAACTGAACAGGCATGAACTAAATACACAGGATAATTAACACACACACACACACACACACAGCTGAACATACTAAACTAATAATGACACTAAACAAGGACAGGAAAAAAAAACAAATTAGGAAACATGAGGCGGGAACACATGACACACACGACAGAGGACTGACACATTACCTAACATTGAACAATACATTTATCACAGTATCTTAGTTATTTGTTATTAGAATGAATAATTCCATTACAGTTACAGTTAATACAGTTGTTTATTGTTTGTTCATGTTAGCTCAGGCTAATTAAATAAACAGAAGCAAATTTTGCTTTTAATGTGTTAGTAAATGTTAAAATTAACTATTCCTATGATTAATAAACACTTTAGAAGTATTTTTCATTGCTAGTACATGTTAACTAATGCTAACAAATTAAACCTTATTGTAGAGTGTTATTAAAAATTCAATGTAACAGTGAATAAATTGGCATGATTAGTCTACATTAAAAGGAATATAATTACAAAACTAATGAAATTCAGTAATGAAATTTCCTGTTCTGCCATTCCAATTCAACAACCTGTGGCCATTTCAATTAAAATTCACATTCATGAAATGAAAAAAGGCCAATTATGCCTATTTTGCCCAATCTTTACACCCACACCACACACATAGTAATAATTTTGATGATACTGATATTACTGTGACCCAGGCTTGACTATTTTCTGACATAATTGAAGGAATGTGAAGAACACAGTAAGGTTAAATGTTTTATGCTGTTTTATACCCTGCAGTTTCCATCTATGCTCACACCCAATTGCATTGCATTTGGCTTAGCATTAAGCACAACATTCAAAATTGAAGTAATTTCCATTATGCACGAAGCACAGTGCCATATGATGTCGACTCTCAGTACATCAGGAAGCTACTACACAAAATATGTTTTAGGGTCCACAGCTATGATTTCAAAGAATAACTTTCCCCCTCCTCCAGTGCCTTATTTCCACATCATTGCGTTGAAAGGCACAATACTGTGCAAAATTGCCATGCATCCATAATGCTCACATTGGCTACGAGGTGCAGATGAGCATTTAGCAATGTGCAGTGATGTTTCTGCGTATCTGTCAGCATCTCAAGTGTTCCTGTAGTGGGCAGGAATTCCTATGATTGAATTCTCCCAGGGCTGGACTGTACGAATGCCATTCCCAGACTCCGCCAAGCATCGCTGACTTCCTTCCCCCTACACTCCTCGCTGCCCCAGTCCCTCATCTTGAATCATTTATTGTGCTGTGAGGAAACTGTTGTGTCAGTTTTGTGACATAATGGTCTTAACCAGGGCATTAT
The DNA here is from genome assembly GCA_027422415.1 of Schizothorax lantsangensis. NCBI lineage: Eukaryota > Metazoa > Chordata > Actinopteri > Cypriniformes > Cyprinidae > Schizothorax > Schizothorax lantsangensis. Next base: position 13,588,275 of record CM049840.1, read on the forward strand.
AATGTTTTTTTTTCCCCCTCTCTGTCCAGATTAACTTTTTCATATTCATACACATCATCAAGATCCTCGTGTCCAAACTGAGGGCGCACCAAATGAGATATTCTGACTACAAGTTCCGGTGGGTGTCCTACACACTGTAAAAAAAAAAAGTTGAGCAAATTTAAAAGTTTAAGGCAACCAGCTTCAGCAGATTTTTGAGTTTTCTCAACTTTTTGTTGTATAAACTTAAAACAAGAAGTTGAGAAAACTCAAAAATCTGCTGAAGCTGGTTGCCTTAAACTTTTTAAGTTTGCTCAACTTTTAATTATTATAATTTTTTTTACAGTGCTGTAAAAAATCTAAAGTTGAGAGAACTTAAACGTTTAAGGCAACCAGCTTTAGCAGATTGTTGAGTTTTATCAACTTGTTGTTTTAAATTTATACAACTTAAAAGTTGAGAGAACTCAAAAATCTCCTACAAAAATAAGTTGAGAAAACTCAAAAATCTGCTGGTTGCCTTAAACTTTTAAGTTTACTCAACTTTTTTTTTTTTTTACAGTGCAGTTAAAGGGTTAATTCACCCAAAAGTGAAATGCCTGGCATCGTTTATTCCAAACCTGTATGAGTTCCTTTTGCTTCAGTACAACACAAAATATGTTTTGATTAAATACACAGTGAGCGGTCAATAAATGCATTATAAAAGTAGACCATACAACTATATTTAAGGTTTTATGAAGTCAAAGCTTTGAAAGAACATTTAAATGTTTTGCATCTCAATTGGTTATAAGAGTCATGAAAACCAATTGCATTTGTAACATTGACAGCAATGATGTAATTGGGTAATGAGCCATATCCACCATACTTTAATCATTTGCATGTATTCGTGAAAGAGATTTGAGACCTGCATTAAAGTGGACAGATATTCTTTATATAGGCCTAACAACTTTTCACACTGTTCCCCACATGAAACCTTTGTACTTATAGTTATTGTACTTTAAACTGTAAGTATAGAATAATATCATACCTAAACTACTCTAGAAAGAATGAAAATCATACAAGTTTGACAGAATTTTCTGTAACACTTTACTTTAAGGTCCAGTTCCCACTATTAACTAGTTGTTTATTAGCATGCATAGTACTAGCAAATTGGCTGTATATTAGTACTTATTAGGGATGTGCATCTCCATAACTGAGGCCGATGCGATACGCATCTCGATGCATAGCCAACGATACGATACATTGAAGATACATATGAAGCAGCTAGCGATGCGATACGATTCACCCCTATTACGATGCAGTGTGATTCGATTTCGATTAGATTCGGCACAATGCGATTTGATGCTATGGAAAAAATATGATTGCTTTTATTTCTTTGGTTCAGACAGACAGCAAATCATAAATTAACTTATGTGTCTTCTGACTTCTAACGCCTCGAGGCCTGTTTCATAAAACAAGTTTACCAAATAGGCCAGGGTTATTTCAGTTAGTCTGACTCACTGTCAAATGATTTGGTTCCATAAAGCAAATTTAACAAAGATCAACCTCAGTCACTGTGGCTACTTATGCTGGAAAGCTAACCTGGTTCAGGGCAGACAAACTGTCAGGCTAAGCTGAGCTCCTCACTGACCAATAGGAATGCAATATCACTAACTCTCTCACATACTATCATAGCCATGCAGCCTTTCTCTCTGGTTTTATAACAGCTGTACCTTTTATAGTTAGAACAGATAGCATTAGAACATTACAATCTAACATTGCTCTTTAAAGCATTAACAATCACTAAACTAAAAGTTAAAATCACTAAATTAAAACTAAATTTTAACTGCTATAAGAAACACACATTAACTCATCTGAGCTTAGTAATTAGGACTGTATTAGTTTACATTTTATTTACCCATTACAATAGTCCCTTTACAGTTACTGCTATCATAAAATACATATTTGAATCAGAATTATTGCGCTCCATCTGTTTAGCGCGCATGCGCACAGCAGCGCTCGTCCACTCGCGTAAGCCCACTCCTGACAACAAAATGGATATATTTGCATGACTTTCTAACATTTACAGATGAAAAATATACTCGTGACATGTCAGTTATGCACTGAGGAAAACACAACGTCTCAAATGCATTAAACAGCACAAATATATTCGCTGTTTGCCATGCTGGATCGATTTGATCCATGATCGACATTAAGAGCTGCTTAAGAATAAGCGTGTACAAATTAGTTAGATTGTGTGAACTTACATTGTCGTTTATAACCGCTTTAGCCCCGATTGATTTGTTATTTCAAGTCAGGTTTTGGACTTTAATCCCCACTTTTCCTCGGGTCTCCGCAGTGTTGTTGTGATTCGTCATATTCACGCGCAGCGTTGATGAGAGAACGCACTTTCGACACAGTTTCGAGAGGAGAAATCAATCTACATATAAAATATTGGTCACAGATTATTGGTCACTTTCTAAACAATAAAAGTGTAGCGCATTCACTAGTAATTATATATAAATAAATAGTTTTTTACCGATGCAAATATTTTAGAAACGATGCATCGCGATACAAATGCCAACTTGTATCCGATGCACACTTTTTAAACCGATGCATCGCATCGTTAACTTTTTTGCCGATACACCGAGCGAATCGGGGAATCTTCCCATCCCTAGTACATATAAAGCACATATTATTGCGTTACTCTGTGTGACCATGTTTTAGATCCCTTAATTCTACCCCATACCTAAATGCACCTTACTACCTTCCTAACTATTAATAAGCAGCAAATTAGAGGTTTAATTAGGCAAAAGTCATAGTTAATAGTTGGTTAATAGTGAGAATTGGTCCCCAAACTATAAAGTTTGACTGAATTTGTATTTTTGGGTGAACTTTGAGCATTTGCACAATGTTGTGCATTTGTTTCCAGATTAACTGTCTATCTTTGTGTTTTTCTCCCAATTTCAGGCTTGCTAAGTCAACCCTCACCCTGATTCCGTTACTGGGGATCCATTCGGTCCTGTTTTCATTTGTTACTGATGAGTCTACCTCACATGGTGCTCTATCCCTGCGCCTCACAAAGCTATTCATCGACCTCTTCTTCAACTCTTTCCAGGTCAGGAAGTCTTAATAACCCATCGCTCTAACCAGGGTTGAGCAAAACTCTGAATTTTAGATTTGTTTTACTTTCAATTAATTAAGTTTTAGTGAAATGATGGGACAAGGAATTTACTAAATTTCAGTTCATTAGTCTAAACCATTTTCAGAAATTGAATTGGAATCTAAAAGGCACTCTCAAGTGAGTTCAATTTTGAATGCCGCACAACTCTGACCCTCCCTGACAGATGCATAACAAGCTCAAAATTGCTCAGAACAAGCTCAGGTATAATAACAAATTAAAAATTGTTATGTTCTTGATATGCCACTCAGTCATGGCTAAACAGAGAAATCACCTCACCCTGCTAAAATCTCCCTAAAAGCCCCATATGCTGCAAATTAGCAATGCATTTTAAATGTCCCTTGATTGGGCAGCAGCTTTGAAAAAATTAATTGACATTCTGTAGCTTATTTTACAGTGTCAGGACTAATTGCTTTAAGAGAGCAGATACTACACATTGGCTGACTCACCCTTTGACAAACTGGTAATGACACTCGAGTGGAGCGCAGCTGCAATGTGATGAATTTGTATCATCTGCCTGGAGGAATTGCCCTGATGAGACTTTTCACATGTGTAAAGATTCAGAGTAAGGGAGAGAACAAGTGAGGCCATAAGGCTTGAATGTTATGTTTCCATCTGTCGACACTTCATCCTTATTGGCTTTTGAATATCTTACTGCAGATTGCACTAAATGAACTCATTCAAATTGTCAGGTTTAGCTCATTTGCAAAATAGACTGATTATTACTTTTATAGATTTCTGAAAGCACTTTGTTTTTATTTATGTTTGACTATGAACAACCTGAAAAAAAATAGAGTTTAGCTGGGCTTTTAGCAGTAAAATCAGCTTTTATGCAAAGGAACTTACAGGACAGTCATGATATACATTTGTGCTCCCTGGGAATCAAACCCATGAACTAGTCGAGCTACAGAAATTGTATGGTATTTCCTACTGAAAAGAACAGCTTGAATTGCAGATCCAGGCCAGATTATGATGGTTAGTGCTGGTTGAAGTTAAAAGTAGGGTGAGAGTTAGAAATTTTTAGTTATTACTTTGTGATCAACAAAATATTTTAACCAATGAACAAGACCTACTTGGGTAAATCACGTTGTGTGGTCTGACCTGGTGAAGTTGATTGACCAAGAAAGTCTTGCCAGCAAAGCCAGTTAAAAAGTCTGGTTGGAAAACAAACATCCTATTGGGACCAGCATCCAAAACACAACATAAGCCAGTGATCATCTATACTGTGGTGTTTTTCTCAAAAGCATTGTTAGCCAGATATGATCAATTTGATCACAAGTTCCACTGTTCCCAAAACCGTAGTTTTAATGAGCATTCACAAACAGCATTGCAACGCTGTGTGGTTAGTTTGTTGTTAGCATGACATGGACTGAAATACAGTGCCCTCCACTAATATTGGCACCCTTGATAAATATGAGCAAAGTCGGCTGTGAAAATAAATCTGCATTGTTTATCCTTTTTATCTTTCATTCCAAAAATTCACAAAATTCCAACCTATCATTGAAGTAAAACAATTGAAAATGGGGGGAAATCTCATTGTGTAAGAAATGCTTTCTCTAGTTCATGTTGGCCACAATTATTGGCACCCAATTATTGCAACGTCCTTTCCCCAGGGTAACAGCTCTGAGTTTTCTCCTATAATGCCTGAAGAGTTTGGAGAACACCTGATAAGAGATCAGAGACCATTCCCTCATACAGAATCTCTCCAGATCCTTCAGATTCACAGCTCCATGTTGGTGCTTCTCCTCTTCAGTTCACCTCACTCATCTTCTACAGGGTTCAGGTCAGAGGACAGGAATGGCCATAGCAGAAGCTTGGTTTTGTGCTCAGTGACCCATTTTTGTGTTGATTTTGAGGTTTGTGTTTGGATTGTTGTCCGGTTGGAAGATCCAAACATGGCCCATTATAAGATTTCTAACAGGGTCAGTCACTTATTGATTTTTTATATGTTGTTATTTAATAGAATCCATGATGCCATGTGTCTAAACAAGATGTTCAGGACCTCCAGCAGAAAAATAGGCCCACAACATAAAAAATACAGCAGTATATTTCATTGTACACATGGGGTACTTTTTTATCCCTGTGTGCACCAAACCCATCTTGAGTGTTTGCTTCTAAAAAGCTCATTTTTTAGTTTCATCTGATCATAGAAGCCAGTCCCATTTGAAGTTACAGTCATGTCTGATAACTGAATATGCTGGAGTTTGTTTTTGGATGAGCTAGGAGAATTTTTCTTGAAACCTTCCCAAACAACATGTGGTGATGTAGGGACTGTTTGACAATTTTTTTCTAATGTTTTCTGACCCCGAGACCCAACTATATTCTGCAATTCTACAGCTGTGATCCTTGGAGAGTCTTTAGCCACTCAAACTCTCTTCCTCACCGTGCATTAGGACGATATAGACACAAGTCCTCTTCCAGGCAGTTTCATAACATTTTCTGTTGATTGGAAATTCTTAATTATTGCCCTGATGGTGGAAATGGGATTTTTCACTGCTCTAGCTCTTTTCTTAAAGCCACTTCACTAATTTGTGAAGCTCAATTATCTTTTGCTGCACATCAGAAATATATTCTTTGGTTTTTCTCATTGTGATGGATGATTACGGGACTTTGGTCTTTGTGTTCCTCATATTTATAATCCTGTGGAACAGGAAGTCGTGGCTGGACAATTTCATGCTCCTAGTCACCATGGTGTGCTAAAAAATTTAAATATGAATGGAATATACTTCAGAGATATTTTACTCACAAGAATTTCTAGGGGTGCCAATAATTGTGGCCAACATCCATTGGAGAAAAACATTTATTTCATCATGAGATTTTCTCCCCACTTTCAATTGTTTTACTTCAATGATAGGTTAGAATTTTGTAAATTTTTTGAGGGAAAGATCAAAAGGATAAACAATGCCGATTTATTTTCACAGCTGCCTTTGCTCATATTTATCAAGGGTGCCAATAATAGTGGAGGGCACTGTAGATCATGCTCTTGAGCAAAATCAGCAGGATAACATGCATTTGTATCTGTCATTCTATATATGCCGTTCTACGTCTTTTTTGTCAAGAGAATGAAGGCAGCATTTTGAAGAGTGTGCATATGCGTATGTAGTAAGACAATGGTGTAAGAGGGAACCTGTCATTGAATCAAAGCAAAACAATGGAGAATAAATATAGTAAAGTTGTCCTCAGATGCTGTGTTCCTTATTTATGGCAATAATCTGACAGTAATTCCATCACAAACCGATTCATTAGCAGAAGTTATTACTCCATGACCTGTGTAATATTAATAATGACAGTCCTCTATTGTTGAACCAATGTGGTTCATATGACTGATGTGCAACAAAATCAATACCGTTTTGGGAAACAGTCATGACTAGATACATAATTTCTTCAACAATGCATCGTACCATGGTAGTTAAGCAACAAGCTGTATGTCATTGTAGGGGAAATGCATCCCTGGACATTTCAGCAGCAACTTTTTTAATTGCTTATTCATACTCTGACATGTTCACAGGGGCTGCTGGTAGCCATCTTATATTGCTTTGTCAACAAGGAGGTAAGTTTGATTCTCTTTTTTATTGTACACAATCTCACAAATATGGCTCTGTCCTCACACGTCTGTATCCTAACCATTCTGTGCATGTTCTTGATTGGTCAGGTTCAGTCTGAGATTCTGAAGAAATGGAGACGTTGGAAGCTTGGGAGGGACATAGAGGAGGAGTACCGTCACACCTACAGCCAGTCCCTTCAGATGAAGAGTGGCAGCATCATGGTCCCTCCTTCCAACCTCTCGCGGCTGCCTGATATCGCTACCACTACCTCCCGGCTCGGCAGTCCAGAAGAAAAGCAGATGTTGGTGTCCAACAGCCAGAATGGTATGGGCACTGGATTGCAGTTCACCTCCACACCACAAGATAGTTCCACCTGCAGCTCGATAACAGAGGACATAGTGATGGTGGACAGAGGAAAGTGTTGTAGCGTTCAACAGGACAATGCCAAGAGCAACCTGTGAGCTCCAGATGTCTCACAGAAGAAGACCCATATCCCAACCACCCTCACTTCTTCTGGCTGAGGGTCCTGAAGCAAGGAGCAAGAGGCTTGTGAATGTATGTGTGTTTGTGTGTGAGTTTGTGAGAGCACTGTCCTCTCTGATGGACGTATGATGGGCACCTGTTCATCACGTTACGTGGTGCTCAGTTGACACTGTCCCAGTCAGACAGGATCAGCGGTGAGCAGAAGGTGGACATATGTTAAAGATTTGCACAAATGTACATGCTAACAAACTCAATGATGAAGAACAGAGTCTTACCTCTAGTCTTATATAGCTGTCTGTGATGCTGATGATTTAGTAGAGAAAACCCATTGGGACTGCAGGGTCCAAGAGGAACCATCACAAGCAAACATCTACAACCAGCACCTCTGGATGAATAGAAGATTAAGAAAGAGATACACTTAACTGAACTTGTCAAAAAGTTAACTAAACCGGGTCAAAAAGTTAACTAAACCCCACATGTCCCTGTAGAAAAGACCAACTTGGACCTGAATTTACATACAGGTTTATGCTAATATGGTGCAGATGGACCAGCAAAGCCAAAAATGGGTGAAGCTGATTGGTCAAGGACATTATGCTGGTTAAGTAAGCGAAGAAGCCTTGTGGTGACACCAACACACCAGCATTTTTGTTTGCATATATTTTGGAATCAATTGACGCTTTTGGGTACATGTAAAACATAAAGCTGTTTTTGTGTAGCCATCTTTGTGTTTGTTAGAAATGAATTGCCAAGCCAAGGTATAGATATAGACTGATCAAGTATTGAACGGTATTACCCGTGTGCCTTTTTCTGTAAGTCATAGACCCCTATATTAAAACAAAAACACAAAGATTCACCTTGCAGAGTAAGTGAAGTACAAATCAGTCACCCTATCTTCAGAGGTGAAAGTTGCTTAAAGCAGATTATGTATAGTGAACAGGACTTCAAGCAAACATTAGATGAATGTGCCACTATTAATCATGATGATTTGCTCCCTTCAAGAAAATATGCTTGGTATCCTCAAGCATGCAAAATACAGCCGTATGAGAAATGCTTCAAAGTGTCTGAGTCAATGTCTTAATGGAGTAGCATGACAGATCTGATTCCCCTGTGTCAGTGGTCAGAGGAGATGACTTTCCACCAGACATGTTGATATGTTCAAGAGTCAGTATTAGTTAGCAACTGCTTCTTTTCTCGCATACTTCTCATCTCCCAATAGGCATTCAAATCCTTTGCCATAGAGCTTTGAAAGATGTTCAGGAAGTGTAGGAGGAACTGCGAGGACGAGAGCCAGATATCGAAGAGAAAATTTAGAACAAATTACAACCTCATCGATCAAAATGGTTCCTCACTCAGAGGATGTTTGTCATGCTCAGTTCAAGATATGATATGCTATAAAAAATAATAATAAGTACGCAACCGCAAGACACTGATATGAGATTGCAGCGAAGTGTAGAGGTGAAGTGTGTAATTTCTACGACATTAGCGCCACCAAATCTGTTTGTTTGAGTGGCCCAGCTGAGCCATAACAATAACAAAGAGTTTGGGGTGGTACTTTTTGTTTGAACCGAAGGCTTAAGGTTTGTCTGGTTAATATTAGCAATTAATCCATGCTGGTAGATGCTGTGACTACACATTACAGAGGCAAAAATCATCTTTCCTCACTGACGACTAAACATGTAGATGTCAAGCAGCTACATTTAAGTTGAATGAGAATGCTAACAGATGGGATTTCTCAGTTATTGAAATGAACTTGGTCTGAACAATTGGAACATAGAGAGTCTGTTGTGAAAATTAATTTTTCCAATTCTGTTTAGTGTCACTAATGACATATAAATGACACACTTCACCTTTAATGACAATGAGCAGCTGATGCCCCATATTGTGGCATTTGTGTGCATTGTGATGCACATTTATATTTTCTTTAGATCATCAAACACGTGATGATAATGGCGATGATTTTCGCTGATAACTATGTGGGGCAATTTTCACAATTTTAATTTATAATTGTTAAATATGTAGATATTGGTAAATGCCTGTTGAGATTTGTAATGACTTTGTTTTGTGGTGTCTGTTATTTGTGCACATGGTGTAATTTATGCTTTTGTGTGCTTCGTGGAGAGTGAGAGAAACATTTAGGTCCTGGTTTAGTGTTCAATTAACTAAAAGAGAAATTACTGGCATTTTTGACCAATTTTGCCTTTTGAGTGAGAGATAATTCAGTCTTTCTCTGGTAAAGGTGAGATAGTAGTGGCTAATTTATAATAACTGCAGATGAAAGACTCTTTAGTGCTTACAAAGTGCTAAACGTTGCAAAATCCAGTTGGACTTTTTTCAAAAAGGGAAATGCTTCATCGTCACAAGGGATCAAAGACCATGAACTTATTTGTTTGAGGTTGTCTGCCAAAACAAAACATCCTGTTGAGTATTTCAAACAGATTTTCCAAAATTAGCATCATGTAATGTTATCCAACCATGACAGTAATCGTGGAAGTCGATAAATCATGCATGCATGGGTCTGCCTTCTATTTCCATGCGAGTGTAAGGCCTCTGTTTCTTGCAGCCAAACTGAGGTGACGCCAAATTCTTCAGTGAGGGAGGCAAAGCATCTGTTATGCTCATCTCTCTGCATTCAAACTTCAGAACCTCTTGGAATATCTAGGAATGAACTTGCCAAGAGTATCCCAGGAGAACCCGAGCCATGCTTTGGAAGCATGAGAGATGGAAAGCTGAATCTGTGTAACAGAACATGCATTTGATGAACTGAATTCATTATTTTTAAGTATATGAATCGTAATGATGTTGCATCAAAGTATGATATTTTGAAACAGTCAAAACTTATATTGATGTACATATGGGAATAGCTTACTCAAAAATTCTAAATTTGTCATTCATTTATAATGTAGTTTCATCCCTGTATTATTTTCTATATCAGCACAAAAGGACAGACAAAAAAAATTAAGTTGTCATGACAACCTTCCCTTTTGCTTTTAAATTAAAAATGTTCCATTTCCAAACAGGTCGTGTTGCATTTGGTCACATGACACATGAAAATCAATGATGTCAGGTTTGAACTTTGGTTTGTTTCTCACCTAAAGCTTATGACTTCAGAAAACTTGGAGTTTACAGTAGTTCAAGCATCATATTGGCACATTTTTGGTGCTTGGCAGTACAGATCATCTAATTTTCTTGTATAGATGTCTAATATCTAATTTGAAATGTCATGAAATGATTTGACAGAATTTTAAATTTTGAGTGAACTGTTCCTTTAAAATCAATTTGTTGTCGAGAACTCAGAAACATGCTACTATTTCAAATAATTTTCTTTGCAAAAATGTTATAAAAGATCCTGTTTGCCCCTAAAATATTTGTTTCTTTGACTGCAGTGTCTTTGGTTGAATGTATTGAATATTTCTTGGTAAGAATTCCCCACATTTTTATTATTATTATTTTCTTTTAATTTATCAGTGTTGGTGTTCTATAGTACACCTCAGCTACATTGCAAATGACTGATGAAAAATAATAAATCTAGAACACTCCCATTATAATCAAATACAATGTCTACACTATAAACAAACGGTGTGGAAACTTTGCTCATTGTAATGGGTGTGTTCTAATATTTGTGTTGTGTAGTTCGCTTGCTGTGTAGGAGGGCTGCTGGTATGGTTGGCCAGACATGGAGCCAGATATGACAGAGAAGGCCTGCCATGCTGTAGATAAAAATATGTGCTTGTGTAATGTTTTTTATTTTTATTAATTATGATATCAAGATGGTGAATAAATAAATTCAAGTAAAAAAAATATATATACTGTATATATACACACATATATATATATACAGTGAGGAAAATAAGTATTTGAACACCCTGCTATTTTGCAAGTTCTCCCACTTAGAAATCATGGAGGGGTCTGAAATTGTCATCGTAGGTGCATGTCCACTGTGAGAGACATAATCTAAAAAAAAAATTCCAGAAATCACAATGTATGATTTTTTAACTATTTATTTGTATGATACAGCTGCAAATAAGTATTTGAACACCTGTCTATCAGCTAGAATTCTGACCCTCAAAGACCTGTTAGTCTGCCTTTAAAATGTCCACCTCCACTCCATTTATTATCCTAAATTAGATGCACCTGTTTGAGGTCGTTAGCTGCATAAAGACACCTGTCCACCCCATACAATCAGTAAGAATCCAACTACTAACATGGCCAAGACCAAAGAGCTGTCCAAAGACACTAGAGACAAAATTGTATACCTCCACAAGGCTGGAAAGGGCTACGGGGAAATTGCCAAGCAGCTTGGTGAAAAAAGGTCCACTGTTGGAGCAATCATTAGAAAATGGAAGAAGCTAAACATGACTGTCACTCTCCCTCGGACTGGGGCTCCATGCAAGATCTCACCTCGTGGGGTCTCAATGATCCTAAGAAAGGTGAGAAATCAGCCCAGAACTACACGGGAGGAGCTGGTCAATGACCTGCAAAGAGCTGGGACCACCGTTTCCAAGGTTACTGTTGGTAATACACTAAGACGTCATGGTTTGAAATCATGCATGGCACGGAAGGTGCTTAAACCAGCACATGTCCAGGCCCGACTTAAGTTTGCCAATGACCATTTGGATGATCCAGAGGAGTCATGGGAGAAAGTCATGTGGTCAGATGAGACCAAAATAGAACTTTTTGGTCATAATTCCACTAAACGTGTTTGGAGGAAGAAGAATGATGAGTACCATCCCAAGAACACCATCCCTACTGTGAAGCATGGGGGTGGTAGCATCATGCTTTGGGGGTGTTTTACTGCACATGGGACAGGGCGACTGCACTGTATTAAGGAGAAGATGACCGGGGCCATGTATTGCGAGATTTTGGGGAACAACCTCCTTCCCTCAGTTAGAGCATTGAAGATGGGTCGAGGCTGGGTCTTCCAACATGACAATGACCCAAAGCACACAGCCAGGATAACCAAGGAGTGGCTCTGTAAGAAGCATATCAAGGTTCTGGCGTGGCCTAGCCAGTCTCCAGACCTAAACCCAATAGAGAATCTTTGGAGGGAGCTCAAACTCCGTGTTTCTCAGCGACAGGCCAGAAACCTGACTGATCTAGAGAAGATCTGTGTGGAGGAGTGGGCCAAAATCCCTCCTGCAGTGTGTGCAAACCTGGTGAAAAACTACAGGAAACGTTTGACCTCTGTAATTGCAAACAAAGGCTACTGTACCAAATATTAACATTGATTTTCTCAGGTGTTCAAATACTTATTTGCAGCTGTATCATACAAATAAATAGTTAAAGAATCATACATTGTGATTTCTGGATTTTTTTTTTTAGATTATGTCTCTCACAGTGGACATGCACCTACGATGACAATTTCAGACCCCTCCATGATTTCTAAGTGGGAGAACTTGCAAAATAGCAGGGTGTTCAAATACTTATTTTCCTCACTGTATATATATGACCGATATGAGGGTTAGTAAATAATGACAGAAGTTTAATTTTATGAGTGAACAATTCCTTTTACAGAGTATATAAATAAGTAACAGTGATTGGTTGAAGCATAACACATAATACATTTTATATATATATATATATATATATATATATTGTAACGGGGTGACCAAGACATGAGACGTGCGGATCCATTTGCGAGGCTTTATTCCAAAACATGGTTATAATACAGGCAGGGTCAATAAACAGCAAACAGGTATGGCAGGGGCAAGACACAGAGTAATCCTTAGGGCTAGCGTGGGTCGACAATCGGCAAACAATATCCAACAGGGGCAAAGCAAAGAGAGATAATCCAGGTAAACAGCAATAATCCAAACGAGATGCAAACAGAGTCCAAAGGGCTAGGCTAAGGGTAAATCCAGGAAAACACGGGCAAGAATCAAAACACAGGAAAACACAAAAGGCAAGGCAAGGCAAGGCAAAACTATGACAACTGCGTGGGCTCCGTAGAGTAGCTATCTCTTGGAGAGTGATAAACGCTAAACAATACTCTGCGATATGACTGAGGAAGTCCATGGTTTAAGTAAACTGAGTAATCGGTGCAATCAGCTGTGTGATCAGTGTAATCAGCAATGTGAGATTGGTGACAGCTGTGTGGGTCAGTGCAAATGGATGATGGGAATTGTATTTTGAGGTGGTGTGCAACAGTTCGTGTAGTGCAAGAGTCAATGTGGTGAGTGAGTGACCTCTGGTGGTGAATGAACGGAAGTGCATGGGCAGGATTCGTGACACATATATATATATATATATATATATATATATATATATATATATATATATATATATATGTGTGTGTGTGTGAGTGTGTGTGTGTATATAATGTGGTTTGTCTTAAACTATTGGTATACTGTATGAATTTATACAATGCCATTCATACAATTTCATACGATCTGTTTACACTTCACTGATGGTTAAGTTTAGGGGTGGAACTCCATATTTTTTTCATATACAAATTCATACAAAATCACATAATCGGGTTGGTTTCTGTGAATTTCTTAAAGCCTTGACTAGATGTTTAAAACTATTTGAAGGTTAGCTCAAAGTTTACATATCTAAACTTAACAAATACCTTACTAACTATTAATAAGCAGATAATTAGGAGTTTATTGAGGTGAAAATTGTAGTTAATAGTGAAAATTGGACCTTGAAATAAAGTATGACCATCTGGGAACACTTTAGATTAGGGAACACTATTCACTATTAACTAGTTTCTTATTAGGATGCATATTACAAATTAGCATACTGGCTGTTTATTAATACTTTTAAAGCACATATTAATGCACAACCATCTATACAACAGCTACTTACTATCAATAAGCAGCAAATTTGTTTGTTGAAATTTAGGTTTGTTGAGGGAAAACTCTTGTAAAACATGTAGCTAGAAAATGTAGCCCACCATGTTCTAATATTCTCAGTACAGCAAGTGTTGTAAATCTGCCTAAACAAATCCTGTGTTTACACTGGACTGGATCGTTGAGCGGACATGAATCCCTTCGGTGCATTAGCGCTTGATTTTCTAATAAATTTATCTCAATCCTCTTTAAGGCTGTAGGCCAATCTTCTGTCCTGCCTTTAACAAAACAAATCTTTCTGTTTCACCATAGACTTCTCACCTCTGTGGCTTTAATACCTTGTCCGCTCTGTTAAAGATCGTTGTGCAGGAGAAAGAAGCACAGTGTGGAAAAACAGATGCGTAGAGGTGTTGATGCTCTGGGGAACTGCTGTTGTGCTTGTGTGAGACTGATGCTGGAATAAGACCTGATAAGGGCATTGTTATCACATGCTTCTTTAAATGCTAGCATGAATCATTAATTATCATATCACCACATTGGTCTGCCTCACAGTGTAATTTGTGATTCACTATTAGAGCCTAACAAGGCCAGTGAAACGCTTGAAACACATAGTCATCTGGTGTGGTTGGGGAGATCTTGTTTCATAACCATCTTGTTAGTAGTCTTTGCTGTGTTTTCAAACCACACTGTTTGTTTGCTTCTATTCTGGCAACTGCACTGCTATTCAAGAGTGCTGCGATCCAAATGAGGTGGTCCATTATCAACCCCTTCTGTCCACTGGGCCCTACAACATTTCCACACCATTCATCATTCTTTACTAGAGTTTGTAGGTAGATGGCACTTGGAACAGAATTGCAGTCGCTTATGTGAACTGTATGCTTAGATGAATGCTTTGGTACGTCGTGTCACAAATGTGTTCAAATGTCATTACATTCATAACAGACTAATCACACCACCGTAAAAAAAGAGGAAAGCATTGTGTGTGGTATGGAAGAACAGGAATATTATGATTATGAATATTATAATAATATGATTTTTTTTGCATGCATATTACTATCATACTATATCTGCTTTTTATTATATATCTATATATACAACTCACTGTAGTTTTCAACGGAAATGAACACTAGACAGTAAAACACCAACAACTTTTATTCCTTTTATGCAAATAATGATTACGGATGTAGATTATCAATTAACAAAAACTTATTTTATCATGGTTGCTTGCACAATACTATGTTATGACTGCAAAACACTTTTACTATAGTGCATGATTTGTAAATTAAAACATTTAGACTTTTGCATCACATAACCAGCTCCATATGTATTGCTTTTCTAGCATTGTAAATTTGCTTGGTAGCTCACCTGGTACAGCATTGCACTGGGTATGAATTGTGAAACATGGGTCAGGATAAAAGAGCTCAAATCTTACAAGTTTGTTAGTTATCTTATAATCCATTAGTGTACAAAACAATCATGAAAACATGAGAGAGCGAGTCGGCAATATCTGGATGACATAATTAAATTATTGTACACATAATATTGATTCGAGTTTTAATATTTTATTAGCTGACCAAACGCCAAACTTCCGCAAAGAAGATGCCTGGTTGAGCCTGTGTTATCAGCTTTTACCAGTTGTTATTGAGGAATAGCATACTTTGGAATTTTGCGACTGACCAATCAGAATCAAGACTTCCACCAAGCAGTGTAATAATTAGATTTAATTCACAACCTCGGGTGTGCAGTGCTTTCTAATATTTAAATCGCCTGTGTCAATTATTCCTTACTTAAATAATTCTTACATAAATAAGTATTACAAAATTTCAAGGGACACAATTTAAAACTGGATAAATGAACTTGAAAGGGAATTTGTGATGTTCGCACATTATGCACTAAAGTAATTTGTGCTGATTAATCTCAGTGATCTGCGCCTTGATGAACCAGGCTTTGAACGAACACTTAGAGCTTTTGTTTACATCTGTACCTGCTGGTAAAAATAGCACACATACGACCAGCCGTGCCCTCCATCAAATAATACTGGAAATGGCAGCGTGAAGTACAATTTCCGTCCCTTTATTTCTTTATGCTCATGACGTACAGACATAATTGTCAAAAGTCATAATGACAATGATAGAGCGGCAATTTTGTATCTGCTATAAATATTGCTCATAATGGGACCATTGCTTCCTCTCAGGTTGTTATCAGTTCCATTAGAGCTTAATGGACTCATTCATGATGTGATTATGGGGCACTTCTTACACATGAAGCTCTTAAACCTCTTTCTCTGAGTTAAACTGGCTTACCTTGACTCATGTTGACAAAGTAAGTGGGCTGAGTTTGTTCTGTTGTGTTGGTTTATCGTTAATTGTAAATTGGCCTGATATTCGGTCTCTGGAGAAACGTCAGTGCTGTCAGTGCGAGGTAATACCTTATTGAATGCATTTTTGTTCATTACCACAATTAGATTGTACAATGTCTGAATAACTAATTTCTCATTGCAACTCATTAAGTGAGCATCATGAACGACAGGATAGGCTTGAGCTAATGAAATCTTCACTGTGATTCAGAAATCTTCTAGAGTGACCAGATTTACCCAAGGCAATACACTCAAAAATGTAAATATGTTCCAGTTTTAGGCTCACTGACTTGAAATGTAGTATTCATAAAAGTGGCAAATTAAATCATTTATAGAATTTTGGTTGCATGGATTTTCAGTGGATGGACAAAAAAAAAAAAAAAAAGATGAGAGAATATTAAACATTTATTTGTGTTCCGAAGATGAATGTAAAGTCATACAGTTTTTGGACCGACATGAGGGTTAGTAAATAATGACAGAAGTTTCATTTTATGGGTGAACAATTCCTTTAACAGAGTATATCAATAAGTAACAGTGATTGGTTGAAGCATAACACATAACACATTTTATATAAGTGATTAGGTGCATTCATGAAGTTGATTCTTGGAATATATTTTCTATTGTATTTATTGTATAGATGTTTTGATATGATTTGTTCCTGCTCTGCCAAGTGAGGAGGGTTTTTTTTCTTTTGTTTTCGGTATGCTGAATTCCAGTCAGGTCCTCAAGACACTCAGACACTTTGCTTATGTTTAAGAAATTGTTGTGCTGAACCTTATAATTCCATGCACAGAGACAGATGAAGTCCATGTTTGGAAAGTTTCTAGAATCTTATAAGTTTGAAATGTCTTAGAACGGGTTCTATTTATTCCTATAATTATTAGTGTTTCTGTGTTGTAGGTTGGTGCACTCCTTAAACTCATTTGTAAATATTTATTTATTGCTCTGAACTTAGTGTTCTTCAGATCTTTAAAGAATATTTTTTTAAAACTGTACTTGCAGATATAATATTAATTAAATAAAAGGCCACTTAAGAAAGATTTTAATTGTGTAATCATTTAGAGTGAAGCTTTCAAGTGATGTTTTAATTATCTTCTGTCATGCTTTAAACAAGTACACTTATTTTGATATTTTGAACACTTATTTTGATGTTTGATGTTAAACACTCCTAATTTTTTGACGATATGAATGATATGAGTGGTAAAATGATGACAACATTTCTATAAATATCAGTAGAGGCTCACCGGACAGTGATTTTTATCTGAAGTCTCACCCATTTGTCTGGTGCACATTTCAGTGACAGAACATGAAACACAGGAGACAAGCAGAATGTTACGAGACTATTAGACTCGCTGCTCAGCTGCACAGATGCTACACAACTGTCATACTAACACTGTTTTCCATCATAAATCCACTGGGCCTGCATTCTCACATGCAAGTCTTTCTTAAAAACCTTCTCTACATTAGGACTAGTTCTTTCAACCCGGGAGCATTGATCAATGGGTAGTTATGTCATTGTGCTGTGGGGTGTTACCTCTGTTTGACCCAGAATAGCTACTTCCCATCCGGTGGTTTTAAAAGCAGGATCCCCTCTCTTGTTCTCTCTTGTTCTTGTTGTTCTGTCTCTCTCGGTCTCACACTCTCTCCATCTGCCCGATCTCCTCTATGCACGATTGCCCCTGAGCAAAGATCTCAGTCACTTTAAATTTTACACTCAGCGATGTACAGAGCATATTTTTATCTATGGCTAGATTTGTCTGCTAATATGCTGTCCAATGTATTGCAAGGGTTCGACCCATTGCACATATTTAAAACCTCAGTAACTCAGTACAGGGTTGACAGATGTCTAAAAGCCAGGAAACTGACCATGGAGAATCACAGTTAATGGCCACTATATGTTGAAATGCAGCATGTCAGTTTTAGCTATATTTATTTATTTATTTTTGTTTGTTTTTGGCAATCAGGTTAATGAATCCAACTATATTTAATTGACAGTCAGCCCTAATTCTGACAAACTGATTTTATGAAGAGGTTTTGATAATGGTAGACTGAAATATCATAGATGCATACTATAAAACATTTATGTTTAATTCAATGTTTTACTTGTGGATTCTTTGTAATTATTTGGGACATTTATTAGCAATTTTTTGAGTGAAAAATGTTTCAAAGTAAATTCTACACCATTTTTCTTTCAAAGTAATGTAGGCTATAGTTACCTTAGCCTATCCATGTATGATATTTTCCAGAAAACTATAAGAAAATACTATTTTTTTCTGTATTTACTGCATAAGAAGAAGGAGAAGGGTTGTAAAAACTCCTATTATGGCCTGTCAAACGTTTAATGTGCTTTATTTATGTAAATGAATAACACTGTTCAAACATGGATAAAAGCTCACTTATAATTAAATGTCATAAATGTCATACTGTGTAGCCTATAACACTTAAATTATTCTACATTTGTTTTTACATTGTAATAATATTTTAAATACCTACATGTAATTAGATCTTTAATTAATTTCTTGAGCCTACGACTATCCCCTTAACCCTAACCTGTCCCATCTCAAAAGCAACAAATGTGTTTTGCAATACAACATGAACACAGTTAGTACACTGTACCAAACAATTACTTTTTTGACATATATACATATAAATACACCTAATATAAAGTGGGATATATACTAACAAGTCTGCCCTTAAACAAATCAGGTAATGTATGTTAATTAAAACATCCTCTTCAATACCATCTGTTATAAAACATACTGCACCCCACATGCAGTCTTTGTTGTGAGCTTCTTCAGCATTCTGTTTCATTATTGAGACCGGCCGTGAGAGCAATGACAAAGTTATCTACTTTGACAAAATGCATGAATATGCTTTTCCTATGCAAACAATTTGTTTATTTAATGGCACACTCAGAGGCAAATTCACTAAACAGCTGTGCCACATTGGCATGAGGTATTTCAGTGCAAAAACCTCCAGGAGATGAATGTGCCAAAACAGCGTTGTGCTGTGAATTTATAAATTAAGTCACTATTGTCCTCTAAAACACACGCAAAATGGGCCTTTAACAAAACAAGGTGCTATTTGCCAGATGAATTTAACACTGCACTGCTCCTGGCTACAGAAAGCAGGGCATAAATGGAGTATTATTTTAAACTGTGCAGTGTTAGTAAAGTATGTCAGTTCACAGAAGTTCAACCAATGCAGGCAACATGTGCAAGCTCATACTGGTTAATATCAAGGTATTTTGTAGTACTACTCACTGTTGACAAACAGCATCTGTGAGCTGGTTTTGAAGAAGGATAAGTTAAATGGAAAGCACACCAGGGACCACACATCAGCTTTTGAAATAACTTTGCCTGAAAATGCATTCATTATCTCTCTTTGTGCTCCATCTGTCACTGAAGACAAGTCTACATAGTTTCATTGTGATGCATTTTGTCATCTGGACAGCGCAGCTCCTTCAGCTGGGTGCATTGAGCCTGAGGGTAGAAAAACAGAGGCTCAAGAGTTACTCAACAGCTGGAGAAAGAGAGCGTGACAGACAAACAGATACAAAACCCAACACAGAGTGAGAATAAGAGACAGCAGGGACAGCAGTGTGCCTCGCATCTACCTGACATGCGGTAAAAAGGGATAGTTCAGACTAAAATGAAAACTCTGTCATCATTTGTTCACCTTCATGTTGTCCAAACAATTTTTTTTTTTGTGGAACACAAAAGGAGTTGTTTATAGCAGAATGTCCCATCTGCTCCTTTTCATACAATGGAAGTGGATGGTGACTTCGGACATCAAGATCTTCAAGATAACATTCGGTCTGTTCTTCACAAAGCAGTTACATAACTTCAGATGACTTGAAATATAATGCATGAGTCATATGGACCCCTTTCATGATTTTTTTGAGCTTTTTGTTCTTACATCTCACATTTGGTGCTTTTTGAGCCTCACATCTCTTACTTACCATCTACGTTCCTTATATGTAAGAGAGCAGCATGAATATTCTTCAAAACACTTTTTATGTTTCACTCTGGCCATGTCAAATCAAAATGGCATGCAGCCACTTTAAAGGAAGTTAAAAACACTGTAAACAAATCTTTCTGAAAATATGTTCAAGCAACTTGTATGAAAGGAGACTTTATCTGTGAGCCTTTATAATTTAAAAAAAATAAAATAAAAATAAAAGTTGAATCAGAAACTATTTTTTACTCAGAAATTGCTAGTAAATTTCACAATTAATTACAAAGAAACAGCAAGACATTGAATAAAATGTGACATTTTTAAGTAGAAAGACTGACATAGTATTTCTCGTAAAACATACTCCAATAATCTTCATTTTATTTACACCTTTGAAAAAAAAAATCAGTTACAGTGTACATTTTCAAGTTAACTGGTGCATCTTTCAATTGGAAAACAAATTGTCAGTGACGTCCTGCATTATTGTACCCTGCACCATATCTTAAATTGCACTTCATGTGTTCATTCAGTCTTGTAGTCTTCACTCAGAATCATGTAAATCCATGAGACTGTAGAGTTTCCCATTTGTCATTTTATGATTCAGAAGAATACTGTACCTATGATGAGCCACTGCTTCAGTAATACGCCCTCCATGTGCCTTTTGGCTGAACCTGCACTGGTCCAGACTCCACTGCAGACGAATACCTATCTATGCAGTATTACGTCACCAAAGTGTGTACTTGAAGAGGCTTGAAGGGGCTGTGGGGCAGAGCTTAGGGTGAATAAAAGTTCAGACATTTCTGTCTGATTGTTAACACTCTCCTATCTGGTTATTAGTGCATTGCATTACAACGGTCCGGTTTTGGTTTTCAAGAACTGCTATGATGTGATCATTGAACCACTGATTTCAGCAGATCTGTTTGATCATGAACGAATCAGTCTTGTGAACCCAATCAACTGATTAATAAATCTGACCAGTTTGTTCATAAATCAGACATCACTACTTCTCATGAACATACAAGGAGAACTGGATGTAAAGATTGTTGGTGAATAGTGACTTAAATTTTTGTCTGTTTATTCCAAAAAGCCATTGTATGGCTTTAAAAGACTAAGAATATAGTTCCCAAGTTGTGAAAGCCCTTGTCAGTTATTGTAACTATATGAACAAAATTGACCAGTTGCATTAACTGTTGAGACTTACACATTAGTCATTGATTTTTTTTTCCTGGTCACTTTTTCAAGTTAATTACATAAAAAGGTAGATCAGTTTAATTTGAATCCGATTCCCCCTCCCCCGCTTAGTTTGTATGAAGATGTTCATGCATTTGGCTCCAGGACATTATTACAAATTTCTTCTTTTACTTCCACAGTAGAAAAAAAGCCATACAGATTTGAAACAACATGAGGGTTAGTAAATTAAAATTTTCAATTTTGGGTGTTCCTTTAATGCGGGCGAGTCTTACGACTGCAATGAGAAACAGGCTTTACAATGGTCCACTATTAAAAAAAGATGACAAATGGATTCATGAACAAAGCTAGAATGCAGGATTCCCAGGCATTCATTTGTGCTCTCAGCACTTCCTTCCTGCCTTCCTCACCGTTTTGCTTGTTTCAGCCCAGGGCCTGTTGCCCTTCCACAGCCCTCAGGGTGGGGAGGACGTGCAAACCCCATCACACCCTCCAATGGCATCTCTCCAACACTCCACTACATATCAATAGCTGCCATAGATACAAATATAACAGCGTAAACACAATCCATCTGTTCCACTACACTTATCGCTTCCGCTCGTTTCTCACGTACACAGCATAAACCCTAGTTTCCTATTTTATGGCACAGTGAGCTTAGCATTGCTGTATAATCTTTAAAGACATGATACACTGCTTACTCTTACCCCCCAAAATTGCTTCCTATTCTGTTTGACAGCTGAATCAATTCAAAATGGATTACCTGACCACCATCATAAACTATGTGTTTGTGAAAAATTGGCACACTTGGTGATGTAACATGAAAATATGTTTTAATAGTTAAGACACCTTGCAATTTACATCTTGCTTACAACAATTGTAAGAATAAGATGCTACTTTTGAATTATGTTTGCTGCCAGATGCTGTAGTTATGACACTGACAAGCAGGGGCTATGCTAATCAGCCAAACCATGACCCTTTTTTTGGGATAGGATATATCCTAAAAGTACCTAGTGTAGGTCCATAGCAAAATTTCTTTATTTTTACTCATTAGAATCAGAATGCTTGACCAGACCAGTAGCTATAGTATCACAGATCAGTGATTCTCAGGTCTTTAGGACTCACATTTTACCAATAAACATCAAGTGACGACCCAATAAAGTATCAACAATGTTTATTGTACAAAAGTAGCAAAAATGTTTTTAAAATCATTCAAATTCACTATTAATACAGGTAATACTGGTCACACAGTCATAACAAAAGACATGGGAATAATTTTGTCCTCCATTTATTTTATTGTCCTATGCTTGATTCTATGGTTGCATGTCTTGCTGTCCACAGAACAAACCTGCAACTCATTGTCATAAAACCACCGAAACTGACATTATCACAGAAAATTTCTAAACTAAAGTGTCCTAATTGTAAGATCTGTTGTTTGCGTTTTGTTAATGAACATCATAATGAGTGACAGCTCTGTCTCTGACTGAGCAGCAAATCTGAACAGCTGGAAAGCAAGACTGAAGGCGGTGACTTATTCATCTGTGCTTGCTGAGCGCTCATAACATTCCAGATCAGAATTAGAGTCTGACTGTGACAGCCTTGTGAGGGGGTAATGAATCAAAAGTTTCAGGCAAGCAGAGCACTCAGGCTCTGAGCCTGAGGGAAAGACCTAATATTCACGCTCTATGACTCCATCTCGCTTTTTTTCCCCAAACCCATTCAAAAGGCATTATGGTCCAGAGATGTGCACTGGCAAAAATATATGCACATAAACAAGCAAACAATCACACTCATACAACCACAAACTCAGTATGAAAATGTGCAGGCCTACCAATCAAACATGCAATCCGGTGTGTGTGTGTGTGTGTGTGTGTGTGTGTGTGCATGCGCGCATGTATTTAATCATACAATTAATGTTGCAAGTTTTATATCAGTCCAGTAAACTTTTTATTGTGTTTCATTGTTGAGTTGATACAATTGTAGACATTGTTTGAAATAATTAATTTAATTTATATTTTATTATTTTTGTTCCCTTTTTATTCTATGCCTTGTGCCTAGTATGTTTATTTTCTTAAGTGAAACGGAGAATAAAAATATTTTTTTTGTTTTTAAGCAGTAAGTTTCCCCTGTGAGTGACATCACTCCTAATCATCCAATCGCGCCCTGTTTTCTCAGATCGGCCTGTGACTGGAAAGAGGAAGGTAAGGTTTTGCAGTTCTCAGAGTAGAAATGTGTTATTAATACGAAGTGTAAATTTGAGTTAATACCGATTAAAGAAGTGTTATAAATTTATACTTAACTTTTAGTTATAGTATATGCTTTCCTGTCGATTTTAACGGATATCCCTCCTAGTTTTATTAATGAACATGTTCGTTTCATGTTGCCGCCTACGCGCCAATGTAAAGCACGGGCTCGCTATGTTAGTATGAGTTTTATACATTTAAATCTGGTAAATTTATTTTACAAATACAGCATGACGTGTATTGAATGGGTAGATTTCGGTTTTAAATCAAAATGTATGTTTTACAGTCATATTTTGTGACCCAGGCAGTTGATCCAGTTGCAGTTACTATCATTGTGGTGCATGACTTGATTTATTTCCTCTCATACATCTTCAGCCAGAAGACCCCTTATCTGAGGATGTGCCTGTCCTCTGTTTAAAAAACTGCAGACATGGCTTGTCAAAGAGCCTGGAATCAGTGGGTCATTTGTGATGTTGCATGAAGACCGGTACGTACACATGATAAACTGTATACTATTCAGTTCAAGTTTATTTGTATAGCGCTTTTCACGATACAAATCGTTGCAAAGCAGCTTTACAGGAAATTAAGTTTATATACAATATATTTAGTAGTAGCTTATCAGTGGTGACTGTCAAATTTTCATTACAGTAAAAATCAGGTAATGACGTAATCAAACAGACGATGAACACTATTAACAGCAATGATTATATGTTGCAATCAAACTTAATGCAAAATTTGGTAGTTCTATGTGTTGTTTCAGGGTTAGCATCATCTGAGGTCCTCTGAGGGGTTGGCATCATCTCTTCTAAGGTGTTCAGTCATATCAGATCTTTTGGATACAGACTGAAGCTTGTGTAATTCCTAGTTACAGAGAAACAAATAGAGACATAATTAGCGTAGCTGCTGTTCCAACCAAGCAAAAATTATTTGTTCAACCCAAGTTAAAGAATAATAATGTGCATTTGATCAGATATAACTGCAGTGCAAGATTATGAGATGCATTATATGAATGCTTGGCTGAAGAGATGTGTCTTTAATCTAGATTTAAACAGAGAGAGTGTGTCTGAACCCTGAACGTTATCAGGATGTCTATTCCAGAGTTTGGGAGCCAAACGCGAAAAAGCTCTACCTCCTTTAGTGGACCTTAGGGAGCGTGATGGATTGTAGCGAGATACTACTATTGGTAACATTACTATTAGGGTTTTGCACTGTCTTACTGTTTTGTCCGTGTCCTGCGCCCATTTTTTAAATGTTGCAATGTGAAGTGAAGTTAAAAATACTTTTGAAATGTTTTTAAAAACATTTCTTAAGTCCCTGTGTTCCGTTCCATTCCATGGCACACTGTCCAGATTTTTTTTTTTTTTTTGGAAAACAAAATAAACCATCATGTGTGAATGCCACTCCAGTCAAAAGAAAATGCTCCATTTTCATGGCATTCAGCCCGCAACAGATTGAAAGTGTGCAAGGATATTCATATGGCAATCACTTCTGTTAAAACACATCTTGCTGAAGAAATGCAACCACAGGGGTCCCAGTAATGATTAAATGGTATGTAATTTGATACAGTAATATTAACCAAACTGTCCATAGATGCTGGGTCCCCTGAGAAAATGTTTGGGAGCTAGTGACTTGAACTAGAACTTAAGAGTAATGATTCATGTTGCCACAGAAATATGTCCTACACACAAGCATAGAAATGTGTGGGAAAATAAAGGATTATTTTTGTAAAAACATCATTCTACAATAGTAAATAAGTAACTCTTTTTTTCCAAAGTCATGTCCCTACTGAATAGGTAAGTGAGTAGTTGATATTTAACACTTTTGGGAAGTTGAAAAAAAAAACAATTTCAACAGCATTTTGATAATTACTTAAAAATCATAAATCATGCATGCAGGGGCGCTGTAAGGGTGTGTGTGTGGGGGGGGGGGGGGGGGGGGGGTATTCCAAGATAGAGGGGGCCCCCAAGGGGGGAATGTGATTTCTAACGAGGGAGACAACCCAAGGATCATGATTTCTAGAGTAAACATGCTTAAACACTTAGACACTTAAAAGAAAATATAGGGTACTTAAAATGTGACCTAAGGTATGATGGGCCTCATTCATGAAACATGAGCAGAACGAATTTTTGTGTAAATCGTTCGTAAAGCCGTTCTTACGTAAACTTTCGAATTCATGAAAATGTTCGTATTTTCAAAATATTAGTTGGCACGAAAGACATGTTTCCCTACCAGGTGTAAATGGTGCGTAAAACATTCTGTGTTCTTTTTGGCAAACTGATGACACTGAATTTTGATGCACTGCCATTATAATATGTTATAAGTTTGTTTGCTCAGTTTTTTTTTTTTTGTAGCTGAGAGTTGCTAAACTGTTTAGCTTTGGGTAAAACGCAGCGATTGTCACTGTCACTTTTTACCCAGCCATCCAATCAATGGAGGAGGGGCGGGACAAATACTACACCGACCAATCATCCTACTTGGACAACAACTGAACAACAATAGAGAAGTTAATATTGCTGGGTTACTGCATTTTTATATTCAGTGATAGTCTTCAAAATGAGATACTAGTAATACTTTACTGTTGTGGATATTCCTTATCATAGCAACCAAAGTGTCTCAGCTGGAAAAACGCTGTGCCACCAAAGCATTCTCAAGCGCCACCAGCTGGCCGTTTTCAGAAGAGCGCCTGACATTTTTCAGCTGGCTAAAAACGCTTTGGTGGACACACATTATCGAATATTTATTGTTAGGCATATGGCCTATTAGTCTTTTTTTGCATTTATGCAATATACTGGAGACAAACCTGAGAAATTAGACCAGAATATTCCACTGCGTTCCTGGCAGGGATGGAAATTAACTTTTTTGTCCACCGGCCACTGTGGCTGGTGGATTTCAAAATCTACCAGCCACTCAATGTTTTTACCAGCCACTTTCTTGTTTTTAACCGACAATGTGTAACTGCATGTGAAAATTAATACTACAAGATCTACAATATTTAAGCAGTTTATTTAATCTAAAGTCTCAATGAAATACTGACATTTTCATTAGGGATGCAACGATACCATTTTTTCAGATCCGATCAGATCCAGAAAATTCTGAGTATCGGCAGATTCCGATCCGATCCTAGCGCAGGTTTTTTTTTTTTTTTATCAATATAGAGTTTTTATACTTCTGTGTCACTCTTTTGTGTGTTAAACACAATCTACTAGACAACTTCATTTTAATGAAAAATAACATGAAAATATATATAGGGGCTGTTTACACCTGGTCACTTCATGCGTTTTGTAATATAAATCCGATCGCTCAAAACACTTCAGGAGGTGGTCTGGGCCGCATTCCAGACGAACTGGACATGTGTAAATGCATCTGGTTGTTGAAGCCACATATGTGAATTTTACTCCTCCCAAAATGTAAAAATAATAAACGTGTGACACAGTGTTATAGGCTATATGACATTTTAGTCAGATATGACTGCACTAATGCAACAAGCCTCACCGCGGATGAGTAGCTGAGCATCGCAGACGCGCAAACTGCCGTGAATGAAACTGAAAGAAAGACGCAGACGCTCAACATCTTCATTAAAAGTATAAGACAGGCTTATCTTTCCAGCACTCTCCTATTGCGGTCTTTGATCTTGAAATGAGCTGATAATTAATAAAATGCAGCGCTTTTGATTTCGTTGACGTGAACTTCGTTAAATTTATATACAGCGCGGGAATTGAAGCTCGGATTTATATCCGTTTTGTGAAGATTTATGTGGCCAAGTGTAAATGGAAACGTTTTAACAAATCAGATAGATATCAGATCAGAGAAAACACATGATGACATACCGAGCAGAACATTGTCAGACTTGTCTCTTCGTAAACTAACCAATCACGGGACTCCCCATTGTCTGCTTTTCTCCATCGTTCTTTAAAAAAAACGTTTTTTGACCTTCGCCTCTTTGTCCACTGGCTCCTCCTGAGATGTTTTCTCTGCAGACCTCTTAACGCCTGCGATGTAACGCCACATTTTTTTTTTTGAAGGTGTGCCTCCTCTAAAAGTGTCCGCCGTCCGGGTGAAACAGTATGCTATTTTTATTTACCCGCAACGGTGGCCGGTAGGTGAAGCGAGTTTACCCGCCACAACACAAAATCACCCGCATTTGGCTGGTGGCGGGTGCTAATTTCCATCCCTGGTTCCTGGACACGCAATTTGTGCAGCTGTAATTCATAGATGGGGATTATGCTAATTGTGAATGAGCGTGCAAGAGCGCACTATTTACGAATGACTGGAATTCATTAACATACACATGTTTAACTATCAAATCCGACGTTTACGAAGCATTTGTGAATCTAGAGGAGAGTTTTCGGGAAGGTCCATTTTACGCCCAAATTACTCCTATACAATTTACTCCTATATTTACGAATGTTTCATGAATGAGGCCCAATGTATTTAATGGTGTATATATATATATATAATGATATAATTTTAACATTGATTAAAAATATTACCAAAATACTTCTCTAATCAACCACATACCTCCACCACCCACATCCAATCCTCTGTTCTCCTCCATTCCTTTCATGGAGACTGATGCTTTTAACGTTCTTCTTTCCAACCGAATTATCTTTGCAACACTCTTACCCACACTTGCACAGATTGAGACATTTCTTTCCTGTCACATTCATGCACAACTCAAACAGAGCCTAACCTTCTGTCTACCAAAAACATGGTTTGTGATTAATCTGCTTTCTACTTTTCTTTCACAAAACCTTTTTGTGAGAAATTAAGATAAATGGTTTGCAGCATCACACATTAGGTAGACGATGTAAATTGCCTACATGCATGTAATTACAGTAAGGAAGTACAGTACATCATGTTTTTTTGAATGTTTAACATGTTTTATTAGGAAGAATATGGAAGAAATTTGTCTGCGTCGGACAATAAAATAAATAAATTTCACTTGGTTCTCCTATTTTGCCAATCTGGGCCTGTCATGGGCAAATCCTTCAAGGTTTCCTAGAGAGGATGGGTGTCAGAGTCAGGTCATCTAATCACTGGGTGCCTCTGTGTTTAGTACTTAGCTCCTTCCTCTTCCAAATATACAGGTGCATCTAAAACAATTGGAATATTGTGAAAAAGTTATTTTTTTGTAACTTATTTAAAAAAAATGAAACTTTTATATATTCTAGATTCATTACATGTAAAGTGAAACATTTCAAAAGTTTTTTTATTTTTTTATTTTGATGATTAGAGCTTACAGCTAATGAAAGTCAAAAATCAGTATCTCAAAATATTAGAATATTTACATTTGAGTTTCAATAAATGAACATCCATACAGTATAAATTCTGGGTATCTCTTGTTCTTTGAAACCACAATAATGGGGAAGACTGCTGACTTAGCAATGGTCCAGAAGACTATCATTGACAGTCACACAGGGTCATTACTGAAAGCGGTGGCTGTTCAAGGAGTGCTGTATCAAAGCATATTAAATACAAAGTTGACTGGAAGGAAGATATTGGGTAGGAAAAGGTGCACAAGTAACAGGGATGACCGCAAGCTTGAGAATATTGTCAAGCAAAGCCAATTCAAACACTTGAGAGAGCTTCACAAGAAGTGGACTGAACCTGGGCTAAGGAGAAAACGAACTGGACTGTTGCTCAGTGGTCTAAAGTCCTCTTTTCAGATAAAAGTAAATGTTGCATTTCAATTGGAAATCAAGGTCTGGAGTCTGGAGGAAGAGTGGAGAGGCACAGAATCCAAGCTGCTTGAAGTCCAGTGTGAAGTTTCCGAAATCAGTGATGATTTGGGGTGCCGTGACGTCTGCTGGTGTTGGTTCATTGTGTTTTATCAAGTCCAAAGTCAATGCAGCTGGAGATTTTGGAGCACTTTATGCTTCCATCTGCTGACAAGCTTTACGGAGATGCTGGACTTTAGCACCTGCCCACAGTGCCAAAACCACTTCCGAGTGGTTTGCTGACCTTGATATTACTGTGCTTGATTAACCAGCCAACATGCCTGACCTGAACCCCATATGGAATCTATGGATATTTTCAAGAGAAAGATGAGAAACAGTCGTTTCAACAATACAGACGAGCTGAAGGCTCAATAGTGCCTAAGCAGAGCCACAGGCTGAGCGCTTCCATGCCACACCTCACTGATGCTGGAGTTTGTGCTAAAGGAGCACTGACCAAGTATTGAGTGCATAAATGAACATACTTTAAAGAGCTTGAACTTTTTTGTTTTGCAATTCCTTTTTTTATTTTTATTTATAATTTTTTTTGATTGATCTTAGGCAATATTCTAATATTTTGAGATACTGGATTTTTGACTTTCATGAGCAGTAAGTTCTAATAATAATAAAAAAATTAAAAAAACGTTTACTAGTTTTACTTTACATGTAATGTAATGAATCTAGAATATTTGAAAGTTTCACCTCTTGTAATGTTACAAAAAAAAAAAAAAAAAAACTGTACACAACCTCAGTGGGCACAATCATCACAGGTCACAATCACAGGCACATTGTTTCTCCCATCACTTCTATGCATTTGAAATTGAGCACTACCATTCAGGCCTGAATTTCAGCTTGTATCTCTTCCTACTTTTCAAACAAACTCTACTTTACCTAATGCCTGAGGAATCTTGAAACTCCTCATTGCTGTACTGTGAATATTATTGGCCCTTGTAAAGTGTGTGTTTCTGATGGTTTACAAAACACTTTAGTTGCCAGAGTTTTCATCCCCCCTACTGGCCTCAAAAACATAAATGCATCCAGAAAGTTACATTTTGCACATTGCGTTTATCTGTGATACTGGTGTGTAAAGAGTGTTTACAAAATGTAAGAAGTCCACAACAAAAATATCATCCAGGTATGTGCAATAAAAAACTGGACATTTGACAAAACTTGCCTCTATTTTTCCTCCGATTTTAGGGATAGGGTTAAATGTGATTATAGCTTGCTTGACCTTTTGCTCAGTTTAGACTTGGGGTCATTGTTAGAGATACAATTAGGCCTATGATTGGTTGATTTAAATGTTATTTTAGAAAAACAAAGCGTATTATTATTTTTTTCCTCTGCATGACGTTTTTTTCCATTAATATTTCTAGAATGTATTCATTCTTTTGCTAATGCAGTATTTTTTCTTATACATGTGGCATATAAACTAAATCTAGTGTATAGGTTTATGAAACAACATACACAGCACAGCTGATGAATGCAAAATATCTGAAAATATGAGAAGAAAATGGTACTGTTATTGTTCTTTTGAATTATGATTCCAAACCACCTTTTATTCTCAAAATTACTAAAATAATCATTAATGGAATCATTACGTAACTAGAATCAGAGCCAATAATGTGAAATTCCTTATGATTAAATAACTACTAATGTGTTCTAAATTAACTTTAATATATTATGTATGTTTTCTGCTTTTGTGGAGTTATTTAACATCTAACGAATGATTAATAATTAATAAATGCAAATCCATCAGAAACATAACTTGCAACGAGTCTTTAATTATGCAAACTGAAAAACATCCCAGAGCTATTATATTTTTTTATTATGTGACTTAAATTATTTTTGCATTAAGCAACCGTGCATTTATTCATTATCTAAATGAAAGTGCAACAATAAACTTGTTTGAACATTAAAAGTTTCTGAAAGTCATTTATGAAAACTGTTTTTTGTTTATGCAGAGAGAAATACACGAAGAGAGCTGTGAAAGAACATACAGGTTAATTCCACATGGGCTAATTGCGTC
The DNA here is from genome assembly GCA_027422415.1 of Schizothorax lantsangensis. Classification (NCBI taxonomy): domain Eukaryota; kingdom Metazoa; phylum Chordata; class Actinopteri; order Cypriniformes; family Cyprinidae; genus Schizothorax; species Schizothorax lantsangensis. Next base: position 13,619,705 of record CM049840.1, read on the forward strand.
ACTTTAAACTATCAGTGTGTTGCTGGTGATTGAGTTGAAATATCTAATTATAGAGATTACTCGCACTGACCAGCTAGTACAGTACAGGACTCCGTGTGTGTTCAAACCTACATGGCTCACTCAGCCTCCCAGCTTTGTGCTATTTTAGGAAGCTGTGTACCTCAGTTTCTGATACTTAAGGAATCTGCGGTTAAAATGATGCAACAAATTATGCTTATTCGTTTATTCTGTAGTCTCAATGACAATACAGGCAACATAAAAAAATTAATTAGACAATGCCTGCTGAACAGAAAAAGATCCAGTCCAACATTAATGTGCCTTTCAGGGTTAAGAAAAATTCGGAATTTAGAAACTGGCTCCTTTGAATTGAATTAAAACGTATACTGTGAAGTACAGAAATACATTGAACAAAACAATATCCTTGGACACAATAGAGGAGCTTTAATGCTTTATGAAAGTATAATAGTATATTTTAAATTGTCCCAAGTCTTAAGAGAATTAGAATGTATTCATTAAGTCATACCCACCCATAATTTCACCACTTTATTGAGATCTGAACTTGGATTTCAGGACATTTAGAGGGCTTTCACACTAGCATTTTTGGTGCGCACCCGGGTTTGTTTGACGTCAGAGTTTGGTTCACTTGGATAATGTGAATGCTGCTTTCTGAACTTGTGCGCACCTGCAAACTACCCAAGTCTGCCAAAAAAGTGGGTACGGTTCATGCAAACTCCAGCACAGTTCACTTCTGATGTGAACGCAACCATACTAAATCACAGAAGTGAGCTGTTATTAATGACGTACCGTATAAATTGGTCAAATTCCGTATTTATGTTTTTACTCGCTTGCTTTCCTGATAAGTGTGACTGACACGCAGCAAACATCTCATTTCTGTTTACAAAAATTGATTCCCACATTCTTTGAACCCTTTATATTACAGTCATGACAAATGGACGAATGTGCCATTCTGTGTTGGTGCTTTGGAAATAAATCTAAAATATGAAGTATAAAAATGAAGCAAGCGTCCAAAATGACCGTGTGAACACAGTCCAGTGGGGGAGGGGGAGGGGAGATCAATCAAATTTGAGTTCGGACCAAGCAATCAAACCAAGTGTCAAAGCACTCTAATATTATTGGCAATCCTTGGGGTCTTGCTGGTAAACAAGTCTTCTCCCAAGTCACAGGTGTCTTGCAGACCCCATCAAATTTTCTTCCAGGCTTTCACTCTTTATTGTTCAAACTTTTACAGACATCTTCAGTCTGTCCCTCTCTCTGTCTGTGGTTCCCTCATGCTTCAAAAAATCCACCATTGTGCCCATACCTAAGAAAAATATAATCACATGCTTGAATGACTGGAGGCCCGTTGCTCTGACACCCATCTTCAGCAAGTGTTTTGAGAAGCTCATCAGAGACCACATCTGCTCTATGCTGCCTGCCTCACTGGACCCACTACAATTTGCATACCGCAGAAACCGTTCCACAGACGACGCTATTGCCTTCACCCTGCACACTGCTCTCTCCCACCTGGAAAATAAGAACACCTATGTGAGGATGCTGTTTGTGGATTATAGTTCAGCATTTAACACCATAGTGCCTGCCACACTGGCACTGGTTGAGAAGCTCCAGACTTCTGGGACTGAACAGATCTCTGTGCAGCTGGATCCTGGACTTCCTGACAGGCAGAAGTCAGGTGGTCAGAATGGGCAACAACACCTCATCTCCCCTGATCCTCAACACTGGTGCCCCGCAGGGCTGCATCCTCAGCCCACTCCTGTACTCCCTGTACACACACGACTGTACAGCTACACACAGCTCCAACGTCATCGTCAAATTTGCCGATGACACAACGGTGATAGGCCTGATCACCGACAACGATGAGACGGCCTACAGAGAGGAGGTGAGTACCCTGACTAAATGGTGCCAGGAGAACCACCTCTCACTCAACATCGACAAGACCAAGGAGCTGGTGGTGGATTTCAGGAGACAGAGCAGAGAACACACACCCATCTCCATCGACAAGACACCTGTGGAGCGGGTAAACAGCTTTAAGTTCCTCGGCGTTCAAATCACCGAGGATCTCACATGGTCTGCTCACACAGACGCAGTGCTGAAGAAGGCACATCAGCGCCTCTTCTTCCTGAGACGGCTGAGGAAGTTTGGAATGAGCCCCAGCATCCTCAGATCCTTCTACACCTGCACTGTGGAGAGCATCCTGACCGGCTGCATCACCGCCTGGTTTGGAAACCGCACCGCTGGCAACCGCAAAGCTCTGCAAAGGGTTGTGCGAACTGCCCACCACATTGTTGGAGGTGAGCTTCCCTCCCTCCAGGACATCTACACCAGGCGGTGTATAAGGGAAGCCAGGAGGATCATCAAGGACTCCAGCCATCCATCCCACAGACTGCTCTCTCTGCTGCCCTCAGGGAGACGTCTCCGCAGCATCCGATCCCGCACTAGCCGACTGAGGGACAGCTTTTTCCCTTAGGCTAATGAGCAGTCAGAACTAATTCACCCTACATCACACTCCCACTCACACAACATGCCATGCACTGCACTTTAACACCGTTCTACTGGACTACACGCACACACTGTAATAATACAACCTATCTGCTATCACTGGATACCATACAATGCACATCCACGACATTGCATATGTATAATCTGTTGCACCTTTGCACAACTATCTATTGCACAACTAATCTGTTGTAAATGTATAATCTGTTGCACCTTCACATATTACTGTGTATAGATGTGTACATAATGTAGAATGTGTACATACGGTGTATTGGTAACTAAGTATGTCTTTATAGTACACTGTGTGTATTGAGTATATGTATGTGTATTTTGCACATCGTCTTCTGTACAGTCTGTAAATATGTACTGTCTATATGTAAATTTTGTTTTTTTGCACTGTCTGGAGCACGCTCTCAAGAATTTCACTCACCAAGGCACTTGTGCTGTGGTGATGTGACAATAAAAGTGATTTGATTTGATTTGAACTAGTTTACTCCCCACCCTTCACAGGATGATGTATTTTGATAATGTCCAGTGTTTGGTTTACATCAAACTTCCCATTTAATCTGATGGCCGAAACACCTTAATTTTAGTCTCATCAGACGATAAACCTTTTTCCATCTGGCTTCAGAGTCTCCCACATGCCTCCTCACAAACTGTAGCCAAGATTTTTTTCTAACAGTGGCTGTCTCTTTGCCACCCTCCATAAAGCTGTGAATTACTCCATCAACAGTCTCTCTAGTTCTAGCCACAAATGTCATTGGTCTCTTGGTGTCCTGCCTCAATAGTCTATTTCTTGGACAATCACTTGAGGACATCAGGTCACAGCTGAGTGATCCTCTTTTTATTTTATGAGTATTGATTTTACTGTACTCCGAGGGATGTACAATGGACTGGATATGTTTTGTATTTATTCCCTGTTTTTTGCCACAATGCTCCAGAAGTTGTACCTTGCAGAGCTTTATTTATAGTACAATCGATTGAAACCTCTATAACTCTGTGTCACCTGCAAGGTCAAATTTTGTGTGTACTAAAAGAACAAAGACAGGTCCTGGTATTATATTTACATATGGCCATCAACTTTAGTCATTTTGGTAATGACATACGTTCTCTCTTCACAACTCTACCCTCAAGAAACTCAAAATCAGTTAACCAAAGTTTGCAAAATAATTCAATAGCAGAGAGTTTCTTATTGGCTAATATAAGTAGAAGGCCATCCATTTTCCAAACCGCTTATCCTATGTAAGGTTGCAGGGATGTTGGTACCTATCCCAGTGTCTCGGCTCATAGGTTGGGCAACACCCTGGATCAGGGGTGTCCAAACCTGTTTCTGGAGGGACAGGGTCTTTTAGAGTTTAGCTCCAGCTTCAACACACTTGCCTGAAAGTTTTTAGTAATTTTGAAGCCCTTGATTAGCTGGTTCAGGTGTGTTTAATTAGGGTTGGAGCTAAACCCTGCAGGACAGTGGCCCTCCAGGAACAGGTTTGGACCCCTGCCCTGGATGGATGGCCAGGGAACACCTGGAGGAAACTACAAGTCACTGTGGTTTTTAGCTAAAATGATCATGAAAACACTAAATTTTATTCCTGGCATGGTTTTCCAATGAGCCTATGTTGATACTTGTTGTGAATAAATGAATAAAGCTGATAGCTTTCTAATGTTAGACAGCCCCTGAGAGAGAGGGAGGGAATTTTATTTAAATTATATTAAAGATGCTTAGTGTCTAGTGCGGTGGTGAATAAAGCAGGACTTTTGGAAACTAAATGGTTCACACTTCATGTTTGATTACATGAGACAAAACGAGCATTAGTGGATGTGAACACAGAGAGCCATTGTAGAGAGTGTTATAATGCCCTCCAGATGACAAAATTCAACAAAATATGGGTAAAATAATTTAGATGTTTATTCAGATGTATTCGTGTGAATGTTTTTGGATATTAAATTAATTTCAAGAGATCTGGAACAGCATTATTAACAGGAAATTCACATTCTGTTTTAAAAGTATATAGCAGACTGAAATTGGTTGATATTTTTTCTTGTCTTCTAGCCGTAATCTCACTGGGAAAGAGAGGGAATTGTTGAATATGTCATCTCATTATATGCAGAACAATAACCTGAAATTCAGAGACATTTCATAGCAATAATGGATATAAGAATAGCACATAATAAACCATGAGTCAATTCACTTGTCAGAATTGTTCAGCAAAATGCACTCAGTGCTTGTGCTCAAAGCAGGGTCAACAGACGTTCAAAGCAAACAACTTCCTTAAGTCTTTGATGCTTCAGCACTTTCGGAAATTGGAAATTAAATGTGCTGTAAGTGGGTTTTTGCAATGTAATGCATACAGTAAAATGTCCCTTCAACTGGACGTATATGTCATGACGTTACACATGTAAAAACAGAAAAAAATAAAATAAAATCAGAGTGACCCATGATTAAAATAATAAAAATAAAAATGAATTTGTGAACATTTGTAAACACTCATTCAATTCTCATTCAAAAGATCCTTTTGAAATCATGAGATCATAGCTGTAATGTTTATTCAGTACCTCATATTCAGCTGCCCTCTTTCACGCATGCATTTAGAGAATTTATTTGGTGTCTCAGGCAACCAGACGAGAGCCTTATGCTTCTAAAAAAACATTGCACTCTTGTTTCTGAATGATAATTTAGTTTATTTATGCAGAGAATTTGGGGAAATGAAGTAAAAGAAGCAGCTGCTGCTGCTGCAAAAGAAAGGATCCTCCAACTCAAAGTTGGAATTTCCAACTTCCTACTTGGAAATGAGCCAGAGAATACCATGTAGAGGTTTCCAACTTGGAGACTCATGTGGAAAACTGGAACTCCAATTTTTGCTGAGATGTGTATTGCACAGTGCTACAATGATCCAAGCCAACCTTTCTTTCACTTATAACAACATCTCTAAACTGCCAGCAAAAGATTATAAGATATTTAATATTGAGAATGTTGTGAAGAACATCATTTTGAGATGTTAAGTTCACAGAGGCAGAATTAGTAATATTGAAAAATACCATTTTCAGAATTTCCATGCTAGAGTTATTCAGTGCGTGCCATGGCACCATCATTGCAATTGATGAGATGATTGGCCTACGTGCCAACCCTAAGACGTACACACATTCACACTGTTTTTCTTCCATCTCCTGAGGCTGAGCTGGTCATGGGAGCAGGCAAAAATGCTGCTCAGATGCAATTAATCTTTTCCTGTCTTAAATGTGATGTTTTACCTAGAAGCCAAGAAAATTAACCATTGCCATGTAAAATGATTAAATTACACCAGAGGCCTGAAAACAAAAATATGTTACACTAAGCTATTCAGTCCTGCTCTCCCTTCTGTTCCATAATAGACGGATGACTTTTAGTGAATATTTTAATATATGCCTTCACATAAAAATATCTTATAATGGCTGACTAAACAATAGACATGCAAACTGATATACATATACATCACATATGTGCTCTGTACACACTACATACTGTTTTGGTCAGCACAATACATTTGCTCTAAAATTATCATTTTCATTTCTCTGCAGGCTATAGCTGTTTACACTATCTGTACATAAACATTAGGGTGACAGAAAGAAATAGTTACAACAGTGTTCTTTTAGCCTTGAGGATGTAACATGGAATTATGATGCTTTGTAGAATGTCCTTTAAATGCCTCTTTAAAAAAAAATATTAGTCAAATAAATCACTTAATATGTATTATAAAATACAAGATGATTCTGACACCCTTCTCCCCAAGATTACCTATCTCTCTAAGTAAATTCTAGCATCTTACATGCACACTGTAGCATGTCTAGCATCGGTGATATAAGGATATTACTTTTATTCGTAATATAGTATGTTTCTACTGCATGCCATTTAGGTTTAAAAAGTCATGAGAAATTGTGAAAATCATTCATGATTGTAATATTAGAATACAAGAATATCTTCAGGCATACGATAACAGGCATAATAGTTACAGAGAAAAATGCATTGTCAGCTCTCATCATTCGTAAATAATATCAAGAGTGACAGTGTTGATACATCAGCTCAGTCCTTTTGGTTTTTGACCTTAATGGGAGAGTTTAGACATGGCCAGTGGCATTTCTGTGTCTGTTTCTGAGCAGCAGAGGCAGTCAGCTATTCTGAAAGCCTGTGTCAGATCAGACCTACAGCAGCACAGAGAGAAAGACCCTTCCAGCTTCTCTCATCGCTTTTACAGTGATGTTCAACACTTTTAGCATTAAAGATTCTTTACAGATTGCAAAGCTAATATATAATAAATCACGGGTAACTGTTTATCAGTGCATTTCATACTAGTTTAAACCTTTTATTAATATATCTATAATTTAAGAACAATGCACTTATGAATGAATTATGAAATAATGCATTAGAAATTCTATACATTACCTACAGTAGTTACAAAGTGTCATCTTATAGAGTTTTGTGTTTCTGTTCTGTCTGATATCCATTATTATAATTTTAAAAAAACATTTAAACATTTTGTTAGAAATGGCCTTGATTTGCTTGATTTTCAAGGCCTTGATTTGCTGTCATTTTTACTTTGAGCAAAGAGTATAGGCATAATGAGGAGCAGAGTGCCTAAAATCCCATATTAAAATCACTGTAATCACAGCACAGCCTCAGGCGATTAATAGTTTTTACAATGGCATCAAAAGCAATATGACACTTATTACTAGCTCTGATCTTATGCTTTGCACTTACATTCTCATTATATATTCTGTGCATTCAAAGATTATGGGGCCTATTTTAATGATCTAAGGGCATGGTCTAATGCGCACGGTGCAGATGCACTTAGGGCATGTCCGAATCCACTTTTGCTAGTTTAACGACGGGAAAAACGGTTGACGCTCCCGGCGCATGGTCTAAAAGGGTTGTCCCTATTCTCTTAATGAGTAATGGGTGTGTTTTGGGCATAACCTGCAATAAACCAATCAGAGTCTCATCTCCCATTCCCTTTAAGAGGCAGTTGCACTCGCGCCATGGCGGATTCACTATTTACACGGCGGAATTTGCAAGAGCAAAGACTTTCCAGAGAGGAAACGGAGCTGCTCGTGTGCGAGCAAATAGGTAGGCTAATTCTGATACATGCAATGACTATCCATTATGACATGTAGGCATTTTTATATTTATGTAGCTTACACAATAATAATCTTTTACACTGTAATCTTTTAATTTTTATTCCCTGTGTGTTTAATAAGCAGACTGTACGCACATTGTGGACCCACCTATAGGCGCATATTACTAACGTGCTCTTTAAATAACAAAAAAGTACTGCGCCATTGACTTTAGACCAGGTTTTAGTTGGTCAATGGCACAGTCTTATTTCAGTTGCCTTAAAATTGCAATGCGCCAACAGTACGCCTGAACACACCTCATTTTCAGACCAGCACACCCATGGGCTCACAAATGGGCGCAAATGCAAACAATGTGGCGCAGGATGTGAAAATGATAACTGCATCGGACTGAAACTAGCAAGAGACACTTGCGTCGCACCTGACGCTGCATTGTGCCGGGTGTATGAAAGGGCCCGATGTCTTTTGCTTTGTTATTCGTAATGCTTCCTGATTAAATGGGTGACTTACATAGGCATGCATGTCTTATGAGACTTGTACTAGCATTGAAGCCAATGTTCTCAAAGCAAGCCATACTATGCAGAAAAGGTCTGAGCCTTTATATTGTTAATACGACTAAATATTTGAATGTGTATGATGATGATTAGTATTAATTTTTCTGTCAGATGATAATTAAAGTGTCTGTTTGTGTTTATGTGTTCCTGACTGAGCTTCATTTGCATTCATTGCAAAATCTTATGTATCTCAACAAATCTGTTGGAAAGTGTGCACAAAATACTGTGACTCACTATACACAGCCTTCTTTATTTTCCTGCAGTATATTGTTTTCACTTACTGACCATTTGTAGATGGCAGCACCATGAATATCAGCTGTCAGATTAACTCAGCTGATAAAGACTCAATTTGTGGTCTCCATTATGACTGTGATGTGTTTTCCCCACCACTGATAACACATTTTATCACAAGAAAAGCCCTAAACAATATTGTTATCTGGAAGCTGGTGTACCGCATTGTGCTATTTATTTCTTGTAGATAAAGGACAACAAATAGAGAGGTAAAAATTGTAAACTGTGTATATTACACACACTAAATCTCACTAAATGTCTGAAATATGCTAAGAGAGCAATTAGTGTTTTTCCTCAATCGCCTAATTCCCTCACGCCATGTGTCTGCTAATGTGATTGTTTCATGATTAGCTCATTTATCGCTCTTGGGACATCAGTGTGATCGATAACTCAGGTCTCCAGCAGTGTAGAAGCATAAATCTTTTTTCAGTTTATTCAACAAAATGTTGAGGAAACTCAAAAATCTTCTAAAAAAACAAGTTGAGAAAACTCAAAAATCTGCTGAAGCTCTGGTTGCCTTAAACTTTTAAGTTTTTTCTACTTTTTATTTTTTACAATGTTTCAGCCCATGACTGGTTTCATCTTCATCTGTTTGTAATAAGATGAATCAATTGAGAATAATTTGTGACAGCTTGAGAAACTGTAGATGTAAACTTCCTGTTTATATATTAGTTTTAACATTGAGCTTCTAACCTAGACTAAAGAGGTCAGATAGTTTCTGATAGACAGTTTTATTCCTTTTAAAAACATTAAATGTATTGAGATTACAATAATGAGTCCCTTACATTTACAGTAAAAATAAATGACAGAAACATGTTAATTATGTTCAGAAGACTGAATGTGTTCCTGCGGACCATTCCACATCTGACCAGCTGACATTTATTTTGTGCTTTTGTTTCTATTTATTATCTATAATTATCTTGTTTCTAGTAATTAAAAAACTGAAGGCAAACATTTATTATTTATTACATTTATTATTATTAATTAATAAATTTTTGTTAGCAAATAGTAGAGTATTCTTATGGAAATTTCTAATACTACTAATACTCCCCCTTACCCCCCATATCGAACCGTAACCCCAAAACCGCAATACATAAGAAACTTGAACCGTTACACCCCTAATACATGCATACATAAGTGATTTTTGACCATCACTTGAACAAAATGTGGACCAAACGACTATCTTATCATGGCATAAATGCACTGAATTACAAATTATGATTTTTTTGTCCTAAAAACTTTTAAGACAAGTAAACTCCAGCATGGCTAAGATTTTATTTAAGGTATAAAGACGAAAGAGATCCGCACTCAAAAGGCTTATATCATTTATTTATTAGAGGTCACAAAATTGTGCAAAAAAGTGCAAAGGTGCAAAAAGTTTTCGGGTATTAACCCTTCCTCAGTGCCATGTGTTACCAAGCAAACACCTGTGCTCATTAAAACATGTATTACCGTAATACACTTAATATCACGAAGATACAAATAATACACATATATATCTCAAAACATATATCCAAATACAGCAAATACATTTACAAATCATCCAAAATGATCCATATACAACTAGTGTTGCTTTCGTCAACGAAAATTATGACGAAATATCGTCGTCAACGAACCTTTATCACGTGACGAAAACGAGACGAGACGCAACGTAAATGCTGGTCATGTGACGATGACGATAATTAAATGTATAATGCAATATCGTTGACGAATAAAAACGAGACTAAATGTGGTTTACAAAATAAAAACTATGCTAAAATGTCTCTTCATTTTCGTTGACCAAAACGAGACGAAACGAAATGTTATAACGTTATTTCGTCTCGTTTCCCGTGTCTCACTCATGGTCTCACTTCAGGGGCTGACATCAGGGTTGCCAGGTTTTCGCAACAAAACTGCCCAATTGCTACTCAAAACTAGCCCAATCGCATTTCGAGGGGGGTTCCCCGGTAAAGTTCGCATTCCAGGGGCTAAATATCACATTATCGGGGTCGCTTCAACCCGCGGACATGAAAAACAACCTGCGGCAACAGTGTTAAAGTAGCTCAATTCCGCGGGAAAACCGCGGACATGGCAACACTCTGCGCAGACGCAGGCGACGTCACTTCCTCAAGCTCCACTCCCGGCATTATTTAGAGAAGACGACAACAAACAAAGTTAAGTATGACACAGAGAAAGGGATCGATGGCCGGCTTCATCTGACTTCAGTTTACAATCAATACAAGTAACAGACACACACATTTTATTTGCACTTTTTAGTATGTTATTGTAGATCGAGCATTGTTTCTCTTTGATAAACTTGAATGTATATATTTTTTTTCTGGCATTGTCATGTGATTCTATTTTATTTATTTAAATTTACACGTGTGTACTTCTAACATGTTTGGTTGGTAAAATAAATGTTGTAAATTCAAATCAGAGTGTCTTTGGATGTATTCTTGAGTCTATAAGGTAACAATAATATAATAAGATAACCTTGTTTGAAATGGGTTTGGCTAAAAGAAAATTTTGGTTTCGTCTTTACTACTAGGTAACTTACTTATACTATATTGACTGGGTTAAATAGAATTGCATTATTAAAAAGAGACTAAAATACAATTGTCATTGACTAAAACTAGACTAAATGTCATCAGTTTTCGTCGACTAAAACTAGACGAAAATAGTCATCAGTTTTCGTCGACTAAAACTAGACGAAAATAGTCATGGATAATTCTGACTAAAATAAGACTAAAATGCTCAGACTTTTAGTTGACTAAAACTTGACTAGACTAAAAAGAGTATGAATGTGACTAAAACTAATAAAAACTAAAATGACAGCTTCACACAAAGACTAGACTAAAACTAAAATTAAAACAGGCCGCCAAAAACAACACTATATATAACTATATCAAAAAAGTATACATAGACATATATACCAATAAAAATATCATGACTCCAAACAAAAGTTCTTAGCACCAGTTTTTATATACAATAAATAAGCCTCATACCCAAGTACTCTTTAGCGTCCCCCATATATATCCTTAAATTATTATAAAAAACAATTCAAAGACAAATCTTCATTCATACCAAGAGGGTGAAGACTTTTAAGATCAAAAGTCCACCTACATTCCTTCTGCAAGAGTCCATGTTCTAAATTCCCTCCTCTACGAGTCTGTCAACTTTTCAATCACAACAAAATTTAGGTCTGAAACTGAATGAGACATCTCAACAAAATGACGAGCCACGGGAGATTTTAAATCTTTCCTTCTAATAGCGCTCATGTGCTCAATGATCTGATTCCTAATTTGTCTATTTGTCTTACCCACATATTGTTTTATACACGGACAAGTTGTAGCACATGTGACCAGTTGTTTAATTTTATTTGTGCGATCAGTTATACAACTCCAAAATTCAAAGCATCTTTTGCATACATTTTTACATGCTGCACATTTAAGACAAGGATAAAAACCTACCTCCTGATTCGATACTATCACGATACTTGGGTGCCGATACGATATGTATCGCGATTTTTTTTAAGAATTTAGATTCTACAAGTATTGCGATTCGATATTGCTATGTGTTGCGATTTTTGTTTTGTTTTTACTCTAGACCATGGGAAAAAGTTGAGTGATACACTTAATATACAGACTGTCACAATAAAAAAAAAAAAACACACATCTTAGCAGTTACTATTGCGATTCGATATTACAATTTATTTTGATTTTTGTTTGCTTATTAAAGACTAGACAATGGAAAATAGTTGATTATACCTTAAAAGAGACTGTATATGAGTCATATTAACAAAAACAATGCATCACATCTTTCTAAACTTTTATTTCAGAAGCATACACAGTATATATTAAACCATGAAACTTTAAAGTACCAAAACCCTGAACTTGCACATGAATATAATTGTATAATATATAATAGAAAAATAAAATAATGAAATAAAAATCGATTCTGAGGTAAACCAATCGATTTTTAAATCGTTTTAAAAAGAATCGCGATAGTTAGGTGAATCGATTTTTTTCTCCCACCCCTAATAAAAACCAACATCCTTACTTACAAATCCAATCAATACAATCCCTGACATAAGTATCCGATTTAACTAAAAAGTCCTTAATATTCGTCTGACTTTAATGGAATTATCCAAATGGCCAAATGTAATCTGGAAGCCAGCGGATAAGGGTGGTGGTTTAGTTTTGATGGACAAATCGGACTATGTTTCTGAAGTGAAATCTCAATTATTGGATGATTAGTTTTATATGAAACTGGACAAGAATCCTACTATTGCCTTTAAAAAAGAGGTTGATGCATTTTTACAGGATTCACATCAGAAGGGTTTGATAAATCAATCGGAGTTGAGATTTTTGACAAAAGATTTTCCTGTAATTCCTGTGATGTATGCTTTGCCTAAAGTTCACAGATTGGTGCAGAAACCACCAGGGCGTCCTATTGTAGCTTCGAATGACTGCCTAATGGAACCTATTTCACAATATGTGGATCATGTCCTTAGACCTTTGGTGGAGTCTCTCCCTTCATATTTGAAAGATATTGCTGATTTTTTTAAACAACTTTCAGATAGCAATATTGATGATAACGAGGAGGCTGAGTTTGATTGTTTTTTTGTCTACGATGGATGTGGTCTCATTATATACGAACATTCCGCATAATAAAGGGATCGTGGCGATAAAATACTTTCTGGATAAAAGAGTTGAGAAATCCCCACCATCAGACTTTGTTATTGACATGATCACGTTGCTGTTGGAAAAGAATGATTGGAATTATCCAAAAAAATATATTTTTTTCTGCAAAAACAAGGTGCCGCAATGGGTTCGAAATTTTCCCCAGACTATGCGTGTTTACTTATGGGATTTTAAGAAGAAGGATATATTTGGAACAATAACCCTTTTTTGAAAAAATATTGTTATGTGGAAGAGATATGTGGATGATGTGTTTTGTATCTTTAGGGGCTCGGAAGATCTGTTTAATGATTTTGTGAGTTTGTTAAATAATATGGTCGAGTCCATTAAATTTAATGTAGAAATCAACACCCACTCAGTTGCTTTTCTAGACATGAGAGTCCTTTTGGAATCTGGAAAATTATCGTCAACTTTGTACTGCAAACCAACGGATAAAAACAGCATCTTGCATGCGTTGAGTGCCCACCCATCTTATTTAAAGAAGGGGTTATCTTACACTCAGTTCCTTCGCTTAAAACGCATTTGTAGTGTGGAATCTGATTTTGAACAAAAAGCGGTTGAGATGTATAAGTGTTTTCCACTCAGGGGTTATCCAAGTAAGTGACACTTTGGAGAGGGTAAGAAATGCAGTCTGTAGATCAGCTAAGCATAAATCTTACTCCGTAGTATGCACTACCACATACTCTACTTATAGGCCTAGTTGTGCCATTACAGATATTATTAAGAAACATTGGTATATATTATCCAGTGATTTGGTGGGCAAAATGATTTGTGCGGATCTGCCGCTTTTTTCTCATTACAGAGCGAGGAAGATTTTTATTAGTATATATGTCTATGTATACTTTTTGATGTAGTTGTATATGGATCATTTTGGATGATTTGTAAATGTATTTGCTGTATTTGTATATGTTTTGAGATATATGTGTGTATTTTTTGTATCTTCGTGATATTATGTGTATTACGGTAATACATGTTTTAATGAGCGCAGGTGTTTTTTTGGACGAGTGTTTGGCGCTACGACCTTTTCTATTTGTGGATTAAGATTTTATTTACAAATACAATGTGTATGCATTGATGACTAAAAAATTTTTTACTGTTGCAATGCGTTGACATAAAGATAATAAATCAAATCAAAATAGATGCTGAATCAAAATAGACAAGTAAAAAAAAAGTTACAATCAGTTTCTGGGTTTAGTAATAGTCTTTAAATGCATGCAGCTCTGGCATGCACCATTTCTATTGGAAAAGTGAAGAGTATTTACTTGCCTCTAATACTTCAGTCAGCACTCATTCAAACAGACAGAGCAATGAGAGAGAAACATCACACATTAAATAATGCTGAAGCAGTCATACGTTTTGTTCTGTGGGCGCCAACCACTAATAAGCCCAAATATGCAACTGACTTGATCAGCTATAGGAAAAAAAAATGTCACAAATATGGCAATAAATCCATTGAGTCCATGGAAGAGCCTGTTAAGTTAGATGTAGGAGAGGACAAAGCATAGTGTTTGAGATCAATCTCTAATGAGGCGTTATTTTAGTTGGGATGCTGTTTTCGAAAGTATCCGTCTGCAATCGGGAAGCAAGGCTTCTTGGCTGTCTATCATAAGAATTGCAGAGGATATGCAGAACAGCATCACAAATGTATGATCACTCTTACAATATATGACAAAACAATTTTCACATTCTTGAGTAGCGGTATCATCAAAATGTTTACGGTTTTAGCTTGTCCTTTGAGATGCTGTATGGAGACTGCCTGCTGTGGAAACTAAAGAGAAGTGATTATCATTACAGCTCCCCGTGCTGTCTCTGCTGTCAGGAGCCATTAAAGCTAGCGTACATCTCATAGTGCAGCAGGACAACCCACATTCCCTCTGCTAATCGCTATGAATCAGATTTGTTACCGCATTGTGAGAGGCATATAGTGCTTTGCACATTAAAATAGGCTATATGTGAGGGGAAAAATAGACCTAATAATACTTTAAATTGTTTTATTCTGTGGTATTTATAATAATAAAAAAATAGAGAGAGCCTTTAAAGACAACTTCTCAAGGCACTTTACAGGGTAAAAACAAAATTCACAACAAATACATGTAAGAAAATGAATGGTAACACTTTAAAATAAGGTTTTAGTTAAGGTGCATTAGTTAAGTGCATTAGTTAACTTTAACAAGAACAAAGCATTTGTTAATCTTAATGTTTATTTCAACATTTACTAATATATTAGTGTTAATATTAATGAATCTAAGCTAAAATTAACTGAACTGTTGTATTTTTATTATCTATCATTAACAAAGATTAAAAAAATAATGTAACGGATATATTGCTTATTGTATGTTTCTCCATTGACATTAACTTTGTAAGCTAAAGTGTTACCAAATACATTTGGTAATTTAAAATATGTTTGAAATTAAAGGATATTTTTTTAAATATAATAATAATGTATAATCATAATGTGCCATCACTTGGCCAGCTCCATTATAAGCACACACACTTAAAAAAAACTTTCCTAATCAATATTGTTTGCCTTGTTTTCCGGTGAAATATCTAAACCTCCTTAAAGCAACATAAATTTACTTGAAGTATAATTGTAAAAAATACTTGTTTTCAGATTTTATTTTATTTATTTATTTTGTTTTTAATGCAAAGCAGATAAATACTGATTAAGAATACATTTTGTTTTATTTATTTATTTTATTTTTATTTATTTATTTATTTTTGCATTGTGTAGTCTATTTCACTTTGATGACTTTGTGCAACTAAGGTTTTCCACTTTCTCAAACAAGTTGCTGACCTTCTTAGACATATATAGATGTGTTGTGAGAAGATGTGTGGTGGCCTTGACTCTTACATCATGGATAGATTCCTTGTTTTCCATGCCCTAATGGAGTCTTTCTGAGCTCTGACACACTTAAGCCTATAGAGATTAATAAGACCTCTAAAACATCACCCACTGAGAGAGTCGATGCATTACTGGCCTAAAATGGCAAACCAAGGTTTTTATCCACCTTCACATAGCACTTACCTATTTACGCAAGTTAAAAAAATGAGCATTCATTTGGGATGTTGAGAGTGTGGTGTATTGGACCAAGATGTTTTATTCCTCTCGTCGGCTGCCTCATTCAAACAATTGATCACAAAAGTCAAGTCACTATTATTTGTATAGCGCTTTTAACAATGCAAATTGTGTCAAAGCAGCTTTACATCAGCTTGATATAAAGCTGGGTGGCTTTACATCAGCTTTGCAGTATTTAGATGGGGAAATAGTGTGTCGAAATAGTCTCATTCTCCTCTGGCCAGACAAACCATTCCTGCTCTGAATTTAATACAACAATTTACATAAGAACGGTTTTATGAAGTATGCTCTCTGATGAAATAGCAGAACAGTAAAGTATTTTGCAAATAACAGCTGATAACACAATCTGAATGGACCAAACCAATTAAGCTGTCATATATCAGAACCATTTGGCTGATAGTTTCCTTTTGTAATTATTCCATTGATGAAAATGTCACGTTTGTTGGAGAATGTGGCTTGTAAATTTGAGATGTAAGACTCAATCATGTAAAGGAGACTCATCAGTCTCTGGCAGATCACTACTGCCCTCTCTTGCCATTAAAGACAAAAATCCTCCCATGATCCCTGTCCAACTCTATTACCATTATAGTGAAATAAACACTGTGGCAAAGCCTTGATAATGAATTAATATGAAATGATAAGAAACTCCAGCTTGCAATATCAAGCAGCATAACAAGCTGTGAATCTGTTTTCTAAATGCATGTTATACAGTATACAGGTGCATCTCAATAAATTAGAATGTCGTGGAAAAGTTATTTCAGTAATTCAACTCAAATTGTGAAACTCGTGTATTAAATAAATTAAATGCACACAGACTGAAGTAGTTTAAGTCTTTGGTTCTTTTAATTGTGATGATTTAGGCTCACATTTAACAAAACCCCACCAATTCAATCTCAACAAATTAGAATATGGTGACATGCCAAACAGCTAATCAACTCAAAACACCTGCAAAGGTTTCCTGAGCCTTCAAAATGGTCTCTCAGTTTGGTTCACTAGGCTACACAATCATGGGGAAGACTGCTGATCTGACAGTTGTCCAGAAGACAATCATTAACACCCTTCACAAGGAGGGTAAGCCACAAACATTCATTGCCAAAGAAGCTGGCTGTTCACAGAGTGCTGTATCCAAGCATGTTAACAGAAAGTTGAGTGGAAGGAAAAAGTGTGGAAGAAAAAGATGCACAACTAACCGAGAGAACCGCCTTATGAGGATTGCCAAGCAAAATCGATTCAAGAATTTGGGTGAACTTCACAAGGAATGGACTGAGGCTGGTTCAAGGCATCAAGAGCCACCACACACAGACGTGTCAAGGAATTTGGCTTCAGTTGTCGTATTCCTCTTGTTAAGCCACTCCTGAACCACAGACAACGTCAGAGGCGTCTTAACTGGGCTAAGGAGAAGAAGAACTGGACTGTTGCCCAGCAAAGTCCTCTTTTCAGATGAGAGCAAGTTTTGCATTTCATTTGGAAACCAAGGTCCTAGAGTCTGGAGGAAGGGTGGAGAAGCTCATAGCCCAAGTTGCATGAAGTCCAGTGTTAAGTTTCCACAGTCTGTGATGATTTGGGGTGCAATGTCATCTGCTGGTGTTGGTCCATTGTGTTTTTTGAAAACCAACGTCACTGCACCCGTTTACCAAGAAATTTTGGAGCACTTCATGCTTCCTTCTGCTGACCAGCTTTTTAAAGATGCTGATTTCATTTTCCAGCAGGATTTGGCACCTGCCCACACTGCCAAAAGCACCAAAAGTTGGTTAAATGACCATGGTGTTGGTGTGCTTGACTGGCCAGCAAACTCACCAGACCTGAACCCCATAGAGAATCTATGTAATGTAAATCCAAGTATTGAGTACATATACAGTAAATTAACAAACTTTCCAGAAGGACAACAATTCACTAAAAATGATTTTTTTATTGGTCTTATGAAGTATTCTAATTTGTTCAGATAGTGAATTGGTGGGTTTTTGTTAAATGTGAGCCTAAATCATCACAATTAAAAGAACCAAAGACTTAAACTACTTCAGTCTGTGTGCATTGAATTTATTTAATACACGAGTTTCACAATTTGAGTTGAATTACTGAAATAAATGAACTTTTCCACGACATTCTAATTTATTGAGATGCACCTGTATGTTGTTTATTGTAAACAATTCATCTGTGCATATGTTTGTTTATAAAAAAAACTTTGACCTTGGAATGTTTAATCAAAATTAAAACGTCAGACTTCTCTCTGGTGAAATATTCAGGATTTCTCCAATCATTTAATCCACTTAAACATTCACCTGAATTTATACTGTATGTATTTTGAGTGTAACGTCAACATCTCAAAATGTAATCAACAACTGACGCACATTTTTTCTGTCGAATTCTGTTACGTGAGGTCTGTTGCTACTTCAGCTTAAGTGCCACTTAGCAATTAGAATAGAAAAGAATGGAGACAGATCTGAATGTGACTGATTACGTTTACATGAACAACAATATTCCAATTTTAACACGATTAAGACAATACTCTGATTAGGAATCTACCATGTGAACAGAGATTTTTCATTACCTTAATCTGGCTAAAGTCATACTCGAAGTAAACACAAATCGAATTAAGACATGTGGAGTATTCCTATTTTAGTCACATTATTGAAGTGTAGTATAGACATGTAAACACCTTAATTACACTATTACCATCGTGTGGGATTTTCGCTGCATTTTGCGACAGGATACACACACGGCAGTGGTCCATTTGACGGCAAAGAGCAAGGCTTCAACAACGCCGTCATCTTGTTTGTGCATATATCATGACAAATAATTTGACATAATAAGCATGACACTTGAAGCTTTCAGTAAATTAAAAATGAAACACCCAAAACTGTATATGGCATCATAACGAAGATGAACTATATGTATATACGTGAAATTCTGGAGGGGATGTCAGGTGGCGTCATGTGGGGACATGATGACGTGTGCCATTAATCGATCTATTTACTATAACATGTAAAATGGGAACATGAAAGGAATATTCTAAAATCTTAAATAATTAAGATTAGTGATGTCCATGTAAACGTAGTCATTGTCTTAACTGCAGAGTGACATAGCATATATAACAATGTTTTACTTAATTTATTACTAACCTTTTATTAGTGTGTACAAAATGTACAAAGGTGTATTTTTGGAGGGTACTGCCTAGTACTATACAGCAGTGACTGTCATTTTGGAAAAGAGGTACTTTAACACTCTTCTAAATGCAGTAACAACATGAGGGTAAATAAATAATGCCATGATCCTCCTTTTGGGTTACCTATTCTGATTAATATTGGTTTATTTCTATTTATTTGTTCCATCCATCCATCCGTCGGGTCCCAATCCCGATCCTGTTGCCCTATACCTCAGACTTCTCAAATGCGTTATTGAAGTTTCATCTGTGTGTAATGCTGTGCCAGGGTGTTCCGAATTAACAAGTTTTGTCAGATGAAGTAAACATACTTAGGGAATAGGGAGCAGTGAGCACTGAGTAGGGACCACTTTAATCAGAATGCAGCTCAGTTCATGGCACTCTCACTTAACGAGCTGATGATCTGAATCAGCGCTAGGACCGGAATTGGGAACCACTGCTTTAATGGTACAATTTGCTTAAGTAACATGAAGAAATGTATATTGCTCTGTAATGGAAGACACAATCTTCCATTGGTTGGTTAAACAGATAGTACCACCTCAAACTCATAACATTGGTTGACCAAGTGTTGTTGTGTTAAACTGGCATTCAAATAAACAGTGTTTCACAGTTTTTTCACATTTTGGGGAAATCAGTATATGGATTGCTTATAGTTATCTTTGCGCGTTAAGCTTGGAAGGTATTTTAACATCCAAAAGGTGACGCACAACTTGAAAATAAAGTTCTCGTTCCCAAGAAAAACTCCTCAAGAAATTAACTGAAATTTGAAACATGAAAATAAAATGAGTACGGATCTGCTACCTTGCCTCTGTTTCCACTGCACTAATCAAGTGATAAGTACATAATAATACACTGAGTACTTTCAAATTAGCAGTCATAAACCACGAAGAATTCTATATTGCCTTACAATGTTCAGATATACAGCATTTCTTTCATGAGATTTTGAAAAGCCTTAATAAACAATAAATAAATCCAAGTTTATTCCAACTCGCCTGTATTTCATGTAAAACAGTCCATCAAAAGAAATGCATCGCTGCATTAATCCATCAGATTATAGCCGCATAACACACAGCAGACATGCAAGTGCACATACTGGCAGCAGAGTCTTGCACCTGTGCTCTCTGTTTGCAATGAAAGGGGGTTAGAGACTGACATGAGGGCCTCTGGGCCGGTGGTACAAAACCAGGATCAGTCCCAAGATGCAAATCAGCCCCCAGACCGAGTTTTGGAGCATGTAAGTCAGAGTCAAGGGAGAGGTGTTGTGTGACGGGCTGAATCTCAGCCGAAGCAGGTCTCATGCCTCACCTAACCCATTTATTCTCTCTGACTGACTTTATGCAGCCTATTCATTGTCCTGGTTTTAAAAAGACACACTTAAGCATAGTCTATATAATGATTAATGCAATGATAGATGTATGGTACTTATACTGTCAAAATCATTGCAGATCTCTTCACTTTGATTGTATATGTTAAAATGAAACATTGTCAATTTTAGAATGAAAAAAGTGATGAATTTACTTGGAAGCAGATGTAATTTTTATGATTCAAGAACAAGACAATAAAAGCAAAATGCTAAATTTAAACAAGGATAACATTTCAATTACTTTGCTTTTTAAATTGCCTTATTAAAAACAAAATAATAATCAATTTAAGCCATTTAAACTGATCATAGATATTAATGTTAATGTCATTGTTATGAGCTTTTATCAGGGAAAAAACACCCACCAAAACAGCTTTGATCCTGTGAGGACAGAAGAATCTAGAAAACACAGTCTAATTCACCATCAGGGACCGAGTCCAGAAAGCATCTCAAAAAAGATCCTCCCTCCTACCAACAATTGTAAATCCTCCTGGCCTCACGATGTTTATAAAGGTGACTCCACAATCTGACCTGCATCTTTACGGCTAAAAACGTCTATCCGGTAAGAAGCATGCTTTTCCTTGTCTTTTCTCTCTTTTTAATCTCTTTTATCTCATGATTATGTTGTAAATATTCATAGCCCTAAATATTGTTGAATGTCTTTTCGTAATGTCATTTTGTAGGTGCCAATAACTTTTCACATGAAAAAGACAGGATGATCTTGCCGACATATTGGTTTTAGAATATCTTTAAACATTAGAGACAAACTTAAAATTGTTATTGTACATTTGTTGTTTTGGGTACTTTCCGGGTACTAGTTTATATTTTTTTTAAAATACTACAACTTAGTGTAAAAGTAAGAATATGGTGGGACAGTTAAAACTAAAACCTATTAAAAAATAAATTGGCAACTGGCACCAATTCTTTGGTGCAAAAACAGACCTAACTACCTTTTCTATAAGTGAACAAACTTTATCAAATCAAGTGGCCATTATTATACACAGCTGAAAGAGAAATTGATTAATAGTGTTGATTCTAGGAAGCCTCCTAATCTTCCTAAGCACATGTGCTCCCACTGGAGAGAGTTTAGCCTGAAGGCAGAGAGACAGAGTAGGCCAGGGACATGCTCTGGGTCACAAGGGCCCTTCTGAGTCCCAGGTGGACCAGAGGTACAGAGAAAAGCATGACAAGAACACATAAAGCTGTCCCTTCAGATTTAACAGGGTGGTGCTTCCCATAAGCTCTGCTATAAAGGAGAAAGATGAACCACAGAAGTTTGCGTTATGTTGGGCACATCTTATAGTAGCTACAGTAACTGTAAAGAAAATGATTGAATGCTGATTCACACCTGTGAGCATACATACTATAGGGAGAGATTGTAAACACGTTTTTTTGCGCTATGTGTAAATTAATGTTAATGTTAATAACAGCGCTGTTGCCACAACCTTCCCACAGAAGTGTAACACTAATAGAATACATTACATTTTAAATTGTTATTGTTATTATTATTATTATTATTATTATTATTCCATCCTCATCACCCCTGTCTTTCCATCATTTTAAACAATTAAATTCAAAAAGGTAAACAGGCAACAACAACAAAATAAATAAATAAATGGGAAAAATAATACAGAACAATAAAAACAAAATAATATATAAACTCTAAAGACTTTCTCACTTCATATTTGTTTCTGTATGGTGGTAGTCATGATAGTGGTTTCAATACTGTAACTCATTCTAGTTGGTTAAACTGATGATCACGTTACCACACTTATGGTTTCTCCCCAAATTTCTGTTGTTGCTATGTTGTCGGCAATAAAAGTTTATTTGCCATTAAATGTGATTTGCTGTGCACAATATGTTAAAGTAGTTCAGGCTACAGAAGCCAGGAAAAACAACAACAACATATGTATGTGTGTATATATATATATATATATTAATGTTGGACATTGTGAGTAGTGTTGCTACAAATGCAACTGCATCATAGTGAAGTCTGTCCATATATATGTATATGCTGAGGAAACAGGGCGGGTCATATGTCTTGTATGGACCCTGATGGAAGTCCCTGTCGACAGGTGTTTCTGCACAGATGTGTTCCTGTGTTCTCGTGTTTGTGCAGTGACTGCACTCCTGTGGGGATATGCAGGAAAACATCCTCAGGGGGAGATCCTCCTGTCTGTTTGTGATAGCTGATGTATTGTTAGCTCACAAAATGTGACATGTTCCACAATCGGTGCTCTGGTTTGTCTCATGGACACAATGAGAAAACTATTTGTGACATCATTGAATATAAAACATGATGAGAACAGTTCTATTGAAATATCTAATTTCATATTGTAGACTTTGATAGGTCACATCATTTATTACATGGCACAAGCTGTAAAATGGTCCTGCAGCACTATCAGCATTCCTCTGAAATAGTGTTAATTTTGTTAATGAAAACTATGACAAAAAAAAATGTGTCGACTAAGATGAGATGAAGACAAGACGACACTGACATTATTACACACTAACTAACTATATTAACATGCACTGAAGTGTGCCTTAAAAAAATTTAAACTCTCTATATCCAAAATTTCTCTATATTTTCTTCAACAAAAAATTAGAAAAAATATAGACTCCCACAAGTTTTCATGCTTGGGGTTGCAAGATGTCAGGAGTTTAAATTCAGATGGGCACATTTTCTGCTGTAGAAAAAGGGCTAATGATCTGAAAAACATAAATTGGAGTATAGCAATTATCTCCTTTGAGATATTCTGCTCAGATGAATGTGTTGCTTCACACATTTGAGCTGTTTGCTGTGACTAGATCTGCAAGAAAACCTTCTCAATAATTCTCATGTAATTTCTCAAATGACAACAATCATGATCATCAATCGATTATAATTTTGAGCAAAATAATTGATTATCAGTTTAACTATTATGCAGCAAGACTAAATTGTGACCGTTTTAATTGACTAAAACTAGACCATAATTCCCAGACTTTGTCAAAAAAAAAAAAATTTGACTATACTAAACATAAAACAGTAAATATGATAAAATCTAAAAAGGAAAGTTGGCAAAAAAAAAAAAAAAAAAGGCTGATAAAATTAACAATAAGTAGAGTACTCTGAAAGACTCCAGCTCCACATGTCTAGACCTGCTACAGGATTTATGTATGCCTGTTCATGCAGCTGCATATCTCATATGCTTACAGCAGCTTGTCTGTGTATCTACTGGCAGTAGCACGCCTCTGTACTTTCTGTTCAGCAGCAGCAGTGAGTGTAACAGATTTAGCTAGCTAAAACCAAATACATTAACGTTGTCATATCCATTAATATGCTAAAACTATTTTGAGAGTTGTAATGACTCATGGCTGAAATATTTATACTATTTAGTGACGAGGTTTAAGAAAAAAAAATCTAAATAAATGTCACAAACAATTTTTTTGGCCACAGATTTCAGACTAAATTGGGAAATATTAAAATATTTATTTTGCCATCCAGCAAAGTCAGCAGTCTTCTTTAGTGTGACTCTGACATGCTCACTGAAGGCTGATTATTTTCCTTTGCTATTGCAAATAAAACTTCTCCTTTGATTAAATGATTTTTCAGGCAAAACATTAAAGCATGAATTGTTTGGGTTTGTGCCCGTTTACTGTATGCAGTATCAGCACAAAATGACTCCAGAAACAGATAGAAAAACACAGTGCACCTGATTTCAGTCAGTCTGATATTATCTTTTAAAAATGAATTTGTGAGCTTGGCAGATTAGTATGTTCAATTAACATAATTTTCACTGTTCATTCTAGAATCTAATTTCAGCTCCTCAGACATCATGGAGGGCCAACTACGCCACGACACAAGATTTAACTACATCCTCAGAAGCAGCCTGCCCTCCTCTAACCTGACAACAAGTTCAGTCAATGCCACACACGTCTTCAGTGTGTTCGATGGGTGCGAAGATATGGTGGCTGGTGTCGTTTTTGACCTAGCTATACAATGTTTCAATGTGATCATAGGAATACCTGCCAACATCTTGGTCCTCGCAAACCTAATAAAGACCCGAAATGAACCTTCAACTTCTGACATCTTCCTGGGCTGCCTGGCTTTCATGGACGCCTACTTTGGATTCATGACAATCATAGCATTCCTCAATTTCTACCATTGGAGGAGTGCTATGGGTTGGAGAGCTATGAAATTCTCATATGGTGTGAAGGACACCAGTGGGCCGCTTTTCCTCTCCTGCGTCTGTCTGGACCGCTTTATAGCCGTTCTCTTCCCCATCGCATTCGGACAGTTGAAGGACATCAAATACAGGATCGGCCTGACCATCGTGGTTCTGCTGCTCACTTTTGCTTATGCTTCGGCCAAAACTGTTGGTGGCCTCCCAAACTTTGAGAAGGTTTTCACTGGTGAGGTCTTGTTTGCCTTCAATTGGATGGTGGTGTGTAACGTGGCCATCCTCTGGGCTTTAAAACGCTCACGGGCCTCTGGTAAAGATGAGATGAATCCTATGAAAAGAAAGGCCTTTAAGATGGTGCTGTCTATCTTGATCATAATCATAAGCAACTATCTCCCTCCAGTGGCTCTGTTCCCCTTTGAAGACCATTATCCCCATAAGGTTTTCACTTGCTATGTGCAACCAGTATGTTTTGCCTTCGTAAACATCAGCAGCACTATCCAGCCTTTAACTTACTTGTCCCGCTTAGAAAAAATACCATTCTTGCCAGAATCTTGTGTGAAGAAGTTAAGCTGCAAGGAAAAAGAGAAGCCCTCAAATAAATGATGACTTACTCCATGATGAACATACTGACACTGATCATTAAATGTGAAGTTGTAGTTTCATTTCCATAGTTCTTCAGTTTTAAAAGTAATTATGTAAATAAGCAGACAACTAAATTTATAATAAATTTTAAGTTTATAATAACAATTATTTAACGAGATGTTTTCACACTCAGTTCTACGTATGCTATTAATTATAATATATACATTGTTTAAAATGTTCAAGCATAAATATATTTTGTAAATCCTGAGCCATAAATAAAGCATGCAAGGATTCATTTAAACTAAAGAGTTGTGGCGCCATCATGTGTTACAAACAAGAACATGAGGAAAAACATAAGTTGTTTGTGATAAATCACAGAAATAGATCTGTTTAAATCTTTTCTTTAAACACTTATTTTTTTATCATTAATTAAACTTTTATCCCATTAATTTAACTGTGACACATCCACTGGCTATCTTCTCTGTGTCTGTTGTGTCACATTAAGATTAATCAGGTCTAAACTGCTGGTGATAAACAGACATGGTTTCTTCACCCAGCTGGAGAAGACAACGGCAGTCAGTGGGAAAAGAGATTGCCATTGCTGTCTGAGGTTCAAAAAACAGACAATTATTGAGCAATAATATAGTACAAGATCTCAAATTTTGTAAGTATGTTTTTGAATGAAACCTACATACTGATTTGAAATTATCTTTTTAATTCTTAGTTTTGTGTCATACCACTTAAATCTTTAGATGTCTCTGGTTCAGTCAAATCACTACCACCCCACAGACCAAGAAGTTTGTGCTGGATGACAAGCAAACTCCAGAGAAATGTGGTCTACACTAGTCTACCAGAGGAAAGGAATGCTGCTGAATTGAAAGAATCAAGGTTTAATGCCTGTCATTGACCAGGTTTGTGATCTATATGTTTTTGATGTTTGTGATTGCTTTCTACATTATAGTGATTGCCCTTTTTGTCTTTCCTCAATTTCCTTCACAGATTGCCCTTTTTGTCTTTCCTCAATTTCCTTCACAGATTGCCCTTTTTGTATTTCTCAGAGAGCCTGCATTCTCAGAACATCTCAGTGAAGATTAGTGGCAAACTCTCCATTAGAAACTCATGAAGAAAAACAAAGTAAGTGGTCTCAAGAGTTCAAATCATTTGTCGTCTTAAGCAGAAGTATCCACTGGATAGAGCCCATTTCAGAAATAGTTTTGCAGTGTGCATTTCTGAGCAATTTTCTACTGAAAAGAGTTCTAATATAGAGTGATCAGATTCAACATTTACAGCTCAGGTGACTGGGTTAAACATGTTTCTGGAACTGAGTGCCCATTAGGCCAGTCTCAAATGTCATGATCAATAACACCTTTAGTAATGCTCTAGCTATGCCCTGGCAACCAGCAAGAACACATTAGCAACAATTTAGTACCATGAAACAGCCGTCTCATAGACATGAGGGTGTATTGTTGTCTTGTCAGGGTAGGGCAAGTGCACACATAATTTGAAGAAATTAAATTAGATTTAAAGGATTAACATACTATACAAGAACAAAACGTCATAGATTGGTTTAAAAAATATGTTTGTTCTATAGCTATATGTTGCTTTGATATTGCTTCAGTGTCAAAGAACTTGTTGTAGAAGCATATGTAAACCAGCTGCTAGTTGTTTAGTTGTGATTCATCTTTTGACCACCAGATGCCACCGTGTGGAAAAACATTTCCTCATTTCTGTTGAACGCCTCATTGCGACTGATATGCAGTGTTGGATGTAATTATACTTTTTATTTTTGCAAGAAACATACCACAAAATATCACATCTAATTATAGTATTGTAGATGCCAGTAACCAGTATTTTAGGGCCTCAAGAGTGAGAAATTAACTTACTTTTCTCTGCTGCTTTTAAAGTCACAGTTCAGGACAGTGACAAGTGGAAAGTTTAGGACTATGTTCTTGTTGTACAGTCAGCCAGTGTATGAAGGGGAGACTTTCATTTAAAGGGGACATAACACACACAGTATCTGCCTATCTCATGTTAATCTTGAGTACCTATAGAATAGTATTGTATCCTTCTCATCTCCGAAGAGTCCTTAGTTTTATCAGATTTATAAAAGACAGATACAGCTTTGAGCTTTTGCGTAGTAATCGTCTGCAAGCTGTGACATTGACATAAATAAAACGGGAACAAAACTTTGACTTAGATTTGATTTAATTTGTTTATAAAACATTCATCACCAAAATGCTGGGAACAAACAAACACACTTGCACAACTCTGTTGCTGCCCCGGAAAAAACAAACTGCACCCACTGTTCCCTTAATGCTGGGTTCTTTGGGAAGCTGAACAAGGTTATCTTTCCCTCACAACAAAAACACACTTTGGTGACACTGTTGATTTCGTGGTCTAAAAACAAAATGACAAACCCCTCTTGAGCAAGTCCAGTAGTTGTATTGATGTTTCTAAGGGCATTTAGTAAAGTTTTAGTTTGGTAAACACATCCAGTATGGCCCTAACACACAAATTTAAACAGCATTAGATTAGATTAGATTAGATTCAACTTTATTGTCATTGCCCATGTAAGGTACAAGGCAACGAAATGCAGTTAGCATCTAACAAGAAGTGCAATAAGAAGAATTACAGGATATGCAGTGCCTACAATATGTTACATATGTACAGAGTTATACAGATAAAGCAGTACTATGGACATAATTTACACATTTTTAAATACTATCAGTATGATATACAGATGGGTGATTATGAACAACATACTATACAGATGGATTATGCAGTAAATGTATGTACACTATAAGCAAAAATTATGAACAATTATAATGGATATGAATAAGCGACACATTAAGATATATAAAAACTAGTGCAATGGATATTGAAAGTGCATAGAAAATTAAAACTTTCCAGTACATAGTAGTGTGTAGATGGATCCATTCCGTATTCTGAATGTACAGACAGTAGTGCAAGTAATAAGTTTAACAGATTATTATTTATTTATTTTTTTAACAGATTTAGTGATGGGGAGGGGTGAAGAGTGTGTAGGGGTGTGTGAGGGGGGATCATCGGGCAGAATTCAGTAGGGAGACATTTGTAGGGAAAAAGATGTTCCTGAGTCTGCTGGTCTTTGTTAGGAGGCTCCTGAAGCACCTTCCAGAGGGCAGTAGGTTAAACAGTCTATGGTCAGGGTGAGAGGAGCCCTTAAGAATGCAGCGAGCTTGACGTAGACATCATCTTCTCTGGACGTCCTCAATGGCAGGAAGTGGTGTCCCTGTGATGCGTTGGGCGGTTTTCACCACCCTCTGCAGTGCCTTGCGGTCAGCAACTGAGCAGTTACCATACCAGTCTGTAACACAGTTGGTCAGGATGCTTTCGATCGCACACCGGTAGAAGTTCACCAGGATGGCTGGAGACAAGTGGTTCTTCTTCAGTGTCCTAAGGAAGAAGAGGCGCTGGTGAGCCTTCTTGACTAGGCTGGAGGTGTTGGTGGTCCAGGTCAGGTCCTCCGAGATGAGGGTTCCCAGGAACTTGAAGCTGGAGACACATTCAACAACCATCCCGTTAATGTGGATGGGGTCATGCGTGCCTCCTTTCTTCTTCCTGAAGTCCACAATAAGCTCCTTTGTCTTGCCGGTGTTAAGGAGCAGGTTATTGTCAGCGCACCATGCGGCCAGGTACTGTACCTCCTCCCTGTAGGCAGTCTCATTGTTGTCTCTGATGAGGCCAATCACCGTGGTGTCATCTGCAAACTTGATGATGGAGTTGGATCCATGCACAGGCCTGCAGTCATGGGTGTAGAGGGAGTAGAGGAATGGGCTCAGCACACAGCCCTGTGGTACGCCGGTGTTGAGTGTGATGGTGGTGGAGCAGGTGTGGCCTGACCTAACATGCTGAGGTCTGTTGGTCAGAAAGTCCATAATCCAGTTGCAGAGGGAGGTGTTACCACCTAAGTCTCCAAGTTTAGTGTTCAGCTTGGAGGGAAATGACGGTGTTGAATGCTGAGCTGAAGTCAACAAACAACATCCATACATGTGTGTTGTTGTTATCCAAGTGTGTGAATACCGAGTGCAGTACTGTGCATACTGCATCCTCAGTGCTCCTATTGCTTCGGTAGGCAAATTGGTGTGGGTCCAGTGTGGGTGGGAGGCAGTTCTTGAGGTGTGCCAGGACCAGTCGCTCAAAGCACTTCATAACAATGGGTGTGGGTGCTACGGGACGGTAGTCATTCTGGCATGTCGGGGAGGAGTGTTTCGGCACTGGCACAATGGATGTGGACTTAAAGCATGTTGGCACAGTTGCTTGGGTGAGGGACAGGTTGAAAATGTCTGTGAAGACCCCTGCAAGCTGCTCTGCACATGTCCTGAGCACACGTCCAGGAATGCCGTCGGGGCCAGCAGCCTTGCGTGCGTTGATCCGGCTCAATGCTGTGTAGACATCTGTGGAGGTGAGTTTGAGGGTTTGATGGTCTGCTGAGAGTGTGATCTTGGTGGCCGTCTCCTTGTTGTTATTGTCAAAGCGAGCATAAAATTAATTTAGCTCATTAAGGAAGGAGACATCTGTGACCGTCAGAGTGGAGTTGCATGGCTTGTAGTCACTGATGACCTGGATGCCCTGCCACATGTGTCGGGGGTCAGAGTTGAAAAAAATGTTCCTCTACCTTTAGCTTGTAGCAGTACTTGGCCTTCTTGATGCCCCTCTTCAGGTTAGCCCTGGATTTGCTGTAGGCCTGAGCTTTATCTAATCTGAAAGCAGTGTTGCGGGCTTTCAGCAGGAGCCGCACCTCCTTGTTCATCCATGGCTTCTGATTAGGGTACGTTGTGATCTGTTTCTCTGTTGTAACACTGTCAATGGTGGTGTTGATGTAATCCAGTACAGAGGTGGTATGTCCATGTTAGAGCCACTGGCAGCCTGAGAAGCAAACATACTCCAGTCCGTGTGTTGAAACCTGTCCTGAAGTACAGACTCTGCTCCCATTGGCCACACTTTGATAGTCCTCACTGATGGCTTCACACGGTTGATGAGGGTTGAATACTTGGGGGTGAGAATCAAAGAAAGGTGATCAGACTGTCCCAGGTGGGGGAGGGGAGTCGCGATGTAAGCTCCAGCAATGTTTGTGTAAACATGATCCAAAGTGTTGTCTCCTCTAGTGTGGCAGGAGACATGCTGATGGAATTTGGGGAGCACTGTCTTTAAGTTGGAGTGATTAAAATCACCTACAACAATAAATGCTGCCTCCGGGTGTGCAGTCTGTTGTTTACTAATGGCCGCATGCAGTTCGTTCATAGCAAGCTTGGCATTAGCATCCGGGGGAATATAGACTGCAGTTGTAATGGTCGAAGTGAACTCCCGCGGCAGATAAAAAGGTCTACAATTAACCATGAGAAACTCTAGGTTAGGTGAGCAGTGTCTCCCAACAATGTCAGAGTTCGTACACCAAGCCTTGTTTACATAAATGCACAATCCTCCGCCACTGGTCTTGCCGGAGTCATCTGCCATTCTATCTGCCCGGAGCGTGTAGCCTCCGGTTAGATACATTTACATTTACATTTAATCATTTAGCAGATGCTTTTATCCAAAGCGACGTACAAATGAGGAGAACAATAGAAGCAATCAGACCATCGAGAGAGCAACAGTATACAAGTGCCATGACAAGTCTCAGTTAGTCTAGCACAGTACACGTAGCTAGGAATTTTTTTTTT
Source organism: Schizothorax lantsangensis (assembly GCA_027422415.1). NCBI lineage: Eukaryota > Metazoa > Chordata > Actinopteri > Cypriniformes > Cyprinidae > Schizothorax > Schizothorax lantsangensis. Next base: position 13,650,883 of record CM049840.1, read on the forward strand.
TTTTTTTTTTTTTTTTATTAAATAGAATAGGTAAGTGTTAGTATTAGTTAGTCAGGTGCTGGCGAAAAAGATGTGTCTTTTAGATGTTTTTTGAAAATGGCTAAAGACTCAGCTGTTCGAATTGAGATCGGGAGGTCATTCCACCAGCTAGGCACAGTCCAGGAAAAGGTCCGTGAGAGTGATTTGGTACCTCTTTGGGATGGCACCACAAGACGTCGTTCACTTGCAGAACGCAAGCTTCTGGAGGGCGCATAAGTTTGAACTAGCAAGTTTAGGTATATTGGTGCAGTGCCAGTTGTGGTCTTGTAGGCAAACATCAGTACCTTGAATTTGATGCGAGCGGCTATTTGTAGCCAGGTTAACCTGATGAAGAGAGGGGTAACGTGAGCTTTTTTCGGCTCATTAAAGACCACTCTGGCTGCTGCATTCTGGATCAGTTGCAGAGGCTTGATAGTACATGCGGGAAGGCCCGCCAAGAGAGCATTACAATAGTCCAGTCTGGAGAGAACAAGAGCTTGGACAAGGAGTTGTGTGGCTTGCTCTGACAGGAAGGGCCTAATCTTCCTAATGTTGTATAAGGCAAATCTGCAGGACCGGGCCGTTGTAGCAATATGGTCTGTGAAGCTTAACTGATCATCGATCACAACTCCAAGGTTCCTGGCTGTCCTGGAAGGAGTTATGGTTGACGAACCCAGCTGTATAGAGAAGTTGTGGTGAAGTGATGGGTTGGCGGAGAACACGAGCAGTTCTGTCTTAGCAAGATTGAGCTGAAGGTCATGGTCCATCATCCAGCTAGAAATGTCACTCAGACAGGCTGCAATGCGAGCAGTTACCGTCGGATCATCTGGTTGGAATGAGAAGTAGAGTTGAGTGTCATCAGCATAGCAGTGGTAGGAAAAGCTATGCTTCTGAATAACCGATCCTAATGACGACATGTAGATGGAGAAGAGAAGTGGTCCAAGCACTGAGCCTTGAGGAACTCCAGTAGCAAGAAGTTGTGACTTTGAAACCTCACCCCTCCAAGACACCCTGAAGGACCTATCTGAGAGGTAAGACTCGAACCACAGGAGGGCGGTTCCTGAGATGCCCATCTTTCTGAGGATGGACATGAGGATCTGGTGGTTAACTGTGTCAAAGGCAGCAGACAGATCCAGCAAGATGAGTACAGAGGATTTGGAAGCTGCTCTTGCCAGTCTCAGGGCCTCTGTAACCGAGAGTAGGGCAGTCTCAGTTGAGTGGCCACTTCTGAAGCCAGATTGGTTGTTGTTCAGAATGTTGTTCTGTGCAAGAAACAGAGAGAGTTGTTTGAACACAACTCGCTCAAGTGACTTTGCAATGAATGGAAGAAGGGATACCGGTCTGTAGTTTTCTAAAAGTGCTGGATTTAGAGCAGGTTTTTTAAGCAGTGGGCTTACCCGAGCCTGCTTAAATGCTGTGGGAAATGTACCAGTGTGAAGCGAGGTGATGATAATGTGAGTAAGCGCAGGTATGACCGAAGAAGAAATGGCTTGAAGGAGGTGAGTGGGGATAGGATCTAGCGGACAAGTAGTGGGATGATTGGAAAGGATGAGTTTGGAAACCTCCGTCTCCGAGAGAGGAGAAAAGGAGGTGAGAGATTGTGTATTTGTCGTTATGAAGTTATTATTAGTTTGTGGTGTGAGGAATTGGTCACTGATGGTTTTTGTTTTATTTGTGAAGAAAGTTGCAAAGTCATCAGCTGTAAGAGTTGATGAAGGAGGAGGGGGAGGAGGACAGAGAAGAGAAGAGAACGTTTTGAAGAGTGCGCGAGAGTCGGAACAGTTGTTAATTTTGTTGTGGTAGTATGTCATTTTAGCAGTGGAGACATTTGCAGAGAAGGAAGAGAGGTGTGACTGATACACACTAAGGTCGGTAGAGTTTTTGGATTTGTGCCATTTCCTCTCTGCAGCCCTTAGTTTAGCATGATGTTCACGGAGAACATCGGACAACCAGGGGGAAGAGGGGGTAGCGCGTGCTGGTCTGGATTAAAGGGGGCAAAAGTTGTCTAAGCAAGATGTTAGAGTGAAGCAAAGAGTGTCAGTAGCACTGTTTGTGTCGAGTGCTGAAAACTGAGAGGGTGAAGGTAGTGCGGATGAAACCATTGAGGATAGGCGAGAGGGAGAGAGCGAGCGTAGGTTACGTCGAAAGGTGACCTGTGAAGGAGCGTGTGCTATGTCAGGAGTTAGTGTGAGGTTAGAAGTGATGAGGAAGTGGTCTGAGGTGTGCAGTGGAGTTACTAATGTGTTGTCAGTGGAGCAGTAGCGTGTGTAGATGAGGTCCAGTCGGTTACCTGATTTGTGAGTAGCCGTAGTAGACACTCGTTTGAGGTCAAATGAAGTGAGAAGAGTGTTGAAGTCCTCTGAAGTCATTCATTCATTCATTCATTCAAGTCAGTAGCCTGGGGTTTTTCTAGGTGGATGTTGAAGTCACCGAGCAGTACCAGAGGAGTACCATCTTCAGGAAAGTTTGACAGTAACACATCCAACTCCTCCAAGAAGTTACCCAGTTGACCTGGGGGACGATACACAACTACAACGTGGATTTTAGCAGGGTGGGTAATAGTAATTGCATGAGATTCAAATGAACTGTTGCCTGTAGGAGATGGTAGAAGATCAAATTTCCATTCATTTGAAATAAGGAGACCAGTGCCTCCACCCCTCCCAATCGTGCGAGGGGTGTGGGGAAAAAGTGAAATTAGTGGAGAGAGCTGCAGGAGTGGCAGTGTCCTCAGGTTTGATCCAAGTCTCAGTTAGGGCCATGAGGTTGAGACCGGAATGAGTAGCAATAGAATGAATAAAATCTGCTTTGTTTACAGCAGACTGGCAGTTCCAAAGACCAATTGGAACAGAGAGTAAAGTAGTAGAGGACAGAGGGACCGTTCGTAGATTATTAGGATTGGCCTGCCTCCAACGTACAGCGCGTGCTCTCCGAGTGTTAGTAGTAATAGTACAGATTTGAAAGCACATAGTGAGTACAATTGACTAAACAAGTACTAAGTTAGACAAAAAGTAAAGAAAGGGGAGAAATCAATACTCAAGTGCCTTGTCGGTGTCCTTGCTCGGTGGAGTCGTGCAAGGTAGAGTCGATCGTCTTTACACTCGTCGGTCTTCACACGAGGAGGGCTTCACACGAGGGCTGCCGCGACTGCTGCCGCGGTGTACAAACCAGTTTTATACTTGCCTAATTACTAGTCCCTGAAGTCAGCTGACCACGCCTTCCTACTTAGCAAACCGAAACTGGGAACTCCCGCGATAAGCACGAGAACAAACGTGACTTGCGAACGCGTTTACCAGGTAAAACACAGTATGCAAATCAATGTTTCCTAGCAACGACAACTGAGCTGAAATCTAATGAGAAAACAAGACAAAACACTTACAAACTGCTGTTCTCTTCTGCTGTTCGACTGCTTCTTCTAACAAGTGTCACTGAGTCAGGTAAATAAGTACTTTCTCTGGCTTAGACCACGCCTTCCTACTTAGCAAACCGAAACTGGGAACTCTCCGCGATAAGCACGAAAACAAACGCGACTTGCGAACGCGTTTACCAGGTAAAACACAGTATGCAAAACAATGTTTCCTAGCAACGACAACTGAGCTGAAATCTAATGAGAAAACAAGACAAAACACTTACAAACTGCTGTTCTCTTCTGCTGTTCGACTGCTTCTTCTAGATCAATAACATTATTGGGTATGTCGCTGTGTAGCCATGTTTCTGTGAAAACCATGACATTGCAGTCCAAAAGTCTCTTACTGTGGGTGATGCGAAGTTGTATCTCATCCATTTTGTTCACCAATGACCGCACATTAGCGAGGAAAATGCTGGGTAAAGAGATCCGGTGCAGTGTTAGCTTTAGCTTAGCTCTTAGCCCGCCGCACTTCCCCCGCCTTTGTTTACGATCTTGGCGCCTCCTGCGAACGCTTCCGCCTGGCCGTGTAGAGTGCGTAGCCTCAGGTGTTCTGGAGATCTCAGGGATGAGTCGAGGATTGGTGATAAAACTGTTGGAAAAGTGCAGACCGATATCCAAAAGCTCCTGTCGGGTGTAAAATGTTAAGGCAAAGCTGTTCAGTGCGAACAGGCCCGAGATGAGCAGGAGAAATATTGCAAAATTGCAAAAACTGGAGAGACGCTGAACCTCGCGATGTGTACGCGCCGTCATCTTGGTCAGCATCAACCCAATGAAACATTTTGCATAATTTGCAAAACTTAAATGGTTTTATGATTTTTAGGGAATAGCACGTAGCACATTTTGCTTGATAATCAATAGTTCACTTAAATTTGTGCATTAAATTTTTTACAGTTCAACCAGCCTCTTTATTCACCATTGTCTATCTGGACATGTTAACAAATCCAAAAGTGTGTCAAGTTAGGTTACATGCATTTGCAAATTAAGGGGCAAATCTAGGACTTTCACTCATTTATTTATTTTTAAACAATGTGGGATAATGTTGTCTTATCTGTGACTTCATATGTCAGTTGATTTGCATTTTCTTGAAGATTTGCTGTGTACAGTTCTATTGTAAATTGATCCACATGCCCAAGGCTGAAATTTCTGTTTGTTTTTTTCTGTATCTGTTCTCACCTTTTCACCTTGCGTTTGATTCATCTCTTTCTTACTTTTCTAGACATGATTCTCTTCTAGCTTTGTATCAGTAGAGACTTTGCATTGCCAACACATGCAGTTCAGCTTTTCATAACAGAGTTGCCATTCAAGCAGTGGCCAAGTCTGGGCTTTCCTCAGTTTTCAGTATACACAGTAGACGTATGTAGTAGTCACTATTTAATAGTCTCTGTCCCATTCCCTAATGCAGGGGTTTTCAACCTGTGGGGCGCGCCCCCCCAGGGGGGCGCCAGCACCTGTCAAGGGGGGCGCGAGCATCAATTAATTCAGAGACATTGCCTTGAAGATTTATGAATACGAGCTTTCAAATCTTAAGCCATCCGCTAGGGGGTAATCTGACTCCCGCTGTTAGGCGACAGTGAGAATGGTGTAAAATGATTTACGGTTAGTCGTGTCGGAAATCCAACCACGGATTGGCATGTTGTTATCTCAGAAACAGGCTCAGCCATCACATTGAATCAGGTAAACTGGTTATATATTTATGTTTCAGTATAATTACGCACGCTATACCAGGCAGGGGTGGTTCTGAACCCTTTTTAGGTGGGTTTCAGCCCCCCAAAACTATCTTAACGATCAGGCCAGTGCTGTTTCCTCAAGAAAGTTTTTAATTCTCATGTGTTTTAAGTCTTGTCAATTTAAACAATAAAGTAATTTTAAGCCATTTAAGCCCAAGACATCTCAACGCGGTACTCACGCGCTGTGATAGAGCATTTCTGCATGCCTGCGCGCACAAACAGATAGCCTTCTGAGACAACAGGTGAATACCAGTGGCTGTCTTGAGGAATATCCTCGTAAGCACAGTCGGTTGTTTCAAGTGAACGTAAACAGTAAAGTAAATATCAAATGTACATCAGTATAACGGATCCGTGCATTTCTTATGTAAATAATGTTAATCAAAAAGAGCGAGTGAAATTAGACAAACTTGGGGGGGCGCATGTCCTAAAAGTTTGAAAACCCCTGCCCTAATGCACTGGTGTCCAAACTTTTAACTAGAGATGGCAAGATGGCGGCGCGCACAGACGCAGCGGCTTTAAGCTCTCCCGTTTGGTGCTTTTCGTTGGTGTTTTTGTTTGTTTGTCTACTCGTAATTGTTGAAATCAGTCAGGCGAATTACAGTTACAGGTGATTAGATATCTTAAACATTGGTTTTCGATGTAATCAAGCGGTTACAAGCGAATTTATGGAGCTACACAACATACCGGAGGAGATAGCCAAGACACCGGGGTGTCCATGGATTGTTATCGGCTCTAGCAAGCGACGAAGGCGGAGGAGATACAGGAAACAAAAGCGCGGATGCCGGTCGGGCCTGCTAGTTCGGCTAAAGAAACAACCACGTAAACCACCGCTTCCAAGTGTATTTCTCACTAACGCCAGATCACTTGCCAACAAAAGGGACGAACTACAACTGCTGATCGCCACGAACAATATCATGAAGGACTGCTGCATTCTTGTTATAACAGAGACATGGCTGAACCCGCTCATACCTGACGCCACTATGGAGCTAGCTGGATGGATAGCATTCCGCTGGGACAGAAACAAAGATTCTGGTAAGACCAGGGGTGGTGGGCTCTACATTTACATACACGAGGACTGGTGCACCAACGCTAAAATCATAGACAATCACTGTTCTCATGACTTGGAATATTTAACCGTTAAATGCAGGCCTTTCTATCCGCCTCGGGAGTTTGCCGCTGTTTTGGTTACAGCTGTTTACATCCCACCTGACGCTAACGCAAACACGGCTCAAAGCTACTTGCTGCATGCTCTAAACTCCAATCAGACTATACATCCTGACGCTGTTCACATCGTAGCAGGGGATTTTAATCATGCAGACTTAAAAAGAGTTCTTCCCAAATTCCATCAGCATATCAAATGTGCAACAAGGGGGGAAAACATCTTGGACAAGGTGTACTCAAACGTCAAGAGAGGTTATAGGTCAATTCCACTGCCTCATTTAGGGCAGTCAGACCACCTTTCTGTGTTTTTAATCCCTGCATACACCCCTTTAAGAAGGAAAGCGCCCATCACTACCAAGATTGTGAAACAATGGCCAGAAGGAGCCTCTTCTCAGCTCCAAGACTGCTTCGAAAGAACCAATTGGGATGTCTTTGATAATCAGGATTTGGAGGAGTACACATTAACAGTACTCTGTTATATTAAGAACTGTGTCGACAATGTCACTGTTGACAAACGCATCCGGATTTATTCCAACCAGAAGCCATGGATGACCAGGGAGGTCAGGACCCTTTTAAAAGAACGTAATGCTGCCTTCAGGTCCAAAGATAAAGCCCTCTACAGTACAGCCAGAGCCAACCTTAAGAAAGCCATCAAGGGTGCAAAAGCAGAGTATAAAAGAAAGATTGAGGACCACTTCACCCACAACGACCCACAGCGACTTTGGAGGGGGATTCAACACCTCACAAACTTCAAAACCATTAGTCACAAAATCTCTGACGCTAATGTCTCGTTGGCTTAACTGCTTCTTTGAACTTAACTGCTTCTTTGCCCGCTTTGAGGTGAAGGCGACAGAGACGGTCACATCACTCACACCCGCCCCCAGTGGATACGCACCCCCATTCACAATACAGGAACACAGGGTGAGGAGTGTGCTCAGGGCTGTCAATCCAAGGAAGGCAGCAGGCCCAGATGGAGTGACAGGAAGGGTGCTCAAAGAATGCGCAGATCAGCTCTCTGCAGTCTTCACAAAGATCTTCAACCTGTCCCTGTCAACAGCCACCATCCCATCCTGCCTGACGTCAGCAATAATTATTCCATTACCGAAGAAAACAGCCATCAGTAGTCTTAACGACTACTGTCCGGTTGCACTTACCCCAGTTATAATGAAGTGCTTTGAGAGGTTGGTTCAGCAGCACATGAAAGCCATCCTCCCAGACACTTTCGACCCATATCAGTTTGCATACAGAACCAATAGGTCCACAGAGGATGCCATTGCTACTGCCCTGCACACAGCATTGCTCCACCTGGAACACCCAGGCAGCTATGTGAGGATGCTTTTTATTGACTATAGTTCAGCGTTCAACACAGTCCTTCCTGACAGGCTGAAAGCTAAGCTGCTGGATTTAGGTCTCTCTCCATCTATCGGTCACTGGATTAAGGACTTCCTGACTAACCGCCCTCAGACGGTTAGGCTAGGCTCTCATTTCTCCTCCACTTTAACTCTGAGCACAGGCGCCCCACAAGGCTGCGTGTTGAGTCCACTTCTCTACGTCCTTTATAGTCATGACTGTATTTCAATCCATCCTACCAACACTGTCATCAAATTCGCAGATGACACAACCATAGTTGGACTCATCTCAGGAGGAGATGAAACAGCTTACAGAGATGAAATTCAGAGACTGACGGAATGGTGCACAGCAAATAACCTGGTTCTGAATGCTTCAAAAACCAAAGAGCTCATCATTGACTTCCGAAAGCACAATACAAACCTTACACCATTGCACATCAGCGGGGTCTGCGTGGAGAGGGTTCCGGCTTTCAGATTCTTGGGCATAAACATCACTGAGGATCTTTCCTGGAACACAAACACTTCAGCAGCGGTCAAAAAAGCACAGCAGCAACTCTATTTCTTGAGGACACTGAGGAAGAATCATCTGCAAGAGCAGTTGTTAGTGTCCTTCTATCGCTGTGCCATTGAAAGCGTGATAACTTACTGCATCTCTATGTGGTATGCCAGCAGCTCAGCGGCAGACAAGAAAGCTCTCCAGTGGGTGATCAATTCAGCACAAAAAAATGATTGGCTGTCCTCTGCCTTCCTTAAAGGAGATTTACACTGTATGCTGCCTCGGAAGGGCGGCGAACATTTTAAAGGATCCCTTCCACCCTGGACATCATTTGTTTGAATTGCTGCCCTCTGGTAAACGTTTTAGGTCCATTAAATCAAGGACCAATAGACTGAAGAACAGCTTTTACCCCAGCACTATACGGGAGCTGAACACCGTCAGCATACACACACACACACACACACAACACAAACACATAATAAATGAGAAATGCACCAATCTGATGGGGCGTCTTATACCTCAACCGACATAGCACCGATACAAAGAGAGAATTGAGTCTCATTTTCAGCTCAATGACTCTCGACGCATGTGGCAGGGACTAAGGACCATCTGTGCCTTTGGAAACAAATCCTCCGCGGAGGTGAGAGCAGATCCGTTACTGGCCGACGAATTAAACACCTTCTACGGCCGCTTTGAATGCAATGGCGGCAGCGTGGCTCTGCCGAGCAGCGCGTCAGGAAGCAGCAGGCAGAGGAGCGAGAATCATGTGATCACCGTGTCGGAGGACGAGGTTCGGAGAGCACTAAAGAGAGTGAACATCAGGAAAGCGGCTGGACCTGACGGAATTACCGGCCATGTTCTGAGGTCCTGCGCTGATCAGCTTGCTGGTTTGTTCACTTCTATCTTCAACGAGTCCCTTGCTACCTCTGTAGTTCCCACCTCCTTTAAAAAATCCATCATCATCCCTGTGCCTAAGAACAATAAACCCTCTTGCCTGAATGACTATCGACCAGTGGCCCTCACATCTATAGTCATGAATGTTTTTGAGAGACTTGTTAAGAGCCACATTAGCTCATCCATCCCTGTTACTTTGGACCCTCTTCAGTTTGCATATCATCCCAATAGATCAACTGATGATGCCATCTCTCACATTCTCCACTCCTCCCTCACACACATTGACAGCAGCAATGGGAACTATGCAAGGCTGCTATTCATAGACTATAGCTCAGCTTTCAACACCATAGTCCCCATCAAGCTGACTAATAAACTCACAGGCCTCGGCCTAAACACTTCACTCTGCGACTGGATTCAAGACTTCCTCACCGGCAGACCTCAAGTGGTGAAGGTAGGCCAGTACACCTCAAACTCCATCACCCTGAATGTAGGAGCCCCACAGGGTTGTGTCCTGAGTCCCCTGCTCTACTCTCTCTACACACATGACTGCGTGTCCTCCCACAGATCCACATCTATTATCAAATTTGCTGATGATACTGTGGTTCTGGGCCTCATTTCCAATAATGATGAGACCGCATACTTGGATGAGGTGGAGAGACTTACATCATGGTGCCAGGACAACTGTCTCTCTCTGAATGTGAGCAAAACTAAAGAGCTGATTGTGGACTTCAGAAAGAGACGCCTGCTGCCCTACACTCCTCTTATGATCAGTGGGACCCCTATGGAGAGAGTAAGCAGCTTCAAGTACCTCGGTGTAAACATCTCAGAGGACCTGACTTGGACTACACACATTCAAACACAGGTTAAGAAAGCCAGGCAAAGACTGTACCATCTGCGACAGCTGAGGAAATTCAGGGTCTCTCCAACAATCCTGAAAACTTTCTATTCAGGGACCATAGAAAGTGTATTGACTCAGTGCATCTCAGTGTGGTATGGAAACAGCTCCAGCCAAGACTGCAAGGCCTTGCAGAGAGTTGTGCGCTTAGCTGAGCGTATCTCAGGGTCTGCTCTCCCCTCTCTGCAGGACATCTACCTCAAACGCTGCAGAAGCAGAGCTGTCAAAATCACCAAGGACTCAAATCACCCTGGAAACTGTCTATTCACTCTGCTGCCATCTGGTAAGCGCTTCGGCAGCCTGATGGCAAAAACTGAGAGACTTAGGAGGAGTTTCTTCCCCCAGGCCATCAGGCTCCTGAACTCAAACTCGGCCTCTTAACTTCATGATGACTTCACTTACTAATCACTCACAATCAGTAATATATTCACACTCATTATTATCTACCTCATACTGACAGTGTAATTTGCACACAACACTTTCTGTATCTTGATATCTTATCTTATTTTTTATATTTATTATTTTTGTGATTGCTGCTCAAGTCAACCATGTTCAACCTGTTTGCACATTCCTCTCTCGTACAGTCATGCTTATCTTAATATTTAATTCTACAGCATACTGTCATGCACATTCTTTTATACTTTATATTTTATATTCTGTGCTTTATATCTTTTTTATTCATTTTATTTTATGCATACTTCCCTTGTGTTGTATTCTACAATATTTGCACTGTCCATGGAGCGGACCTGACTCACATTTCACTGCTGGTTATACAATCCCTGTATAGTCGTGTATGTGACAAATAAAACTTGAACTGAACTGAACTGATCCCTCTGTATACCTCTTGGTGTGTCTATTTAGTCTATTAGTATAAGTTTACATCGTATATTGTTCAGTTTGTGTTGTGCGTATATTCTGCGTATATTGTGCTCACTGTGCAATATTCCTGTGCAATATCTGACTGTTTTTTTGCACTGTACGGATTGCTCTAATTTCGCTGTACTTTTAGTATAGTGACAATAATAAAGAATCTTGAATCTAGAGAGGGCCACCTTCCTGTAGAGTTTTTGACAATGTCATCAAGTTTCTGATAACTTCTGTGCCATCACAGAAGTTACACTGGCAATCTGGCAAAACTCACCCCAGAACATATATTAGGGCCTATGGCCACCTGGCTATTCCTGGCAATAGCCCTACTTTTAAATTGACACCTGCCATGGTGTTTCTTGTTGTCTCTGATAAATTAATAAATTACTTAGCATACCCGGTTAAAGAAGACACTATTTGTAACTGATATACAGCGGGTAAAATAAGTATTCAATACGTCACGATTTTTCTCTGTAAATAAATTTCTAAAGGTGCTGTTGACTTGACATTTTCACCAGATGGTGGTAACAACCCAAGCAATCCATACATACAAAGAAAACAAAACAAATAATTTCATAAATTAAGTAAGTTATGTGTAATAAAATGGAATGACACAGGGGAAAAGTATTGAACGCATGAAGAAAGGGAGGTGCAAAAAGGCATGGAAAGCCAAGACACCAGCTGAAATCGATTAGTAAGTAGAAAGCAATCCTGCTCCTTGTCTGTGGAAATTAATATTAGCTGGTTCAATCCCAACACCTACAGTACCAGGATGATGAAGATGAAACAAGAGTGGACATTTCAGCAAGACAATGATCCCAAACACAGCCAAGGAAACTCAATAGCTGCAGGAATGGCCCAGCCAATCCCCTGAATTGAATTCAATAGAAGATAAGAACTAAAGATCAGAGAAATACATTTCAGTAGTTCAATACTTTTCTCCTGTCATTCCATTTTATTATACATTACAACTTAATTTCTGAACTTATTTGTATGTATGGATTACTTGGGTTGTTACCAACATCTGGTTAAAATGTAATGTCAACAGCACCTTTAGAAATATATTTACTGGGAAAAAGGGTGACTTGTTCAATATTTATTTTACCCACTGTGTGCGCTACCTGCTAAACAGGTCACAGACATACAGAAGCACATCAAAACCCCTACATGTGTGATGGATTTCAAAACAGTATGTGTATGTTTTGATTAACACACTCTCTCAATAATACTTTTGATACCTCTTTTATCAATTAAAGAGGTTCCTGTTCAGGAAGAGAATATAGATCTCTTTCCCATATCCTTCCTGTGTCAGCACTGCAACATTGACAAGAAAACTCTCATTGAAGGCCTCTATGAGGCAACAGTTCTTTCAGCTTGTGAAAGGGTTGCATTCACTAGTTCTATAAATCTTGGAGGAGCCTGTTTTTTTTCCCATCAAATTTGGGGGCTGCCAATGTAGCAAAATGGTGAGTGAACCACCTGCCAAAAAAACACACTCTGATGTAATGTTTTGTAAGGTGCAATGTCCAAAGTATGCAAATCAAAAAAGGAAAGAACTCGACACTTACTAAATACAAATTTTTAAAAGCAAACCATGTGGGTACTGTTTTAAATTGTGCGAGTTCTGATGAAGACTTAAGTCAAAATGTTAACCGCATGGTTTGTTATTAAAATTTTAGTAGCATTTAAAAAGCATTTAGTAACCATGCAACGTCATTCCTTTTTTTTTCTTTTTTTTAACAAATCTCCTGTACCTGCTGATTTGATCAAGAAATTATCATACTTTCCACTTTGTACGTGGCAAAATATTTATTCGGCTTCTAATTTGTCCATGTGTGGTCTATTTTTTCCATGACCAATAATGTAACCTCCCTACCATTGGCATGATACATGCTGGGATAGGCTCCCTTCTGTGACCCTACAGTGGATAAAACAGAATGGATGGATGGATTATTGGAAAGGTAAATACAGTATCCCAAGTTTGGGTCCATGAGCATTTCTTCTGGTTGATGGTCAGTTATGCCATTTGGAGTCTTTAAATAACATCTTTAATGTATACAGAAGCTCCTCCCATGCAGGACCCACTGTAGCTCACCACATCATATAGGCAGTTGTGGCCTGAAGGTTGCAGGTTCAATTCTCAATACCGACAGGAAATGTTGGTTGGGGGAGTGAATGAACAGCATTCTCTTCCACCCTCAATACCCACAACAGAGTTGCCCTTGAGCAAGGCACCGAACCCCCAATTGCTTCCCAGGCACTGCAGCAAAAATGGCTGCTCCGTGTGTGTGTGTTCACTACTGCTCCTAATGTGTGTGCACTAACTTGTATGGGTTAAATATAGAGTATTGGTTACCATACTAGGCCTTCACGTCACTTAACATTAATCTTATAAAAGTAGTGCCCCATGGACATAAAATGGCATGACAGTATTCTGGTTACAGTGTGTATGGAAAAGCTGTATAACAGAAGCATTCATTCCTGCTCTTGAAGATCTGACCTTCCTGCAGAGCTTATGTCCTTAATCAAACACACTTGATATTACATTTATAAATATTACATGCCATTGTGTTAGAGTAGCAATGGAACTCAGCTCTGTAGGGAAATAGATCTCTAGATTTTGACCCCCCCCATGTGCATGAACAATTGGGACTTGCCTGTATCCTTTACAAATATTTAAATGACAATAGTTAATTAATGCATTATTTAATGAATAAAGTAAGTGTTAATTTACAGCCTTGATAAATAATCATACAACCAAGTTATCCAACTTGTCTGTATTTCGTGAAACACTACATCAAGAGATCATCAATCCATGAAGTAATAAATGCATAGTAACTCACAGCAGACATACAATTGAACATAGTCCTGCACCTGTGCTCTCTGTTTGCAATGAAAGGGGGTTAGAGACTAACATGAGGGCCTCTGGGCCGGTGGTACAAAACCAGGACCAGTCCCAAGATGCAAATCAGCCCCCAGACCGAGTTTTGGAGCATGTAAGTCAGAGTCAGGGGAGAGGTGTTGTGTGACGGGCTGAATCTCAGCCGAAGCAGGTCTCATGCCTCACCTAACCCATTTCTCTCTGACTGACTTTATGCAGCCTATTCATTGTCCTGGTTTTAAAAAGACACACTTAAGCATAGTAATCTATATCATAATGCTACACTGTACTTCTGTAAGAAGTATTACAAATTCAGTTTCTTGGTGTATCTTCAATTGTTTTGTCAGTTAGGAATGAGCAATATGCTAGGCTAAATTACTTCAAAGAAAATTGATGATTTATGATCCCAGAATGGACAGGTGGGATTATTGTAGGGATAAAATGTAAAAACTAAAAGAATCATATTCCTACAGAAGCCTGTTACAAAATTGGATTCATATGATTCAAACGATGTACATTAATCTTAAGCAGTCATTTCTAAAACAACACTCAGTATGAGCTTTTACTAAGAAAACACCCACCAAAACAGCTTTGATCCTGTGAGGACAGAAGAATCTAGAAAACACAGTCTAATTCACCATCAGGGACCGAGTCCAGAAAGCATCTCAAAAAAGACCCTGCCTCCTATCAACAATTGTAAATCCTCCTGGCCTCACGATGTTTATAAAGGCGACTCCACAATCTGACCTGCATCTTTACGGCTAAAAACGTCTATCCGGTAAGAAGCATGCTTTTCCTTGTCTTTTCTCTATTTTCAATATTCATGTTGTGTGTATTCATAGCCCTAAATACTGTTATGCATGCCTTTTCATAATGTCAATATTTTAAGTTTGCCACGGGCTTTTTACATTAAATGAATGATCATGGGAAAAATAGGATAATCTTGCAGTTGTTTGGGTTATGCTTGGAGTATTTTCAACAATTCCAAATTAACCATAAATAATTGTATACAAGTAATATTACAATGTAAAATGAGTATTGGTATTGAGAGCTTATTGTTACTTTTGGTACAAGCTTTCAAGTTTTCATATGATAGGACTGTCTTTTCTCACTATTATAAGTGTAACTATAAACATAATATGCTGATTGTTCTAAAATTTTGCTAGCTAGACAATGACAAAAAAAAGTATACAATTTAAATATGAGATTTGTAGATTGAGAGTGGAAAAAATCAACCAGATACTTGATGTTTGATGTTTGATACTTGATCTTTTGAGCAAGAAAAACTTTATTTACTGGTTAAAAATGAAGGCATTTATTGCAGTACGTTAAACTTGATGAGATTATCAATAATATGAAGTCAGCAAATGATCAAAACAGTGTAGTGATTTAGAAATTTTGCACAATTGAGACAGCATCACATTGAATACCATGCTGGAAAATTACTCATTTTCTGGTCTACTGTAGTCAAAATATAGTTTCAACACTCAGCTCAGCCTATAGTGTCATAATATTACCAATATTATTATGAGTATTATAATTATAAAAAGTTGAGCCTTGATTTCATAAGTGTGTCAGGCTCACACAGTCAATTTAAAAAGCAAAAAGAGCATCTGCCTGGTATAATGCTTTTTTTTTGGAAAATAAAATATTATGTGACCAATTCCCTGATGAACAATTATTATAAATTATTTTATTTATAATGAAACTTAATTAGCTTGATCTTTGTTGTACAGCACTATTAACAAACATTCATCTTCTTACTGATTCTTACAATTTTGGCTTCAACAGAAGTGACTGGTGTTGGGGAAGGAAGCAGGAGCTACTCAAAAAAAGTTACCAATAGTTCAGTTCATTATTCAAAGGAAGGGCACAATACCTTAAAACTGCTGCAAACTGCTTTCAACAGTTGATAATGTTTTCTCCAAATAGTTTGAAAGGGACCGTACATGCAGCCTGAAATCAGTCAAAACACTTCTTTCATATCTACATTTGCTAAGCTGGTGCTGTGCTGGTCACAGCTAGCAGCAGAGAAGTGGTTGGGTTGTGGTCGGCTATTTTGGCTATTACCTTACCACAGGGTTATGATTATGCCAGTGGAAAAATAAAGTTGATTCAAATATAGTTTATGTAATTACATTTTTATGGAACATTAAGATATTTTCTTCGAGTTGAGCACAGTATGACATGGAATGTGCATTAAAGTAGTAACTGGTCAATTCTGTGTTTCATGTTGACTTGTAATTGGGAATTACTTGATTTAGAGCAGTGTTTCCCAACCCTGTATCCCAACAGTAGAAATGTTGGATGTCTTTCATTTCTAACACCCATTTCAGAAGATGAGCAAGCTGAATCAGGTATGTTTGATTAGGGAGACATACAAAATATGTCGTGTTGGGGTACTTCGGGACCAGGGTTGGGAAGCACTGATGTACATGTATAGCTCACAACAGACTTCTCAAATAACTTTGACACTTATCAAAATCAAGTTTTCATTGTTCACCTCTAGCTGGTCGATGTCCCCAGAGGTGAAAGAGAAAAACACAATTGATTAACAGTGTCAGTCCCTGCGAGCCTCCTTATTGTTCAGCAGACGTGCCACTGGAGCATGTTTAGCCTGAAGGCGAAGGGAGTAGGTCAGGGACCTGCTCAGGGTCACAAGGGCCCTTCTAGGCCCAGGTGGACCAGTGGTACAGAGAATGGTATGACAAGAACACATGAAGCTGTCCCTTCAGATTTAATGGGGTGGTGCTTCGTATAAGCTCTGCTATAAAGGTGACCGATGAACCACAGCAGTCTTGCACACGTTATGTTCTATAGTAACTAAACTGAAGTTTTATTATGCATTAATGTTTACCTAAAACTACAAGTTTTTTTGTGATATATTGTGCAAAATAAGTTTCCCAACTCGTGTTCTGGAGGACCCCCAACAGTCTGGTGTGTTTGGGCAAGTTGAAGCTAATTTCTGCAGTACATTCTTCACCCAGGAAGAGGATTGGACACCCCTGGATTAGGGAGAAATACCAAATATGCAGTGTTGGGGGTACTTCAGGGTTGGTGAAACAATATGTTTACCATAAATTTAAATAATGCAATAAAAGATTACATTGTATCAGTACTATTCACAATGTACAAGTGCAGCTGCCTCACATTGCCAAGTCTATACCCTTATATAACCAAGCTGAGGAAACAGGGCAGGTCTCATGTCGTTCTTGTGTGGACCCTGAAGGAATTCCCTTTTGACAGGTGTTTCTGCACAGATGTGTTTTTGTGTACTCTGTGTACTTGTGTTTGTGCAGTTGTGCCACTACTCTCGGGATATGCAACAGGATAACAGGATAATATCCTCAGGGGAAGACACTGTTTGTAATAGCTGATGTATTGCCACAAAATGTGAGATGATCTACAAATTGCCCTTAAGACTGAATCTGGTCAAATTATCTTTACTAAACAGAACTTATTACCACTAAGGAAAGTGTAGAGCAGGTTCTTCAACTCCAGACCTCGAGATCTAGGGTAGACTGAGTACAGTAGAGACACTTTCTGCTTTTTTCATCACTACACAAAAACTAGATGCTGAAATGAAGTGATTTTTCACATGATATTTATTTTGCTTGTGTACTAAAATATCATAAATTGATAATAGCCATAAGTAGTTTATATTTTCCACAATTAGCTCATAAACATGAGGTGCATTTTTGTCTCAACTGTACCCATATGGTGTACAGTTGAAGCAGTAGCATGGTACAGTTGAGACACCCATTCTTAATGCTCTAAAGCTTAAAGATCTAACCATTTATTGCAAATGTAATAAATTACAAAATTACAGTTTTAAATAATTAGTTTAAAAAATAAATGTATTTATTTCCTTTATTTAATTCAGATTCAGTTAATCAAAATAGGAACATATTTAACACTAGAAAATATATGGCAAACAGTACAAATGTAAACATAACAGTAAAAATAATATACATACCTGTATATTCTATAACCCTATCCCTAAACCTAAGCTTCATTCAAATCTTTCAGCATTTTTACATTTGCAATCATTCTGTATGATTTATAAGCTTGTTTCATCATAGGGACCTAAAAAATATTCCCATAAGGCTAGAATTTACTGGTATTACAATACTTGTGTATGGATGGAAATAGTAGTACACAAACACACACAGCCTCTGTATGCATTTTATTTTCTATGATTGAACTGTTAATGTATACAGTACATAGCAACCTAAAGGGTGTCTCAAATGTACCCACTTTACCACCTTGTATATTTTTTAAAATGCTATGAAATCCTTTTAACATTCATGTTAGAAAATATGTCCATTAATAATAGACAGTTGAAATATCACAAATATAATTTAACAGAATTTGCATAGCATATGTGTAAATGTGACTCATCCTATTATCATAACACTGTACAACTAAACAGCATGTGAAGCAATGGGACACCAATCCGGGTACAATTGATACACTGTGTCTCAACCATACCCCACTGATGCTCACACGTTTCTCTAGATTATGAAAAGACCTTGCATGGCACAATGTCATAAAATAGGTCTATTTTTAGAGCACAGGGTAATGTTTGCAATGATAATATGTTAAAGGGGTGGTTGACTGGTTTTTTTCTAGGCTTGATTGTGTTTATGGGGTGCAGTCTAGCATGTTCATGCTTGGTTTTTTTAAAAACGCATTATTTTACACTTAATTTACCTTTATTCCACACTGCACTGTCCCTTCTCTGACACACGCCTCGATTTATTTCCTGGTTTTATGAAGCTCCTCCTTCAGAGAACGCGATGGGCTGAGATTGGTTAGCTGGCTCAGTGTGTTGTGATTCGCTAAACCAACAGTATGCGTCTGAACGTCCCGCCCCTCAGCTCAGTGGCATGTGCTCCGGTTGAATTGTAAACAGTGGCGTTGTCTATAATGCTTATCAATTTGAGACCCAGAGGATATTAGTGAAGAGGATCATGCAGAACCTGTGCAAGCACAGCTCTTAATGGTATGTTTGGTTGTTGTTGTCTCATACTTTTAAATACGCTGCTATTTGTAAGTGCTACTGCTTCTGTTAGCTTTTAATATACGGTTTTATCCTGATTAAAGCTTTAATACAGCACAGCAACCGCACGCATGTCCATTTATAATGCTTCTCATTGCTGTGTGAAAATAAGTGTATAATTGGAACAGTTTGTTGGAGCTGATCTGACGATTTGAATGAGAGAGAGAGATGCAGAGCAGGGGGATAAGAGGAACGGTATTAAGAACCGCTGCTTTAGAACACATGATTTTGAAACTTGTGAATCCATTAGAATCGTTAGAAGACAGAATCGCGATTCATATGAATAGATTTTTATGTACATCCCTAGTTTGCTCTTCCTCTTCTTTAAAGCAGCGCAGCATGGCCTCGCCCCCTTTGCTGCGTGTTCCCGGGGGCAGGGTTTATCTGGGTCCGTGACGTATCAGACCCGGGAAGTAACTCGTTGTAGTCCTTTACCTGTCATTTTTGTAGGCATTAACCTGCCAGAATTTTAAAAGACGATATCTCCATTTGCATTGAGCTTTCAGCGCCGCAACTCTGCAGATATTGTTTATGCTCAAACAGCAACATTACACACTAACTAACGTTAAAAAAGTGAAATCGCAATCAACCACCCCTTTAAGTTTAACAATCATAAAAGAATAATAAGCAATCAATTGTGGAAGGGACATGGTGAAATGAAAATCTTGGTGAACTTTTGCCGATATCTTCGGAGTGGAAAGACGCACACATTTCAAAATTTCCCACAATCAAAGAGAACACTAAAACACGTGGAGCAAAAATCACGGCTCGGGGTTCTTGTGTACGCAAGTTATTTAAGGTGTTTCAACTGTACACATGTCTCAAATGTACTCAGTCTACCCTACTTTACAGCAGAGATTAGCTCCAACCTGGATTAAACACCTACCTGCAACTTTGTATGACCTTGATTAATTTGTTCAGGTGTGTATGATTAGGGTTGTAGCTTAACTCTGCAGGACAGTGGATCTCGAGGTTCAGAGTTGAGGGCCCCTGGTGTAGAGTAAGGGTAACCAACCCTCCTCCTGGAGGGCTACAATCCTGCAGACTTCAGTTCTTACCCTTCTGCAACACACCTTCCTGTTGTTTTAAAGTAATCCTAAACACCTTGATTAGCTTGTTCAGGTGTATTTGATTAGGGGTGGAGCCAAACTCTGCAGGACAGTGGCCCTCCAGGAGCAGGATTGGTCACCATGTAAGGATCTTTCTAACAACAAAAGATCTAAATCTGATATAAAATTCAAAAACGGTCATCATTAATGTCAACAGGCATTCCAAATGATATTGGCTTGTTATATATGTTCAGTCAACATTATCATTTTCATTTATTTCAGAATTTCATTCACTGGTTTCAGTTCCTCATACTTCATGGAGAGTCAATTGCGCTACGACACAAGTTTCAGCACCATCCTCAGAAACAACCTGCCCTCCTCTAACCTGACAACCGATTCAGTCAACACGACACACGCTGTCAGTGTGTTTGGAGGGTGCGAACAAATGTTGAGTGGTATCATTTTCGACCTAACTTTGCAATCCTTTAATGTGATCATAGGAATACCTGCCAACATCCTGGTCCTCGCAAACCTAATAAAGACCCGGAATGAACCTTTAACTTCTGACATCTTCCTGGGCTGCCTGGCTTTCATGGACGCCTACTTTGGATTCATGACAATCATATCATTCCTCAATCTCTACCACTGGAAGAGTGCTATGGGTTGGATGGCTTTGAAGTTCTCCTATGGTGTGAAGGACACCAGTGGGCCGCTTTTCCTCTCCTGCGTCTGTCTGGACCGCTTTATAGCCGTTATCTTCCCCATCGCATTCGGACAGTTGAAGGACATCAAATACAGGATCGGCCTGACCATCGTGATTCTGCTGCTCACTTTTGCTTATGCTTCGGCCAAAACTGTTGGTGGCCTCCCAAACTTTGAGAAGGTTTTCACTGGTGAGGTCTTGTTTGCCTTCACTTGGATGGTGGTGTGTAACGTGGCCATCCTCTGGGCCCTGAAACGCTCACGGGCCTCTGGTAAAGATGAGATGAATCCTATGAAAAGAAAGGCCTTTAAGATGGTGCTGTCTATCTTGATCATAATCATAAGCAACTATCTCCCTCCAGTGGCTCTGTTCCCCTTTGAAGACCATTACCCACATCATGTCTTCAGTTGCTATGTGCAGCCAGTATGTTTTGCCTTTGTAAACATCAGCAGCACTATCCAGCCTTTAACTTACTTGTCCCGCTTAGAAAAAGTACCATTCTTGCCTGAATCTTGTGTGAAGAAGTTAAGCTGCAAAGAAAAAGGAAAAGCCCTCAAAGGAATGGCATCTCCCTGAAACAGCATCTGAAATATGCTGTTAAAATTATTTAACATGCTACTGTAGTAGTAACTGAATTTCCATAGTTTGCTACATATACCTGTTATAATCATAGGATCTATTATAAATTGATCTTGGATATTTTTAGCAAAAAATATATATTGTTCTGGAGGTTTTAGACTTTCTTTCAGTTATGTCTTTGATGAACTGCAACACAATTCATTTTCTCAAATCATTCTATATGCAGTTATACATAGTTTATACATTTCTAAGCAATAATATATAACTATATATATATTACAGCAGAATTTAATTTTGTTTGCATCATTGAATCACCATTTTCTTGTCTATAACTGTAAAGCTGCTTTGAAACAGTCTGTACTGTATAAAGAGCTATATAAATGAAGGTGATTGTGAATAAACCTGAATAGAACATTCAAAGGTTTATTTAAAGACTTAAATAAACCACCATGTGTAACAGAGCAAAAATAAGGAAAGTCCTTTATGGAAAGTTGCTTTTTGATCTATTTGTAATGGACCTCAGAAATAAATCTATTTAATCTAATGTTCAAATGTTTGTTATTTGTCATTTTCCATCGTTATCACATTTCATATTTAATTTAAAATGTGTTCCCATAAGGCAATGTTGGCTCTGACTTACCACAAGTGCATCCAGTGGCTTCATCTTTTCTGCGTCTCAGGTTTACGTTGGTTCAAGAGTCATCACTGGGGTCAAGCAAAGTTTACAATTGGCCCCAATCCTCTACCAGGTGGGTTAAGATCTGGATAACATCAATCACTGCAAAATCAACCAATCAGGGTGATTGAATCGTGTAGTATAGTGGTGTCATTTTATAGTATGCATGGGAAAATGTTTAGTCTTCACAGGTTTTTAAAAATACCAAAAATAAATAGAACATGTAGTGTCTTAACAAAACTCAGTTTCAAAGCAGACTGTTTCTGTCTTTGTAAAATGTGTGTACACACCTTGTAGATGTTTTTCCAACATTGGTTATCCTTTTCAACTTGGTCACAAACAGTGGAATTCACTGTCTTAAATATCACTATCGTAATTACAGTGTATATGTGAAGTTTTTGCTGCAATCCTTTTTCACTGAATTTCGTACCCGCTCACTAAATTTACAAACTCTCAGAACAAACGTTTGGCGGTAGCGAGGGAAAGAAAAGAAGAAGCCATTAGTTTTATTTGAAGTCAGTGTACCATCAGAATGATTTTTAAATGGATATTTCAAGGTAAAAATAAGAAAATAAATAAACAAACCCACATACATTTCCTTTAAAATGTAGGTGTTTATTCACAAGGGGAAAAAAAAGAATTTGTTTTCAAGCTGCTGTTGCGTTCACAATTTATCAATCAACATATATTTATATAGCAGATTTAAAAACAACTCCAGTTGACCAAAGTGCTTTACATATCTAAACATTAATGAATACAGACAAATACACAACAATATCCATCACTGACCAATGTCCCAACAGCTAGGGCCAACTGTATGCCAGTAAAGTTATGATTTCAACATTGATTTAAAACGGTCTAATGAGTCACATGATCTAATGTGCAATGGGAGACTATTCCGAAGACGTGGGGCTGCCACAGAAAAGGCTCAATCACCTTTGGTTTTCAACCGTGATTTGGGAACATGTATAAGCAAACTCTCTGAAGATCTTAGAGGTCTAGCAACACAGTGCTGCTGCAACAAACATGAAATGTACTCTGGAGAAAGGCCATGCAAACCTTTAAAAGCCATTATCAAAACTTTATATTGGGTTCTAAAATCAACAGGAAGCCAGTGCAGCGAAGCCCGCACCGGAGAAACGCTGGACCACTTCCTTGTGCCAGTCAACAGTCTAGCTGCAGCATTTTGTACTAGCTGCAGCCGTGAGAGCAGATTCTTAGACAACCCTAAATATAACGTGTTGCAATAATCCGATCTGGATTAAATAAAAAGCATGAATCATGGTTTCCATGTCCTCAAAAGACAGAATCCTCTTCAATTTGGCAATAATGCGCAATTGATAGAAGCTACTTTTAACAACAGCGCTGACTTGTCTATCAAACTTCGACTCTGAGTCAAAGATTACACCAAGGTTTCTTATTTGAGTGTTGATATTAGTGGCCAAGGGGCCAATATGTACAGAAAGCTGTTTGGCTAACTTTGGGGGGCCAAAAATCACCACTTTCGATTTGGACTCATTGAGCTGCAGAAAACTAGAAGCCATCCATGCCCTTATTTCATCCAAACACTCAAAAGAAAATTGAAATATTGGAGTCATTGTTACATTTTAGGGGCAAATACAGCTGGATGTCATCAGCATAACAATGATAAGCCACATAAAATTTTTGACAAATTAGACCCAAAGGAAGCATATACAGTATAGAGAGAACAACACAGGACCAAGACATGAGCCCTGAGGAACCCCCGAGGAAATAAACTGTGAAGATGAAATAAAGCTTCCGATCTCCACCGCAAAGGATCTTCCATGTAGATAGGATGAGAACCACTTTAAAGCAACCCCCTTAATCCCCCCCCCCCCCAACTCCTGCAAACGGTCAAGAAGAATTTCATGATCCACGGTGTCAAACGCTGCGCTGAGATCCAGAAGCACCAAAACAGCACAATTCCCAGCATCTACAGACAACAACAAATCATTTTACACTTTGAGAAGGGCAGTTTCAGTGATGTGTTGAGACCTGAAACCAGACTGAAATTGATCAAAAATGTTGTTTTCATTTAAAAATGTAGAAAGTCGATTAAGAACCACCTTCTCCAAAAACTTAGCCAAGAAAGGCAGTTTTGAAATTGGTCTGTAATTGTTTAACACTGAAGGATCCAGAGTGGGCTTTTTCAAAAGAGGCTGCACCAAGGCATGTTTAAAATAAGATGGAACAACACCCTTTGAAAGACTCTGATTTATTATGGACAGGATCATAGAACACACCACATCCCAAATCTGAGTTAATAAACGAGGTGGGATAACATCTAGTGAACAATAAGATGGCTTAAGATGTTGTACAACAACTACTAACAACTCGGACAGAGAAATGGGCTCAAACATAGAAAACTGAGCATAAGTGCAAGAGTCAAGCCGAGCTAGGAGACAGACAGGATTTGAAGCAGAGATTGAGATATTAGCTGTAGTAGAACTGATCTTATCCACAAAAAATTGTGAGACATTCGCAGGCTTTTTCAGAATTATCAAAAGCAGCTGAATCCACAGTATTCAGGACTGTATTTATTGTACGAAATAGCACTCTCGGACAATGATGATTCTGTGAGATTAGAGCTGAAAAATAATGTGCCTTGTCAGATTTAACAAACTGTTGGTAGGTATGCATACAGTCGCTGAGTATCTCATAGGAGACTTTGAGGTTGTCTCTTTTCCATCTCCTCTCTGACTGTCTCCATTTTTCCAAGTAAGCATTATATGACTGACAGACTGCAACGGTTTGAGTTAAAAATCTTTCTTTGTGTTCTACTGAAGAAACAAAGTTACCTACATCATGGTTACCCTTGAGGTAAGCAGATAAACATCAAATTTTCATTTTTGGGTGAACTATCTCTTTAAGCATCTGTCAAATGTGTATATATGATTAATTTTCCACAGTTTGTATTTTCCCTATTTTAGAGGATACTTTCATGTAGACACCAACACAGGCTTGGAACGGATATGCAAAGGATGCTTACTTTGCGTGTAGAAGTACGGCAGTAACTTCTCTGTAAAGACATGTTTGAAAGTGTATACAAATTCTTGACATGATGGGTTTGAAAAAATCACCTCCCCTTTGTCCCATTTCAGTTGGACCAAGACCCTCTGCAGTTTCTCCTCCATTTTTATAGCAGTTGGGGGTGATGCCATAGCCCTGTATTGCCCATCCCGTAGACAGATGGTCCAGAAGCCATTCTCTGGTCTGGCAGGTACTTCCTGATCTCGCTTCACACGCTCACTGGCCAAGCCCAGGATCCAGTCCTCATTGTCACCAACCTCAATCTCCCAGCTGTGGCTTGCGGCGCTAAAGGCAGTGCAGCCCAGCACCTCTGCACTGATGTGGAAACGCTCAGGGTTACTGGGGAGAACTTGGTTTGGGGTGCTATAGCGGAGACTGGTCAAGTCGTCTGACAGCGTCAAGCAAGGGTGGGCTGTGTTTGGGTCCAGAATTACTGGACCTGACAAACAAAGACAGACATTGAAAACATACACAAAAAAATGTTTTGAGGTTGATGTTGTTACTTGACAACTGGATAACTTTAAATACTAGTCAGCAATTTTTACATCACATGACAAGTCCCATATTATTGAACTATTTCAGTTGTAAAATAAATGAATTGTGGGTATGTATACATGCTTTTGTGTAAGGTTACATTTGTACTGAGAAAAAAGGTACAAAAGCTGACACTGGGGCAGTATCCTTTCAAAAGGTATACTTTTGTACCTTATTTACTCCTATAAGCGGTGCATACTGGTACCTTAAAGGTATTTAGTGCCTAAATAACACATATTAGTATCTTATAAAGGGGTATTGCTCCAGTGATCGCTTTTGTACCATTTTCTGGGAGTGTGAAAAAAGTTCCTTTTAAAACCCCAGTTTCTCTTTAGTGTTGACATTATCAAAACCAGGATTTAGCTGTGTTAAAATTGCCATTGTGAAACTGGACAATAATATACTAATACTAATACACTTTAATTGGCATTTTATTTGTCATTTACAGTTAACTAGTTTGGAATTAAATAATAATTTGAATAAAAGTTAATATGACAAAATTCCTATATACAGCATGCGGTACTATCAGCATTAAATACGTACAGTATAACTATACAGCAAAATAAATTAACCTTACATTAACCCTCTGAGATAATAAGGTTAAAATTTAGGCTATTTTTATCAATGTTCTTTATGTACATTAAAGATATACTTACTGTAAGGTGCAACTGCCTGCATCTTCTCCCAGACCTTGTACTTGAGATTCCCAAGATGCTTAGATTCATTCAACAAAGATCCTGACATGCCTTCCGGGCCCTGAAAGGTAGTCCATGTTCTGCAAACATTTTATTTTATTTTATTTTGAGCACTGGTTTTGCTTTAGAATTACCATTTTGTCATGCCGACATTGAAGCAAAATATTTTATAATGTAAAAGTACAGCAATTCTTAAAAATATATAATATAATCATTAACTAATCTCAGGTTTTATTCATGACAAACCAGAATTTATCATCTTGTGTTTTTGTAACATTTGATGTACAGTATTTATAAATATCCAATTCTAGGCTTAATTGTATGTATTATCCTATACCATGTGAGTTGATGTTGATTCAGTCTTATAGGAAATAAATTGTGATTTTATAAAGTGTGTTACTTTAATAAACTGTAACTGACATAAAAATGACAGAGAGGATATATTTTTGTACTGTATATGGTTTAACAAACTAGCAAGGAAACTTAACGTGGAGCAAATATCCCAAACGGAAAAACTTAATGTGTGACACTGACACTGCAAACTACTTTTAGGTACCACTAAATTAGAAGCAACAGCAAAGAAAAACAAAAAGTAATGAAAAGAAAGTCATAGGCATACTTACCCCTCTATGATAGTTTTGAAGTTCTGTAAAAGATTAACACAAATGAATGACTCAGTGAATGAATGAGGAGGTGTTGTTCCAGCAGATGTCAATATTCTCACCTGCAGCAATGTTAAATCTTCAGCGTTTATGGTTTGCTCCATCGTCATGATCATGTCTGTAAGAGACGATGTCCTCTGAGCGTTTTCATCATCTCTGTTCTTCACAGCCGCAACCCTGCGCTCTTCCTCCTCCTTCAGTGCTGATAACCTGTGCTCTTCCTCCTCATAAAGAAACTGATGGAGCTTGAGAAACTCATCCTTCATTTGTCTCTCAACCCGCTGGGCCTGATTCTAAGATAAATAATTGATATTGAAGAAATCTACTGACTGATCTTTTGACAAAAGCATTATCTGATTAAATATAATATTAACCTTAATGTGCTCCAAAGTAATAGCTGAAGATTGTCTTGCTTTATTGAATTTCTCCAGCTTGCATTGCAGTACCTTCATGACAGCAGTCATTTTATCCTGCAAATAAAATATTGTTAAAGTAAAACCACAGATATATTCCTTAAAGTGTGTAAAATGGTGCTTCAGGAAAGAGATTTTGTGTTGGGCAGCAACTGGCATCAGCAGAAGTGTCTATCACACAATTAATATTAATGAATTAATGAATAATTAATTAAAATAATAATCAAAGAGAAACCAGGGTTATGTAAGTTAACTAATACTAAAACTAAAAAAAAAATCTTATTTTCATTTAGAAAACCTATCGTTTGCAATTTAAGCATTGCGGTTTAAAAACAAGTGATTTTAAGCCGCTAAAATACAGTAAGCTGCGAAAGAGAATTAATTCCTCTATATGCGTGCACTGTTTGAGACACTGTTTCTGAGCGCTGTCAGAAAGGCGCGCACATGTGAAGATGGTGCTCATAGAGCACGGGAGTATTGAACAGAGTAATTTTTGCCGCTTTATAGGCCTTGAATGGATAAATGCACAAACTTGTCTCAAAATGCCCGTCTTTGCAAGTATCCTAGTAAACACAGTGATTTAGGTCTTCCAAGTGAAAGGAAATAGCTGAGAAAGAAAACACATATGTAACAGTATATTGGATCCGGGCAGCTCTTAAAGTGACAGCAGTCTGCTTTAATAAGAAAATATATATATATATTTAATTTGCATACTTTACATACATTTTATACTTTTGATTACTTCATGAAATGTATGTACGTAGTGTTTCTTATTTATTTGTTCTACAGTAGTTTTTTGTCCTATTGCTTGTATAGAAACTATTGCTAGTTTCTTATTTACTTGATCACTGATTAATTACTTGTCTTCAATGAGCTTGAATTTTTTCTCCTTTTTTTAATTAAGGCTATTAGTTTTTTGTTATATGGTATCAAAAATGTTGATATCATAGAGACTTTATTTAAAGCAAATATATATATATATATATATATATATATATTGTGGCGGGAGGAGCAAACGACAGACACAGTGGGTGTGGCGTCAGGCCTCGGAGAGGCTTTTATTAAACAGAAATAATAAAATAAAGTGTCCAAAGGGGAAAAAGTGTCCAAAAGAAACAGGGGGTCTGGTGTCCTCGTCGTGCTACGGGGCTCGTGAAGGAGGGCAGTGTTTTGGAAGGGAGGGTCCAGGTAAGGGGCGGAGTCCGGCGGCAGCACGCGCTCCCGCTCTGGTCCGGGGTGCGAGGGGCGGCGGCTTCATCATAGCGGCGGCTCTTCCTCTTCTTCCGCGGAGTCCGGCGGGACTTGCTCGGCCCGGCATCCTGGCCCGACGGCCGTAAAACGGGTGCGGCTTTCGGACTCTGGTGGCGCGGAAATCCCTCCGCGCTCCCTTCCTGGACCCACGAGGACACCAGCGTGCATGCACGGGGGAAGAGACCGGTCTCCAGAGGAGAGGCGCAGCCGGCATATATACAGCGGCGGTGATGAGGCTCCATTCACTTCAGGTGTGTGCCTCATCACACGCCGCCAGACCTGGCTGTTTCAGCGCCCCTCCTCTCTCACACACCCACTCCCGTCGGGAGCCTGGTGAAGGGCGGCGGTTAAGGGACGGGGAGTGCTGATAATTAGGGGGGGAGGCAGCTGACTCGTCACAATATATACACAGTGTTGAGCAGTAACTAGTTACTGTAACTTAGTTACTGTAATAATATTACTTTTTGCAGTAACTAGTAGTGTAACTAATTACTAATAAGATTTCAGTAATAATATTACAGTTACCATCCATAAAACAGCTTAGTTAGTTAATTTTGATGCCTCAACCCCGCTGATTTAAAATCCAACATTCAAATAATTCCTAGATTTATTTTCATAATTTTCACGACTCGCACATGATCTGAGCACTGTTGTGTAAGTTGTGGCTTTACTTTACTCTGGCATTACATCCCTCTGATCAGCATGTAGTACATTATATTACTAGAATTAAAAATATTTTTGGAAAATTAAACCGTTTCTTACAAACTTATGTGATTTGATAAAATACATAATGAAATATAAACATATATGGGTAATGGAGAAATTACAATTAGCTTCAAGCTACACATGACAATTAATGAGATTAATACAACACTTCTACTTGAATATCACTATTAATTATTGAGTGTTTGTAATAACTGTAATAACTGACTGCAATCCGATGTGGATTTTGGTCAAAGGATGAGGCAGAAATATGTTTTTAGTAACATTTATGTGGAAGATACACTGTTACAATTTCTGTGGGGCAGGAAGAAAAAGTAATGTAACTAGTAGTGTAACTAATTACTGTTGCCAGAAAGTAATAAGTAAAGTAACAATATTACTTTTGAAAGGAGTAACTAGTAATGAGTAATATATTACATTATTTGAGTAACTAGCCCAACACTGTATATACTGTATATATATATATATATATATATATAAACTATAACAGTGTCTCAATTATAGATGAGGACATTTACCACAACCTATGTTGTCATTTGCTAATTTGTCTGCTTCTACCAAGTTTAAATTTTACCAAAATAGTTTGATTGGTTGCACACCTTTTTATGTTAACAACAAAAGATTTGGGAAGTGTTTTCTCTTCCCTTTTAAAAGCTAATATGTCTCTTTATTGTGCTATCCAAACTATGCATGATAAGCTGTATTTGCATTTAACGTTGTTTTCTTCAGAAAAGACCTACACCCCACGAGCTGAGAACAACCAGCACAGAACAACTATAAATCAAGCCTCTCTTTTTCAGCACAAACTTCTCTCTGCAGAATTACCCAAATCCAACTGCGCAAGTACACTCTGATAGATTTATGTCACATTTTGGATGGAGTTGATCACATTTTCCCAGAATACAATAGGACGCATATGCCACAATGAGAGCTTGAAGGAGGGGAATGCAGAAGGTGTTGTTTGAAAGCCTGCCATGATCTTTTTGGCCGAACACTGAGATAATGTCAAAGCGAACTTGATAAACAGCATTCTTGTGCCCTGCCGCTGTAAATCAGTAACAGAGAGCAACACAATGTAACACAGTTTGTCGAGACAATGTGGCACTGTCAAACTCTACCTTGCAGTCCAGAGCCGCCTCTTCCGTGGGAGAGCAGTCGTGACCTTTGTGCATTTTTGAGGCTTGGCACACCACACAGATGGGCTCCTGATCCACCAAACAGAAGAGTTTGAGCTTTTCTCCATGTCTCCAGCACAGAATGTTCGATCCAGATGCGCTGCCCTGGCCTCTGCCCAGCAGAAATGCTTCACACAGGTTTTTGAGGGCCCGGTTTGAAGCAGGGCTTTTCCTGGAGGCTCTTCTCCTGCAGACGGGGCAGCTACGAATGACCACGCTCCCCCAGAAGTGCTCCAGACAGCTCCTGCAGAAACTGTGGCTGCACGGCAAAAGCACTGGATCCTGGAAGATCTCGCAGCACACGGGACAGGAGAGGTCCTCTTCGGGAAGGATTGCAGACATGTCCTCTTGCAGGTACTGGGGTTTTAAGAGGAGGGATTGTAGTCTGGGTTAGACATCGCAGCTGAAGCTGTTGTTGGGTTTACAGGTGTTCTCACTCCGCTGGTTTCATGGAGCTCAGTCTGTCTTGACATGCATCAGTAGAGAAGGAGGGGTCTAAGCACACTGAACTAGTAAAACTAGAAGTCAAGTGTTTTGAATGATGGCAAGAGCCGAAGGTAGTTGATCCACATCTTTCAGCATGCTCCCACAGTCTGATTTGAATAGTAGGTGTGGTTTATTCCCATACATCACATTAAATACATTATTCATAGATAATGTGTATAAATGTACATATGCATTGTGACATACACACGTGCAAATCTCATTACTGTAATGCAAAACAATCATTCTAATTGTTTACATCATAATTGTGTAATTCTCTGGAAGTTTTTGTGTTGCACTGTTTAATTTATGCTAATTAAAATTATAACAGGAATTCATCTATTTAATGCCATAAAAGTATAGTAATGATAGCTAAATAAAATGCCTTTAGTTTGGGCTTAATTGTCATGAAAAAAGGCACAAGGCAAAAAAAATGTACCACCCTGTTTATTTGTTTATTTATTCTGTAAATGACTTAAAGTTGAATATCTGTATTTACATTCTAAGTGAAGTTTTGTTGAATATGTGGCTGTAAAATTACAGAAATGTAAATATATATTAAAATCTGCTGTTGCAGAGAGCTGTGCACTGTTGCCTCACAATTTCATGTTTAACAAAATGTGTGTTTTTTTTATTATTATTATTTGAGAAATTTACTGGAAATTTTTGAGTGAAAATATTTTCACAGTAAATCCTACACCATTTTTTCAGTATAGTATACCAATAATGGCCAAATATTTCAGATTTCAGCTTTATGATGATCGCGTGCATCATTTACAGCTACTTATATGCATATACTGTATGATGTTGATCTGATTTTATAGGCATATTTTAATTTGTTTGTTTGTTTGAAGATTTTATTAGTATTGTATAGTAAAAAAAAAAAGAAAAAAAGCACTTAATATATATATATATATATATATATATATATTATATATATATATATATATATAGTATTAGGTAAATATATTTGACCTAAATGAATGACATTGCATTTGTATGATTATTTAAAAAAAAAAATCTTATAAATAATGTGATACAAATTTATAAAATATAAATAGATAGATAGATATAGATAGATAGATAGATGATAAATAGCATAAAACCCAATACAAATTATACATTCAAAAATGCTTATCAACACCACTGTCATTTTGCTTCAAAAGTCAAATGAGAAAATGCCCTTACATGATGTTACAGACTTTCCAGGCATTGCTGTGTACCAGTTTATGATCTGACAGGATGTTACAACAGAATGGAACCTACAGGCTTATACTAATGGCTACATGGTATGGCCACATATATAAGCAAGTAATGCTGAGTGAACATGACAACTTGTGTATTGCCTCCAGTTATTTTAATAAAGGGGATCACTATAGCTTTATTGCTCAGTCAGCTTGATTCTGGTTCTCAAAACCCCTAAAAGCTTGTTCTCCATCATTGCATACTCATTGATGAGACATGCAGATAGTGGTAAGAATTGGTTAATAAAAAAAAAAGAAGGCCGGAAGTCAACAGCACATAAATGCCAGTAAAATTATTTATTTTATGCATTTAAATGGTTTCATTTTCGTTTGTACTTTATAAATTAAAAAATAAAAACAGCGCATATTTTCTAGTATAAGTGCACTGTGTTCATATTTACTTGTGCATAAAGAAAAAAAAAACATCAGCTTGCGCCTTATATTGTGATCTCGAATTGCACAATATTTTAGGCTACGTGCATTTGAGAGACGTTTTTTAATGTGATGCTATACATACATGAATGCATTAATTGCCTTTTTTGATCGTTTCATGACTTAACTGACAACAGAACTTTGTATGCTCATAGTTTCTTGCGCGCATTATTTATAATGAAGATATAGAGCGTGCGCCTTATATTCGCGTAAAGTTGAAGAGTGTGCGCCCTGAGCACAGTGACGGTTGACAGGACAGGAAAGTTTGTTTTGCTGATATATAGCCTAACAGCATCTCATCAGACCGCTGTTCACTGTTGTTCTACTGAAGCTCGTTTGGTTCCTGTTCCTCGAAGGCGAAGCTGAAGTGCGCGTCTGAAAAGTCTCCCGTTTTATGTGGTCATAAAGAGATACGCCGGTTCCGCGTCTTAATAAATGTATTTCTTGTCAAGAAAAAAATGGACAAAAACGGCAGTTTTTGAGTGGGGTGGCCAAGCTTAGGTCAGTATGGTGGCCACGGCCACCCCTGGCTCCGCCCCTGGTTTAAAGTCGGTGGTCCTTGGAGAGTCGCCTATCATCTCCGTCCAAATCACAGGCAGCATCCTATCCGGTGTCTCCACGAGCTCAAGGTCCTCCTTCTCTCCTCCAGTCTTGGTTACCATGGCGATGACGTCATCTTGCACCACACGCTCAGCCCAGTAACGGAATTCAGAGACGGGCAGAAAAAAGCAGCTCCTCCGTTAGCGCGCGGCAGAAGACAGCCCTCAATTCCTGCATCCCTGCCATTGTCCTTCCTGCAGCACCATGCGCGAGATTGTGCACCTGCAAGCCGGCCAGTGCGGCAACCAGATCGGAGCCAAGGTAAAAAACAGCAACAATGTTGCTTTTTGAGAACGGATGGCTCAGATTTGAACTTGCACGCAATGCCCTCCAATGTGACTAATCCGCCCTTAACAGACTCTTCTAGAAATACATTGCAGTTCGGGTCGATTCATTCTGCAGTTTTTGTCAGCTGCATGCACGATTTAAACGCGCGTTTGTCCGATTTGGAGATGGAGACAGCCGGTGAATTGTGCCCAGAGATGTGCTTTCATTGGGCGTGGAAACGTCTCATCCATTGGACGATGGAGAATGAATGAATTAAACTAAACGTTCCTTTGCTTCTTCCTTTATTTAATTGTGGTAATCATGCAATTGTGGCACATTTATTGCAGTTAGACCTTATGCACACTTTCAGTGTAATTTATTTTTGATAGTAACGAGACTGAATTGTTGGAATTGGTTCCTCCATCTACGGGAATGACCTACTTTACGTTTAATTAGCATACGGTAATACAATACTCTACTTTTGATATTTAATATTTAGCAAATATATAAAAATGCATTACATATTTATATAATAGTTACGTATGCATCCCAGTCTAGACTATATTTGGTTAATCTCTGAAAGAAAATAGCATCACATTCCTCGGATTCATTGGAATCCGTAAAATGTGGATAGGGTAATCCACAAGATTCTAAATATAAGTTAGAGAAAAGTTCTTTAAATACAAGTATATAAAAATATTAATTGTGAATAATCAATATAATCGAATTATATTCGTTGCATTTAATTATTTGCTCAGCATCGTTGATTCTTTTGATCCTATACGTGAAATTGTAACTACATATTTGATGCTCATTGCATTATTATTATTATTATTATATATTTTTTACTTATTTCTAACGAGACAAATATGATTCTTTCTTCGTTTTTCTGTCTCCGTCTGCCTCTCCCCCTCAATCTCTCTGGCCTCCGCCCTGTTGTCTCTCCTCATCCTCTCTCTCTCTCTCTCTCAGTTCTGGGAGGTTATCAGCGATGAGCACGGCATCGATCCAACCGGAACATATCATGGAGACAGCGACCTGCAGCTAGACAGGATCAGTGTTTACTACAATGAGGCTACAGGTATTTAAAAAAAAAAAAAAAAAAAAATCACGAAGGTTGCATAAGCAATAACTGTCAGCAACTTTAGGCCCTATGCAATATTTAAATAAATAATCATATTTTAGAAGA
Source organism: Schizothorax lantsangensis (assembly GCA_027422415.1). NCBI lineage: Eukaryota > Metazoa > Chordata > Actinopteri > Cypriniformes > Cyprinidae > Schizothorax > Schizothorax lantsangensis. The sequence continues at coordinate 13,685,365 of CM049840.1, forward strand.
AAAACTAATAAATAAAATAAAAATGAGAAACGCTGCCTTGGCAACTAACTAAAATAAGATTAACTAAAATGACAAAAGCACATAAATGAATCTGAAAAAATAAAAGCTCATTCAAAATATTAATAAAAATATTATAGTATACAAATAATACTAAAATAACACTAAAAGTGGAAATTAAGTTGTCAGATTTTAATTTTTATGACAATAATATGTAATTATAATTATATTTATAATTATTATAATTATTTTATAGTCACTAATGAAAGGTAAGCAAAATTGTCACATTGTAAATTCCTTTTGCTCTAAAGAAAAACCAAGCTGATACTCTTTGAATAATTCTCAAATCATTTTGGATAACATGATAATTAGATCATTAGTAACTTCACACCGCTGGAATGCTGCTATCATTACAGCAAAAGGAGGACACAAAGACCATTTATTAAAATTTCCAAAATTAATTTTCAAAAATGATGCTGATTTGTATAGTTTTTAGTTATGCAAACTTTAAGCCAACATTGCGCTCTCAGATTTTTAAACATCGTTGTATGTGCACAGAAATTTGTGTGCACACTGAAACAAATGTCTGGTTAGTATGACCTACTGTATCCATCTTTTTGTTTAGGTGGGAAGTATGTTCCCCGTGCCATCTTGGTGGATCTGGAGCCTGGCACAATGGATTCAGTTCGTTCTGGACCCTTTGGACAGATATTCAGACCTGACAACTTTGTTTTTGGTAAGCTAATGTGCTGCTACAGTATCATTTTTCACACTTAGTAGGTATGAATCCACACAGACAGCAATTAAATGGTGTCTTCTGTTGGATGCTAGGAGTTCAAATTTGACATGGTGGATGTCAAATTTAACTTTAACTTTAGTGAAACTTTAGCTATACAAAGATGGTGCACTCATATTATGAATGGGAGAAAGTTCAACACACAATATGGTGCAATAAGTCCTGTTTTCTAAAAAAGAGCCAATCGCCAGTTGGTAAAGTCATCACCAGCTGCTGTTAGAAGCTCTGGTTGCGCATTGGCTTTACCAACCTGAAAACCTTTTTTAACGCTGTTTAGCACAAGAAATAACATTTATGGGCCAACATATGCCAGATTTTGTTGCTTGTTTGAATTTTGTTACGCAAATGCAAGTTTGGCCAGTTTTTGAGATTTCTGGATCTCGCCATTCAAGCATGAAGATGTTGCAAATATGGCCACTAAGTGAACACACTTTCCTTGAACAGGACTTTCAATGCTAAATTTTAATGATTGCAGGTCAGAGTGGTGCTGGAAACAACTGGGCCAAAGGTCACTACACAGAAGGAGCGGAGCTGGTGGACTCAGTACTGGATGTTGTTCGTAAGGAAGCAGAAAGCTGCGACTGCCTGCAAGGCTTCCAGCTCACCCACTCTCTCGGCGGAGGCACTGGCTCCGGCATGGGCACCCTCCTCATCAGCAAGATCCGCGAAGAGTATCCCGACCGCATCATGAACACTTTCAGCGTGGTGCCCTCGCCCAAGGTGTCTGACACCGTGGTGGAGCCCTACAACGCCACGCTATCAGTCCACCAGCTGGTTGAGAACACAGACGAGACCTACTGCATCGACAACGAGGCTCTCTACGACATCTGCTTCCGCACCCTCAAGCTCACCACACCAACCTACGGCGACCTCAACCATCTCGTCTCGGCCACCATGAGCGGCGTCACCACCTGCCTCCGCTTCCCCGGCCAGCTCAACGCCGACCTCCGCAAACTGGCCGTCAACATGGTGCCCTTCCCACGTCTGCACTTCTTCATGCCCGGCTTCGCTCCCCTTACCAGCCGAGGCAGCCAGCAGTACCGCGCGCTCTCCGTTCCCGAGCTCACTCAGCAGATGTTTGACGCCAAGAACATGATGGCCGCCTGCGACCCCCGTCACGGCCGCTACCTGACTGTGGCCGCCATCTTTCGCGGACGCATGTCCATGAAGGAGGTGGACGAGCAGATGCTGAACGTCCAGAACAAGAACAGCAGCTACTTCGTAGAGTGGATCCCCAACAACGTCAAGACCGCCGTGTGCGACATCCCACCCCGCGGGCTCAAAATGTCGGCCACCTTCATCGGCAACAGCACTGCCATCCAGGAGCTGTTCAAGAGAATCTCAGAGCAGTTCACCGCTATGTTCAGGCGCAAGGCTTTCCTGCATTGGTACACCGGCGAGGGCATGGACGAGATGGAGTTCACAGAGGCCGAGAGCAACATGAACGACCTGGTGTCCGAGTACCAGCAGTACCAAGACGCCACCGCCGAAGAGGGCGAGTTCGAAGAGGAGGGCGAGGAGGAGGTTGCCTAAATCTCAACCGCCTGGCAAAATAGTGTCCTTGCCACTCCATCCCTATTTCATCCTTCTCACCACAAACCAGTGCTCTCCAGAACAATGAATGGGTTTTCATATTCAGTATCCATCAATGACAGTCATCCCCCCACCAGTGACATTTTGAGGAATTGTGAACTTTTGGTTTGGTTTTGTGTTTCTGAATGTTGTGAATGCACACCATCAAATCCCCCTCACATCCAAGTGAAACACAAGTGATTTTAACTGGGAAGCCTTTGGATTTGAGAATGATGTAACTGTGTCAGTGTCAATCTGAATAAAGGCTACTACTACATCTGAATTGTTGTTGTTGTTTTCGAATGTCACAGAGGGTTTCATGAATGTTTTAATTTACATGAGTGGTGAGCACAGGATGGCTTAAATTATTTAAAATAAGACAAAACAAGCTATAAAATGAGCAAAAACAGCTGAAAACCAAAATGTGAGCTGACATAGATCTTATTTTGTTCCCTCAACAACTTTATTTATGAACCATGGCTCTCACGGTCTTGGAAAACTTGGAAATATTAGGGAATATATATATATATTTTTCTAGTTATGTCAAGCTCTAAAATATTTAATCGAGTAGAAATCACAAAGAAAAGCTAGAAAGGTAATATTTTAATTATTCTTTAAAATTAATTATTTAATATATTGCCACTCAGTGTTTGGGGCCTTTGAATATTGTCTTTGTCAGTATTTGGGGCCCTGAAATAAAATAAAAACTGAGATCATAAATTAATTTGTTATTAGTTTCCTGATATTATCATTCAAATGCACAGTATGTCATTGTTGCTATTGTATTTTGCCAAACCAAAGAAAATGGCAACATAAACAACTGCCTGAAAGACAAACTTAGACCACTAGAGAGCAGTGTTCCTGAAAACAATAAACTGAGCATGCTTTTCTTAGATCTAGTCATCACAATAAGCTCTTGCGTTGTTCTTGGCAAGCAAATGTGTGAGACACAGCCTTAAGCTATGCTGTCCTACGCTTCTTAAGAAAGACGCTCCTCCATGCACACCCAGATATTATTGTAGTGTCAGCACTCATAGGACATTTATGTAATGTCATAAAATTCCAAAGTAGCCTACACCTATCCAGCTACAAATTTTCAACAGACGTTTGTGGATTGGGGTAAAGGCCTTATTTGCCACCTTATTTTCCAATGCAGAAGTAAGCTATTTTCTGTGAATGTGCAAGACATCAGATTAATTAGCTGTTAGCCAAACAAGAAGAAAAACAGTAAACAGTAAATCTGTTTGCACAACAAACCAATGTTGTTACAATTACGATAATATAATATATGATAACGTATAGGCTACCAGTTTGCAACATCAAGCAGAACGGACAGAAGCCTTGAGCATTCACATTACAAAATAGCAGTACCTATAAACATATGTATCGAATATATATAAAAAAAAGTTAATACGTTAAAAATGTATATAAAAATAAATAATTACTATTCTGGCTTCCAATGAGTAAAATAGACCTTATCCGTCAGAGAAATAAGTGCGCAGCCATCTTTAATTTGTCTTTGAACATCCGATTTTTACGGTAGCTCTGTATAGCGGATGTCATATCAAATGTAAGTAGACTGGGAAGATTTTAAAACCAGCGGTTCATTTATAAATTTGTGTGACCTTTCACGCTGTGGAAATACAAATGGAAGACAGAAGACAACCAGCCTGTAGTCGTGCTAAATTCCACAATATAGAATAGACTATAATATGGCACGCCAAATTATTTTGTTGCGTATTAACTTTCTATTATATTAGAGACTGTATCTTCAGCAGAAAAATAACAATTAATTAACTAATAATAAAATAATGTTTTAATGTAAATTTGTGTTGTCCTCAATATTTTTAACATGGAACAAATATTTTAGAAAAGCAAAGGCACCTGAGGCCGTGCTGTATTGTAAATATAGTAACTCCACTGAGCGTTGTGCCTAACAAAACCCATTAGCAGTGATTATATTCACAATATAGCATGCCATTGTGCCTTTTAATCTTATATTTAAAAACAGCATGATTTAGCAGATTCTAAAAAGGTGACATTTGAAAAGGCACTCCAGTGAAACATAATGCATTCAATATTTGAGTGTAAACATTCATGCTATGATAAAAGAATCAAAAACGATTCCAAGTAGAATCCATTGTTGCACTGATCAAATTTCTGGACAATTAATATTAGAATAAATTATATATGTAAGGAAACATTACTGAGGTAAATCTAAACAAATACAGCTATTGAAATAATTTGGTTTCAACAAACATACCAGATATGAGATTATGAACATCCTATATTGTGAACAAATTGATTTGAATAAATATTTAAAGGTGTAGTGTGCATAATCTAGTGCCAACAAACAGAAATGAAATATTGATGACTAATTTAAATTTAAAATTTTAATTTTAATTTAAAGTTTCAAATGCAGCCAGCTTCCATTATTCAGTCAAACAGATAGTCCCGCACCCAAATTCACACCATTGGTTGAGCTGGTGCTGATAAAGGGATAGTTCACCCAAAAATTAAAGATTTGTCATCATTCTGTCACCAAACAGTTGGCGGTAGCCATTAACTTCAATAGTATTTTTTTTCCATACTAATGACTACCATAAACTGTTTGGTTATACCAACATTTTTAAAAATGCCTTCTTTTCTGCTCAACAAAAGAAAGAAACTCATACAGGTTTTGACAACTTGAGGGTGAGTAAATGATGACAGAATGGTAATTTTTTAGTGAACTATCCCTTTAAGTCTGGCCCATTTTGAATGCAAAACAGACTGCAATTCTGCAGATATTACACACTTAACCTTTAAACATTTCTTAACACTACATACAAATATCAGCATTTGTATGTGTAAAGCAACCATTAAAACAGGTAACAGAACATCAAATGAAGTATTCAGAGAAAAGCTACCAGTCTAAAATGGCATGAAATGCTAGATGCTCTGTACTGTGAAATATGTGGCCTTTTGGAGAGAGGATCTGTTCCTTCAAGTTTCTTCCAAGTAGTCAGACTCGCTTTGTTTAGCCAAAACATAGTTGTGCCTTGGGCCTTCAGAAACGGTCCTTAGTTAATGTTTATCTGTTTAACCGTTTTGGAATTGAGTCACTATTATCATGTGCTGCTGGTTAGTCATAAACCAGTGTGTCAAATCAGTCTCTCCTCCTTGGGTAATTTCAGAGCGTCAGGCGTCTCAACACTACGTGTTCCTGACTGCTCCTCTGCGCTGGGTCGATACGTCCCTTCCGTCTGTCTCTTCTTCTTTACCACACAGAACAGATACACCAGAACAGCCGTCAAAATAGCCAGCAGTCCCACGACCACAGATGGTACTACAATGGCCACAATATTAGGGCCCTGGTCCTGGACAAAGAAAAGTTGGAATGTTAATCAACTGGAGCAGTACAACAGGATTGCATAAAGAAACCAGATATTGTGATATGTTTTTATTCCAAGGCACTTCAGAATTGTAATAAAATTCCTTAGTTTGAACTGAGGTAGCAAATAAGATCGAGGGTTAAACTTTATTTTAAGTGGTCCTTGTTACAGTGTAATTATATGTTTAAATGCTGAATGATATTAATAACACCATATCTCCTATAGGGCTGACATTTGGTTTAGGGTTAGTTGCATGTAATTATGCATAATTTACTGTTAGGACACTGAAAAGTGGTAAGTGTTACGGCATGCAGTAAACATCTCAATTTGAGGATATAGTAAAATGGAATAAAATTAAAAGAAATTCATACTTTTAATTCCACCAATTAATAATTAATTTTTATCAATCAGTAATTACCTATAAACATAAAAGTCAGAAAGATTTTTATTATTACTGTTATTTTCTTTAAAGAACTGAATAGTTTTATTCACCATATATTAAACAGTTTAAAAGTGTTTCCACAACATATTAACAAGCACAACTGTTTTCATCATTGATAATAATGAGAAATGTTTCTTGAGCAAATCAGTATATTAGAATGATTTCTGAAGGATCATGTGACACTGAAGACTGGAGTAATGATGCTGAAATTCAGCTTTGAACACAGGAATAAATTACATTTGAAATTATATTGCAACAAAAGTTATTTAAATTGTAATAATATTTCACAATATTACAGTTTTGCTGTATTTTTATCAAATATCAAAGCATGCAGCCTTGGTGAACATAAGAAACTTATTTCAAAACATATTTAAAAAAAAATCCTTATTCAAGATTCAATTTCTTATTCTCAAATTTGGGAAACTATGTTTCTTAAAAATCAAATGAAGAGTATATGGGCCAATAGTTGATCAGATACTTATAAGAGAAATAAACATCTTTTAATTTTAGACAGACGATGCGCTTCAGGCTAATACATGGAAGGGGAAATAAACACCTGACTACTTCAGGAGAATTTCTACTTACTGGGCTGGGAGTTGTAGTGCTATTGGGCATTATGGTCGTTTCCCCTGCAAATAGAAAGCATTACAATTAAATGACAACTAATTGTACAAATTATGAATTATGATCTACTGACACTAATGTGATTTTGGTACTCATCCTATGGCTCACAAATCTTGCATGATTCTTTAATGACAGTGTTACAGCTCAAAGCAGCATGTTTTGGTTCTTTAATATTTTATTTGAGGTGTCAGTATCATTTCAAGTCACGTCACTATGCTGCGCAGTGCACACCTTTGTCACAGAGCTCACTATGAAGGCTATATTTCTGAGAAAAAGAAACAAAGATATGAGAATGAGAAGTAAATATGAATAAAAGAGGAACTTGAGTTTGTTCCACATTGAATGGTGTTAACTGTGATACATCTGTGATGGTGTAATCTCACAATTTAAATGATTTACAGCAATATTATGAAACCCAGCACCTAACATTCAGTACATGTGTACTGTTTTTTTTTTTTTTTAAATCTGGATCTTGAAAACAAACGAAAAGTTGAGAGTGTCTAAGTTAAATCTTGTTATGTAATTCCATATTCATCTACATCCTATAGTGCAATCCTAAAAGTTAACAAAATACACTTTTAGCATACATACTTTAAGTTTTTTGGGGGGAAAATTGGCCAAAATATTGAATGACTTATCTTTCACATACAAATTTTTGTCTACAGTAACAATGTCCTCCCTCCCACAGAATAAGCCAAAAGCAATGAACAGTTCACAAATATAAACTAAAGGATAATGACTATTTAGAAAAATAATAATAAAAAAAAATAAACATATGTCCCCTTCCTGTTTCAATAAGCAATACATCTATTAAATAAAACTGCACTTGTCAAGTAATTACATTGTCTTTAATCATTTTGACTGGATGATATCATATTCACTGTATATGCATTGATGATTTTGTTGGTGACATAATATTTTGAATCTTCAGCATTATGAATGTCTCAGTTATTTGGCCATTAGCTTTTCTAAAAACAGCATCATTATACTAGTTTGGCCTTTCCTGAGAGCATTATAATGGTAATTGTTGTTAGTAGGTTCAATTCATTTTCATGAATTATAGTTTAAATTGTGTTTTTTTTTTATGAATTGTTCAAAACTATTCAGGTTTAATCATTTGTTTTCATCATCAATTCTAAAAAGTGCAGGGATGTTTGTATGCCATTTTTCATGTAGCAAATGTTTTGGTCTCCAGTGGTAAAATCTACTTTCTCACATTTTTAAATAAATGACTTTATACATCATTATAATTGTCTCTTTGTTTAATATTTAAAAAAGCAAAGAATCAGCTGGTGCCCACACTTAGCCTCAATTCTGTAAGGAACAACAAATCCCTCACACCCCAAATAATCTCAAAATTTGGCAACTTTGTAAAATCTCGAGTTTGGACTTTGACAAACTAATGTGCATTTGAAGGTCAGAGAACAAATCATGGTACAAACTGCTGACTTGATTGAAAATAAATGTTACACTTTCAAACTGATGATTAAAAGTAATGTTTAAATGCTACGAGAGAGAGATCGAGAGAGAGAGAGGGAGGGAGGGAGGATACATATAAAAAAGCAAAAATGTTACTCATTTACAGGAGTAAATAATCCCTCAAGGGCAAAAGTGCAAAGATTACTTTAAAGAAGCAAAGAAACTTGCTGCAAGACGAGTCATGAAGCATGTGTATCACAGTAAATTTGTTTTATGCATGATCATTTTTAGCCCCACTCATGTATGTATCTCACAAAACATGTTCTATCCCAAAAATGAGAAGAAAAATACAAATAAATTATATTTTACACAAATATGCCTATTTTATGGCCAAGCCTCAAATTCTCATTTTCTTTAAGTCAGCATCAAAGGCTGTACAACAAACTTCAAATCAAAGTAATATGTTTAAGTAATACATTCACACTTTATTTTCACTTTAGTTTCACTAACTAACTATTAAAGAGGCTACCACTTTTGCCTCAAACTCTTAATTGGCTGGTTATTAATAGTTAAGGTAGTTTAGGTATGGTGTAGGATTAAGGGATTTAGAATTTGGTCATGCAGGATAAGGCAATAATATAGCATGAGATAGTGAGAATTGGACCCTAAACTAAAGTGTTACACAGTATTTAACATTACAGTAGTGAGAATTGGATATTTTGTATAACCCGAATTCCGGAAATGTTGGGACGTTTTTTAAATTTGAATAAAATGAAAAATACGTCAAAGATGACCACAAACTCTTCAGCAGCTGGAAATCTATATCAGGCAAGAATGGGACCAAACTCCAACACCAAAACTCCAGAAACTCATAACCTTGATGCCCAGACGTCTTCAAACTGTTTTGAAAAGAAGAGGAGATGCTACACCATGGTAAACATGCCCCCGTCCCAACTATTTTGAGACCTGTAGCAGGCATCAAATTTGAAATGAGCTCATTTAGTGGATAAAAGTGTAAAATTTCTCAGTTTAAACATTTGTTATGTTCTCTATGTTCTATTGTGAATAAAATATTGGCTCATGTGATTTGAAACTCTTTTAGTTTTCATTGTATTCAAATTTAAAAAACGTCCCAACATTTCCGGAATTCGGGTTGTATTACAGTAATGAGAATTTGTGGCTGAAATGTACCTACATGTCATGAAAATAATGTCACAATACAACAAATCTTAGTGAGTCACCCTAAAAATTGGTCTATTTTCTGTAAGAAAAATATAATTTCTTACATCTTTCTTGTGATTTTCAGGGTGAAATATGATCTGGGCAGGTTTTATGAGATTGATGGTTTATGATTACACACTTCTCGTACTTTTTTGTACCATTTTATGACTTTGCAACAATACCTTAAATGTTTCTGCAGGAACCTCGACATGCTTGAGCTTGTCTGTTCAAGAAACAGTCCTGTACTAACTAAGTACACGTTAGAGGAGTGCTCCTCGTCTCTTGTGTTCAGATTAATCTGACGCAACTCCACTGAGCTGTTTAAATGCAGTGAGCTTTAACAGTGATTAATAGTCCGGATACTATCAAAGTTCAGTTTCGGACATGACTGCAGAGGTGGAGCGAGTGACTCACCCTGGGCCGAAACATTCCTGAGAAGCAGCAGAAAACTCCCTGCCAATAGCCCAACCTGCCGTATCATCTCCGGGATGGAGTCAATCTGCACCCCTACCCTCAACCAGAAGGGGCTGATGCTCCAGGTAGGGTGGAGCAGAGGTGATCAATAAATCATGTCCGAGATCAAAGAATAAAAGCAGTCCTATCTGTCTCTAGCGATCTGCAAAAGAAGAGTAGGAACGTCTGTTAGGATCTGAAGTTGCTTTGCAAATTTGATCGTTCATATCATATAAAACAAACAAAATCAGTTAAAGTAACTAAATTACAAGTGACCAGAGGCGGACAGCAGTGTAGTATGTTTACTCAAGTAGGTTTACTCTGCTTTAAAAGTACATTTTTCAAGTGTCTGTACTTTATCAGTGTTTTTCTTTAGAACACTTTTACTTCACAACATTCCAAAGCACAATATTGTACTTTTTACTGCACTACATTTCATATTAAAATCATTTAATACTTAATTACATTATAAATCTAGTACTTTCTTACTTTTACTCAAGTAAAAGTAATTCAAAGTTTTAAAAGAGTATAAGAAAGTACTACATTTTTAATGTTCTTAAGTAAAAAAGGTAAAAAAAACAAACTTTTATTTATGAAATGTAGTGCAATAAAATGTAAAACAGTATGCTTTTAAATGTAGTGCAGTAAAAGTGTTCCGAAGAAAAGTACAGATATGTTTTTAATTTACTTGAGTAAAGCAAAAATACTTCACTACTGTCCACCTCTGCAAGAGACTAACTATAGAGAACCAGATAATGATCCTAATCATTATGCTCTCCTAAATTAAATTTGGGATTTAAAATAGATATACATATATCCAAATGCACCGATCCATTCCATTGTAGGCCTTGATGTTTATTCCTGTGCATTTCAAAATATCCTGTAAATTATTTTCTAGTAAACATTTCTTCAAGATGTATTGGGTGTGTTTAATACATAACAGCTGACCCTGGCCATATGTAATAGAAAAGGGTATTTATTTTTCATTTCTCAACCTGTAACCTCTATCCAGTCCACGACACGCACATTCCTTCCACTTATTTGTGTTGCTAAGGAAACATTCATCCATATGAGACACATAAACAGAAACAAACTCATACCTGTGTGTTCACCTTCATAATCCACAATGTTTCCAGACGAATATATGTAGACTGTATATCCAATATCTGACCGTAGCTCGCTTCCGCCTCACCTTACCGGTGACATGAAGTACCGAAACTATCGCGACACTCCGGCGTCCTGCTCATAATAATAATACATTGTCCTTCGAGATCCTGCCCTGCTATCAATGGTGCTCTTGTGCGGTTGGTATTTACTAGTGTGTTGAGTGAATGCTCGAGCAGGGTTTTTCTTCTTCCTAAATTTCTTATCGTTGATCACATGGTTCAGTGTCGTGTTACAACACCTGAGTCCAGCTACTACCTGTGGCGCGAGACAGTCGCGCTATTGTGCGCAGACATGCACCTGCGCACCGGAGCAATGACTTCACTGACGCACACCAGCACTGTTTTAATCTTGTGTCTTTACTAATTAGAATAATACAGATGTCAAATGGTTTGCATATGTAGGCTATCTGACTGATTTGAGATTTTAAATCGAAGCTGTCATTAAAGTTTAAAGAGATTAATGTAAATGTAAAAGTAAACGTTCTCTCTCTCTCTCTCTCTCTCTCTCTCACACACACACACTCTCTCTCACACACACACACACACACACACACACATTATCAATACCACCAGTTTGGAATGCTCTGTTAGTGTTGCGACCTCCAGTGGTAGCGAATCAAGTTTTAATCTTATAAGTAAAAATTCTTGACATACCACAGTTCTGTTAATCCCTTTCCTCATTTTAGGAAAATTATTAACCACTTCGTTACTGTTGATTCGTTGATGACCCACACAGAAAAAAAGGAAATTAGCATTAAACTTGCCCACTAGACAGTAAAAGGTACGAAAACAACTATGAATATAATATAAATATATATGCTAATGTATAATATAATATAACATAATATAATATAATGTAATATAATAATTACAAAAATGTACAACCCCAATACATTTTATTTACATGCCTAAAATGCAGGAAGTGCTTCACAAATATAATAGCCTACTTAAATATTGTAATCTCAAGCGACATATAAAATGTAAGGAATAAACACAAATTTAAACGTGTTTTTGAGTAGTAATATTCAATTATTATTCTTTAACTGTTATCTGTTTCATCTTGAGATGGAATTGAAGTTCTTGTTAATAATAACCTAATATATTTTCACAAACTCTCTAAAAGTCATTTCATTAGCTTATTTGATACACAGACAATTACAGACTGTGTAGATTGTCAGTGATTTTTCTGGCGTCTTTCACAATTCAGATTTAATTCACAATGTGAAAAAAATGTTGGGTTTTTTGCTGGGTCATATGCGTCTAAAAGACTCAGCAGCTGATTTTCTTTTTTTTCTACCCAATAGCCTTTGTTACTACTATCTACCCAGTTAACAGTAAAATATAATGCTATAGTTTTAAAACCATAATATAAGATACACATTCAACCGCTGAACTAAACTTTAGCCATGAAAGATGATGCAGCCAATCAAACCAAGAGGAGGGCTAGTCCGTTTAACAGCTTTCACTGCTGTCCAATCAGCGTCCACAGAATCGAGATGGTCCTCACTGCAGAACCATAGACTGTCGATAGGCGCGTTCGACTTTAAGCGGCGCTGCACAGAATGATCAGTGTATGACATCAAAGTACCGCGAGAGCCATTCGAAAGCATAGGATCCGTCTGCTCTCTTATGGCTCTCGCGGTACTGTGATGTCATACACTGATCATTCTGCGCAGCGCCGCTTAAGGTCGAACGCGCCTTGTATAACAACAGGTGCAGAACACAAGATCCAGGGGGCGTGGTTGAAACTCCTCCCACCTTACATATACCGTCCTAAACCTACCCGTCTCCACCCCCTGATCCCTAAACCCACCCATCTCCACCCCCTATAGATGTGGATCCAACCCCGCCCCCTGGATCTTGTGTTCTGCAGTGAGGACCATAGACATAATAAATAGTATATTATATGTCTATGGTGAGGACCATCTCACAGAATCAATAGCATCTGTCTGCGGACTGCAAGACAGGGGCGTAACTTGAAGTTGTCCAAATCACACAGAACCACGCGAGATGTCGAACCGAGATGTTGTTGTCAAGATGGCTGCTTGTATAGAGACTACTGTGAGAATATTTTTTCCCCTAAATAACTGTTTAAATTGAAGTGTGTAAGTCATTTTCAAACAGTAGTATTGTTTCTGTAGTTAATAATCTATTAAAACTAAAGTGTAAAGTAAGCACTATATAAGCAAAAGGTGTAAGTTAAAGACGCTATCCTCCGGTTTGACAGACGAGGCTAAAATAAAATGCATGTCTGGGTTGTTTTAACTGAAAGAAACTTGGACTGACTGATTGTTTTGTCTCAATATACATCGGTAGTGTTTTTATCCAAGGCACGTTTATAAAAGCTACTTAAATGGCCTAAATAATATAGTGTATTTGTAGTTTTGATATAAAAACACGTTTTATTATGTATTGCTAACAGGGGAGCTCCAGTAAGTGTCTCCAAAGTGGATTTACATAAACCATATATTCATCTTAAAGACGATTGCTAGGAAAATCGTTGATAGATATTGCATATGAGCACATCTAATAGACATGAAACAGACATCTGAGTGAGTGATGTATTTGTGTTATGTAGAATTCACTGTTGTCAACACTGCTTTAGATGAATGTAATAATGTAAATATAAAAACATCTACATGAAGTTACTAAACATAAGTTATCTCTTTTATTTGTCTATTAGTATTGTTGATAAACTGAGGAGCTTGTGTGTTGGATAAAAAGCGAGTTACATCAGTGTAAATGCTCAGATGAATTGACTGAATGTAAATGCAGTATTGATCAGATGAATCACAGAGGTGACTGACTCTTGTCTGGATGTTACACCTCAACATGTAAATGCAGTATTGATCAGATGAATCACAGAGGTGACTGACTCTTGTCTGGATGTTACAGGGACAGATGAGACACACGTGTGTTTATCCAGTGAAGAGTGACTGATGAAGAAATGCTGCCATCAAAGGCTCTCAGTGAGTATACTATTGAAATTAATTAAACATCTTTTAAATCTTAAGTTGTAGGTTATTTTAATTATTGTAATTTCAAACAGAGTTATTATAGCACTTTTCTTATTCTTGATTCCTCTGCCTTTGCTGCAGATCTTCTGTGGTGGAGCAGGACCTGCAAGGCAATGTGACGGACGGTAGCATTTGTGAGAGAAAAAAGGGGGAGAACCTGAAACAAAAATATAAAGTATGATAATTGTGTTACTTCTAATACAGAAATCAAATGACACTGTACTGTTAAAATGGCTGATTTTTTATTGTGTTTGTGCATTTTTGTATGATCTGAAATGTCTGCAGACTGGTGTAAGCTGAGCACTGAGGATGGAGAGTCCACAGCAGCATCCAGTGCCATGGATGAGACCCTCCATCACTCCACCTGCCTTTACTGCCTCATCTGGACCAGTTGTTGCTGTGGTCTCTTCATCATCAGTGACCCCAGAGCCAGCAAGAGCATCTAGAGAAAGACCAAAAGACACTGAGGATGTGATTTTGGTCAAGTTTTTTCAGCTGGTTTCTGTTCATACAATGAAGCCTGACTTTCAGAAGCTTTAAAAGCATCATTAAAAAAATGTCATGAAGCTTTTATCCAAAGTGATTTATAGTGCTCTTAATACAGGGACCCACAATGCCCTGGAGAAAAGAGCCTTGCTCAAGGACACACTGGTGGTTGTGAACCAGTAACCTTTTGCTTACCAGTTTAGTGGTTTAGCCCACTACAAAAGTAATAAAGCTACAACAAAAATGTAATTGTAAACATGAAATTAAATTTGGCAAGAAATGGAAAGCTGACAATATGAATTGTAAAATGTTTAACTCTGTTTAAATGTTTTACAGGTAGTCGTGCTAATGGAGAACAGGCACATGAATGTTTGGAGCAGACACAGTGGCAACCAGAATGTCCCGCACGTTTTCTCCTGCTCTTGCCTCAAAGTAGTGTGGTTCAGGGGTGTCATCATGGTCTTCCTCATCCTCTGGCTCAACGATGTCCCCATAGAGAAGAGCAAGATTGCGCAGCGCAGCAGCAGAACTGGCACAGCTGTGTTGAGATGGCAGTAGGATGTGGGTTCACTGTCTGTAAATACATGATTGTTAGAACAGTAAGTTTGAACGAAGCTGTTTTATCTGTTGTTGACTTGTATATGTATTGTGATGCTTACTTTTATTCATTCTTTTATTCATGTTTCTTATTGTTGTCAGTAAATAAAATGCATTAATTGCTTGACTGAAAATTTATGTATTCACATCGACTGCATTTGTTTAACTAGTGTATATTCACATATAGCTATGTCATATGACAAATTATATTTGCCTTATTTTACTAAAATGAGTCATTTTTAGGAAAAAAAAAGTAATGTAATTAATTATTGGTTATCATTATTATTGCGTGTAAGTGTTGGGGTTGGCTAGCGATGCAATTCATTCTGGGGTAATCTAAATTTTTAAGTTGTAATACTTACATTTATAGTATAAAATCAACAGTCTTCTCCAAAGGCGAGATCTTCAAGCAGTTGCCCAACGTCAACTTTGTGCAAACATTGCAAACGCTGAGGAAAACTGTACAAGGTAGGGTTGTTGAGTTAGTGATGCCATGAGGTGTTAGTGCTCCTGGAGGGCCGGTGTCCTGCTAAATTTAGCTCCAACCCCAATTAAACACACCTGAAGCAGCTAATCAAGGTCTTACTTGGCATACTAGAAATTTCCAGGCAGGTGTACTGAGGCAAGTTGGAGCGTAACTCTGCAGGACCGTGGCCCTCCAGGATCACGTTTGGTCACCCCTGTGTTAGTGCACCTGTCCCTCTTTATTTATTTATTATTATTATTATTGCCTAACTTATAATGAAATATAAGATCAGGGAAAGATGGTTGTATCTAACAATGAACAATCTTATGGCATAAAACAGCAAACATGAATATCATGTGTTCATCATAGTATGAGATTATATACACAGAAAAAAAACTGGTTAATTAAATATAATAATTCATGATGCTTTTTTAGAAAACTGAGGGATGAAACGAAAGTTAAATTCAACAAGAAAAAGAAGAAAACTAAGGAGATTTAAGCCACTTTTGCTTGTGGATGAAACATTTTGCACATAAAATAAAGAAATTAACAACATATTCAAGAGATAATGATTTTAGGTTTTCGTAATAAAATAAATACAATTTCTTTAACCTCTTAAGACCCTGCAGCCTCATATGAGCAAATTATATTTTAGTGAATTTCTGGATGTCCTCTACAGAGCACATTCAGGGGTTTTTTAGAGATACTAAATGTTTGGATGTTTCACCATGACCACTCCCTCTCCTTGGTCTTCAAAAATGTCTGAAATTAATTTAGTAACACTCTTATGGAAACATGATAATATTTTGTAATTATCAATTAAATCAGTCTAATTTTTAAACTGTGTGTCATAAATCAACATCTCTGGAAAATGTTATGGGATTTCAAATCAAAATATGACTGTTACGAAACAGGATGATGATTTCATGCATATCCTCATATGAGGACACCGGGACTAAAAGCATGTTTATTACGGGTTTTGGGAGACATAACAAATGAATAGGGAAATAAATTACATTTCAATATTCTATGAAATATTAGGCCTATATATTATTATGAAAATCTTGTCAATTATTACTCCAATTATTACACTTCTTTTTCATTACATGTTGCCCCAAAAACACATTAATATGCAACTTAGATTTAGTTTATAGGTACATTGTATATAATGAGAAAACACGTTTATGGCCATTTTGCAGAAAGAAAAAAAGGTATATCGAATCATTCTGTTATAACATAGTTGAGAATCATTTTTATACAAAGTTTGGTAAAAAAAAAAAAAATCTTAAACTAAAAATGTATTGGTGATTTAAAAAATAATTTATATCATAAATTATTAATAGCATAACTTATGAATGAAATATCTTCTTTTTTTTTACATTATTCTAAATGCGCTAAACAATTTAAAGACATGAAAAAAAAATCCTAAAACTTTTTTTTTCGGATCTTAAGAGGTTAAAACTGTGGATCGCATTAGTGGGTTTAAAAATATAAGAACTTAAATCAACCCAAAAGTTATTGGCTGTACTACAATCAAAAAATAAATGCGCAGCTGTTTCTTCAACAAAACCAAAAAAAGGGCAAATTTCATCAATATCAAGATACTATGGATGGATTAATGAAACCTGTCGCTCATAAGTTGTTGCGCTTGTTATAACGTCGTAGGTCACATGATAACGTAAACATGGCGGATGTTACCCAAATCGCTTTCATACTTAACGCATTCAGGCTGTAGAGTATGTAGCCTACCTAATTATACTCAGAGAGTATGCGGTTTCGAACGCAGCCCGACAACATCTCGTTTTGACATCTCGCGTGGTTCTGTGTGATTTGGACAACTTCAAGTTACGCCCCCTGCTACAAGTTACGCCCCCTTCAAGTAACGCCCCTCTCTTGCAGTCTGCAGACAGACCCCTCTCCAAGTGATGAATCATTGAGTATAATTCTGGAATTTTATAACAGGGTATGGGAGGAAGGGGTTTTACCCAAAGGTTGGAAAGAAGCGTTAATTATCCCTATTAAGAAACCGGGTAAAGATCCAAGTAACCCTCTAAACTATAGACCAATAGCATTGACTTCACATTTATGTAAATTAATGGAAAAAATGATTGCTGACCGATTAATGTATAATATGGAGAAGAATAACTTTTTCTCTCCATATCAAAGTGGTTTTAGACGTGGAAGAGGAACAATGGATTCAATTATCAAATTAGAATCAGATATTAGGAAAGCTTTGATCAATAAAGAAACAATAATAGCAGTTTTCTTTGATGTTGAGAAAGCTTATGATATGTTATGGAAAGAGGGTTTGCTAATCAAATTAGATCAAATAGGAATAGGTGGAAGAATATATAATTGGATTAAAGAGTTTTTAATTGAAAGAAATATTAAAGTAAAGGTTGGAGATTATATTTCAAGGGAGGGAAGTATTGAGAATGGCACTCCGCAAGGAAGTGTCATAAGTCCCTTGTTATTTATAATTATGATTAATGATGTTTTTGCAACAATAGGAGAAAATATAAATAAATCTTTGTTTGCAGATGATGGAGCTTTGTGGCTTAGAGGTAGGAATGTTGAGTATATTGTTAATAAAATGCAAACAGTTTTAATAAATGTTGAAAAGTGGTCTTATAAATGGGGTTTTAAATTTTCTGTAGATAAAACTAAATATATTTTCTTTACAAATAAAAGGAGAAGTATAGATTTAAAGTTGAAATTATATAATAGAGAGTTAGAACAAGTTAAAGTGATAAGATTTTTAGGTATGTGGTTTGATGCAAAAGTTACATGGAATAATCACATAAGTAAGATGGAGGGAAAATGTAAAAAGATTTTGAATGTAATGAGGTGTATTTCTGGACGAGAGTGGGGAGCTGACAGATTGGCATTAAAAACCATTTATTCAACAATGATTAGAACAATATTAGACTATGGATGTATGGTATATGGTTCAGCAGCTAAGTCACAGTTAGGAAAATTAGAAAGAATTCAATCACAAGCTTTGAGAATTTGTTGTGGAGCTTATCCTTCCTCCCCAGTTTCAGCGTTGCAGGTGGAGATGGGGGAAATGCCGGTTCATCTAAGAAGAAAACAACTGATTTTGACGTATTGGGCTAGCTTAAAAGGCCAACAGGATAATCATCCAATAAAAGGATTACTTGAGGCTTGTTGGGAGCATGGGAAAAGGAAAGTCAATAGTTTTGGTTGGATCATTGAAGATTTAGTGCGGGAGATGGAACTAAATGAGTACAGAGTTATTCCAACGGTAATTTTACCAATGATACCTTTATGGATTTTACCACAACCAAAAATTGATTTATTCTTACTGGAATCAAGACAAGATAAAGATCAGGAGTTACTAGAGGCAGAATTGACAAAACAATATATTGGGATTAAGTATGAACAGTATGTTCAAGTATTTACAGATGCATCTAAGAATCCACAGAATGGTCAGGTGGGAGTAGCGTATGTTATTCCAAGGTTGAAAGTGTCTGGGGGGAAAAGAATATCAAATCATGTGTCAGTGTTTACAGGAGAGTTGCTAGCAATTTTGATAGCAAGTGAATAAAATATATGAAATGGGGATAAATAAAACATTAGTATGCTCAGATTCAAGTTCAGCTTTATTATGCCTGGAAGCTCAACAGTCTGAAACAAGACAAGATATTGTTTTAGAGATCCTTCAGGTATTATATATGTTGCAGCAGATAAATAGGATGGTTCAATTCTTGTGGGTTCCGGCACATACAGGAGTGGCAGGGAATGAGGAAGCAGACCAATTAGCTAAACAAGTAATGACAAAGGAAAATATAGATATGCAAATTCTGTATAGTAAAGCTGAACTTAAGTCAATAATTAAAAAAGGGATTAATACAAATTGGCAATTGTTTTGGGATAATGAATTAAAAGGCAGACATCTACATTCAGTACAACCGATGGTAGGTAGAGGAAGGAATTCAAGAGGGAGAAGAAAGGAAGATTGTGTTATTTCAAGATTAAGGTTGGGACATACAGGACTGAATTCAACATTGCACATAATAGGAAAACATCCAACAGGTCTGTGTGATTGGTGTGGAGTCAAAGAAACTGTAGAACATGTACTTATTCAGTGTAATGGATATATGGAGGAAAGAAGTAAGCTAATCGATGAACTTCAAAAGAACGGAGAGCAGCAAGTAACATTAAAAGAGATTTTGAATCCAGTAGGAGGTGATAGTCTGTTAATACAATTTCTAAAAACAACTCAGTTAATTCATAGAATATAGATTATTATTATTATTATTGTAATTCCTTTTTTCTGTGCTGGGAGGGACTTGGGCTGTAGATGGAGGAGCTGAACACGCAGCAACATCGAAAGCTTGAGTTCTGATCGGTCTGGGGAAGAGGGAATTCAAGTCTCTGATCCATTGCTTCAGTAGATGGCGGTAATGCTCAAATTGTGATTGCGAGCCGCCAATAAAAAACGAATAAGAAGAAGAAGAAGACCCCTCTCCACAGAATCCGGGACCTTTGGTTTACTGACCAATCAGCGCGCAAACCAATCCGCTTTCCGTGACGCGTCCTGGAGCTGTCTGAAAGCTCTGGCGGGAGACAACGCTGCTTGCATTGTCTGTCAGTTTAAGAAACGGGTTTCGCGAAATAATATTTGTTTTACGTCTATACGTTACTTTAGGTCATATTTTGAATTCTTTTCCTTTTAATTTGGGAGGAGAGACGTCTCTATTCTCCTGCTTTAACAGTATAATCTACGGTATCAGACTAATAACGTTAGCTCGCAAGCTAAGTGAAGCCAAACCTTCGATGAGTTTTACTTGAAACGTCTGTTGAATATTTGAATTGGCTCTCGGTTTATCGGTCTTGCATTGTTTTGGGGGTAAATTGTGTCAATTTCGTTGTTACTACAGTAACGTTAGAGCAATGGCAAAAGTGCAAGTGCTAAATATAGCTGTACTGGACAACCCGAGTCCATTTGGAAACCCGTTTCAATTCGAAGTAACGTTTGAGTGCATGGAGGATCTCCCCGCGGGTGAGTATTAAAGATTAATGTAGTTTTGGTGTATTTTCTCCTTCATTAGCTTGCTAGCTAACGCGCTAACTCCTCCAGATGACGTCAGAATGGCGGGTGATTGAAGCTGAGCTGAAACTTATCCTTTGTGCTTCTCAGTTAAAACCAAGCTAATCGTCTCTCCATCAACATTTTGTCCTTTTCTGTAAAAATCTTTGCAAATAATTAACTGCAATAATACATATTGATGGTATTATTGATTAAAATCTCTCAAAATGAGAGTAAATGCATTACTCTAATTCCACTGTGCTACAGGGTTGCCATATAGAAACGTTAGTATTTGTGTAAAACTGTGTTAAAGTTGATTTCTGAACAACAGTATAGATTTATCAAATACAAGAATGTACATAAATGCATGTCAGATCGCTTTGCCTGTGTGACCCCAGTGCTAGAAAATTAAATGTTAAATATTAAGTCTGCACTTTTAATTCCAACAAAATCATACACCACTACCAGTCATGCAACCAAGGATGCATTTTTATTTCATAAAAAATACAGTAAAAACAGTAGGAATTGTAAAATAGTATTACAATTTAAAATAAGTGTTTTCTATTTGAATATATTTTAAATTTTAATTTATTCCTGTGAATCAAAGCTGTATTTTCAGCATCATTACTCCAGTCTTCAGTGTCACAGGATCCTTCAGAAATCATTCCTAATTTATGCTGATTTGCTGTTCAAGAGTTTTGCTGCTTAATGTATATATTTTTGGAAATCAGGATATTTTTTAAAGGATTCTTTGATGAATAGTTCAAAAGAACATAATTTCTTTAACATCATAAATGTCAGTTATACACACTTTAATTTAATGCGTCCTTGCTGAATAAAAGTATCAATTTCTTTGTTTTTTTTGTTTTGGTTTTTAAATCTGGACTTACCCCAACCTTGTGAATGGTAATGTATTTTGTTTTCCACAAATAAATTACGCTGCAAAAAAACAGTTTTCAACATTAATAAAAAGCCTTCTTTCAAAAACATTAAAAATCTTAATTGTTCAAAACTTAATGTGTATGTAATTACACATTATGCGGGACAATCTAATCTTTTACATAAACATGTAATTGTTTTCTGGGTTATAGATCTTGAATGGAAGATAATTTACGTGGGCTCAGCAGAAAGTGAAGAGCATGATCAGACTCTTGACTCCGTCCTGGTTGGTCCAGTTCCTGCAGGCCGACATATGTTTGTGTTTCAGGTGAGATCATAATAACACAGAATATCATTATCAACAGTAAAAACGCAATGCTTTGCATTTGATTTAAATATATTCTAGTAAATTTCTACTACACAAATAAGGTATAAATTAGCTATTTTCAAAGTGTTGCATCTGCTTAATGTAACTTTTGTTTTTGCATTTCATCAGTACTCCTATAGCCACTATCTCACCACAACTATAATTGAGATTATTTATAAAGATTACATGTCACTCTAAGATTTACACAGCACCAGAATAAAGTTGTCAGTCCTGTATTTGAGTTATTCATACGGCTGCATTCACACATTTCAGTTATTTATGGGAGTGACAACCGCACCTGTACATTTTCAGAACTCAAAACTCCGGTTCTCTTATTAAAATACAATGAAAGGACTAAAATTAAAGGGGTAGTTCACTCAAAATTGTAAATTAACTCGTTTATGTGAACCTTTGTAACTTTCTTCTATGCAACACAAAAGTAGATTTAGCTAGCAGAACATGAGTGAACATTTTTTGTGTTGTGCATTTGAAACTACATGAGTGTGGTTCCTTTATAGATGAACTATTCCTGTAATGTTGTTCTGTATTAAATATACACACAGAAAGCCAATTATTGCACTTATCCTGCCATTACACCCAGTTAGAGTCATGCATGTTTTCTAAGTCAGTGGTTCTCAAACCTGTCCTGGGGACCCCCAACCACAACATATTTTGTATGTCTCCTCATTTAACACACCTGATTCAACTCATCAGCTCATTAGTAGAATCTGCAAGACTTGAATTGGGTGTGGCCTATGAGAGAGACATACAAAATATGTGGTGGCTGGGGGTCCCCAGGACAGGTTTGAGAACCACTGTTCTAAGTAATACTTTTCTTTCCCTCATTACTTTATAGTATTTTTGTCTTTCATGCAACAGGCGGATGCTCCAAACCCTGCCCTAATACCTGAGAGTGATGCTGTGGGTGTTACTGTTGTTCTGATCACATGCACATACAGAGGACAGGAGTTCATACGCATTGGCTACTATGTTAACAATGAGTACACAGACACTGAGCTTCGTGAGAATCCGCCCCTCAAACCTGACTATGGACAGGTATGTCACCATGTTTCTTGCACTCTAGAGTTTTGCAGCTTTTCATCCATCTGTGTTCTAGCTATAGGAAATATACATAACAATAATGAAACCAAAAAATATCATCTCATTTTTCACTCACAAGTTCTCTATAAATTGTTGTCCAAAAATACAATTTAGAAAAAGATAGTCCCTCACCTTAAAGTTTCCATGAAATCAAAATTTGTAAATGTAATGCAATGTTTCAGTATTTATGGTAAAGGATTTATCCATGAACGTCCTTGTTTGTTTGTTTTTTTTAATTCATGTGCCCTTGTAATCTTTAATCAAAAACATTAGTGTAAGGTTGTTCAATGGCCAGACATGTTTCAGTCCCTTTTCTCCAGCAACCTGTCACTCCACAGCTGACTGCAAACTTGCTCTCTGATCTGCTTCTGTTTAGCTTGCAACAGCCACTTTTCTATGATCCAATCAATCCCTGATAAATGGAAAAAAAAATCTCACTCACTAATAACACCTGTTTTGGACTATCAATATCAAGTAGAAAATGAATGGCTGCTACATAAACTAAAGGCCATTGGTTATTTTAAAAACAGATGAGTTCTTCAATATATCTGGTTTATAACTTGCTGTTTCATATGGTGTACGGCAATACAAGAAAGAACACTACTCGTGAAGCCATTTCATTGGATTTTAATAGTTTTATTAAGAGGTATCTTCAGTTTTATCTGAATAAAACGTGTCAAAAATACAACTATAGTTCATATGAGTAGTGCATAATATCACTCCTTAGTAGCAATTCTAATAAAAATGGTGCAAAAAAGGTGTGGACTATTATGAGGGTTACTGTAATTCACAGTGCTTGTGGGATTTCAATAAGCAAAATTACATTTTGTAAAATAAATACATTTTAAATATATATTTGTATAATAAAGGTATTATTACTATAGTAATATTTCTTTATTGGTTTAATTTATGAAATTTAATACTAATATACTACTACTAATAAAAATAATAATCATTATTTTATTGTCATATTGAAAGAGTTCCATTGAAAACATTGTGATAATAATAAATAGTAATAAAATAAAAGTAGTAATAAAATAAAAAAGAATAACAGTTATTTATTAATTGTTATTTTATAGTTAAATTTATAGAAGCTGGTTTCTGCCACAGAATAAAAAAAATAAAAAATTAAAGATAATTGCATGAGAAATTTTATTCAAATTAAACTTATGCGCAAAACTGGTATTTTGCATAAAACATTTGCAAATAAAGCACCGTTTCCATCCAACGAGTCAAAAGAGAACAAAATCGTCACATCCTGGTAAACTGGCACTAAATATCACTAAGAAAACTAGGAGAAGCCACTGAATATAATAATTTTCATATATGATAAATGACTTGCGCCTCAGAGCGAGCAGACGAAACACAGTAAATGCAGTCATTGCTTTCGGCGGTGAATGCTGCTGTTTCGGAACACAGTCCTACTCAAATGTGTGCATACAGGTTTTTTTCTTTCTCTTTTTCTTATGCGCATCTTTAGAATTTATGCGCATCTTGGTGTTTCCATTATTTTAATTTTTTTATGCGATATTCCAAAATGCGCATAAAAATAGGTGGATGGAAACATAGCTAGTGTCACCTTTTTCATCCCTGATAAATTTGCATCCCGGTAAAATTAAAGCGTTTGTTCAAAGCCCTTTTTATCTGCTTGCTTTCAGCTCCAGAGGAACATTCTGGCTTCCAACCCACGAGTAACCAGATTTCACATCAACTGGGAGGGATGTGCTGAGAAAATGGAGGATTCAGAGAACGTGGACCCTGCACCCAATGCCATGCTGCCCCCATCCTGCACTCTGGGAAAAGCACCTCCACTCGGACTGGTGCCAGACAACTCCATGGACTGTTTGTAGTGACGCAGGCTCCTGTGAATAATCCTCACATCTCAAGGCTCATCCGTGAGCTCAGGTCAATCTGGACACTGTGGAGGAGAGGCGGGATTATTCAAACACATCAGAAATAAAAATGAATCTAATTTTCTTACAGTCGTCACACCTATGCGAAACAAATCAGTGGTGTGCAGAATATGCCAAATCCTCCGGTATGCAATAAACATGTTTGCTTTTCAGTTTGAAACATGAATGGAGAGCTGGTGAGTCATGAATCTAAGACATGATTTAGGTATTAGGATGTGCTGCATCTAATGCCAGCAACCTTTTGATCCAAAACCGACCTTTCTTAAACCGCAAGGGGATGGAAGATCAGCTCGGCAGATAAGATGTCAAATGCATTATTCATTTAACAGGTTGCAGCGGACAATATTTTTGTAGGTGGGACTGTATTATATTGTGTGTATATATATCTGTCTTTTTTTGTATGCCAGTTCTCAATGAAATAAATGTTTTGTTACGTGATAATGTTCATTGAAGTTGTTTTACTTTGATTTGCGCTGTGCACAGAGTGGATGCAGCTGTGCAGCCTTTTCATTCATAAAAAACGCTGTTGTGTTGCATTATGCAGGAGTTCACCATGTTTGGAGTGACACAAGCCGCTTGCTTGTTGTTGCTTGGCAACATGGACTATTGCAGCATCTGTGACAAGACCTCAAAGTAGCGTCT
The DNA here is from genome assembly GCA_027422415.1 of Schizothorax lantsangensis. Classification (NCBI taxonomy): domain Eukaryota; kingdom Metazoa; phylum Chordata; class Actinopteri; order Cypriniformes; family Cyprinidae; genus Schizothorax; species Schizothorax lantsangensis. The sequence goes on from CM049840.1 coordinate 13,710,950, forward strand.
TTTTTTACATCGGTGTTTAATTAGTATCAGTGTCACATTGTGGGTTTTTGCTCCTCTTTGTTATTGCACGGCATTATTAATGCATTTGCGGTTGCTATGCACAGTAAAGCATGCGACCTGCTCATACATGTGCATCACAAAACTGCGTTGGTTAGGGCTCGTTTGCAGCAACTGAGCGAGCGCACGAGTTACCAAAGTGCAATGCATATACCTGCGTATATGACCTCAGCGTGGTTGTTTAGCAGAAGACAGACCTCGTTTTAATATTCCATAGACGTAGGGTGTTCGCGTTTTCAAATTCTGACCAACTTTCTAAAAATAGACCGTCTTGACGTCATACAGCCTATCACGGATTAGTCCAGTGGGAGGGGTTTGCGCGCGGCCATTTCGCTAACAAACACACCGCGGAGGATCATCAAAGGATTATGAATGAAACCGATTCTGTATTGAGAAAGCAAAACACCGCGCCCGCTTACAAAGACGGAACGCGAACAGAGAAACCTGTGTTAATGAAATGAAAATAGATGACATTATTTGCCAGTTTGCGGGGGTGGGATAAAATCCTGCAGACTGATAGCGTTTGGCCAATCATCGCTCTCCCTGCGTTGGATTGCTGAGCTCTTGTCCAATCAGCTGCGCGCTCTGCTATCGCGTCACAAGCGTAACGACCAATAGGCATCGCGTAGGTCTCGCTGAAGCAGGAGTTCCCTGTAGCTGTGGATTGAGGATTAATGGAAGGGGTCTGACTGTCGAATTATGCGAGCTACATAGTGCACACGACCGAATTGCTTCATCAACATAAACAAGCAAACGATCACGTTACCGAAAAGGTGCGGCGAAGTCGGCGTGCTGCGACCGGAATCGCGCGCGGACGGTGAAAACAAGGGCTTGTGGCGCTCAAGAGGAAAGTCGAGGGCCTCGCTGAGGGTTAGCAGAGCGAGGAAGAGGAGCGAGAGAAGGAGAAGAAGACGGGCTCTTAGGGCTATTTCAGCGGACTGGACCCGACCCAGGAGAGCCGAGAGACGTTACCGAAACCGAAGCACTGCAACCAGACAGCTACTGTTAGCTAGCTAGCGCTCGCTCGCTCGCTAGCTAACCAGCTACTATCAACCTCCAGACTTTATGTGATCTGACAGCGTACTGTGATCCAGCGAGTTATGATCAGACATAGCTAGTGCAACGGGCGCAGAAATCGTATGAGCAGTAAGGGGACGGAGTCTGGAGACAGTTGGCGTCAAGAAAAGTCGATTTAGATCTGTTATACTTGGCCTGCAATCATGGGCAACGCGCCCACCGCCAAGAACAAGGGCAATGAGATGGAGAGCGGTAAGTGCTTGTGTTTACTTGAATTAGTCACACTCAGGCTTGGTTTCAAAGCATAGTGAACCGCCTGCCTCAACTGATCTTGGCCATTCGTTTCCATTGAATGAATGACTGACATGATCTGACATTATAGTTAAAGGTATAGTTGACCCCAAAATGGCAAAACTGCTATTTACCCGCACTCATGTACTTGTAAACCTGTATGACTCTCTTCTGTGGAGCTCAAAGGAAGGTAACAGTGTCACATTAACTTTCAAAATATGTACAGATATAGCGACTGAGGCTGTCTGTTCATAACCTCTCTTGTTGTGCTCCACAGGAGAAAAATCATTAGGTATTGATAGCAATGTGATGGTTACTAAATTATGTATATATATATATATATATATATATTTTTTTTTTTTTCCTTTAAGTATCTCTGGATCCTATATGATCTTCTAATAAAGGCCTGCCCTCTTAAATCACTTTCACTGACTGCTATGAGATGTTACAGTTGAATGTGATTGTCAAACCCTTGATTGTGACACTGAGAGTGAGTCTGGAAATCAAACAAATCACAAAACAATTTGTGACCCTAGACCACAAAACAAGTCATAAGGGCCAATTTTTTTAAATTGAGATTTATACATCATCTGAATAAGCTTTCCATTGATGTATGGTTTGTTAGGACAATATTTGGCTGAGATAAAACTATTTGAAAATCTGGAATCTGAGGGTGCAAAAAAAAATCCAAATATTGAGAAAATCGCCTTTGAAGTTGTCCAAATGAAGTTCATAGCAATGCATATTACTAAGCAAAAATTACGTTTCAATATATTTACGGTATGAAATTTACCAAATATCTTAATGGAATATGATCTTTAATTCATATTCTAATAATTTTTGGCATATAAGAAAAATTGATAATTTTGACCCATACAATGTATTTTTGACTATTGCTACAAATATACCCGTGATACTTATGGCTGGTTTTGTGGTCCAGGGTCACATTACATATCTGTTTTTCACATTCAGATTGTAGATTTCCTCTGCAACTAATCATAACCATTTAATGACCTCTTGACAAACATCAATACCTTCTAGATGTAGCGGATATTATAGCTGCTCTAAAACGTCACTCAGTTAAGCATGCTTCATACAACAGTGCAAAAATATGAAAATGGGTTTGTGTCTTCTGCATGAGAAATGGCTTGTGAGTGAATCTAGGGAAGTGTTTTCAAGAATTCTTTTGTGTAAACGCTTGAGATTTTCAGGAAGTTTTGGTGAATCTCTCCAGCCACTTGCAATAATGTTGCACAAGCCGTGAACCTTTTAGGATACATTTGTTGGTTGCTTGCCAAATGCATTCATTCTATGTCTATGTTAAAGCAGGAAAACAAATGTTGACGTATTACCTTTTTGCAAGAAATAGTTATTTATCATTTACTGAGCCTCATGTCATTCAAAACCTGTATGCATTTCTTTCTTTCATGAACGTGAAAGATACTTTGAAGTATGTCCAAGCTGCTCCATACAGAGAAGGGACACCTAGGGCTGTTAATCTCCATAGTTGTCAAAAAGCACCATGGATCTAGTCCAAAAGTCTTGAAGGATTCTTTATTCACTGATAAACTTCGGCTCTGTCGCAGATCTCAGATCTCATTTGTTGTTGCACAGGGGCCTATATTCAAGTATGCCACATGAAAACACTGTGCTAGGTTTAACATCAGTTATGCCAAGTGCAGTTGGTTTTTCATGTTGCATTATAGTGCTAAGCTAGAATATTTGGAAGTGTGAATGAGAATTGTGGTAGAAGGCAAGAATTTATAATAATATTCACTTAAATTTGTGTCTGTTTGTCAGACCAAGCTATCCTATGGCTTCAAAAGACTTAGAATATTGTGCATAAGTTTCAGCTTGAAACCTCTTTGGTATTCCACAAAAGACACACACACACATGCACACGTAAAAACTACACTAAAAATTAAGGTTCCAAGGGTGGTGGGTTTACAGCAATGCCATGATAGAAGAACCATTTTGGGTTTCTCAAAGAACCTTTCAGTCAAAAGTTCTTAAAAGTTTTTTTTTTTTTTCTCAGTGTAAAGAACAACTTGGAACCTTTTTCCACTTCCACAAGATTCCATGGAATCAATAGAACATTCTTCATGGAGCCATAGATGCCTACAAATAACTTTTTATTTTAAGACTGTATCCCTTAGTCTTTGTAAGAAGTTTGTGTGCTCTTCTTTGGAAAATGTACTCTAAAGGTTTTGCTGATTGTTTACCTGTGAATTGCATGCTTGTGATGGAGTGGATGCCGATCTACCATATCCTTCATAATAATATAATTAAAGGGGTCACATGATGCTTTTTTAAAGATCATTATTTTGTGTATTTGGTGTAACAGAATATGTTGACATGCTTTAATGTTCAAACAACACATTATTTTTCAAATACTGTACATTATTGTAGGTCCTCTATGCCCCGCCTCTCTCAAACGCGTCGTTTTCTACAAAGTCCCTCCTTCCGACAAGCACAGTCTGCTCTGATTGGCCAACTGGCCCAGTGCATTGATTGGCCGAACACCACAAGCACGAGTCAGAAATATAACGCCCCTTTCCATAATCGCGAGCTTCAGCTTTCAAAATAAAAGTAAAGACAGTTAATAATGTCCTTAGTTTTACCATCAGTTCAAACCGGAGAGGGGAACAGAGTTGCGTGGCAGACACAGTGATGATGCTTATACAGGTGCATCTCAATAAATTAGAATGTCGTGAAAAAGTTCATTTTTTCTTTTAACTTATTTCAAAAAGTGAAACTTTCATATATTTTTAGATGATTAGAGCTTACAGCTCATGAAAGTCAAAAATCAGTATCTCAAAAAATTAGAATATTTACATTTGAGTTTCAATTAATGACCATCCATACAGTATAAATTCTGGGTATCTCTTGTTCTTTGAAACCACGATAATGGAGTGGACTGCTCAGTGCTGACTAGGGTTGCACGATACACCGGTACTACGGTAGTATCGCGATACTAAAGCTTAAAAATACCCGCGGTGCCATTATATTTTTTTAAACGGTAGTATCGTCCATAAGGTAGTACCGTAAGCTATGTAGTATGCACGGCAGTAACACTGTTTAAAACATTCATTTGAACATGCATGCCAGCAGAAACATTACAAGTTGATTGCCAAATGTCTTTCTGCTGTGCTCTGTGTGGTATAGTCTGTGTATACGCTTTATATGGTATTGAGTGTTTCCCGACGCTTCAGTTCAGTTTGCAATGAGAAGTTGCATTTGCACGTCGTTGTTCATGCTGCAGTTTATCAGAAGAAAGGGTCTGATTCAGACCGTCTGATGTCATTTTAGAAAACAGCAGATCAAGCATCACTTATTCAACATCATAATATCTTACAAGAAAGTATTCTCGCAGTTTTATTCATTTGACCACTTCTAGAACAGGTGTAATAGTTTGTTTCTGGAAGCATCTTTGCGATCACGAACGCAATTCCATTCATCAACATAGTGGCTTTGCACTTGGTTCTTATCAATCATTATATATTTTTTTTATTCATTTATAATGTTATGTTTTAATATACATTCTGCTAACTTGGAAATTTCAAGATATGCGAGCAAAAAATGCTCCTGACAGTTCGGCAATATGACACGAGTGCTGTTTTTGTTTTGTTTCTGTGTTCGAATCCAAATCTGCGTTGTCTTGGGCGAATCACTGATTCACTACTAAGCCATTTATTTCAAACAGTAATTTGATTCGCTTCTGAATGATTCAGCCGTTTTGAAAGAATCGTTTGAATGACTCGGTGATTCAATCACGAACTTCTGCCACCTGCTGGCCGTTTTAAGTTTCCCATCTAAAAGTAGGCATATTACATTATACATTTCTATATTCAGAATTTAGTATTTAAAACATTAATCTCATAACATTATTTATGCAATTATAAATACAGTCTGAATGTATAAATGCACATCTAAATGTCACTTCATGCAGCTTCTGTGCAGTGCTAAGATGAGTTTTGTTTAGATCATTTCATGGATAACAATAGCCAGTCATTCATTCACATTAATTAAGTATTCAGAGAAAAATATTGTCTGTTTCGTTTACATCTATTTATTTATGAAATTTTGATTCATTTTGTAGAATTTAATTTTAAATTAACACAATACTGCATGGTATCGTGATACTACTTGGTATCGTGATACTTCAGTTGGTATAGTATCGTAAGACATTTTTATGGTATCGTGACAACCCTACTGCTGACTTGGCAATGATCCAGAAGACGAACATTGACGCCCTCCACAAAGAGGGTAAGTCACAGAGGGTCATTACTGAAAGGTGTGGCTGTTTACAGAGTGCTGTATCAAAGCCGACTATGTTGCTTGAAGTCCAGTGTGAAGTTTCCAAAGTCAGTGATGATTTGGGCTGCCATGTCATCTGCTGGTGTTGGTCCACTGTGTTTTCTGAAGTCCACAGTCAACGCAGCCATCTACCAGGAAATTTTAGAGCACTTCATGCTTCCTTCTGCTGACAAGCTTTATGGAGATGCTGATTTCATTTTCCAGCAGGACTCGGCACCTGCCCACACTGCCAAAGGTACCAAAAGCTGGTTCAATGACCATGGTGTTACTGTGCTTGATTGGCCAGCAAACTCGCCTGACCTGAACCCCATAGAGAATCTATGGGGTATTGTCAAGAGGAAGATGAGAGACACCAGACCCAACAATGCAGATGACCTGAAGGCCACTGTCAAAGAAACCTGGGCTTCCATACCAACTCAGCAGTGCCACAAACTGATCACCTCCATGCCACGCCGAATTGAGGCAGTAATTAAAGCAAAAGGAGCCCCCACCAAGTATTGAGTACATATACAGTAAATTAACATACTTTCCAGAAGGCCAACAATTCACTAAATTTTTTATTTATTTTTTATTGGTCTTATGAAGTATTCTAATTTGTTGAGATGGTGAATTGGTGGGTTTTTGTTAAATGTGAGCCTAAATCATCACAATTAAAAGAACCAAAGACTTAAACTACTTCAGTCTGTGTGCATTGAATTTATTTAATACACGAGTTTCACAATTTGAGTTGAATTACTGCAATAAATTAACTTTTCCACGACATTCTAATTTATTGAGATGCACCTGTATGTATTTGCTCACAAGCTGCAGTTAAGAAAACTGACTCAACTGTGATGTGACCATGTCTCTCTCTCTCACACACAAGCACGCACGCACGCGCACACACACACACACGATGCGCAAAACTCTGCATTTGAACAGTCAATAGCAAATACTTAAACCAATAACAAAACATACTTACAATCTCTGATTCAGAAGCGCCAGATTGTCATAGCAAAGTCAGAATTACCTCCTCTCCCAGGTTCACGAAACTGTCGTCCATAAAATGCGTTGTGATAACATCTGGGTTGTGCTGTTCTGTTGTAAGTAATCTTAATGATTCCTAAATGCATCTACTTTCGGAAGGCCAAATAAAGTGCTTTTGCTTTCGCCTAGAAACACACAGCTTCTCCCTGACCTGGCTTCATCAACACTACTGCGGTTACTGAAACCACGCCTTCTTTCCTCGCATGAACATTTGGGCTGCATTATGCAAATATTTCCACATCGTGACGTAGACATGTGGGGGCGTGTTTGAATGAGCCGTTTTAGGTGGGCGTGGCAGAGTCTTAACTTTGATAAAGAATGTCTCTTTGGTTTTGAGACTTTAGTCTTTGCAACTTAAGGGATATTATCTATGCACAATCAGCTTGTAACACTCCAAAGAGAAAGGAAAACATGAAATCGCATCATATGACCCCTTTAATATTATTATGAAGGATATGGTAGGTCGGCATCCATTCCTTCAGTACTGAAGGAATGGATGGAGTGGATGACAATCTACCATATCTTTCACTTGCCATGTCCTATTACTGTTGTTGTTGTTATTATTATTATTATTATTATTATTATTATTAGAGAAAAACAGCTGTAAGAGCTCTCGAACTTAGTGTTTGCTAATTTGGCAGTTGAAACTATGAACTGCCTTTGAACTATAATAAAGTCACAGGTCTTCAGGTGCAATTCTCTTCTTAGATATCAGTTGATTCCATCCCTCAATAAATCGAATTTATCTCTAAGCTAAATAGCCTGACGTCCTCGCCCATTTGAACTTCATAGCGCAACGATGATTTACATATCATAAATGGAAGCATGTTCCAGGAACAGCTGAAAAAAGGAGCCCTAATTCAGCAGCCGCAGTGGGTTTCATGAGAAAGGAATCTCTGACCCCAAAGGTCAAACCAGCAATAACTGTATGAGGGGGATGTGAGTGAAGAGGACCCGAAACATAAACACAGGCCTGCCATGAGTCTTCAGAGAGCACTTGGGAACCGATGAGAGGAGGAGGAGGTCTGGGCTGGTAAAGTCATGGAGGCGGGGTCATATGATGCAGCCTGTGTGATCCAGCCAGCCTTGAGTGTTGACGCTGAACAGTCTCTTGAACATCATGTGATGACCACTGTTATGAACAAGACCACTTTGTGTGTGGCCTTCTGTCTGTATCTTCAGGCGATGTAATCTCTTTGCTTTCTCTCTTTTCTTGTTGCAAAAGTTGGCTTTGCTTCTGCTTTCTTGTGAGTTTTGAATCACAGCATCAGATGTCTCTAGGATAGTCCTTCATTTTATAAGCGCTTTTTGCCCGCGAGGGATGGGTGGCATGTTTTTATTTAATATACAAATGCAACAGCAGAAAAGTTTTACCTGGTAGTGACTTTGCTATGCCATTTACCACGGTACTGACAACATAGCAAGCAGCAAGTCTGCTTTACCTTATTACCTCATGTGAGAATGATTGGGTAGCATGAAGTAAACAGAAAATACAGCATGTTAAGCAAGGTAGAACTCACTGATGGTTGTGTTTGTTAGACATAACGGAGTTTAGTTGTTTTGCTGCCTCAATGTAAAATGTATCTTATGTCATAGGCTAGGTATTCAATGGCATCAAACATGATTCGTTCCATCAGAATTTATTCTGAATTTTCTGTTTTATGATACTAGTTTGCCTCTGTTTGCTGTTATGTCCAATGTAATTCTTTATGAATAATCGTATCTTTTGATGTGCAACAAGTTCCTACTGAAAGTAGGAAATAGATGAGGCTCATTTCATTGAATTTACTGGATTATCCAATAATATTCACATTAAATTTAAAGGGATGATACATTTTAAGTATTACTTAAAAACTAAGCTCAGAATTGATTCCAGAGAGAATCGCGAAGCATTCAGAAAGTCGCAGAATCAATCCACGAATCGATTTATCGTCTCATCCCTATAAAATTGACATGGCTATTTATTATAGAATTTTCCCCCCATTAAATAAGAATCTGGATAAAATAATCTCTTAGGAATTTTTCATAAGTCCTCACCCACCCACCCAAATCAGATTGAAGTGTTAGAAAGTAACAAAATGTGAAATCATATGATGAGGAATCTTATTAAAGGAGCTTAATTGGGGTATTGTCATTTAGTGGGATATTATCAAAGACTATAAAAATACAAAGACTGTTCACTCCTATACTTATGAATGGGAGAAATTGCAATGCGCAATATGGTGGGATAGTCCCGCCTTCTTAATGAAAGAGCTAATCGTTGATTGGTATAGTCATTGTGTCACTGCAGTGGCCGTTAGAAGCTCCGGTAGGCTAGAGCAGCCGATGCGCATTGGAACTACACATGCGCATTGGCTGGTCTAGAAAAATATGCTTTTTAAACCCTATTTGAGCAAAAGAAACAACATTCATGGGGCTGTTCATTTCAGATTTTGTTGCTGATTTGAAATATATAATTTAATCGTGCCTTCAACAAGCAGTTTTTGAGATTTCAGGATTCCCCCATTCATTTAGATAGGACTTGGTCTTGTTTGAGCTGCCTGGTGGCGTTGCAAATATTGCAGCCGAGTGAACAGACTTTTCTTGAAAGGGACTTTGGATACTTAATTGGAAACTTTAAAACAACAGTTTATTTTTATGAAATCATATTAATTGAGTAACTACTTTTAAAATTGAATTTGTCATGCATATTTTAATGGACAGCAAAAAAAAAAAAAGCTAAAAGGTGATTCAACATGGTGAAAAGTCATGATGAAAAACCATAATGGGGAAAAAAAGCAAACTGGTTTAAAAATTACTCCTTTTTTTTTCTTTATCTTTTCTTTTCAGTAAACTATTCATATTCTTACACAGTTTAAACCTAAATAATGTTGGAATAAAGCTCAAGTATGTTTTATGTCATCTACCCAGTATTCAAGTTCTCTGCCATATATTTGATGCACAGTTTGTTCCAAAGTCAAAAACCTTTCAAGGCCCCTTTCGTGCCCAGCCTGCATAAGGCGTAGTTGGTGTCAGTGAAACAGATATGTGTGAAATGGATCTCAGTGGCATGTTGCTGCTAGAATCTATGTGTGAAGAGTGGATTTCTATTTGCATGTGACTGCATGTCATTTGAATATGCTTGATACATTCAGTTGCAAAAATGGAGTGCCTTTTTTTTTTTTTTTTTTTTTTTTCACGCTGGGTTTTAGCGCACCCTCCCTTGGTCGGAATGAGGGGCTTTATTCATGCCATGCTTCACATCCATATCTGCTCCATTGCCGGTGGACTGCCCTGATCCCCAGAGACAGGTGCTTGATGGCATCCGGGGCAACGGGCTGGGGAGGGCCACATTTTATTGTGTGCATGGACAAGAGAGGACGACATGGCAGACAATGCTGTGGATCAGATCAAGGTACAACAGTAAGGGTTAACGCCAAGGTGGGCTGTGGTGGAAACAGAAGTCCCTGACTGTTCAAGGAAGCCCACGGGAGGAAACGGGGTGTGTGAGCCCGGCACAGGAAGGCAAGGAAACAGAGAAGGTTCAGCCCTGCCTGCCCTGAGTCCCGAATCCTCAGAGAGGTCAAAATAGAAGAGTCTCGTGCAAGAAGTGACCCTAACTCCTGTTTTGTATAAAAAAGTTTGGAAACGCAGCCGTACAAAGTCGGATGCCTTTTCGCCACGCTCACTTTCACAGCTGTCTACCATGTCAGCGCTGCAGAGGTTGGCAGAGAGGCTGTTCCAGCGGGCTGGTCCCTGTCTTGGAGACTCTAGCCATGGGGAGGGCAGCTACTACCAGTCCCAGGATGAGTCAGAGGCCTCTTGCTGGAGTGAGTGACTGATCTGAGGCATTATGTGGGTTAAGGCTGCTGGCACAGTGAGTGTTTGGACATAACTGTTGTAGGTGGAGCTTGGCAAAGGGGGCGGAGAAACCTGCATGTCTAAAGGATTTATCTCCCCATCTGATCTATAGGGAAGTGCTGGCCTGACTTCAAAATGAGTGTGCGAGATCAACCGATTATCCTTTTGAATACTTCACCTTTGATTATGGATAATATATCCACCAGGCTGATACTTGACATGTAAAGTCTAGTCATTAGAGGATAAACGGATAGAGGTTTTTGTTTTTTTACATTTAAGTAAATGTTGTTTAAAATAAGTCCTTATTTTAGAAATCTGCTTTCATTTCCTTTCATTGTTTTGATTATCTTGCTCTCTGGATGTTAATATTACCCATATTGGCTCATCACAATTTATAGATTTTTTTTCATAATGGGATCAAAAAGATTTGGGTTTAACAGAATCTGTTGTAAATATAGGGTTAAGGCCCGTTCACACCAAGCACGATAACGATAAAGATAACTATAACGATAATTATATTTGCGTCCACACCAGCGAACGATATCATCTGTTTATTCTAAGTGCACGCGCGTCTGTCGCTTTAAATTCTCGAGCACATTACAGCAGGATGGATTCTGATTGGCTGTCAGTGTTTTTATCGTTCATCAGCTGGAAAAAAATCGTTCTGGAAGTGATTCCAACGATATCGTTTCTCTGTACCTTTATCGTTATAGTTGTGGTGTGGACTCTGCTATTCTTTAATACTGAGAACGATTTTTAGAACCATATATTTATCGTTATAGTTATCGTGCTTGGTGTGAACGGGCCTTAAGTCATGGGTGATATGGAGATCTAGTTTAGATTAGCACCTCTCGCTGTGCTTAATGGATTGATGTGGGACTGCGGAGACACAGATCCTGGGTACAAAGCCCTTTTTATTCATCTTTTTATTCATCTTCTAATGTTTGTGCTGTTGCCTGGCGTTGGCTGCGTCATACAGGAGTTCCAGGGAAGCTGGCTGTCTGTCTCCTGGGAAACCTGTCAGTGTGTCCCGCTTTGTTGGGGTCCCAGTGTTCTGCTGTTCGTGCCAGTCTGAATTACAAACTAATGCTAATGGCATTACCCGTTCATGCAGCGCTTATCCACTTTTTTAGATGACTGTAGGGTCAGACTACAGACTCTTTGAAAATTTGCCGATTGCCCTACAAGCATTTGATTTGCAATTTGACGTGTTTTACAGGCGGTGTCTTCATGGCATCTGTTAAATCAGTCCTTTTTTTAACTCACCTGCATTTTCTTTGGTCGACTGTTCTGGGTTCTGACTGGGTTTTTAAAGTCTCATCTTTAAAGTTCCCACCCAGGCACGTGGACATTTGCTTAAAATACCCTACCTTTACCAACTCTGTATCCATAAAGTCAGCCCGTGGAAGTGTGCCAAGTATCTGAGAGCTGAAAGAGATTATGGAGGAGGGAGAGACTTACCAGAGGTGTCACTGTCCCTTGAGTCTCCACCTAGCCAGGGTGGCTGGATCTGGCTCAGTCTTTAAATCCATCTGTCCCTGACTCTTCCTGTGTCTATGCCTTACTCTTGCTCTGCCACTGCATTTATTCCCTGAAAGAGGCTGAAATGCCAGGCTTGGGGCTGCACTGTCTGCAAATGGGTGCTGCTCTCAGATATGTGTGTGTGTTTTGTGAACCAGTGGGGCTTTTGCTGTCAATGCACCACTAGCCGACCCCCTATGGTGCGTCAGAGCAAGCAACAGCAGCCGAGGGCCACACTGATTGATCTGACTAATCAATTGTGGACTCTGTTCACTAGAGGACATTGCCAGGGTTTGAGGGACCAGTGGGGTGCACTTTATGCGGTACCCTTTATTCCCACTTAATTTTTCCAGTTACTGGAGTCTTTTTTACCCTAATTTCTCCACTTTTAATAACAAGTTACCATTTATTTGCTGCTTTTAAGTTGCCACACCATCTGTTTATTGTCCATGTTTCTCATTAGATGCAACACTGTTATTATAGGTTTGCCCCTCCCCTAAGCGACCAGGTCCCTATTTGGATCAATGTAGTGCGTGTGTTTGTGTATGTGCTTGCGTTTTAGGCGTGTGTTCCACTTGAGGGTGAGTGGTAATGGCACTGTGTACAGAATAAATATTGATACAAACGGAGCATGAGGGGGATTGATTTACCAGGGTGATGTCCGCACAGTGGAGCCACAGAAAGCGAGGGCTTTAGTTTGGTATTCGGCACTCGAGGAAGAGCAGGAATAGCAGACTGAATCATTGGCCACACTTGGAGACAAAAGCAGCGTTGGAAGCACACCTGTAGCTCTTAGCTAAAGTGGATGTGAGGGTCAAGCGTGCAAGGACCTCTTAGGAAGAGGCATAGGGCTATGAGCCTGATGCTGTGAGGAAGAGGAGAAAGGAGGAACCGTCTCGGCAGGGCCCATGTGTGACCGAAAAAGCTCCAGGAGGCATGGTGGGAAGCGGGAATCTCGCTCTTCAGGAGAGTCTCGTTCTTCAGGAGGATCAGTGGAGGGAGGAGGAGGAGGAGGAGGTAGTAGTGGTGGTGGTGGTGGTGGTGGAGGAGTGGAGGGTCCCACGCTCCTAGTGGACGGTAAGGGCACGGCTAACTTTGTGTGGGAATTGGTAATTTCCCTCCAGTAGTCATGACACCCGTTTGTTAGGGAAGCCAGCACAAAGGCAAGGATCATTCATGTCCTGAGCAGTTTATGAAATTGCAGCAGGGCTATTTTTACGTATGGCTGTTGTAATTCTTTGATTTTTCTTTCGGGTTGTTTGCACGGCGTAGCAGCTGAGGCCTGATCTTTGTTTTGAATCTGTTTCAAGCACCTTTTGTTGCATGGTTTTATGGAGCCGTTGGATCAGCATCAAGTTTAGGTGAACTTTGGACACTGTCCTCTCCCCTGCCTCTATGTTCTACTGTAGTTCCTCTACAGATTACCTAAACGAAGTAGAAATATGACCCTGGAATGTGTGCAGTCCCATCAACCACTGCGTTTGTGAGAGAGACACTCCTGAATCTCTGAGATAATAAGGCAGGGGAATTGACAGGATGTTGTGGGGTGAGACTTTTGCTCTCTCTCTCTGGCTCTGCCCAGAGCCTGTGGATTGGAGATAATGGCCGTAGATTTGAGCATGACTAACCTCGCTCCACGGCATCTGCCTCTTTCACCACAGAAAGAGATCGTTTAATGCCCCTACTTCGGATTTAAAAGCATTGCACTTTGGAAATGCTTCATGTGGGTGTGTCCTGCAGTAGAGTCCTCAATGGCAGCAATCGCACTGCGTTTCTTTGTATGTCTCCTCTGGGCGCAGCAGTTGCAACAGTTGGATCTTCTCAGCTGCTGTGACAGCTTGCATTTCCCCAGAGGGAGCACTGGTAGTGTGGAATGAGGAAGAGTCTGTAATCTAAACGTTCCCACACAACTCCATAAAGAAAATGGGGGGAAAATAGTACTTCATTGGTGTGCTCACCTGATGTGTGACTTGATTATTTCTCACTGTTTCCAAAGCAGAAATTATGATGCTGTGACTTTTTTCACACACACACACACACACACACATTTGTTTTTGTGAAAAGTGGGGACATCCCATAGGCGTAATGGTTTTTATACTGTACAAACAGTATGTGCTATTGCCCTGCACCTAAGCTTAGCACTCACAGGAAACTGTGCATTTTTACTTAAAAAAAAAAAAAAAAAAAAAAAAAAACCTCACTCTGTATGATTTATAAGCATTTTGAAAAGTGGGGACATGGGGCAATGTCCTCATAAGTCACCTTCACCTTGTAATACCTATGTCATACCCATGTCATTATACAAATTTATGTCCTCATTTGTCACAAAAACGTGCACACACACACACAGAGAGAGCGAGAGGAATATGAAGTGAGAGAGAGTCAGTGGATATTGATTTGGGTCTGAGCTCTTGTTCTGTCATGGTGGGCTCAGGAAGTATTAGATAACATGAGCTCAGTCAATGTGGTTTTAACAACAGTGGAAATTATACAGGTCTTACCTCGAACAGCCAATGAGAGTGATTGCCACAGGCTCTGAACACACAACAAACATGATGAAAAACGGAAGTGGCCAATACTGTGGGGACCACAGTTTTGAGTTTGTTTGTGTTGTTTTGTGGTAGGGAACTTATATTTATATATAGTGGAGATGCTAGTTTAGCTTTGCTCTGGAATTTAAACCAAACTGGACAAAACCTTCCAGCATAAAACTTTTGCATTATTTGCTCTGCAGCGCGTGCTGTATAAAGCAGATGCTTTGGAGCAGCGCAGACCATGCACTCGCACAAATGCGACCATGTCAAATTTGAACTCGCACATTCTCAAAAAATGGTCGCAAATGCAGTCGGTCGCAGTCTAGAGTATTCGATTCCTGACCTTAAGTACCCGATTCTGGAATTGGAATCAATTTTTGATTCCCAAATCTAGCCATCAATATCCATAGTATGGAGGAAAAAAAAATTCTATCATCTTGGCAGAATAGATTTGCAGCGCTGTTGATTGTTTCTGTTGCTGCAAAGCAAGTACAGGAACTAGGGCTAGCTACTGCCAGTACATACACCAATACGGCACTGTAGGTATTTAAGACATGCTGCTGCACAAGTAGCATATATAATAACCCCTAGCAGATTTAGAAAGGTGTAGCTGGGGAGGGTGGAGGGTTTCAGAGGAACTCTGAAAGCGCTCTGTGAAATGCTCTAGTGCAGGGTTCCTCAAATCTTACCCTGGAGGGCCAATCCACTGCAGAGTTTAGCTCCAACCCTGATCAAACTCACCTGTTTGTGATTTTCTAATGATCCTGAAGACATTGATTAGCGTGTTCAGGTGTGTTTGATTAGGGTTACAGCTAAACTCTGCAGGAAAGTGGATCTCGTGGGCCAGATTTGAGGATCCCTGCGAATGCTAACCAGCCATTTAAATGTAAAGCAGCAAGCTCATTGGTTGCGAATGAAACATGAACCAATCAGCTGGTGCCGAGTAGTTTAACACTGTGAATATCATCACTTTGCGTTAACGACCCATCAGCCTGCACCATCGAGTTTCATGACGTAGCATATATACTGTGGAAATCAATGGCTACAGTTTGGTTACCAATAGTGGTCGACCGATATATCGCCAAGGCCGATTTTTCAAATTTCGGCATCAGCCGTTAAGTTTTTTCCTGTTTGTCCGATGCGTTCGAGGCTGGACTTTTATTTTGATGGCGCGCTGGACTTTTATTTTGACAACGCCTGAGCACACAGTGCTCACATTCTCCCGCTTGTTTACTGTTGTCGTTAACAGTTCTGTCTAATATGGATACAAGTATGTCTAATAATCAGATAGAACTGAACAAAGGTGATAAAATGTGTACAAAAAGTATTATAATTGTTTTTATATTATTAGTAATAGAAAGGCAAACATTATTATACTTTCTCGTTTGCCATCAGCATTAAGAAAATACGCAATTTATATCATTTAAACAAATCTTTGAATGACTAATGAACATTTAATTTCACAAGCCTTGTAGACTTAGTTGAATCCAGCTGTGAGATCTTGTGAAGTGTGCATGTGTATCCTGCATGATCTCGTGTTCTCTGTGTGACGGTCGGTCCGTGTGAATTGAATGCTTTAAACTTTAAACTCGTGATTTCAAATTATGCTTCGCTTTATCCATTTGCCCACTGTCATATTCATGTCATTTTCACTGTGTGCTGTATGTAAAATGAGTGTCACCTTGGCTTTATTTGAAAAAAATATGATTCCCAGTGCACACAATCTTCCCAGAATACTGAGTGCCCTGTTGATTACAGTTTACTTCCTTTTTAATTATATTTTTATTAAATATTTATTTATTTGTGGAAAAATACTTTGTCATCTAAAGTATAAGTATGTTTATTTTACACTTATTTTTTTAATTCGTTTTCAAATTTTCAATTTTTTTAAATATTAAAATAAATAAAATTATATCAGCTACCCTGCTTTCCTAGATATCAGCATCGGCAGTCAAAAAAATCAATATCGGTTGACCACTAGTTACCAATATTCTATAAAATATCTTCTTTTGTGCTCAACGAAAGAAAGAAACTCCTGCAGGTTTTGAGGGGTGAGTAATTGACAGAATTGCCATTTTTGGGATGAACTATCCCTTTAAATTACCTGTATATATGCCCACACAGAGTCTGTCTGTAGAATTCTGCTGATTTATACTTTAATCAACAATTAAAAAAAAAAATGCTGGAATGCCTATTGCTGAAATTGTATTGTACAATACAGTATAATAAAAAGCACAACTGAGAATGAGAATCATATTATTTCAGGGTGGAGTGTTTTCAGGAGATTCACTTTGTGTACATACAGTGTGACGTGTGGAAAAAGTAGTAGTTCTCAGCAGTCTTCCCAGGCATTTCTGCAGCTCATACGCAGCACAGCTGACAAAATGTCGTAAATTGCTGTCATAAATAAGGGTAGACCAGCAACTCTGGACTTTAATGTGTTGTAGGAGCTGTAAAAGGTTGATGTTGACTGCCATACAGCCATGCCTGTGTTTACATGTCCTACTTGTTGACATTTTAACAGATTCTAATGGCAATATCTCATCAGAATTTTTTTTATTTTTTTTTAGCACATTAGCATGTCTCTAAGTGCAATGTTGTTCTGTTGTGCACATAATTAAATAATAACACGCACATTATTTCCACCTTTTTGTTTTCAGTTAAGGAGTTTCTTGCTAAAGCCAAAGAAGATTTCTTAAAGAAATGGGAGAACCCAGCACAGGTCAGTTAATCCCATTTTCTGCACTGCAAACAATCACTTTGTCAACCAATGAGCTAATGTGAGTTGCATTGCGCCCCCTTCTGGACACAAGGTGAACTGACCTTCTGTTTATTTTTCTCTTTAACACCGGAGTCTCTGTGATTTTTCGGTAGTAGACAGCTTTTGTTCTAGAGACCCTGAGGAAGTAAAAGTACAATTTGATGTATAATGAATGTGATTTATTTGCTGTATTTCATCACATTTCTGAAAACCGTACCTTAAACTGTTGATCTTCTTGTTAGTGAACATTCTGATAATAAGTGAAATAATCAGTCATGTAAGTTTGACAGTGCTCCAGATAAACCATACAGGAACAGTCAAATTTGTCTTTGAAAAAATAAAAACAACATGCATTTACCAACCATTTTCATCTTCTGATCCTCTTTATACTTTATTCTGTTCCTCAGAATACTGCATCTCTGGACCATTTTGAGAGGTTGAAGACTCTAGGCACTGGCTCGTTTGGACGAGTCATGCTAGTCAAGCACAAAGAATCAGGCCAGCATTTTGCCATGAAGATCCTCGACAAACAGAAGGTAAACCACTCTCCGAGGAATCGGCGCTGAAAGGCGTGTGTCTGTGTGTTGGAGCTCATTTTCTCGTGTCTTTCAGGTGGTGAAACTGAAACAGATAGAACACACACTGAATGAGAAACGCATCCTGCAGGCCGTCAGCTTCCCGTTCCTTGTGCGATTGGAGCACTCGTTCAAGGTACCAGCTGTGTTTGTGTATATGTATACTTGCATGTTTTGGACAAGATGATACAGCAAAAATATATATTTCTTAGTCTTTCAGCCATAGGATGAGTTTCGGGTCAGTAAGATATAAAAAAATATTCAGCAAGCACACATTAAATTGATCAAAAGCGACAGTAAAGACATAATGCTATTTTATTGAACTTTCCATTCATCAGAGAATCCTGAAAAGAAGTGTATCAGGTTTCCACAAAAATATTAAGCAGCACAACTGTTTTCAACATTTGTAATAAGAAATGTTTCTTGAGCAGCAAATCAGCATATTAGAATGATTTCTGAGGATCATGTGACACTGAAGACTGGAGTAATGATGCTGAAAATTCAGCTTTACATCACAGGAATAAATTACATTTTAAAATATATTTAAATAGAAAACAGTTATTTTAATTGTAATAATGATTCACAATATTACTGTTTTACTATATTTTTGATTAAGCCTTCATATCTCAATGGTTTTGTGCTCTTTTCTTTTGTATTCTGTTCTTAGGATAATACTAACCTGTATATGGTAATGGAGTATGTTCCTGGAGGAGAGATGTTCTCTCACTTACGTAGAATCGGCCGGTTTAGGTGAGTTATTTTTTTTTTCTTCTTATCTCTATTCATATCACACTAGCTGCATGAGCTTACTCCAACCAGGCTTATTATACTTGTGGACATTTGTTTCCTTATTGTTTTAAATTTAGATTATTTTCAGTTAGTTTTAAAGATGTAAATCCTTTCTTCTGAAATCACTCTAGATTTTATTTTAATTTATAGCTATTTATTGTTGTTTTCTACTATTTTTAGTGTCGTACTACAAATTGTGCCACTTCATCTATATCAGGGCTGTCCAAACTCGGTCCTGGAGGGCCGTGTCCTGCAGAGTTTAGCTCCAACCCTAATTAAACACACCTGAAGCAGCTAATCAAGCTCTTACTAGGCATACTAGAAACTTCCAGGCAGGTGTATTGAGGCAAGTTGGAGCTAAACTCTGCAGGACACCGGCCCTTCAGGACTGAGTTTGGACAGCCCTGATATATATGATGACACACAATTTCGAAACCGCCTCATACTCAAAATAATACCAGATTAGAGACTTATTAGTCAAATCTAGAGCAGCGCTGCATTCTTGCTGATAGTGATTTTCAGTCATTTTTGCAATAAATATTGCGTAACTACTGGTTACATTGACTAACTTCCTTGAGCTGCAGTGTCAAATTTAGACGGGGAACATTGAGGCCAAATTGTCACTTGCCAAACATTTAAAATGTATTCATAGTTTCTATTTGAAGGCACTTTATAGCAACTCTACAAGATTCAAAACATTCATTGTTGTCTGTGCAACCTTCCTCCAGAGACTGCAGCACTGACTGATGCTTTGAATAAGTGATATTGGATATGTTACTCCAGACTGGGAATCAAGCTGAATTTCCTGATTCACAAGTTATTAATTTATTTCTACTTTTGCTTCATATATTTCAATTACCATTTGAACTGGCCTGTTTCAATTATTATCATTATATAATCACCTAACACATAGCACAACAGTCATTGGTTCTTTTGCATATTGTCTTTTTTATAATTATTATTATTTTCACACATCCACTGATAAAAGGAATTTCAGAATTAAAAAAAAAAAATGCAGATTCATTAGAATTGCAGTGCACATTGTTTAGATTTGTTTATTTTCCGTTCAGTTAATGATATTTTTTTAGGGTAGTTGATATGACGTCAAACAGTGGCAGCAGTGTCCTGATACGTGACCTGCTGTAGGCCTGCTTCATCTAAACATATTCAGTCATCTCATTCTTGTATAATGACTATGCACGCAGGTCCTGTGACCTCTGTACATTTACGTTGTGTCTGTCTGTCTCTGTCTGGTGCAGTGAGCCTCATGCCCGATTCTACGCCGCCCAGATAGTTCTGACCTTTGAATACCTTCACTCACTTGATCTTATCTACCGAGATCTAAAGCCTGAAAACCTGCTCATAGACCATCAGGGCTACATACAGGTAAACACGCAGGCTTTAAAATCAGATGACTTCATGAAATGTAATGATAGCAGCTCCAAGAATGTCACATGACTGCAAAGAGTATACCTGCCTTGTGTTTGAGTGTCTTTGTAAGACTTCCAGGCTCATTCACAGGGTTTCACAAATGAATACATGCAATATTTATCCTCATTCTTGCCGTTTTCTCAGGTAACAGATTTTGGATTTGCTAAACGTGTAAAGGGCAGGACCTGGACACTGTGTGGCACACCCGAGTACCTGGCGCCAGAAATCATCCTCAGTAAAGTGAGTACCGAAGCTGCATTACTTGTTTTAACTGCAGTTTAAACCATTTCAGCAAAACTCCTGCTCTCTCTGTCTCTCAGGGTTATAATAAAGCAGTGGACTGGTGGGCTCTGGGAGTGCTGATCTATGAAATGGCTGCTGGTTACCCTCCGTTCTTTGCCGACCAGCCCATCCAGATCTACGAGAAGATTGTTTCTGGGAAGGTGAGCGCTGCAACAGAATATCACTGCACTGGGATTATTTGGTGCTGGATGTCATATTGTTCAGTGGCCACTCTACTCTGCACACGCGTGTCAGTGGTGCTGTAATAATATAAACGGGTTTTGTTTCATTACTTGAAATAAAGCTAAAATAAAATGGAAATGTTAGATGAAAAACTTGCTTAGGCAACCATCTGAAATCAAATAAGTTTACTAAAACTAAATAGGAATATAAAAAACATAACTAATTTAATAATTTTAAAATACACACACATACATATGAATGCTGATTCAAAATAGTAAATAAAATGAATACTGATACATGTCTTTGTGTCTTTTTTTAAGTTTTTTTTATTTGTGGTTTTGGTAACACAGCAGGGTTATTATAATTAACTAAATCTATTAAAACATTTCTGTTAATTGAAATATGTTCAATATGTAATAATGTTCAAAAAACACATTATTTTTCAAATACTGTACATTATTGTAGGTCCTCTATGCCCCGCCTCTCTCAAACGCGTCGTTTTCTACAAAGTCCCTCCTTCCAACAAGCGCAGTCTGCTCTGATTGGCCAACTGACCCAGTGCATTGATTGGCCGAACACCACAAGGACGCATCGGAAATGTAACGCCCCTTTCCATAATCACGAGCTTCAGCTTTCAAAATAAATATAAAGACAGTTAATAATGTCATTAGTTTTACCATCAATTCAAACCGGAGAGGGCAACAGAGTCGCGTGACAGACACAGTGATGAAGCTCATTTGTGTTTGCAAACAAGCCGCGATTAAGACAGCTGACTCCACTGTGATGTGACCCTGTCTCTCTCTCTCTCTCACACACACACACACAACGCGTTACTCTACACTGCGCATAACTCCGCATTTGAGCAGTCAATAGCAAATACTTAAACTAATAACAAAACATACTTACAGTCGCTGAATCAGAAGCGCCAAATTGTCATAGCAAAGTCGGAATTAGGGCTGAAATGATTCCTCGAGTAATTCGAATACAAAAAATCCTCGAGGCAAATTATGTGCCTCGAAGAATCGTTTAGTCCATTTTACTAGGGATGCACTGAATTTTCGGCCACTGAAAATATATGCCGCGCCGCCCAGCAGTGTTCAGGTTTCACTCTCCTCCAGCCGTCATCACTGCACAGTGTGACACTCCGTTCAATATTCCGCTCTATCAATGTGCATTCTGCTCAGTTACCGCTCATGCTCACCGGGAAAGCAGAGTCCGTTCAAATAACGCACCGACAGGAAGTTTCTATGTAGTATACTTGTTCCTGTTTGCAGTAGCGCTGCTGTGCTGTGGCATGCTGTAGTACAGCTGTACTGGACAACGCTGGTCAAATCTCCCTCACTGATCTGATCCACGCTCTGCTCACATGCGCTGATAATAATAGCTTTGCCAGGGTTTTTATACTTTTATACGTTTCTTTACACAGAATCATTATTTCTATTCATTTCCCACTGATTTTACGCGATATGATGAGCATTAACTCATATTACGCGATCATATCTCTGTATGAATGAATGGCAGAGATGCGCGTTTTCCTTTACATTTATGCATTTAGCAGACACTTTTATCCAAAGCGACTTACAGTGCATTCAGGCTATACATGTTTTATGACTATGTGTGTTCCCTGGGAATCAAACCCACAACCTTTTGCGCTGCTAACGCAATGCTCTACCACTGAGCCACAGGAACACTTTACCACACACACACACACACACACACACACACTTTACCACACACACACACACTCACACTCTGAAGCGCACGTGACGCTCGCGGTGATTTCAGCCTCTGCAGTCTCAATGAGGACATAAACACACGTACATCATCTCCAGAACTGCTCCGAGAGTCACTTCGTCGGCGTTTCACCGTTTCATTTGAGTAAAACTAGCATCATATCATGTACACACAGAAATGTAAAGGTATTCACGGCAACCCGTCAAAATAAAAGTCTGGTTTAATTTGAAGACATTGCAGTAGAAATATATTACTATTGTTCAGCAGAATGTACATACTACTACTACTACTACTACTACTATTAAAATGATAAACTTTATTTTTTAAGGAATGATCACACAACATTTCTTCCATGTTTTAACTTTAATAGTAAATCCCCTTTGTTTGCCAAAAAGTTTAATTTTCAATAACTTAAAGATAAATTAAATTAATGTTTTATGCCTTCATTTGATAACCAGATACACAACACAGGAAAAAGAAAACATTTCATAAGGCTATTTTAAGAATAAATAACAATAAAACATTAGGTGACAGAAAATAAAACATAGCTTTATAATTGTAATTTTCTTTAATCATAGCTATAATTATTATAATACCTAAAATACGTTGCGTGTAAAAAGTGTTTAAGTCAGTTGAAGGGTGGGTACATTGTGTGCACATGATCAGGATGGTACCACCTCCGCCACATTTTGAGAAAAGAAAAAACCTGTTTGCAGGACTATACATTATTTGAATAATTAGTCAAAAACAACAACAACAACAGTTATGTCTGATTATGTTGCATAGAACTGAATAAAATTAATACATTGATATTTAATATTAATATATTTTCTGTCCAATTTTCTTTCAATGAAAGTGTGGTTATTTTATTGGCTTAATTTCTGTGTCATTAAAATTGAGTTAAATTAAAGTCTTACAAAATTACTTTATATTATTTAATAAAATAAATAATTATTACAAAGCATTTTCGGTTTTGGTTTTCGACCAAGCACATCCAGAATTCTTGGTTTCGGCCCAGAATTTTCATTTCGGTGCATCCCTACCATTTACTGTAACTACACACAGAGCACTGTGTTTGCAACCATGCTCCTTTAAAGGATCACACACACACACCAGTATGCAGAGTGACATTTAAGAGGGTTTATTCTCCAAATTACTTTAATTTCATGTTGCTGAAAAATGTGTTAATAAATGTTATGTATATGGACTCCATGTTTTTGTTCCACGTTAGCTTCCGGTCCACTAATTTTTGCCTCTTACAAAAGCCACAAAGCCTTCTAAGAAGACGTAAAGGCTTGTGTCATGCCTGAGCTGTAGTTAGGCTGAAACTTGAAACTTAAGTTGCACAATGTTTAGGTTTTATTATATATATTTTTTTATTACTATTATTTTGATTTATGTCTTAGTTTTAGGTTGTACTATGTTTACCTTTTTTAAAGTAATTTGAAATTGATTTTTATATATTTGTATTTGCATTTTGAATGTATTATGACAATTAAATGCACTAAATGGGTTTAGTTTTCACAGTTATTAATATATGCAATTTCAGCAATAAAAAAAATAATTTATCTAAAAAGGAAACAAATGACGTGTTCATTTTAAGAGACCGGTCTTATTTTGTCTTGTATATTTAGTATTGCTCTTTAATAAAGAAAAATTTGTTCTTATCTGATTTCTCAATTAATTGATGGAATTTTCGGTAGAATGCTCGATTACTAAAATTTTACTAATTTTACTAATTTACTAAAAATTAAACTGAAAAAAAAGTATTCCAAAAATTTCATAACTATGAGTATATAAATAATACTAAAAATGCTGACTTGGAGTCAGACTTGCAGACATCTTTTTTTTTTTTTTTTTTCTTTGTGTGTGTGTGTTAGATAACCAAGCATATTTTACATTTACATCAATTAATTTAGCAGAGGATTTTTATTTTTGTTTTATTGTATTGATTTTATTTTATTAGGCTGTTTTGCTTTTAAAGTTACTTTAGTTTAATAGTTTAACTCATAGATGTTTTACCAGGGGACAAATTCACAATTTTCATCCAGTATTAAACTGGGAAAAAATGTATAAAGTTGTTATTCTGATGTATTACGGAAGTTATGTATTTATGCATAGTTATGTATAGTTATGTATTTATTTATTTTATTTTTATTTATTTTTTTGCCATGAATATATCCTTTGCTGAATTTTGAAAATGAAAGTTTAAATTTGAGCTGTGAGTCATTTAAAGGTTTTAGCTTGCTGTCGTCTTCTGCTGCTGCTCTCATTGGTTTTGTGGTCTTCCGCAGGGTTATAAATTTAGGTATTCAGTCGCTGTCAATTAATTAGCTTTTGACAGATGAACTGACAAGTTGATTCGTTTATTAAATAACATTGTGTCAATTATGATTTTCTTTCTGGTGTATTGGAAGTGACATATATTTGTAAAGGTGACATATATTTGTAAAACACTGAAAGTGTGTCTTAATCTTTCTCTAGGTTCGCTTCCCCTCACATTTTAGCTCTGACCTGAAGGACCTGCTGAGGAACCTGCTGCAGGTAGATCTGACGAAGCGCTTCGGTAACCTCAAGAACGGCGTCAACGACATCAAGGGCCACAAATGGTTTGCAACCACCGACTGGATCGCAATCTACCAGAAGAAGGTACCTCAATCATACTGGGTTCTTATAACGTTCTCACAATTTCCCCAGTCTTCATCTCATCCCCATTTGTGAACAACTCCTCATCAGTACATGTTATGGTCTTCATAATATTTCATCAGAATGTAATAACCTGTGTTTTCAGGTGGAAGCCCCCTTCATCCCTAAGTGCAAAGGCCCTGGCGACACCAGCAACTTTGACGACTACGAGGAAGAAGAAATCCGGGTCTCTTTCACAGAGAAATGTGGAAAGGAGTTTGCTGAATTCTAGAAGCAGCAGCGGAGGAGAGGGATGGAGAGAAATTAGATGTGGGGCAACAGAGAGAAGAAAACGTTTTCCAGGGTGGTGGTGATGATGATGATGGACTGGACTGAGCCTTATCCGGTAACACCAACGTAGAGCCCTCACACACAGATGGAGGGAGAAGAAGAACAAAGTCCTGAGAGAGACGCCAGCAGTGTTGCCTTTTCAGATCCTTCATCACTTGTCACTTGTCCATTTTCATGTTTTCCCTCTTGTTTGGTAGCCAGGGTGCATTGGGCAGAGATTCGGTCACTTCTCTGTGACTGGCTGGCATGGGGATATTTGTGACTACTTCTTTTTTGTTTTTCCAGAGATATAGAGGTTACTTTCTGGTACTGAATTTTGGCTTCTCCAGAGAAATTTAAGAACCCCCCCCTCTTTTTTTTTTTTAATTAGCAAATGTGTCCTTGCTCTGTAGTTCTCCACCCTGTCACATCATGTTTACTTCCTGTGCACCTATTGGCACCCAATACCAAATCAAACCAACTTACACCATTCAAGAGTTCTGGCTTATTGTTTGACATGTCACCCATTTCTCATTTGGATTTCAAGCATCACACCACCATCCTTCAAATTTGTCATCGCATATTAATTGGCTACAGTGCTCTAAGATCTGGCAGAATCAGCTGCTTAGTATAAAGATTGTTGATTTGGATCATTCATTTGTCATTCTCTAGATTATTTAGTGTATTTTAAGCCAGTATGTTTGTATTTAAGCCAATAGAATGTGCTTTGGTTTGAAAGTGGCCACTGAAAAGACCGTAACACTATTTTAAATTACACATCTGTAGCATGTAAGCATACTTGAAGCTCCAAATCCATTATTTTACACGTTTTCTCAGATGGCTTTGATTCTAAGATAAATTTCCAGAGATAAACTAACAAAACGCAGAACTGAAGGGATGCAATGAATTTCCAGCGAGAACAAAGTCTTGTAATACAGCTGGTTGTTTTTAAAAAGATGCTTTTAAAGGAAAATGTTAAAGGAGAGCACTGTTTCTGTGGTTACACTGGGTTCCTGGTGGATGATGTTTTTTTTTTGTTTTATTATTTTTATTATTATTATTATTCTTTCTGCCGTGTCACCTGCTAGTGACCAAACCCTTTGTTTAATTGAACAAGTCTGGTATTTCTCCTTATCCTTACCGACGATAAGAATAACCTCCACCTGACATCAGAGTTGTTTGAAAATTAGGCCGATTTCCAATACGTTTTAACTCTCTAAGGCTTCACTAATCTCCATTTCTGCTTCAAATAAGCTTGTTGTTCATGTTGACTTTGTGTGTTAAGATATCGACCAGTTAGTGAAGCTCCATTTGGCCTGTTGAAATATCGTCCAACGAACTGATCAAAATTTGTTCGCTTTCTATCTTGCTCTGTAACTTTGTTGGATGCAAGACAATCCAAACGCAAAAGTCCCCATGATTTTTTTGTTGTTTAGTTTCCAGAAGTGTGCGGTAATGCGTAGTGTGTTGCAGAGGTTTTATTTCATTATGCTTAAAGTTTTGCGTCGATGAATATTTAATTCGATTGTAAAGGTGAAGTGTAACTTCTGCACCAATAGTGGAGCCAAACTGAACCGCAGTCTGTTTGAGTAACAGAAAGGACATACTATATTAGAATTGATTAAAGTCGTTTGTTTTGTGATTTTTGCTGCTGCTAGTGGTGCAGAATTGACACGCTTCACCTTTAAAACTGAGATGCCCACCATCGCTCACAGCTCAGTCCTTCAGGAGTCAGCTGTTCGTTAGGTGCTGATTTCAAAATCGTGCAAAGTTGATTTTTGGTTTGTTTGTTTTGGTTTGTTATTTCCATTTGTTATAAGTAATGTAACTTAATTTTGTTGAATGTGTGCAAACTACAGATTGGTGCCAGGTTAAAATTGGTATTTCAAACAACTCTTTTAATAACAGAAGTATCTATTGGACACTGAATGGCTTTGATGCCATTTACATTGCAGTATGAGATCAAATTACTGTTCTTTTCCCTCTCAGGAAATGTTATGTCAGTGTATTCTGCCAGATTCACAGCCAAAACACACCAGATTGGGTCAGTTTTTGACCATTCGGGTGCTGATGTAGCTTTAGAAACACAGATGAGCAAAGGGCAGGAGGTTATATTTCACAAGACATTATGGTAGGTTTAGATTTTCTCTCCCTCATTCTTCTCCCTGCATGCCTAGCTTTTGCTGGGACATTTTCTTGTCCCATTTCTGGAGACTTTGTCATAAAATGGTTGTATAAACAGGAGAAACAGCTCCATCTCTTGGTTTGAATAGCTGGAGAACAAAACAATCAGTGTTTAAAGAATGCGTCTGTACGTTTAGATTACCCAGCAGGCTCTTCTGCACTGGTCTTGTGATGCTAGAAGCAACGTAAGACTATCCTCAACTGGTGTACTGAGTTATAATGTACAGGTTGGCTTTACGTGAGCTTTTTTCCTCATCTTTGAGCTCGATCGTGACATGGAAGGGTTCTGTTTAAAGCAGCACCGTTTTAAAACAGTGACTTTTGGGGAAATTATGGCTCAAATGCACCTTTCGTTACACCTTTTTTTTTTGTCAGAGCATGGAAAATGTGACATTTTTGGCGGTATTCATATGTCGTCCCTCTATCTCTGGGTCCCTTCCTTTCAGATACATGGGTGTGACGCATACATCCTTCAGTCTGTTCATTCACATTGTCAGTCATCTTTCTTTTGTGTGTGTGTGCATCAGTCCATTATACAGTTTGCCTTTGTACACATCCAGTTTCCTACACTCTTCTATTTGCTTTTTAAAAAAAAAATCATGAAGAAAACATTTGATTTACTTTTGCATATTTTCTAAGTGTATTTTCAATAACAGGAGTCTCTTTCCTCCCGACATGGGTATGGTGATGGTGTAGTCTATTGTACCTTCTCGGGAAACAATACTGTATATTCTCTGCCTTTAACAGTCTTAATTATTTTACCTTCTGGAGAAGTTGACGGATACCCGTAGGACACATCAAGTATGTTTAAAAAAAAAAATACACAGAATAATATTTTGCAACATGTATCATTCCAATAAAGTTTTAATTGTTAAAATTACAAGAATGTTGTGACGTCTTAAAGTTATTGTTCTGAATTTTGATTTATCGGTCACAGGACATTTAACAGCAAATAAATAAATACATACACACACACTAGTCAACATTTGAAGTGGATCAAAACCTAATATCAAAATGCGTTCTTGTTTTAGGACAACTTTAACTTTTTTTGACCCACTTCAAATGTTTACTACTGTATAAAACAGTGCCTGATTTGTAGTTGAAGGGTTAAAAGCATAAAAAAATGGATCTGTTTTGTCTCAAAATGACCTGGCAGCAGAGCTGAGCACCAGTGACCAATGATGACAGATCACTGATCATAAATTTTGGGTGGACCTGCACAAGCTGGGCAAGATCTTTTTGAGATGCATGGAAATTATTATGATGAATCTCCTTGATGACCTGCTAAATTTGCTAAAAGAGAAGCACACTGCACAATAACGTATCTCACAATGCAATGTGCTAGACTTGACCTACCATTTCTAGTGTGATCACTAAAGCAGAAGTACTTTGACCCACAATCTTTAAACAACTTTTCTTTACTAATTTGAATGTACTGACAATAAGATGTTTGAGAGAGGCTATAATAAGAATAACAAACGATTCTGATATTTGTTGCTCACCTGGGGGCTATTTCATAAAAGACGCTAAGAAAAGCGGGGATTAAAGTCCAAAACCTGACTTGAAATAACCTAACAAATCAATCGGGACTAAAGCGGTTTCATAAACGACAATTCAAGTTCACGCAATCTGACTAATTCGATCCAGGTTCAGTGAGTCAGGATAATTTGATGCGCATGCTTATTCTTAAGCAGCTCTTAATGTCGATCATAAATCGATCCACCATGGCCAACAGCGAATATTTGTGCTGTTTAATGCATTTGAGACGTCGTGTTTTCCTCAGTGCATAACTGATACGTCACAGGTATAGTTTTCATCTGTAAATGTTATAAAGTCATGCAAATATATCCATTTTGCTGTCAGGAGTGGGCGGGGCTTACGCGAGCGCTGCTGAGCGCATGCGCGCTACACAGACGGAGCAGAATAGAATAATAGCGCAAGAATTCAGAATAAAATATACATTCTGCTAAAATATTTGTTGTTGGACATTAAATGTGACGCATAGAATTTTAATCCTACATATAAGTGTATTTTTTATGATAGCAGTAACTGTAAATCAAAGGTAAGCTTTGCTAATACAGCCATAATAGCTCAAATGAGTTAAATGTGTGTTCCTTTTATCAGTTAAAATGTAGTCTGATTTCTGTTATTTATTTTAATTTTTAATTCAGTGATTTTTAACTTTTGATTTAGTGTTTTTAATGCTTTAAAGAGCCATTTTAGATTGTAATGTTTTAATGTTCTAATAACCATAAAAGGTACAGCTGTCATAAGTTCAGAGAGAAAGGCTGCATGGATAGAAACTGCTGATCTACTGAATGCGCAAGTAGCAACTATGTTAAAATGTAATTAGCCTACATTTTGGGCACAATACATTAAATACAGTTGGTTGTGGCCTATATTTTATTTATTTGCTTATTTAAGGTGTATTTTCTGTATACTTTTATTTTTGGACTAATAAAAAAAGTCAACTAATTGCATGTGAGAGAGTCAGTGGTAATGCTAGAGGAGCTCAGCTTAGCCTGACAGTTAGCCTGCTCCTGACCAGGTTAGTTTCTCAGCATAAGTTGCCACAGTGACTGAGCTTGAGCTAAGGTAATTTTGCTTTCTGAAACCAAATCAAGTGAAAATAAGTCAGAATTACTGAAATAAGCCTGGCTTATTTGGTAAACTAGTTTTATGAAACAGCCCCCAGATTAAAAAATGGAGCACAGTGAGCTCAGCATACTACTGTTTTAAATATTTGTTGTTGCATACCGCCTTGTTTCACTAACTATTTGTAGTGTACAGTATATACTGTGTAGTATGCAGTACATGGCTAATATTCCACTCAGCGCATTTCCTTATCAACTAATACAACCGTATTTGATGGTCAAAACTCAAAAGTGACCATTTTTACCATTTTAATTCCAAAATGAGTGGCTGGATTAAACAAGTAATGTAAATGAAAAGTTTACCATAGTATAATGCGGACTTATTCAGTAATGCAGCCGGCTAGTATTGCATTCCAAAACTATGAAGGTAAATTAATGCCTAAAAGATTTGCATGTGAAGGGTAAGAGTTGTGCAAGTGTACATATGATTGCAAACGTAAATTAAATTTGCATGCACAAGAAACGATTTGTAAAGGTGCAAATCGAGATTCAGGTGCAAGAAAAAAAGATTCGCAGCATTTTACTTTTTTTGCAAGTGTAATTCATGTATTGTGAAACAGCAGCTTCATGCTAACGCAAAATAAATATGATCTGTATTCTTCCGCTTTCCATTTCTCCGCGCTTACACTTTTGGCACGTTTTTTTTGCCAAAATACGGTCAAAAGCACTGCAAGCCTGTGAACAGTGATTTGCAAGCGAAAACAACAGTTTAAAGAACTGCAAAACGGATTGACTGCGTAGAACCAATCTGTGTGTGTAAAAAAACAAACTGTGTCAATTGTCTAAATGACTTGTGTATGTAGAGCAAACATTTCCCAAAATAATACGATATGTACAGCTCTGTCTTTCTTTTATCTGCGCTTGCAGTTTTGGCACGATTCTCTCACTAACTGAGTTTTGCAAGCTTGAGGGGAGGGCGGGACCTTCTTCTTGTAGCCAATCAAATGAGGCTCTCGCTGACTCTCCATTTACTCTTATCTGATTGGTTCAAATAAACACATCATACGCCAAGACATTTATCTTCATTAGAAAGAACGTTCCGGAAATAAATGAAGATAAATGTCTTGGCGTATGATGTGTTCATTTGAACCAATCAGATAAGAGTAAATGGAGAGTCAGCGAGAACCTCATTTGATTGGCTACAAGAAGAAGGTCCCGCCCTCCCCTCACACTTGCAAAACTCAGCTAGTGAGAGAATCTTGCCAAAACTAGTGATGGGAAGTTCGGATCATTTTACTGACTCGGACCTTTGAGTCTCGTTCACAGTGAACGAATCTTTTTTGATTTCGAGCATTTCGTGAAAGCCAAAAACGTTGATTAAGTATCAGAACTTCATTGTTTCTGGGTCTTTAGTCTATGATTAGCTCACCTCACCTCTTATCTGACAAGATCGGGTTTGAGTCGCTCGTTCATCACGTGACAGCCTCATAAGCTAAACATATGAGAGCCGGAAAGAGAATTGATTAGTTCACCTTACCAGTCTTCGGGTTTGAGTCGTTCGTTCATCACGTGACAGCCTCATAAGCTAAACCTATACAGTTAGAGCCGGAAAGAGAATTGATTAGTTCACCTCAAGTCTTTCGAGTCGTTCGTTCTTTTGTCATGTGACGTGACAGCATTGGATAGAGAAATTAGTTAATTTACAACCTTCCTTACAAACGGCTGCATAGTTATTATTATTATTATTATTATTTACTCTTACAGTTACGTGATGCGTTTCTGGTCTCAAATTGTAGCTTTTTATTTCTTACAGTTTATAAATGTGTGAATTTCTGTCATGATGGTTCTTTTCCATAACACTGAATGTGGTAACAAAGGTAATACACTAAAGAGTTGGTTATTATTATCATTATTAAGTCTTTTTCCCTCAGACTGCATAGGTTTAGTTTATGGGGCTGTCACGTTATGAACGAACGACTCAAACCCGAAGACTCGGGAGGTGAACTAATCAATTCTCTTTCCGGCTCAAACTCCATAGGATACGCGTATGGGGCTGTCACGTGATGAACGAACGACTCGAAAAACCCGAAGACTCGAAACAGGTGAACTAATTCAGTGCAGAACCTATATGTTGCGACTGAACGAATCACTCCCCGAGACGACTCGTTCTTCCCGAGTCACATTAAAGATTCGTTCAAAATGAACGAATCGTTCAAGACCGACCCATCACTAGCCAAAACTGCAAGCGCAGAGAAAAGAAAGACGGTGCGGCGCATATCGGGTTATTTCAGGAAAAGTTATGCCCTGCGTACGCAACACGTTGTTTACACCTTTGCAACAGCTTTATTTTACACACAGAGACATATTCTTCAGAGTGAATCCGTTTTGCAGTTCTTAACACCACTGTTTTTGCTTGCAAATTGCCGTTTACAGACTTGCAAGGCTTTTGGCCGCGTTTCAGCGCAAAAAACGTGCCAAAAGTGTAAGCGCGGAAAAAAACGTAGGTCAGAAGAATACAGATCATATTTATTTCAAATTAATATGAAGTTGCAGTTTTTCAACACATGATTTACACTTACAAAACTTATTTTGCGCATGCAAATTTATTTTACGCTTGCAATGTCACTTACACTTTCACAAATATTACCCTGCACATGCAAATATTTTTGACGTTATTTTACCTTCATACAAAACGGCAACAACAGCCATTTAAGCGGCACGGAAACGTGCGAGCAACGCCTCCTTAAATCTCCTAGCGGCGGGCCGCGCATCTCGCGCATTCCACCTTAAAAGCGCTCAATGCGATCAACGCACGCGTACAGTATGTTTCCGTTTTTCTCTCTCTCTCTCCAGCGCGCTCGCCCCGCGGCTCGAAAGACTGCGAGCGTCACGTCGAAGGCAACACTGACGCACTTCATCCACTCTATCAAGCTTGAAGCCCATTAGGAATAATGTCTGAGCCGTACCGCGAATGGATCCTGGGCTCAATAGACTCGCTGAGGTCGAGGAAAGCGCGACCGGACCTGGACAGAATTTGCAGGATGGTCAAAAGACGACACGGCTCGGATTGGGACCGAACCCGGTCAGAACTAGAGAAACTGATAGAGGAGCAAACGGTGCTCAAAGTCAACTATAAAGGCTCGGTTTCCTATCGCAACGCGGCAAAGGTGCTAAGAGGCAGGAGAAAACCCGAGCAGAGCAAGTGTGCGGTGAAACCGCCTTCTCTCGCGGACTGGAGCACCGGCGACAGCGCTCTGGGTCCCGTGGATGAGGATCACATGGAGGATATGGAAGTAAGTGAACCGAGAAGCGGCTGCGCTCCGGCAAAAAACGAGACGCGGAATGTGAAGTGTTGGTGTTTTTAGCACTAGTTGAAGTGCTCTGGCGTATGCAAACGTGAAAGCAAGTGCAAACGCGCGCACAGAGAGACGCGCGCGGACTGGCGCAGACGGGGAGCGGCGCGATCCTTCACGAGCGTCGGAAAATCTCCAACAATGGAAGCGCTCGGTCTGCGAGGACCAAATCTTTCGGAGAGAGTTTTTGTGTGAGCGCAGACGATGCGCTGGATGGGTCCGGTAACGTTAAGTCAACTTTCGTTGTGAATTAATCCAAACTCGCTTTTGCACGGCGGGGGAAAGTCACCAAAAACATCACGGATCAGCCGACTGACGCATTTCGCACAAGGAGCGACACCGAGGACAATTGCATTAGCGATTATTTAACATACTAGCGAGAGACTGATTTTTTTGCGCTTGTGCGTGTCGTGACCGAGTCGATACGACAATTTATAGGGATCATGGAAGCGCAAGTCATTAGACGCGCTGCTGGATGATCCTTTATGTCCGTGAACGCGAAGTGCGACCGGAGGCGTCAGTGCGGCTCGTGAACTTGCCGTACTTATTAATCGCGGGTTAACATGTGAACACAGGTGAACGTTAGTTTAGGATGTGTTTTAAGGGAGAAAATGTCGGCTTTAGCCACGTTTAACATTGGCTTGCTTTGGGACGCGCTTGTCTCAAGCGCGCAGCGCGCCTCGGAGCGAAGCGGGGCGGTTTCATGAATATTAACTAGGCTGCGTGAACTTCGCCAGTGGCGTGTCTCATTAATATACATGAACTCACCACGCTTCTCTCTGAGGGGCGCTGGCGAACCTGACGTAATTAATATTCATGAGCCAGCCCGCTTCGTTCTAATGCGGCTTAGGAACGTTACGTAACTTAATATTCATTATATTAAGCGCGCATGATATTAAGCTCTAAGCGCGCGAACAACGTTACGTAACTTAATATTAATGAGCCCGCCCCGCTTCGCTCTCAGCGCGCCTCCGTTCAGCAAACTCACTCCGTAATGTTCCTCATACTGTATGATTAAGTTATTTCGATGTGTTTGTAACGTTCCTAACACCACTGTGTCGACCAAAACCGGGGTTCAAATCGTACGAAAGAACTGGCGAAGAGGACTTTCTGGCTCACTCCCGACTGAATAAACAGTGCGCGCGGCCTTTAGGTACTGAAGCTCGAGTCGATGATAATCCAGTTTTGCAGAGCGACGGATTGAGCATAAACACAAAGTGTAGTTGTCGAAATCTGTTCGTTTAAATGTGAAATACTGGTACGTTCTAGTATTGCTAATCATTATAAAGTCCTGTTCAAGCCCCTGTTTGCGTGCAAATACTAGATGTTTTCTTCTTCCCATCATCTTGGTATATGTCATGCTTTTTAGTGGAAATATTCCTGGGTTTTTGAACATTTCCAGCGTTATTGCACCGGACAGTTCAGTGAACCAGTAGCAGGGCATGTTGGCACATTAAATGGGTTAAGTTGACATAATGGGAGTCTGCCATTAAATAGTCTGTTTCAGAAAAAAAGTGTAAACAGTTAGGAAACACAAAACAGTTTGTGAAACAAAAATAAATAAAACCGCAAATGGAAAAAACTGCAAGATTTAAAACGCACAACAACTTGTCCCAAGAAAAATCAAGTTAACATCCTTGTCCTGAGAACAGTTCTTTCTTCTTGTGTTCAGTCATTTAACAGCGAAAAACTGACAGGACTAGAATTTCACTTAAATTATATGTTTGAAACCACTGCAATTGAAAAGCATTTTTGCAATATTGGACTTTTGTGTTAAAACATTGTAGTTGTAAAAATATACTGCTCGTAATCAAAGTAAAAGGGTTTTAATCTATATTTAGAGTTCAGTATTATTTTTAAACCGTAAATGATTGTTTATACAAGTCTCCACCACCAAGGCTGTATTTATTTGGTCATGAAATTAAGTAAAAACAATAATAATATTGCTAAATATTATTAGAATTTAAAATAACTGTTTTTATTTGAATATATATTGAAATGTAATTTATTCCTGTGATGACAAAGCTGAATTTTCAGCATCATTACTCCAGTCTTCAGTGTCACATGATCCTTCAGAAATCTATGATTATTATCAATGTTGAAAGCAGTATATTTTAGAAGAATCTGTGATATATTTATTTATTTTTTATTCTTTGATGAATAGAAGGTTAAAGCGTTTATTTGAAATAGAAATCTTTGCTGTCACTTTCGATCAATTTAATGCGTCCCTGATGAATAAAAGTGTAGTGTATCTACTTTTATTTGATCATTTATATAAAGTTCCATAGAAACTAGAAAACACGGTTTCAAATGGCACACATGATGCATTTTGTTGAATCCTCGTGTTTCATTAGTTTCTATGCAGTACTGGCAGTGATCAAAGCACCTGCTTAAAAAAGATGATGATAATAAAGCTGCAATCTTTTTAGGACGAGATGTCCACGACAGCGGGAATGGACAGCAGTATGGACGAGGAGGGGGATGAGAGCAGTCTGGACGCCATGTGTGCTCAGAGCACCGCTGACTCGGGCATCAGCATGAGTCCCATCACCAGCAGTAACACCAGTCAGCCTGTTCCCTCACCCGCATCCTCAAAGAACTCTCCTACCCATGATGCTCTGAGGCAGGACACCGACAGCGCTTACACTCTACCTGAGCACACACAGCCAGCAGCCCAGCAAGACACAGGTACCCAAGTCCTGTTGGTTATTTTTTTGTATTAACTTCTCAAGATAAAACGCCAAACTAACCAGCATTTAAATTGAGATAGTAATTAAAATAAATGAGTTGAAGATAGTTAAAGAGTAAGTCTTTTGAAACTGCACTTAACCAGTAATCTACAAGTTAACTTGAATGTTTTACGGGCATCCTCAGGTAGACTTAGCGTAGACTCAGGCAGGCCTATTGTCAGTTTAAATAACTGTTTAAATAATCAGTCTGATCAGGTGACCCAAGGGGTCAAGTTTTGGCTCATTAGTCTAATATCATTCTCCCATGTGGTAGTTATCATAACTACACTGTTTATCAGTCCCTTTTTCTGATTTTTCAAAATGACTGAATTTGACAATTTCTTTTTGCAGTAAAAACCCACTGATAATCATTATGTATTACATCTATTGTAATTTTTTTTTATTACGAAAAAGAAGAATCCAGGCACTTCTTCTGGTCCTAAAAGAGAAGTCTCTGAGGAAGGCTGAAGGCCGAAATGCATCAGTGTGCAGAGTTTTAGGCATTTTTAATATTTATTGAGATGGCCAGAATGTGAATAAAGGCTTTTTAACTTTTTGGACCAGAAAAAGTGCCTTGGATTCTTCTTTTTCGTAATAGTTGTTTCAAACCCAACCAAAGAGCACCTTCTGGGATTACTTCACAAGGTCCTTAATCAGCAAGCAGCGCTTCAAGATGTCTCCTACAATCTTTAATATTTTTATGTTCAGAATTGATCAATTTATCAGTTGTGGTCCTGTCCTAATTTTGTAATATTGTTTTTGCTAAATTTAGCTACAGCGTGCATTATTGCACTCATTTGAAATATTAAAAACTTCCATATATAGTAAAATAATGTACTTATATAAATCTATTGGTGAAATCAAGCATTACAAGGACTATCAAATTTTCAATATGCACATTTGCAGTATCGTGCAGCTCTAATACTGAGTAATATTTATTACTATTATTAAATCTTTAGCCTATGCATAACTTATTTTATCCCTGTCGCAGATGTTCCAAGATGATTGTGTAACCATTTTTTTTTTGAGCTCTCCTACACTTAAGTGACTAATAAAATAATCAAGTGGAGGCAGAACAATCTGTCTTTCTTGAATATACCTCTTTTTTTCTCTGAATTTGTTAGAAAAGTGAGTCTAAAGAGACAAACATACAAGCACACATTTTGACAGGGTAAACGGTTTTGCACCCATCAGTCTATTACAATTCTTGTTCTTATTTCATTCATTTTCTGCCAAATTCAGGCATTGCAATGCATGTCAAGGAGTTGAATAGTTTAATCATTGTTGAAAATGACAGACCTCCATCAGAAGAAGCCAATATTTCGGCAAAAACAGTCGGTAAATGTGTAAGAGATTTGAGTCGGCAGTATCTGTCTTTGTAACCCACAGGATCTGTGGCGCTCATGCAGCAGCCAGCAGCCATCTGTCTCTCCACTCTTCAAGTCGAGGAGGGGCCGCGCACCCCTGATCCGCTGCTGTCACACTGCACAGCCACGCCGGTAAGCATGTCCGCCCTGCGCCTCCAATCACAGCACATCTGTCCTGTTCCTCTGCATCATATTGTGTCTGTCTGTCATCAGGACGAGGCGCTGATGTCAGACGGAGGGTCTCACGCTGTGCCTGATCCTGTTGAGGAGGGTGAGGATGCTGCCTGTGCTCTTTCAATTTCACACCGTATCTGTCAAATCACTGGATTTTTATTTGAAACTGTGCTTTCTCAGGTGAAATGTGCACCAAGAGCACAATAGAGGAAGAAACTGTTAACAATGGAGGGATGAATAATGGAAAGTGAGTAAAACGCCACATTTTCTTTGTGTCTTTGGTAATAAAGACCAACAAATTGAGACTTAAAACTTAGTGTGTCATTTCTGTAGCATCAGACACTTTGCAATGTGCCGTCAAACTCACATCATTGGATTATATATTGTTGTTGTGATATGTAGAGGTCTGGAATGAGTTGCTCATAAACTATGAGGCTTTAATCTGTTTTTGGTCATTGTCAGTGATGTGGTAAAGAAAGAAATCGGGCAGGACCCTTTGCTTTGGAGTATGGCTGATGTGGAAAGTTACTTCACGTCTGTGGGCTTCCCTGAGCAGGCGCTGGCTTTCAGAACACAGGTTAGTCCAGTAGTAAACCAAACCTGTCAAGAGCATATTTTAACCTAAAATCTATTGATCGAAGTATAGGAAGTTTAGGAAGTATACTAGTGAGTGCGGATCCTGCTTTTTTCATTTGAAGTCATTATGATTTTTATTGATCTATGCACCTGAAGTATTGGTTGAGTGCAGTGATTTCACATCTTTTTTTTTTTTTTTTTCATTTGAACCTAAAGCCTAAAGAAATACATGAAAAATTATTTTGCCTGGCGAAAATGAAATCTTAATTTTACTATGCAAAATATATTATTTTCATATTTTCACGCCAAAGATAATGTGCAGGACATTTCTTTAATTTATGCGGGTTTTAGGCTTCCCATGGCTTTGGATTTTTTTTTTTAATGGCTATTTCCAGGCCAGGTAAAGTTAATGGAAATTAATGACATTTCTGTAGTGAATATTTATTTTTCTAGTTATGCTCAGCTCTAAAATATTGATTTACTTTGCAAGTGCAATTTTGCCCCCCCCAAAAAAAAAATTAAACTTCTTATTCAGGAGTCACAAATGAATGGAAAAGTGGTAATTCAAGGTGTGGGAACACTGTAATAATAATAAAAAGCTTTCTTCTATCAAGAGTCGCCATAGAATAACAACAATAGGAATACAATAATGGGAATAAAAAAAAAGTAAAACATCTGTACACATTATGATAATGAAATATTAGTTCCTGGACAATTTTTTTTCAAGAAAATCCAACTTTTTGAGCTAGAGTAGTTCTTAGAAATAGAGCTTGTTTGACTAAAAGAAAAAAAAAAAAAAGATCAGTATGAGTTATATGGTGATTTTAAACAAACCTTGTGATACTTAACTACTTTTATCAATAGATATTACTTACAATAATATGGCCATAATTATGTAAATAAGTTGGCTAAGAAAATGTATAATTTAACCAATCTACAATATTATGCTTACTGTTTTATGTCGTAATATATTTTAAAATGTAATTCTATTCCTGTGTTCAAAGCTGAATTTTCAGCATCGTTACTCCAGTCTTCAGTGTCACGTGATCCTTCAGAAATCATTATAATATGCTGATTTGCTAATAAAGCAATTATTATCAATGATGAAAACAATTTTGCTGCTTGAAATTTTTGTGGAAACAGTGACACTTTTTTTCAGGACTTTTTGATGAATAGAAAGTACAAAAGAACAGCATTTATCTGAAATCTAAATATTTTTAATATTATAAATGTCTTTACTGTCACTTTTGATCAATTTTCTGTGTCCTTGCTGAGTAAAAGTATTCACACCTTTTTATGTTCACTTTCAACAGGAAATAGATGGGAAGTCCCTACTGCTGATGCAGCGCAGTGACGTGTTGACTGGTCTGTCGATCAGACTCGGCCCTGCACTTAAAATCTATGAGAATCATGTGAAGGTGCTGCAGAGAAGCCACTTTCAGGACGCCAGCCGTCTCTTCTCATAGTGCTTGTGTTTTCAGCGAAAACAGACTGAAATTCTCCTGGCTCAGAGCGCTGGCCACAAAATGAGGGGAAACGTTAACTCTTTAAGACTTGATTTGCACAATCCTCCTCAGCTTCTCTTCTCTTCTTCTGTGTGAGGACATGCCGCATGATTCAGCCCTGCAGTCTGTTCTTCTGTTCTGTCGGTGTCCTTCTATCCATCCGTCGCAGGGCTGACGGGACCATTCGTCTTAGTAGAAGTGTTATTTTTTTCTACGGTGGAGCTTTACATTCACCAGTGTTTTGTCCTTTTGATTTTGTCAGGTATGATTTACAGTGTCACAATATTATATAAACGTTGTTCTTGTCCAATTAAATGTATGATGTTCAGCAATGTTTTACAGCAGTCTTAAAACAGACATGCAAAGTTAAGAAATAAATTCCAGTTTCAGAATCTGAAACTGCATTTGTGGCATCAATCTTTTCTGTTATGCATTTTGCCTGCCAAGCAGAGATATGAAGTGAGTTACTGATGCTTTGATTCCAGCACTGCACAGCCAGTACATTTACTCTGAGAGAAGCGTTCACATTGGCTTTCACAGTGAGAGAGAAAGCATAGTTGATTGTGATTCAAAAAAAACTTTTTTTGAAAGAAATAAATGAAAACTTTTATTTGGCAAGAATGAATACCAGACTTAATTTCTAATGCAAAATATAACATAACCTGAAAGAATTCTAAAGAAGAATCGTTGTGTGATTGGCTTCAGTCATTTTTGAAGAAGGAATTAAGTGTATTATAATACACCTCAAAATAAAGGAACAGAATTGGCCTTTAATTCACATCATTGCTTTAGTCACATCTCATAAAGACTGAAGCTCTCAGACAAAAAGAGTCACTTTCTATTTCTAGGTTGTGGTACTTTGCTAATTCAGTATCTTTTTATTTCCATCATTTTCGCACAATTTTCTGTATTCATGTATATGACCCAATACAATATATATTTTAATATATAATTATTAAAATAGAATGGCTTTACTTGACAACATACATCATTACAGTATCTCATAATTTACTAGTTATTTCATACATTGATATATATTAAGACTTGCTTTATATATATATAAGCTAGCAAAACTCTGATTTATTTGATTATTTTTATTTTTTATCCTGTTGATTTTTTAGTGTTGTATTTTCCTGCTATAGGATGAAAGGTAGGATAGGGGAGCGCAGTGTGGGATACCCTTTGAACTCCTTCAGGTAGCTGCGATGCTTTCCTTTGGCCCAAACCGTCATCTGTACGAATCCCACCACAGTGAAGAACAACACGGGGACACACTGGGTCATGAGTGTGAAACCGAGCCAAGATCCCAGCTACAGAAATACAGCAACACAGTGCAGCTTCAGTGTCTGTTATTTACTCAATGAGACCAGCAGGGGTCAGCATTTCATTACAGGACCAGTTCACACGGGACACATTCTTGTCAAGAAGGTCTTTAGACTGCAGGGATGACATATTTTTGTAGGCCAAAATCTGGAAATGAGTTAGAATTTTAGCTCTTCTGGTTCCATTGCCCAAAGTATATGGCTTTTTTGGTGAAATGCATGAAATAAGGTCTGTGGATCACACAAGCTTATTTTCACGTTTAAGTAAAACCCCTTGTGATTTTTTTAAGCGCTTTATTATTTTTGTTTTTAAGTGTTCGGCTAAAGTAGGCTAAGTGGCTAAGACTACAGAGGCTGCCTTTGCAGTATGTAACATGACAGCTAGCGGTTGAAATGGGTACTGCAGTCAAAATTCTAAATATTGTTTCTCCCTCCTCCTCAGACTCGACACTCGTGAGGGTTGCTAGATTGAGAACACAAGCGCAAATGACAATGGAAGGCGGCGAGCTAAAGTTAATGAGTTGATTTATTCGTGTTTAAATATAATTTTGTTTAGGTTAGGTAGAATCTGCAATCTCTGACCCAGTTTGGCACTGGCAAAGCACTGTGTTTTCAGCCAAATGGCAACCCAGGGTGTCGAATACTATTGGGTAAATTGGCAGTGGGCGGAATCACACAGACCAAAATAAAACCGGACATTCCGACACAGAATGTAAAAGACTAGTCCACTTTTACAGCCTCACTGTGTTTATAATCACACTCTTTCAAACTATTAAAAATGTTCTGCATTCACTGCAGAGGATCCATTGATGAGCAAGAGATGTAATGATAAACTTATCCAAATATGTTCCAAAGAAGAAACAAACTCATTTCTATCTTGGATGGCTTTAGGGAGAGTACATTTTCACCAATTTTTCATTTTTGGGTGAACTATTCATTTAATAGTGTTGACACTTAAGTCATGACCATGCTCCAGTTTGTTTATAGCCTATGTTCAGCTTTTTTACTTCTGCCGACTTAGGCTTTAAAATTCATAAAATCTGTTTTCATTTGTGAGGATTATCATAATGAACAAAATGTGTAAGAATCATACACTTTTGTTGGTCACTGAGCATATTTTCTGCAGTAATCCAAAAGCCAATGGAAAAGCCCAATGGGTTTTTGTCAAGAGAACCAGACAGTGTCGCCTACAAAAAGACATAATCTCTGCAAAACTCTATAAAGACATGGAATC
The DNA here is from genome assembly GCA_027422415.1 of Schizothorax lantsangensis. Lineage (NCBI taxonomy): Eukaryota > Metazoa > Chordata > Actinopteri > Cypriniformes > Cyprinidae > Schizothorax > Schizothorax lantsangensis. Next base: position 13,753,301 of record CM049840.1, read on the forward strand.
ACTCACAATGTAATCAGTAATGGGTCTCACCTCATATGTGTAGTTTGGGCATGAAACAAGTGCAAATATCCATGTAAAAGGATTTTTGGTTGGATAAGGAATCTTCTTCGTCTTACAGCCTTCATAAAGAACAATTTAACGTGTTACATAAACAAAGCCAGAGTAGCTGACTTGAGATTTGTGATTTATCTAATAGATCTTACCAGGTAGTTTGAGATTACGCAGAGACATGTGAATCGAGAAGCTGCCAAGTTGACAGAACTGCAAAAATCACAAATCAGTAAGTTAAGAACGCTGATAACACAAACACATGACACATTACAGAAGTCAGTGCCATCAATGTGCTTACTAGAAAGATTCCCAGCGCTGCCTTCACCTGCTTCTCACCATAATCTGCATGTAAACAGACTGGTTTTAAGAACAACAGTTCAATGCATTTAACGTACAATAATAATTTAAGCGACAACAAACATGGTGCAGAGCATTTGAGTGAGATGTTACATACATGGCGGTGTGTAGAGAGGGTGATTGATGTAATAAGCCATCCATGCAGCAGAGCACCAGTAATAGGAACAGTTCTGTTAAAGAAAGAATCACATGTGATTTACAGACTCCCTGTTTGCAACATAACATAACTGTTTGATTGTTTTTAACTGAAATTCAGTTTTTGCATTTTTATCAGCTGTATTGAAGGCATGATCTAATCTTCATAAAGTGAAATGCACATCAACTTAAAGACTCCTAAAACTGTTGAATGAGTGTTGTTCTTTCCTCTTGATGCATTTTTTACTTAAATATGCATCAACAGGCATGAATATTATTTATTTGCATTGGATTGTCTACGATTCATCGGTATTCTTTAATTGTTTTCCTGGACGTGAAGGTCTATATTTGAAATTATGTCTGCTTGATGTTTATTTTTAACATTTAGGAGTATAGATGACCTCAAAGCTCCAAGCCACATAACATCTTTTTTTTTTTTCATTACTTAACTTGCTAAAAAACTAAATAAATCCTAACATGTAGCCTATCAGTCACACACATCAGTCACACACTGCTGCCTTCTGGGATGCATATAAATTACACCGAAAAACACAATTGCAATTCATCCTTACTTTAAAAATGTTGCGAAATGGCATGGTGCCGTGGGAGAAGCGATGGACAAACAACGCCTCCAAGATTCGCTTCACATAGTGGAAGGAATGACACACACAGGCAATACTGTGGAGAACAGACAGAAGCTCAGTTCAGCGAGTTCAGTTTAGTACCAGATCATCAAATAAAAGTGTATTCCTGAGACACATCAATCAAATGCTTTTCAACATAATTCCCAAAATACACTCCTGGCAGTATCAGGCCCGGTGCCAGAGGCTTTTGCCCCCCCCCCACGGACATCCCTGTTAACCCCCCCCCCTCCGGACCGAAGGGGACTGCTGGATTTTAGTTTAGTGTGTATTATATTCTAATTCATAGTGTAAAATAGTCTAACTGATTGCTTTTAGATGGAAAAGCTGCCCGTAACTCCTGGTCTAGGATCTGTTTTCTTCGTAATAATAGCATAATAACTAAATAGATTTGGCAAACAATCCAGTGTATCTTCTGCTTTGGAAAGCGTCAAATGATTTTACAATGCATTTTCGCAGAGGGGAGCAGAGTAGCTTTTTTTTCAATCATGTTTGTTGATTTCTACAATGCAATGGCCAATCAGAGTTTTGGATGGAATCCACGCACTCACGCTTTTTGTCCAGCGCCGAGTTCTATCATGCTCATAACTTCATAAAAAAAAAAAAAGTTTCACTGTGTGGTCACATTCATTGTTTAAAACGGAACTTTGTAAGATTGTGATGAATGAGTTACCGTTTTTAATAAATTTAAAGGGAGCGCTCTTTGCATGCTGTATACGATAATATATTCAGAATTTAAATAAAACTTGTTTTTCATGCTTGACAAGCGACCACGTACGACACAGAGATAGCTAACTACACTAGATCAATATAATAATTTCAGAAGCACAGAGTGATGTGATTTAGGTAAGGAAACGGTCATTAAGTATTTGTATTAGCTGCCATGCCAAATCATGCACCTACTTGCTTTTCTGTTTAATTTAAGTGTCTTTGTGAACGTACAGTATGTGCTTTAATACCCCCCCACCCCGTGCCCCCCGTCGTGCGTACAAGTCGTGCGTCCTAGCGCCGGGCCTGGCCAGTATCTTAGTTAACCAGTAGGTCAGCTGTTAGGAGACACTGTTCCCACTGTTTGGACTGAATCCAACAGACTAAAAGAAAAATCACATATGACAGCACTCTACTTCATGATACTTACTGCACAACCAAATGCTTACTGGCGGTGAACTCATACTTGGGAGCGTAGATTAAAGGCAGTCGAAAATAAAACAGCAGATATATGACAAGTGGTCCAATGCACTCGGTTAGGAACACCTGCAAACACACATTCACAAACACATTTAAATTCTGTAAAGTCAAGTATAGTGCATACCTCCCATGTGCTGACATCATCCCTGCCCCATGGGAGTCAGGACAGGAGCGGGCAAAGGGGGCTACACATGCAGAAGGTGAACGGGATCAACACCTGTGGGGAAACGGTGCCAGAGAGATTACACGTTCTGAGAAAGAGGATTGAGTAGTGGGGAGGTGAGAGAAAACTGAACCAGAGGCCTGTGCACACACTGTACAGCCACTGATCTGACTTTTACATCAGCTGCATAGATGCAGCCGAACCAAACGGTGTATAACATGCCAATGAAAGATTATAATACTGAAGCTAAATTCTGATGAGCCACGTTCAAAGCCATTGTAAAATGCTACTGATTGCACAGATGTGACCGCATATTATTAACTTCTTTGTTCTCTGGAAGACAAAAGAAGTTATTTATTTATAGTAGAATAACCAGGCTGCTCTTTTCCATACAACATCAAAAAAAGATTTCCAGTGGAGTTCAGTAGACCTTTTGTGTTTTAAATGGAATACTCTTTTTCGATTTTGGGTCAATGTGATACAGTATCCTGTTTATTATCTGTAATTTATGGGAATTCACCCAGCACCGTTTTCTGAGAATGGTTCATGTGTATTTGTGTGCACCTGAGCCTGCATGTGTTTCTTTCAGTGGTTCTCGACCAGAGGCCTTCTGCATATTTGATAGGCCTATGCAAATTTCTAAGGCTTATAAAATAATCAATATCATCAAAACTTTCCTCCAAACCACCTGTTGTACACAGTCTACTACAGTAGATCCCCAATGTTGTCTGATAAGTTAAATTTAGTTTAATTGTAAAAACGTCCACCTTCAAGTCATGGCACACGTGTCTTTTTGCTGTATATTGTATTCTGATTTTTATTAGGTAAATGTAATAACTTTTATATTATTAGTAATTTCATGATGAAAACTTACTGGAATTTACTTGATTATACATACATGTTTTAGTAAAATCATTGTTTAAATGGGAGTATCAAAAATGATACATTTATTTGTTCATCTAACAAATGAACAAAAATTTGTCCCAAGTTCGGATCCCGACACGAGGACCTTTCCCAATCCCACAACACACTCTCTCTCTCTCTGTCCCTCTCCCACTTCGCTTCTTGTCTACTCTACACTGTGCTATTGTAATTAAAACAACATTCCAAAAATAAATCTTAAAGGAAAACGCCACTGTTTTTCCATATTCCAATATGTTCTTCCCTCAACTTAGACGAGTTGATATGTACCTCTCCCGTCTCAGTCCGTGCACTTAATCGCTCTAGCGCGCGGCACCACTATGCTAGCGTTTAGCTTAGCACCATTCATTCCTTAGGATCCAAACTGGGATAAATTTAGAAGCCACCAAACACTTCCATGTTTTCCCTATTTAAAGACACGAGTAAGTATGGTGACACAAAATAAAACGTGGCGATTTTCTAAGCGGATAAAAATGATAACTATAATGTGTAGCGGAAGAGCACTTTGCAGCACTTCGACCTCGGCGCAGTAATATCATCACTCCTGAAAACTCCCCCTCTCGCTCCCCCCCCCCCCCCCCTCTTCTCACTGATAGTGATAGTGCAGGCCACGTTGGTTGTATTGACGGAAGAGGGAGAGGGAGAGTTTTCAGGAGTGATGATATTACTGCCCGAGGTCGAAGTGCTGCAAAGTGCTCTTCCGCTACACATTATAGTTATCATTTTTATCCGCTTAGAAAATCGCCACGTTTTATTTTGTGTCACCATACTTACTCGTGTAACTACTCATGTAAACGTCTTTAAATAGGGAAAACATGGAAGTGTTTGGTGGCTTCTAAATTTATCCCAGTTTGGATCCTAAGAAATGAATGGTGCTAAGCTAAACGCTAGCATAGTGGTGCCGCGCGCTAGAGCGTTTAAGTGCACGGACTGAGACGGGAGAGGTACATATCAACTCATCTAAGTTGAGGGAAGAACATATTGGAATATGGAAAAACGGTGGCATTTTCCTTTAAAAAAGAACAGAATTTCAACTTATTTTCTGGCCATATAAATATTAGCAACTGTACCAAATTGCAATTGTTTTTGCCTCTAATTAAAATTAAGATGGGTTAATATATTGTCACCTCTATTTTTTTTTTTTTTTTTTTTTTAATAAGTATGAAAATGAGTAGCTTTAGAGCAGTGGCCCCTTAAATATTGTCTTTGACAATGGGGGCCTTGGAGTAAAGGTTGAGAGCCGCTGCTATATGTGATGATTGTTTCAGTTGTTATTTGTGTGCTCACAGTTCCCCAGGCAATCTGGGCTCCCAGGTCTCTGAAGTAGAAGGTTGCGGTGGTTCCCACAGGGAGCTCCTGAAGGATTTCCTCATCTCTTAAGGGTTTCCCTTCTGAAATCAACAATATAACACAATGATTAATGTTCTCTTCACATACATAGCTGCTTAAAAAAGGATGGACACCAACTAATGTCAATTGGAGAGCGGGTGAGTATATGGTCAATAAAGCAATGCAGAGGTATTTCAGTGAATAACAGTCTTATCTTTGCAGGTTTGGATGAGCTGGTGTTGGTGAACCGGATCAGGAGATTGGATGCAGAGGATCATGCGGAGGTTAGTTATATTAGTACATCATTTTTTTTAACTGTTTTGAAATAAAATAAATAAACAGCAGTGCAAGTCACTTGCTTCAATGCTATGTTATAAATAAACAACATTAACATATTACTCATGTATGCTACTTAGTTTAAAGATATACTGACTTGGGTCCAGGCATAAAGACTGTCTGGCAGGATACCAGTGTGGATCTGTGAAAATTGAAGCCTGACATGTAAGACTTTGCTAAAGCCATTATTTCTATGTCATCAACTTATCATCTTCCTTGTGGAAAGCTATTTAAAGAAAGGCTTTGCGGTTTCATAGCATCTTTAGCACTGAGCAGAACTTACTTGATTTGTGGAACAAAGACTTAATGTCCAAAATAGTGGACGTTGGTTCTACCTGCAGAAGGATAGACAGCTGTTAAATATTCACATTCTGTTTTGCAATTATAATACATATGTAAATACACAATATACATATGCAATATATACAGTGTTACTCTTTGCAGTTTTCCACCTCATGCAGTCATAAATCAGGTTTACTCTATTCTCGACATGCATGTCTAAGCAATGGATCTCACATAGGAATTCCTGGAAGCTCAGAAGAGGTTCTCATGTTCCAAAAGCAACACGACTAATGCAGAACCTGCCTGATAGTGACCGCTTTACTATTACAAAGTTACAGCATGTGCATTAGTTGTTCTCACATTACTGTTAGCTATCTGTCATCTATAACAGCTGATGATTACAGATGATTTCTTTACTTCTCTGTATTATGTTCAGCCTGAAAGTGTAAACACAGTGATTAAATGTACTATTTTAATTAAAGACAACATCTAGAGTCATAGAGGGGGAAAAACAGCTAAAACCAGCATAAGCTGTTGGCTGGTCTTAGCTGGTTTACGCTGGTACTTGCTGGTTTTAGCTGGTGTTCAGCTAAATAAATAGTTAAAACCCCAGTAAAACCAGCCTGCAAACCAGCTGTGAACAGGCTGGAAGACCAGCTAAAACCAGCCAACCAGCTTAGGCTTGTTTCACCTGTTTTTTTCAGCAGGAACACTATTCACAAGTAATGGTTTGTCATTTGTATGGTATTTAAGTTTGCAAAACACATTAAAAGCACATACCTTATCCATCAGCAGTAGTTTTTCCCGGGTTTTGACGTCTAGTATCTCCACCTCAAAGTAAACAATTCGTTTCGCTTTTTTGGGAGGTTTTGGTCTGGGTTTGGGGGGTGCTGTTGCCGGAGCTGCTGCACTTTCACTCTTAGCCCCTTTTGCCTCTAAAGCTAATGTATCCATGATACTACTTCCAACTTATTGCACACTGAATCCTGTTTAGTCCGTAGTTCAAAGGTCTTTCTCACACCCCACACATCTCTCCTAAGTCCTCAAGCCTCAGTTCTTAATAATAAATCCAAAATCCAGCTCTCCGTTGAATGCAGTGCAGACGGAGAGGAGAAGCGACAGAGACGGACGGTGTGAGTGAGTGCAGTGTCACTGAAATATCTCCCACCTCTTAACACCTGAGGGGTGGCCATCACAACCACTCCTCTGAAGACGAAACCTGAGAGTCCCAAGACATAATCCATGGCTTTTCATGAAGCTAAATTTATATGCCTGCTTTGCTGAATACCAGCCCCGTGACCTTGTGGGACTTGAGCCAATCCAGTTGGCCGTGGCTCTTACCTCCACACCCCGTCACTTTTTGAATTAGGGTTAGGATAGCGTGCATCTGTACAGCAGCAGTGTGTGTCCGGGGAATATTAATACATCTGCCTTGCAAGCAGAGTCATGCAATGGCTCTGTCAGGACATTTATTTGAGTTTGAACATGGTCACACCAGTGATTGGGCTTGGTATCAATAAATAAGCCACTTTTGAGGCCCCTAGAGGTTCTCCCATTAGGTTTGGGCAGGTTGTTGCCATACAGAAGCCATTTGTGTCTGTCAGCAGTAAGTAGATCAGACAAACATAGGCAAAGTGTCTTAAGTTATTTGGTATATTTACCTTCTTTAGTTTCCAACAGCTGTTCTCAAGCTTTGAGGAGTGTAAAGGATTGTACAGATAAAGATATAATAATAATTATGATGATGATGATTTTCCTTTAATTATTTTATTTATATTTATTTTTAGTAACTGTATTGCATTTTTTTGTAATTTTTAGTAGTTTATTATGTTTATATAGCTTTTATAGCTATTTTATAGCTTTTAATTTTTATTATAGTTATTTTAGTACATAATTTAATTAAAATTATAATATAATAAAATACATTTAAATAAAATGAAAAATGTTGCATTGGAACTAGCTTATTTTATTTTATTTCAGGTAACATTTATATTTTACAATATACAGAACAGCAGATTATATTTTTGTTTGACAGATTAATCACACAATTTAAATTTAAATCATGAAAGTGTTGTTTTTTTTCAATGAAAATATATGGGCCCTTTTTTAAGAAAATAAAATGCAAATCTAATACTGTCAACACCACAAATACACTATATCTTATAAAGTAAGTTTTCAGAACTGACAGGGTATCATTGAGAAAAGGTTTATCATTAAGCTAAATAAATAAATAATACTGGAGTGACTCAAAAAATATGTAGGCCTACAATACAGGTGCATCTCAATAAATTAGAATGTCGTGAAAAAGTTCATTTTTTTCTTGTAAGTTATTTAAAAAAGTGAAACTTTCATATATTTTAGATTCATTGCATGTAAAGTAAAACATTTCAAAAGTTTTTTGTTTTAATTTTGATGATTAGAGCTTACAGCTCATGAAAGTCAAAAATCAGCATCTCAAAATATTAGAATATTTACATTTGAGTTTCAATTAATGACCATCCATACAGTATAAATTCTGGGTATCTCTTGTTCTTTGAAACCACAATAATGAAGAAGACTGCTGACTTGGCAATGATCCAGAAGATGAACATTGACACCCTCCACAAAGAGGGTAAGTCACAGAGGGTCATTACTGAAAGGTGCGGCTGTTTACAGAGTGCTGTATCAAAGCACATTAAATACAAAGTTGACTGGAAGGAAGAATTTGGGTAGGAAAAGGTGCACAAGCAACAGGGATGACCGCAAGCTTGAGAATACAGTCAAGCAAAGCTGATTCAAACACTTGTGAGAGCTTCACAAGGAGTGGACTGAAGCTGGAGTCAGTGCATCAAGAGTCACCACGCTCAGACATCTTCAGGAAAAGGGCTACCAAGCCACTTCTGAACCAGAGACAACGTCAGAAGCATCTTACCTGGGCTGTGGAGAAAAATAACTGGACTGTTGCTCAGTGGTCCAAAGTCCTCTTTTCAGATGAAAGTAAATTTTGCATTTCATTTGGAAACAAGGTCCCAGAGTCTGGAGGAAGAGTAGAGAGGCACAGAATCCATGTTGCTTGAAGTCCAGTGTGAAGTTTCCACAGTCAGTGATGATTTGGGCTGCCATGTCATCTGCTGGTGTAGGTCCACTGTGTTTTCTGAAGTCCACAGTCAACGCAGCCATCTACCAGGAAATTTTAGAGCACTTCATGCTTCCTTCTGCTGACAAGCTTTATGGAGACGCTGATTTCATTTTCCAGCAGGACTTGGCACCTGCCCACACTGCCAAAGGTACCAAAAGCTGGTTCAATGACCATGGTGTTACTATGCTTGATTGGCCAGCAAACTCACCTGACCTGAACCCCATAGAGAATCTATGGGGTATTGTCAAGAGGAAGATGAGAGACACCAGACCCAACAATGCAGATGAGCTGAAGGCCACTGTCAAAGAAACCTGGGCTTCCATACCACCTCAGCAGTGCCACAAACTGATCACCTCCATGCCACGCCGAATTGAGGCAGTAATTAAAGCAAAAGGAGCCCCTACCAAGAATTGAGTACATATACAGTAAATGAACATAAGGCCAACAATTCACTAAAAAAATATTTTTTTATTGGTCTTATGAAGTATTCTAATTTGTTGAGATAGTGAATTGGTGGGTTTTTGTTAAATGTGAGCCTAAATCACAATTAAAAGAACCAAAGAACCAAATTTATTTAATACACGAGTTTCACAAGTTGAGTTGAATTACTGAAATAAATGAACTTTTCCACGACATTCTAATTTATTGAGATGCACCTGTATTCTAGTCTATTCTGTTCTGTTCTGTTCTATTCCAGTCTATTTTTCCCAGGAAAAATCCACCCGGTCTCATGAGATAAAGTAACTGTATTACGAGGTGGTATTTTTGTGAATTCATGTTGTGATTCATACAGAAACATGATTTTTTTTTTTTTTTTTTTAGGAAAAATACAAAATACATGAAATAGTTACAAATTGCCACAAGTGTGTGGTGGGAAAAATCAGTGTTCATTCAAGTAGCTTTAATTTGATATAATCCTAATTTTTTTAGTAGAAATAAAAATAGCCAATGTGTAATGCTCAGATGAAATGATGTCTCAGACAAGTTTAGCGAGAGTGAAGACAGCCTATATTTGTTTGCCTACTTCAACTGCTCTAAAATGATCATGGTGTGCTGACTGTGCATGCACGGAATCAAACACGAGTTCATATTACGTTAGTTAGACTACTACATTTTGATTTGCAGTAATACTGTGTCCTTGTTTAGACATGAGACTAGAAGAGTGTTACACCACTCTTGGTCTGTCTCCACAATTCACAGCTGAATTAAACATTTGAAACATGAGAAATATACATTTTAGAAGCAATGTGTTACTATGACTCCGTATAAGTGTATGATTAGTCTAAGTAGCATGTAATGCAAGGTCTTCAATGGTAGATCATATCATGGTATGTAATCATGGTAGTACCGGTATTTTTTGAAATACTGTGGAGTGCTGTTCTCTAGGTATAGGCTATCATTACTATTTACATTTAGTATGTAGGCTCCTGCACTTTTTTGTATGCCAGACTACTGTAAACAACCGCTCAGCTCCAGCTATTTTTGGAATAGCATACAAACATAGCACTCTTACTATTTCTGTAGTAGTACAGTATGTGATACTGTGCACAGTATATGATTTTTCTTTTTAGGCCTACATATAATACCCAGATGATCTACTGCATTACATTTGCCAAAATATGCATACATACTTTAGGGGAGAGCGGGGTAAGTTGTCACACTGTTCATAACTCCAACACTATAGGCTCTATCTCAAAAATCAAATAGCCACTTTGTGTGACTTCTTCTATAGTCAACTTCCTGTTCACACGTGGTCAAGATCGCTCTAATCTGAGGTTAGCACAATTTTCTTATTTTTCTGCTTAAAAAGTAAAAAATTTGCACTTTAAATTTTATGCACTACAACTTTGTTAGGTATGAATGTTAAAAATTATTAATTTGCACAAAATAGAGGAGACAATAACGTGTCTTTTGATACTTTAGCTGGCGTGCTATGTTGAGCTAACCTTGAGATTTAGCCAACATTAGCACACATGTCAGTTTGGGGAAAGTTGTCTCAATGACTTTGGGGCAAGTCGTCACATGTGACAACTTGCCCCAGTACAAATAAACACAAAGAACATGCTCAAAAAACATTGTGATATTGTAATTTATTTGTAATTGCATCTCCTTCGCATAGAGTTGATCAGGTTGTTGATTGTGGCCTGTGGAATGTTGATCCACTCCTCTTCAATGGCTGTGCGAAGTTGCTGGATATTGGCAGGAGCTGGAACACGCTGTCGTATACGCCGATCCAGAGCATCCCAAACATGCTCAATGGGTGACATGTCCGGCGAGTATGCTGGCCATGCAAGAACTGGGATGTTTTCAGCTTCCAGGAATTGTGTACAGATCCTTGCAACATGGGGCTGTGCATTATCATGCTGCAACATGAGGTGATGGTCGTGGATGAATGGCACAACAATGGGCCTCAGGATCTCGTCACAGCATCTCTGTGCATTCAAAATACCATCAATAAAATGCGCCTGTGTTCGTTGTCCATAACATACGCCTGCCCATACCATAACCCCACCGCCACCATGGGCCACTCGATCCACAATGTTGACATCAGCAAACCTCTCACCCACACGACGCCATACACGCTGTCTGCCATCTGCCCTGTACAGTGAAAACCGGGATTCATCCGTGAAGAGAACACCTCTCCAAAGTGCCAGACGCAATCGAATGTGAGCATTTGCCCACTCAAGTCGGTTACGACGACGAACTGCAGTCAGGTCGAGACCCCGATGAGGATGACGAGCATGCAGATGAGCTTCCCTGAGACGTTTCTGACAGTTTGTGCAGAAATTCTTTGGTTATGCAAACCGATTGTTGCAGCAGCTGTCCGGATGGCTGGTCTCAGACGATCTTGGAGGTGAAGATGCTGGATGTGAAGGTCCTGGGCTGGTGTGGTAACATGTGGTCTGCGTTTGAGAGGCCGGTTGGATGTACTGCCAAATTCTCTGAAACGCCTTTGGAGACGGCTTATGGTAGAGAAATGAACATTCAATTCATGGGCAACAGCTCTGGTGGACATTCCTGCAGTCAGCATGCCAATTGCATGCTCCCTCAAAACTTGCGACATCTGTGGCATTGTGCTGTGTGATAAAACTGCACATTTTAGAGTGGCCTTTTATTGTGGTCAGCCTAAGGCGCACCAGTGCAATAATCATGCTGTCTAATCAGCATCTTGATATGCCACACCTGTGAGGTGGATGGATTATCTCGGCAAAGGAGAAGTGCTCACTAACACAGATTTAGACAGATTTGTGAACAATATTTGAGAGAAATAGGCCTTTTGTGTACATAGAAAAAGTCTTAGATCTTTGAGTTCAGCTCATGAAAAATGGGGGCAAAAACAAAAGTGTTGCATTTATAAATTTGTTCAGTGTAGTTGTGTTCTTATTTTTAGATAATCTAGTGTGACAACTTACCCGCTGATGGGGCAAATTGTCACAAGTGCACATTCTCTATTCAACAGTCTACAACTCCATAATGAGATAAGATATGGAAATGTAATGAATACAACATATGTGCCCAAGACTTCCTTCTTTCATTTGGTATGACATTTATACCATTGTGATGTATGGTGCTCAGTAAATGTTAGACAGTGTGAAAAGTGTGACAACATACCCCGCTCTCCCCTATATTGCATCCTAAAGCACAATGAAAGGTGCACTCATCAAAATAAAAATGCAGTAACCATTTTTACCTACAAGATGCTATCCCTGTTGAAAAAAACAGCATATGCTAGTTAGGTATATGTTTGAAGCATGGCGGTTTAAGATTATAAGGTGATGGGACAAATGCTAAAATGTGATTAACTTTCCATTTTCTGTGTGGGTAAGAAACATTTCTGAGTCATTATTTGGCTTGACTGCCAAAAATATTTACACAAAACTGAAAATACGATGTAAAATAACTGTGCCTACTCAACATAAGGTCATGTTGTTAGCATGAGTTACCATTAGCATAAACCAACCGTTTTACTTGCTGTTTTTAAAATAAAAGGCACTTTACAGTACAATATTCAGTTAGTAGTAAGGTAGTGTTCATTACTAGTTTAAATTACTACTGCTAGTCCAGCAGTTACATTTCTAGCCTAATATAATAAACTGCATGCAGTGCACACTCCTCGCCGCAGGAGGCGCTCATTCAGTCAATCTGCAGCATCTGCGCCGAGCGCCGCAGAGCAAGTCATTTTTCTCGGACTTTCTGCGGACGCTCGGCGACGTTGATAACTATATTTTACAGTAACGTTACGTTTCGCCCGGAACTCTGTGCGATATTAAAGTTTTACATCGATTAAAGTTAGAGGAGTCTCAAAGGAAAATTATCGCATATTGCAGGGACGCGGCAGTGGCTGTGCGCGATATGTGAGGATTTGGATAAATAACTTGAAAACAGTTTGATAAACTCCATCCGCGCGCTTCATGTTCGACAGGATAGGATGAGGATCGTTTAAAATTAGTCAAATCGTTCAATTTGGAGGATATCGACATATGGAAACAGGTAGTTGAACAACAGCGGGGTTTTAGTCGAGTGTTGTGATGGGTAAAGATTATTACAGGATCCTGGGGATAGAGAAGGGCGCCTCAGATGAGGAGATCAAGAAAGCCTACAGAAAACAAGCTTTGAAATTTCATCCCGACAAAAACAAATCAGCCGGAGCAGAAGATAAATTCAAAGAGATCGCCGAAGCTTACGATGTCCTGAGCGATGCCAAGAAGAAAGACATCTATGACAGATGTGGAGAGGATGGTAAGAGCTGTCATTGTCCTGCTATAGATAGATTGATAGATAGATTGCCTTTAAAATGTACTGTGGTGGTACCATGGTACACCTTTTACTACTTTTTGTACGTATGATTGATAGATAGATAGATAGATAGATAGATAGATAGATAGATAGACAAAGAGACAGCCAGAGAGCTAGATAAATAGATGGTCCTTACAATGTACTGTGATAGAACCAGTGATGGTTTTAGATATGGTACTTTGATTTTGGTAATAGATGATTAACTTACCATGGAACATATCCAAAAACAGTGCTATGGAACAGATAAATGCTAAGATATACAGATAGATGGATATCCCTTAAAATGTGCTGTGGGGGTACCATAATAAACCTTTTAGTACTTTTTGTAAGGATAGATACACACAGAGATATGCTATTAATTAAGCTGTGGAAACAGTGTTGTGGAAATTAATAAAATTTAAAAGGAAACAAGTCAAATTGTATATCGTTTATTAAAAGTGTAGATTATAGATATTTGTATTATTAATAATAATATTTAAAAAGTAATGTGCCCTGTTATGTGTTTCTGCTTTTCGGTGGTGCTCTAAAGGCCCTGATATACTCAATGCAAATTTTGTTATTGTTCTTCACTCAAAGGTAAATGCAAAAAATAAATAAAATGAGTACAAAGACATTAATTTGCATTTGCACTTATGTGTGTACAGTAAAGTATGTGTGTACTATGCCGCTAATGATATTTACATTATGCACATTGTACATATACACAACAAAAATGACAGCAGAAAAGAGCAGCTGGGTCATTCAGTGTTAACTCAACCAGAGGTCTTTGGTGAAGTGATTAGTTTTTTTAAATGCCAAAAATATGAAATGCCACTGATGATGATTTACTGAGTAATAGCTAAACTATTTTGTAGAGGGGAGTCAAAATGAGATTTTGAGCCAAATTGCAGGAGAGGAAAATTATTTTAGAAAGATGGATTTTATTAGTTAAAACTGTTGATTGACTTAAGCATTTTTGTTGCATTACACCCACTTATTTTGTAATCATCTTGTGCCAATGGCAATTTGAAAGTGTTTTCCAGAATGTGCAATGTTTTCCAGAGAGTTAGCTTTGGCAAGTTGTTTCAATCCACCGCTCCAAACAAACACCATTTTGGCCACATTTTTTTTTTAAAGTTACATCACACCCATTTGCTCTTGGATTTCGGTTGAAGTATATTGGGGCCATAAATGAGGCGTGTATGGATTAAGTGAGCTCCCACAGTAACAGTAAAGCTTTAGCGTCTCTGTTTGAGTGAAGCCTGATGATGTTTGGTGACCGTTTGAGTTTTCTCTGAATGCTGCAAACACTGGAGCATATAGGGTGGAATTGATGAGGGACTTTATGAACCCCTGTCTGATCTCCAGATTAAGAATTCAAACTGTACCATGTGACTGGGTCATTCCTGTGAGCTGGTTCTGCTCTTTCTATATGCTGTTTCATATATTTTCCCAAATGTTGATCTGCTGTTTTGCCTAAACATAATTTCTTTCTCCCGCAGGGCTCAAGGGACATGTCGGAGGTGGCTGCAATGGCCCTAGCTATACTTTTCACGGTGATCCTCACGCCATGTTTGCAGAGTTCTTTGGTGGCCGTGGCCCATTCGATCAGTTTTTTGCATCTGCGGGGGGCGCAGATGATGACATGGACATTGACGACCCCTTTGCGGCCTTTGGAATGGGAGGAATGGGCGGATTTCCCAGATCTTTCAAGTCTCGGGTAGGCGGTGTGCACAGGGGCCGAGAAAAGAAGAAAGATCCCCCAGTAGTGCACGAGCTCAAGGTGAGTCTGGAAGAAGTGTTTTCTGGTTGCACGAAAAAGATGAAGATCTCTCGCAAGAGGCTGAACCCGGACGGCTGCACCATGCGCACCGAAGACAAGATCCTCACTGTGGACATCAAACGTGGATGGAAGGAGGGGACCAAGATTACCTTTCCCAAAGAGGGAGACGAAACGCCAACCAACATCCCTGCCGACATAGTGTTTGTGGTTAAGGACAAGGTTCACACGGTTTTTAGGAGAGACGGCTCTGACATCATCTACCCTGCAAGGATATCCCTCCGAGAGGTGAGTGTCTAGTGTCTGCTGCTGAGATAAAGTTGCTTAACATCCAGTAATATACACCAGTGAACCTTTGTTAAACTTTTGAAAAGTGTTCAATGAGTACAGCAAAGGGGAATTTTGATCTTTTTCAAGAAAATTTGTTCCTAGAATTCTTCTCATAATTAAAGTACATTTTTATGCAAGTAAAGTAAGATGAGAATACAAAGGTTAAATTAGGGCTGCGCGATTTGGGGGGGTGATTTAATTGCATTTTCTTTTCTTAAATAGTTTGCAATTCCGAACATAAAATGCTGTTTTTGTTTTTTTACTCCAGGTTTACTGTGCTTGTTCGTTGGGCTGAAAAAACAATTTGTGATTTTATATCAATATAACTATATGATAATAATTGTAATAATAATAACATTATTATTAAATAATAATATTAAACAATCTAATATTACTATTATATTATTCCATAAAATAAAATAAAAATTTGCATATTATTGGGCAGTACAATTGTAAAATTAAAATACTAATATTTATAACTGTCATTTTAAAAGTTCTTCATTTTAAAAATTATTTTTAATTTGTACATTTATTTTGGTTAAAATTAATTTTATATAAAATATGTATTTTATTTTTGTTTATGTATTAAATTTTCTCTTTAGTTGAAAACAGACAGTTTGCCAAGTGCTTATCTTTACAAATTTGGGAAGATGGTTGATGCATCTTGCATTCCCAATTGCATGTTATACGTGACCCAAACTCAGAGCAGATGCAGGGGTGAGTTTGTGTGGAGTGGCATTTACTGTGAAACTAGCTCTGAGATGCTGAAAACACAGGAGCATGAGCTGCTCTTGTGTAAACGAACACAGTGCCGCAATTCGCTCTGAAACAGGCGGCGCATATATTTATTTATTTAAATTGCAGCCTTTGTGATTTGATAATGGCATATAGTGATTTTGGTATTATTTAGGTTATTCTTGTAGCCTTGGTGTTAAATAAGGAAATCTTGTTAATCTTGTTGTTCTCTCTTAACCATCACTTACTCAGGCTCTATGCGGCTGCAGCATCAGCGCTCCCACCTTGGACGGTAGAACTGTCACAGTGACATCACGTGATGTCATCAAACCCGGTATGAAGAAGAGGATAGTGGGAGAAGGACTGCCACTGTCCAAATGTCCTGAAAAGAGAGGAGACATGGTGCTTGATTTCTCAGTGAAATTTCCAGACAAGTTGGGAACGAGTGTCCGTGAATCTCTGGTTCAGATCCTACCACCTTGAGCGTTGCAAGCACTGGAGGACAGACTCTCAACACACAGATCCTATGATTGGGCCCTTCTGATATTCTAGATATTATTGCACCTGAAAGTATCAGTGGTAAATACACAAAAGTCAAGCTCAGAGAAACACAATAGAGCTCCCAACAGATTATTTATACCCCCTTACTTATATCGCAATGCACTTTCACAAATCACTGTGAAATATTTCAGAGGTAATATATTGTTTTGCAGTACCTCCAAGTAAATGCTCCGTCATCCTCCTGTTTGCTTCTTCAGGTTTCTTTCCCTTTGAATCTGTTTATATTTTCTTTTATTAAAATAATATTCCAATTTTAGTCTCTGAGCAGTCAACATTGTACTTAACAGTAATATCAATGCTGAACAATAGGGTTTTATACATTTCTGAGGATCTCAAATAGTAATTGTAGAAGTGTGCGTGTGATTGTGGGTGTGTGAAATCCCAATGACGGGGCTGCTGGGAGCTGAGTTTCTTTGCACAGAGTGAGCCCAGGAAATTCACAAGGGTTCTTGAGCATTATCATAGTGCTTTCAGAGCATGTTAAAGTGTGGTTACATTTACCATTGCTTGATAAAATTTCACTGGGGAAATGTAGTCATTCCAATCCACCTCATTTTTCAATGAGGTAAGCTATTTTCTATAAATATGCGATATTTCCGATTCAATAGGCGCTATAGGTAAATAACAAGATGAATAGACCATAGACTGTATAAAACATGGGCCTAGTGTCCGTAACATCACTCATAGGTTTCTGAAGAGCATTTTTGAAACCCAGAGTGGGTGGAGCCGGCCGTCGTCATCTTGGCAGTACGTCACTCCTGGATAATCGGAAATGGGCAAAGAGGTGGGGCGTGGGTGGAGCTGAGGTGCCTGGTTGCTGAAACCACGCCTGCCTAACTGCCTAACCAAGCAGGCAATCCACCTGTCACTTCAGAATATCTACCTTTGTGTTCAGCAGAACAAAGACATTTATACAGGTTTGGAACTACTTGAGGGTGAGCAAATGATGACAGAATTTTCATTTTTGGGTGAACTATCCCTTTAATGTAGAGCTAACAAAATTTATCATGAACATTGTAATGTTCGAAGCAGATGTCATTATCGTCAGTAGACTGGGAAGATTTTTAAATGAGTGGTAATTCATAAATTCATACGAATTTATGGTAACGCTGTGGAAATACAAACGGAGGACAAGAAAACGAGTGGAGCTACAAGGTCTATAAGTACAATAAAACTACTTGTGCTACAAACCAGTGTGTTTATAATTGACAAAACATTAAAATCATATAAGAAATACCTGTTTGCAATTTTGTCATTAAAATGACTGGAAGCGAATGACAACGGATGCCTCGCACATTCAAGTTAAACTGCTGCATCAGCTCGTACGTTAAAAATAAAGAGAATAGGAATCTGTGTGAGAGCAAAAATTTTCCCCACGCAGATTTTCAAATGAAGCAGCTTTCTTGTGCCCACGCAGTGAATTTCTGTGACTGCTTTGAAACCGTCGCAGAAACGTTCACACGGAATTCCCAAACGCATAGATTCCTATTGGAATAAAACAAATTTCAACCATGCAAATTCACTGACCAATGGTAAATGTGACCACGCATTTACACTCCAGACACCACTGACTTTCTCCTGCTAGGAGTGACCCATGATGGGTTACTGTGATTTCCACATCACCACTGTGTGTTTGAGCACATAACTGTTCCATTCAGATCATCCCTCCTCTAGTTATTTGCTTGTTGCAGCCAAGTACATTTCAGGTTTAAAAATGCCTGAATGTACCTTTAATTAACTATTAATGGGTGATGTTTTGGAAAGCATAAATGGTGTGTAGTTGCTGCATGATTACACACTTCAGCTTTCAAGACTTCTAATTTGCTAAGGAGCATTCATTTGTGGGAATGTGAGAACACTATAAAACATTAAACACAACTTAAACCTTATTCTGCTTGCAATAAATGTAGCTTGAGAATAATTCATAATATTCTTTCATGCCCTGGAAACACACTCTTATTTTAGAGTCATATATTTATGCTGTTATTGTAGTGCACATATTGAGATGATGTACAATGATGAGATGATGGCAATTTTATAGACTTTATTGGATTTTGCATCTTAAAACTGCCATTACCAGAAGTAATTTTATGAGGAATGACAGTATTTGTGCCAAACGTATGCAGATTGCAATGGCACATATGCGCACAGTTTAAAGTACCTCACACATTATTGCTGCATCATATCAGCATCAGCATGCTATTTTAAATTCACAACATTATGGAATATGTGCGTTTCTGTAAAAAGATTGTTTTTTTTAGCGAAATGCTTCATGATACTTTATCATGTGTAATTGTTTTTATTTCTTGCAATTAAAGGCTTTACAAGTGCTGTCTTGTAGTAAGTCTGTTACTATACAAGAATGCATACATGATCATCTAAAAGCAGTGATTGTCAGCACTACAAAAGTCGTATTTTTTAAGTAGAAAAGTTATACTTTTTTCTATTTCTACTCTACTGATGCATTCAAGGGCCCGTTCACATCAAGAACTATCATGAATATTAATGTCCACCCAAATAGATGATAATGTGCTATTTGTTGTCAGTGCACTGCTGTTTTGTCGTCTGCCTCTTTAAATGCTTGAACTGTTCCTCTGTCTTCTCTATTCTCTGTGAACGAGCTTAAGGAATATAGTTCACCCAAAAATGAAAATTAGCTGAACGTTTATTCACCCTCAGGCCATCTGAGATGTAGATAAATTAGTTTCTCCATCAGAACAGATTTGGAGAAATTTAGCATTACATCACTTGCTCATCAATGGATCCTCTGCAGTGGATGGGTGCCGTCAGAATGAGAGTCCAAACAACTGATAAACATCACAATAATCCATAAGTAATTCACATGACTCCAGTCCATCAATTAACATCTTGTGAACCCAAAAGCTGTGTGTTTGTTAGAAACATATCCATCATTAAAATGTTCCTAACTTTAAAATGTTGCATCCGGCTAAAATATGAGTCATCTATCCATAATATTGCTTTCTCCAGTAAGTCGTCTCATCTGAATTAAGAGTGAAATATGCACAGATCAAGTATGATTACGAGCAAAAGCAGTTCTAAACAAATATGTCGGAGAGGAAAACAGTGGATGGATCTTCTCACTGGAGGCAGTGTTATTATGGCCAGAAGTGACAATTTAAAGTTACTTCAGTGATAGATTTGTTTCTTACAAACACAGCTTTTTGCAATAATCAAAATAATCAATGAACTGGAGTCATGTGGAATATTGTGATGTTTTATCATCTGTATGGACTCTCATTCTGACGGCACCCATTCACTGCAGAAGATCCACGGTGAGCAAGTTGTAATGCTCATAAGCTTCTCGAAATCTTTAAAGAAACAAATTTTCAGCAAATACTCATTTTTGGGTGAACTACTTCTTTATCACTAGATGGTATTGCTCTTTGTGTGAGCAGTGCAAAGCCCATTGAATGTTTTAAGTATTTAAAATAAGAATAACAATTTAAATATATGAATTCTTCCCAGCAATCTCTATAAAATTATTTCTAAGATTTCAAAAACATCATGGAAATTCATCGATCCAAATATTTGGGAACCTTGTATGTTTGTTGAACACAAATCAAATAAATAATATTGCAACAGTAATCTTATTTTTATGTACCACAACAGCACTTTCATTTGAAGTTTTATCCACTTTTCAAATTTGCCATCCAGGAGCCGCATCTGCTGAGGGGACCGGGGCCCAAGGCTTCACTAGATGCTGTGGGGGCACTTTTTTATTCAAATGGCTGCAGAAAATGAAATGCAGAAAATGTTTTTCTTTTCCTTTTTTTAAGTTATGGTGCCTGTTGTAATGTTCCCCTCCAAAGCTCCAGTAAAAGCCTCGCTGGCTGATGTTCCGAGCTCATCTCACCTGTAGATGGCAGCAGTGCGCGAGGGTTTGAGCTGCGCTGCTGTTTGGCTTCTCAGTAGAGGAAGATATGCAGGTTGTGTTGAGAGATGTGGTATACTATCCGCCTTTCTCTCACATACCAGAACATACTCCCTAAACTCCCGCTTTAACCCTCCTCAACAGTCATCTTTTATAATGAATAGATTATAAGCCCGACGTCCCAGCGGTTCATGGTTTCCTCTCTGTCAGTGTAAGTTTGGTAAGTGTCGTGATGTCCAGAGTATGCTAACATGCTAACTCATTACTGTGAGCTGCTTTAGCTTCAGTCTATGAATAGAAACATGCCAGGCTGCTTTAATCCTGAACCTTCAACACATGAAAGTGTTTTTTTTCTGAGGTCGGCATTTGAGTTTAGTTGATCATTTTTAGTCAGGTTACTGATCGACATTGCTTGCTGGATGACTAACTTATGTAAATAAACAAAGCAGACCCAAATACTTTCTTCTTGTTTATGGTGTTTTTAACCAAATTAAATCATTTTAAATAAAACGACTTTGTTTGTTTATTAAATTTGTTACAAATGTATCCTTTCCCTACTCTTTGTTAATTGTGATTAATTTATGAATTTCGCACTTAATTTATATTACTTGAAATGTAGGAACTATGAATGCACATTAAAATATGTGTAAGTGTAGCCCTATCTTACCACAGTCGTAGAAAACATGGAAGTATCAGGGTATTTCGAATTCGATGATAGATGTTACATTTATGCATTAAATCATATTATAAATCAAAAAAGTGATGATGAAAAAACTAGTAATGGAAAACCTGGAAATATCAGGAAATGTAGTATTCAATGCTGGCAAAATTATAGAAATGACATTTAGAATTGTGCTTAATATAAAATAAAGTAAAATGTTTTTTTTTAATTAGTAACACATTTTTATATTTACTTTTTAATGATATGTTTCTTGTTTTTGGTTTGGTAGTCTTTTATTTATAATGATTAATAATATTCCCCAAATTAAATTCCTTGTAAGTTTGAATTATTATTGTTTATCTTCTTTGCTTGTCTATTAAATTTGCAACAAATGTATTTTTTTTTTTTATCCCTGTTTGTCCATCTTTGTATCACAGGTCTGGAGATTTCCTTTGAATGGGTTGAGGGCACTTTGTATTTTGATTTGGGCACATAAAGAGCAATATTAAAGGTGCTGCTTAGACCCATCTTGTATTAAAACATTGTGCCTGTACAAGAAACGAAGACAGCAGCATCAAAATGCCACTTAGGATTGGGACGCAGAAAGAAGGCGTCTCCACTGGTGGAGAACGAGGAGGCCGAGCCCATCCGGGCTGGACTGAACGTCCCAGGGTTGGATGGCCTGGATGGTGGCAGGGTCGGCCTGGGCGAAGGAGCTGCCCATGAGGGCCTACCACCTCCACACACCAGCCTGCGACCTCGCCTGATCTTCCACACCCAGCTGGCTCACGGCAGCCCCACGGGTCGCATCGAGGGCTTCAGCAACGTACGCGAGCTCTACGCCAAGATAGGAGAGGCCTTTGGGATTCCTCCAACAGATGTGAGCGTCATTTCCCTTTGTGTTATAAATGCAGACCTTAGTGATTATACTGACTAAATGCTTATGTCCTTATGTCAGGTGATGTTTTGCACACTGAATACTCACAAAGTGGATATGGACAAACTTTTGGGTGGCCAGATCGGACTGGAGGACTTTATATTCGCTCATGTGAAGGGCCAGAAAAAAGAGGTGGAGGTCTTTAAAGGAGAGGATGCACTGGGGCTCACCATCACTGATAATGGAGCTGGCTATGCTTTCATTAAGGTGAGAGGAATGACCTGAGATTTTAAGGATGCGAGTACATTCATGATTTTCATGGTAAAAGTAAGTGTTTGCTGTATGACCAAACTTTAATGTTACAGCTTGAGTAAATTTTCAATACATATTTCAATACTGTCTAAAATGTTGGTGTCAGAAAGATTTTTTTTTTAAACAAGAAATTAATACTATTATTCAGCAAGGATGCATTAAATTGTTCAAAGGTGACAGTAAAGACATTTATAATGTTACAAAAAATATCATTTCAAATAAATGTTGTTCTTTTGAGCTTTCCGTTCATCAAAGAATCCAGCAAAAAAAAAAAAAAAAATCACATTCTCCACAAAAATATTAAGCAGCACATCTGTTTTCAACATTGGTAATAATAATAATAATAATAAATGTTTCTTGAACAGCAAATCAGCATATTAGAATTATTTCTGAAGGATCATGTGACACTGAAGACTGGAGTAATGATGATGAAAATTCAGCTTTAACATCACAGGAATAAATTACATTTTAAAATAGATTACAATAGAAAACAGTAATTTGAAATTATAATAATGTTTTTACTGTATTTGTATTTGTGTATTTGTGTATTACTGTATTTGTGATCAAATAATTGCAGCCTTGGTGACCATAAGAGACTTTCTTATTTTCCATTAAAAAAAAAATGAAGATCATTCATCAATGATTATGTAATATTATGTAATTACAAAATATTATGTAATATTTTGTTTAAAAACAAAAGATTAACAGTACTAAAACTAACATTACAATTTTTTTTTTTCCGATTCTTAATTGTTGTAAATGTGCTGATATAAGCATGCTTGTGATTGCACATCAGTTGATTCTATATTAATGAGTCAAGTTGTGCCATTGCTCAATAACCGTAAAGAGTTTATACACCTTACTTCACGTTGTACCTACCAAACACTTCTTAATAATAACTTTATCCTCATCTTGACCAGTCATACCGCCCAGGCTGCTGCAAAGCTGTAATCATCTGAAAATCATCTGTTCCCTTTTGCAGAGAATAAGAGAAGGCAGTATTATTCATCAGATCCAGGTCATCAACGTAGGCGACATGATCGAGTCAATCAACGGGCAGACACTCATTGGCTGCCGCCATTATGAGGTTGCCAAGATGCTGAAGGAATTGCCCAAAGGGAAAACATTTTTCCTGAAGCTGGTGGAACCTGTGAAGGCATTTGGTAAGTGTTTTTGAATATCCTGTAGCTGACATTGATGGCCACAGTGAATCTGATATGGTGTTTTTTCCCCTTTTTTTTAAAGACATGATCAGTCAGCGGTCGGGAAGCAGGTCGGGCTCTGCACAGTTAGGAACGGGCAGAGAAACTCTGCGCCTGAGGTCTAAAGGACCAGCCACCGTAGAGGAACTGGTAAGACCGTCAGGTTAAATGCACAGTGAACTAAAAAAGCACTTCGAATTTATTTATTATTTAGAAGACTTTTTCATTATTTGATATCATATGTAGTAATGAAAAAATATACATATTTTCAGTTCCCACAGTCATAGAAAACCTTGAAATATTAGGGAATTTCGAAAAGACAAATTGCAAGAAGCTGGAAATGAAACAGTTATATTTTGATTCCATATATTCATAAATATATTCATAAGTATTATATATATATATATATATATATATATATATACATGTATGTATGTATGTATGTATGTATGTGAAGTTCATTTGCAAAAAACGATAAACGGCACTTAAAAAAAAAAAAAACATTTGTTATCGGTTTTTGCTAATTAACTCTTCTTGTATATATATGTATATATTAGTGCTGTCAAACAATTAATCACGATTAATCACATCCAAAATAAAAGTTTTTGTTTTCATAATATATGTGATATTTATTATGTATATATAAATACACACACATACAGTATATATTTTGAAAATATTTACATGTATTTACATGCATAAATGTATATTCTTATAATTAATATTATATATAAGTATATTTAATATATAAACATAACACATTTTTCTTAAATATATACATCCATGTGTGTGTATTTATATATACATAATAAATATATACAGTACACGCATATATATTATGTAAACAAAAACTTTACTATATATATATATATATATATATATATGTGTGTGTGTGTGTGTGTGTGTGTGTATATATACATGTATTAGGGGTGGGCGATATGACCTAAAATTCATATCACGGTATTTTCCACTGTCCAGACGGTATCGATATTATATCGCGGTATGAGAAAAAAAAAATTGGAATCACATTTTAGTAGACCTTAGTATGCAAAATATGTATTTTAACCTTATATAACTAGAAAAAACAACAACATTATTTCAAGATCTAAGGCAAAAATGTAATGGTCTGACTTTAGATTTGTGCAAAACAGCAAATGGACTGAAATAACATGCAAATTCATTCTATGACAGCAGAGGGCGCTTATGACTTCAGTTTAGCGTTCCTTTGGTTAACAGCTGTAAATAAAGCTGATCTGCTGCGCTTATGAACACTGAGGTAAAAGATAAATAATCTAAAGTTTTCTGAAGAGAGTTCCCTTCAGATACTCATTTATATTACCTCCCTGCCCCCAATTCATATTTATATTTTTCTTCTTATATTTCGAGCATTGTGAACAGTGATCTTGCGCTGCCTGCTGCAGTATTTTCTCTCTTTGTGTCCGTGTTCTGCGTCTCTGTCCTGTGTTAACGGCCGTTTACAGGCTTAGTAATATTACCACACAAATTACAGTTTGGGAAATTATTGTAATCCAGTTTGTGTGCAGTTCTGAAAAGCCGATCGTGTGTTTGGAGCAAAAACTATCCGAATCTGAATCTGATTTATGTCCGATCAAGCGGGGCATCTCTCTCTCTCTCTGATGACGCAGTAACGACCGCGGGGAAAAAATCTTTGTCTGTCCATCCAATGAAATCCATGAATATGTAACGGTATCCACAGTATAGCAAAATCCATATCATGGCACAGCACAATACTGGTAGTCACGTTCATACCGGTATAGCGCCCACCCCTAACATGTATACGTATATATATATACACACAGACCATATATATATTCATAAACACACTTATAGTCAGTAATGCAGATGTTAAAGATTGTTTTGTAGTTAACAATATTTTTACTGATGCTCTCAAGTCTTTCACAATTTTTACAAAATCGGCAAAACCTTATGTGTTATGCTACCTCGTGCTATGCCAGCTAGATAACATTATTCTGGTGACTAATCAGCAAAATTTGCAACAACATTTTAGAAAAACATCACTGACAACCAACCAACCACAATAGCACAATTAATTAATTAATCATATTTTTAAGCTAAGCAAGGTAATCTTTAATATTTTCATTCTTTGTTTGTGTTGCAGCCGTCAGCATTTGAAGAAAAAGCTATTGAGAAAGTCGATGATCTGTTGGAGAGCTACATGGGCATTAGAGACAGTGAACTTGGTATGTTTCCCTGAATATTGCAGTGTTTGTACAGTTGTTTTTTAAGTGGTGTTTCTAACTCCCACACTCATTTACAGCTGCCACGATGGTGGAGCTCGGCAAAGACAAAAAGAACCCGGATGAGTTTGCCGAAGCTTTGGACGAGACTCTGGGTGATTTCGCATTTCCAGATGAGTTTGTGTTTGATGTGTGGGGTGCCATAGGCGATGCAAAGGTCGGTCGCGTGTAATTCTAGAAATGGCTAAAAGTGGTAATTCTAGAAAACACTGCTTTAGGAACACTATTGAGTTTTATTTTTGTTGATTTTGGGAGCATATGCTGGAATGCTTTTAAGAATGCTGGAAACACTTGTATGTAGGCCTCTAACTCCACTTTTTTTTTAAGATGCAAATGTTATGAAGACACTACATTGAATGCATTTTAAAATTGTATTCAGATTTGAATAGGTTGAGCCTAATCACTTATATGAAATGTCTTATTTAGTAGGATATTAAGCAAAATATGCTGAGATTGAATTTGCAAGGTGTTTACTCCAGGGCCCATGTTTGGTACCCCTGTGAGGTTACTCTGTTACATACTGTGACTTTCACTTGCACTGTGTTGCCTGACGCTGTATAAATTGCACGGTAAGGCACAAAACACGCAGTGCAGAGATCGAGGCAATGCTGGTTTGCACTGTAGTGAACTCTGTGGTGTGGATCTGACCCGTCCCATGGCAGAATCATGGACCATTTGTCTTATCAACACTATAATGATTCCCTAAAGCAGGGGTCATCAAACTTGATCCTGGAGGGCCGGTGTCCTGCAGAGTTTAGCTCCAACTTGCCTCAACACACCTGGCTGGAAGTTTCAAGTATACCTAACAAGACCTTGATTAGCTGCTTCAGGTGTGTTTGATTAGGGTTGGAGCTAAACTCTGAAGGGGCACCGGCCCTCCAGAACCGAACTTGGTGACCCCTGCCCTAAAGCATGTGCTGGCTTATGTACTCTTGTTTCAAGTAGCTTTGAAGCTGTTGCAATGAAGCGTTTCTAAATGACCTCTAGTGCTTTACATTTCCAGTTCTGTGGCTTAGCTCTCATTTTAAAAGGGTAAAAGAAATGGGAAAGAAAGAAATCATCCATTTTCATTTTAGTAGTGTGGTAAACTACAGCATAATGCCAAACATAAGGAAATATTTTTCTTTTTTTATCAGCAAAATCAGTATTAAGAAATACCATGAAGTATTACAGACAGTGTTTCACCTGTTACAGTATTTATCCTTTAAAGGAGGTATGAAGGGCTTAAAAGTTGGGCTGGGCGATAGGTTTCAAACAAACCATTATTGGAGTGAAATAGATTTGAAAATCCATGTGTGTATACATATACAAACAGGCAAAACTTGGCTTTTGATTTAAAAAATATATATATATATATATATCGCCCAGCCCTACTTACAAGTGAATATTAAAGCACTGATGGTATAGGTGTTAGATGGTATTGATTGTATGGTAATGGTTTGAGTGTATATAGTGTTGATGTGTTTACGGAAACTACACTACAGCCAGTCCAGTGAGCATTTCCAAGATACTGACAATATTACTGTAAATATGACCAAACACAGGCGTCTTACACTGAGCACATGTTAGTGGAACTCAGAGCTGATTATTACTCTTTTAACCAAGCAGTTCAACACTGTAGTATTTCACATCTGTAAAGTCAGAGCATGTTTGAAATGTAAAGTACTGATCATGTGATGGTTAAAACTTTAAACTTTATATTTCTTTTTTATTATTTAGCCAGGTGTCTTGTCTTAAGATATAGGTTAATGTTTAAAGGACCCGGATCTAAAAAAACAAAAACAAACAAAAAAAAATGTTGCTGTTACTTTTTACATACTATAAAGCTATCAGTATAGCTTAAACACAGCTCTCTTGTCGTTAATTTACTTTGGACACTTTTTCATTCGATGTTTTTTGAACCCATTTAGAAAAGCATTGTTTTTAAGAATGAATAGTTTACACTGATGATGTAATGGTTTTGATGGACTCATGTTACACAGTCTCAGACTACCTTCAAATGGCAATAATCATGATAAAAGTCTGTTATATCTGTTGTTGTTGTTGTTTTTTCATTGAGTTCGTTTACATGAACCCTCTTAATGCGATTATAATGAGATTTTGACAATATTGC
This sequence comes from Schizothorax lantsangensis, assembly GCA_027422415.1. Taxonomy (NCBI): domain Eukaryota; kingdom Metazoa; phylum Chordata; class Actinopteri; order Cypriniformes; family Cyprinidae; genus Schizothorax; species Schizothorax lantsangensis. Next base: position 13,781,340 of record CM049840.1, read on the forward strand.
GATTAAACTTTACCTCATGTAAACGCAATACTTCCGATCTAAATAATGCAATTAAGCTCATAATCGCAGCAAGCATAATCGTATTAACATAGGTGGCGTACGCATATTTTAATCGAAATATACGGGCATGTAAACACCTTAATCGCAGTATTGCTGCTCTGACCAAAATGCGCATGCGCTTGTGACATACATGAATGACGTGACACGCACCTGTAATAATATGCAGATTAGAAACTATGGAGGGGAAGAAAGCATCGCATTTCTGGGAAAACACAACTCGCTGCCACCAGTCTCTGTAACTTAAGCCCGAAACACACTGCACGATTTTCGGCTGTCCCAGACGAAAGACTGGCATCGTGAAGCAATCGCTGCGATTTCTGATTGGCCACGGTTGTTTCACGATGCCAATCTTTCGTCTGGGACAGCCGAAAATCGTGCAGTGTGTTAAGGGCTTTACCCTCATCCAGAAACGGTGAGTAGAACGCGACGGCAGTGTAAGCAAACAAATTTCATCACATTTCTATGGCGCCGAAAAGGCATGGAATACAACAACCATACAAAAGTGTTTTGCATTAGACGAAAATAAATTAAAACAGCAGCCAGTAACACACCTGCTCTCTCCGAGTCCATTATTTGTGCTGTGACGTGGGGTATGTGAATAAGGGCAGTAAAAAAATTACCACAATTCTTAGCGAATAATAAGAATAATGGAAATTGCATGTAAACGGGAGTAAGAGCTTTGCTCTTGACATTTAAACATCATAATACGATTAAGTCCTTACTCTGATTATTGGAAATAATCGCATTGTTCGTGCGCATGTAAACGTAGTCATTGACAGAAATGCTATTGCACCAAATTGTTATTTGTTAGATCTCTCAACAATATTAAAACAAACAAAATGAGTTGTGTGGTTTTGTTTTTATGTTCTGGAAAGCAGTAGGTGTTTTCTTCTTACGGTTGTTCATTGAAACATTGGGTTTGTTCTCCTTGGCTGAACAACCTCACCAAGGGCATATTTCCATTCTTTACTTTTGCATTACCATTGGGAACGAGTGACCTGGACTGAAAATACAATTTAAGAGTGATTTGGTATAGTATTTGTAAGTTATCCCGTTAGAAACACATTTTGTCATGTTTTCCACACTCATGTGGCTTTGTGGAGTTTTCCGTGTAAGTTACTTTGCGTAAATGTCCCTGCAGCATTTGGAAAGCATTTGATTTCTTGCAACCCCTCACGTTGCCTCTGAGTTCCCAAAACAATAATGCTTACACCAAACATTTCACGGATCAATGGCGGTTTGTTTTCCCCTCAAGCACAAGTTGATCCAGTAATGAACTAAGACTGCATATTAGAGTGACGTAAATAAAAACCCACTGCTCCAGTGGACGAGGTGTGGTCAAAAGACAGACTTCTGAGAATTGTGTGATGGTATTTCAAGTTAAGGATAGTCACGGCTCTATAAAAGGTCATTATTGGTGAAGGACGGACTTGTTTTTGGAACGTGAGGGTGCTTGTGATCTGGATGAAACACTGCAGGTGCAGCTTGGGCTCGTCACGTTTTTGGTTTCAAAAGCGAGTGGACTCCACTCCAACAACACCAAACAGCCATGCCCTTGCGACACAGGGCTTCCTCTCAACCTGGAAGAGCAAACACCCTTCCAAGCCTTAAAAACATCCCAGTTCTGCGTCCGAGAGCTTTGTCGTCCCACACGCAGTCGCCCTTAGAGGATGAGCTCTCTTGTCCGGTCTGCTGCGAGATCTTCACCGATCCCGTGGTCCTGAAGTGCAGCCACAGTTTCTGCCGCCTCTGCCTTCAGGCCTTCTGGAACAAGAAGGCGACCAAGAGGGAATGTCCCGTGTGCAGGAGGAAGTGCTCTCTGACGGAGCCCACCGTGAGTCTGGCTCTGAAGAACGTGTGCGACGCCATCGCACAGGAGAAGAAAGGACAAGCGTCTGCGAGAGCGGGCTCATATTCAGCCAATGGGACGTCTAAACCGGAGGCTCTCTGTGCCACTCACAGAGAGGGACTCAAATTGTTCTGCCAATATGATGAAGAGGTTCTCTGCTGTGTTTGTCAGACATCCAAGAAACATCAAGGCCACAGTGTGTGTCCTTTGGAAGAGGCAGCAAATGATCTCAAGGTGATGATGAACTTCTAAGAATATTTCTTAGTTTAAAAAAAATATTTTCAAAGTGAGCCTTATTTTTAACACAAATGAGCCAAAATACTAAGGCTAAATAATAAGGCTTTTGGTCGTTTTTATTTTCAAATTATTTATGACGCATATTAACCCTCAACAATCCTTATTACCATAATGCATCCAGATATTTTTATTGTATTTGTCATTATTCTCAATTCTTATATAGATATTTTGTAAATTATTTTTTAATTGTAAAAATGTAATATGCATAAACTAAAGGTAGAACAATAAATGCTGCAAGAATGTATACATACAGTTTGATTACTATATTAAATAATATATTATACAGTATATTCAATAATTACGTATTTTTTGCATTTTAATGATATAATACAGATTACCTTGCCAAATCAAAAAGACAAAGTTGATTAGTTACTATTACTAAATTACAATTGTGGAATCTGGCGGGTGCTCTTAAAAAAATAAATTTTCATGCTCATGGAAAACTTGATAATATCTGGGAATTTTATAAACTGAGGCCAAGTCAATACACTTTTCAAAAGTAATGACATTAATATTGAATATGTGCTTTCCTAGAGTTAGAACTTGATTTTTTTTTTTTTGCACAATTTCTATATTATTATTAATAATTTATTTTAAAGTCTTGTTGTGGGATTCTTGTTTATGGTTTACAAACTGTCCTAGAGGGTTGTTTTTGGACATTGTTGGATTGAGATGTACTTCTTTTTTTCTCCAGGAGGAAATGCGGCAGATTGTCATCCCACTTAAGAATAGTCTTCGACGCCTCTATGAGGCCAAACAGGAATGTGATGACATAACTGTCCACATCAAGGTATCAACAAAGAACAAGATCCACACTAACAAACATCATAAGACACACTAACCATCAACAGATAACTGGGATAATCACTTAATTGCCTTCTTTATGTTGGGTTCACATAGAACCAAAGACAACAGACAGAGAAACAAATTCACGAGGAGTTTGAAGAGCTTCGGCAATTTCTCCTGAAGGAAGAAGCTGCAAGAATTGCTGTGCTGGCAGAAGAAGAGGAGACCAAGAAACAGACGATGAAGAAAAAAACTGACATAATCGCTCGTGATATACTGACCTTTTCTCAGGCTGTCATGGCCATTGAAAACGAGATTGCTAATGCGGACAGCCTCTTTTTACAGGTAACCTGCTGTATTTGGATTGTTAACTAATCTATCAAGTTCATACAAATGTTAGTGCAAGTAACTGATTTTACTTTTTTCCCCACAGAACTACAAGAATGTCAAAAAGAGGTAATAGTACATTGTACATTTGAAAGTATTTGATTGATCTATTTGCATAAAAGCCACAACTAACCTGAATGAATGTCCTTCCAGAGCTCAGATAACATTTAGCGAACCAGAAAACGTCCCCAATTCTCTAATCGACGTTGCGGAGCACATGACCTCGCTGAAGTTCAGAGTGTGGGAAAAAATGCAGAGCCTGGTGGAATACAGTGAGTGTTCAGTTACTACAGAGTTGGATGAGTTTGTGTAAACATTTAGAATTTCCGAATAGGTTCCCTTTAAATTCAGGAGTTGGAATTTGAATAGAATGTCTGACAGGTTGAATTAGAAGTACAGGAAAAGGAAATTACTGAACTGCAGTTCAAAGACTTTCAGAGTATCACTAATGTGTTTTGTGTAAATTTTTTATTTTATAAATCGGCATCATGTTGTTTGGCTTCAATTTGAAGACTTTGAGTAAAGTAGAGCTTTCTGGGAAATGGTTTTCAGCCAGCATGATACATGATAAAATTCTAAAATATTTCATGAATATATGTAGGTGTCATTCCAAAAACTGAATACTGACTATCTTTTAATGTTTCTAGAAATAGCCCATATGTTGTATGAATACATGTTTATGGATAATTCATAAAGATAAATTAAATGTGGTATGTATTATCTATTAAATTATATTTATCAGCTACACGTACTTTCTTAAAGCTGAAGTGTGTAATTACTATTTAATATTTCACTAATATGGAATTGCAAAAAGTGATAGTTTCGAAACCTTTCCATTATTTATATAATGAATATATGTAGGTGTCATTCCAAAAACTGAATACTGACTATCTTTTAATGTTTCTAGAAATAGCCCATATGTTGTATGAATACATGTTTATGGATAATTCAGCAGCAAAGACATAAAGTTTAACATATTTAAATTAAATTCTGTGTGGTCATGTGAATTATGCTATTAAAAATTATATTTATCAGTTTTAAATTCGTTTTATTTTAATATCTACACTTACTTTCTTCAAAGCTGATTAGATGTGGTAATTACTCATCTAATGAATGAATCGTATTCAACAGTAAAGGCTCATATGAATACTTTTCAGCCTATGCATATTTGTTCTAAAGTTTGGCAGAGTGATCACAAGATAGGAGTTTTGTATTGTTTACAAAGGATGCAGTTCTTATCTTTATTTTCTGATTCGTCAAAGCACCAACTTTGCATTGCTTGTGACGAGAAAATGAATAAGTTTGCCTCGTTAAAACAAACGGTTCTGGTCCAGAAATAAATTAGTGCTGCTGTCGGATAACGGGTCCAGTACTGCTGGTGCACGTCAAACAACCCGTACAGGACTCTGCATTATCAGATAACCCCTGTCACACAGCTCAAATATTTTTCAGCCAAGGGGTGAGAACGTCATGATTACGAAAACGATTGTTAAGCCAGTAATCAGTCAATAAATGGGAAAAAAGTAACTGCCGTGAAAAAGTAACTCAGATATTTTCTAATGCGTTAACTAGTTACTTGAAAAAAGTAATATTATTACGTAACTCCCTTGTAAACCCCCAACACTGGTCAGGATGTTTAAAAAAATGTTTTCCCAAAAAACACTTTTAACACTGAACAAATTATACACTTGAATTACATTTAAATTAAACAAATTTGACATTTTAACACTGGTATGTAAATATACATTTGTTAAAAGGTTTTCCCCGCTTTCTCCACCACTTAGCTCCAGTGGCGTTGGACCCCAACACAGCGTACCCCTGTTTGTCTCTTAGCAAGAATCTGACGAGTGTGTCCAACACGGGGACGATGAAAGAGCTGCCTAAAAACCCTGAGCGCTTTGACCACTTTGTTTTTGTACTGGGCTCCAATGGTTTCACCTCAGGATGTCATTCCTGGGAGGTGGACGTGGGCCAAAATAATGACTGGGTAATTGGTGTGGTTAAAGCATCAGTAGCCAGGAAAGGCAAAATCTCAGGCTGTCTCGAAGGAGGATTCTGGACCATCGCTCTCTCTGATGGGAAGTACACGGCCATGACCACCCCACATACACCGCTCAACCTGAAGGGCCACCTGGAAAGGGTTCGGGTGAAGATCGACTATAATAATGGAGAGGTCAGCTTCTTTGATTCAGTGGGTGTCACACCTATCTACACATTCAATGACCACTTTACGGAGACAATGTTCCCTTTTTTCTGTCCGGGGGCAAATATAAATGGGAACAATCCAGGGCCGCTGAAGATCTGCCCTGTGAGAGTGGCAGTATGGAACAGTGCCTCCTGGTGATGCCAGTTTTATTTATGTATTTCTGCTTCAGTTATACAGTACCAGTCAAAGATTTGGAAACGTTTACCTTTTAATCTACTAAATTACTATTTTTCCAGGTTTTAGAATTAAATCAAATCATTAAATAAGTCAAATTGAAGTATGACCAGGTGTGACCAATATTTGATCTTCATTGAAAGTCACCACCATTCATCTGGATTCCAACTCTGCACACTCTGGGCGTTCTCACTTGTGAGGTGCATTCTGGGATGCATGTTCATATGTATGCTGGAAATAAATAAAAAATTAAATATATATATATATATATATTTTTAAAATAAATAAATTGAACTATATATAAGCACATATTTGTCTGTATAATTTTCTTCTGCATTTTCCAGCAATTTTTAAATCTTTAAATAGGTTCTTTATTTGCATCTGTGGTCCCATGAAAAACCTTTCTATTCCACATATGTTCTTTACAGAAGGGTCTAAGATTTTTCTAAAGAACCTTTTTTAAGTTCTTTTAAGAACTGTTCACTGAATGGACTTCAGAATGAATCATTGAGGAAGCAAAAATGGTTCTTCTTTGTCATTGCTCCGTAAGCCCCCTTTTGGAACCTTTATATTTAAGAGTGCATTAGGCCTTTAACTTTGAATGCTACAGCAAAAAAAGACTTGGCTTTCTCACTAGCATTTATTCAATGGAACTCTTTACCATTCCTTGTAGAGTAAGCAAGCAAAGATAAGCATGCGCACTCTTTATAGAATTACCTGTTGAGTCTTAAATACTCACGATTATTTTGATAATCTTTAAAATGAAGATTAATCGTTCTTTATTTGCATCTGTGGTTCAGTTTTTGCAATTAGTTAGAATATGTTATACATATTCTAACATAAATAAAAACTTTAGAAAAGCTTTCTATTCCAATTAATTGGTAACACTTTAATGTTCATTAGTTTTACAGAAGTATAATCATTTTCTATTTGGTTTTAAATTCATTTTAAATAAATTTTTATATATTTCCTTGTTTTTATTGTTGTGATTATTATTTTTCTAACTTCCTTTTATGAACCTTTTTTATTTTTTTTGTGTAGTTCTTTTAAGAACATGAATTAATAATGTTCACTGAATGTTAATTTCAGCATTTACTAACTTCAGTTTTTTTTTAATGAATCATTGTGAATTGAGTATTTTTATTAACCGACATTAACAAAGATTAATACTTAAATGTAATAAAAAATGTTAATTAATACATTAACTAATGTTCAAATTCTTTGGTTACCAATTCATTATAAAAATTGCAAAATGAGATCAGACGACACACTCACCATTTAAGCCATGAAAAAGTAACCCATTTTGCACATTCTGAACTTTTGTAAGTCTTTAAGAAACAAAATATTTAAGAGATAAACTATTTTATTCACAACATAATGTCTTAAAATACCTTATAGGGTTATGATAATCAAAACAGCCCTAGGCCTTTGCAAACCAAAACTTTGAAATTATTATTTTTTCCCACTAATAAAAATATTTTATCAATGCTACAGCTTTATAACAAAAAAAACTTGGCTTTCATGTTTAATCACTAGCATTTATTCTATATAAATAAACGGAACTGGAGTAATGTTCTTTACCATTCCTTGTAGAGTCTAGTTTTTGTTGTTTAGCTATTGAGAGGAAAGCAATATATATTTACATATTCATAAGCATGCATTTGCTCAGTGCTGTGTGTGTTCTCTTCCAGGAGGGCTATAGAGTACAGCGCCACAGTCAAACCGCAGTATCAGCCAATGTTGTTCGACAACAAAAATATGGTCTTAAAGCAAACTGACCGTGATTAATTATTCAATAATTTCTCAAAACTGAAGTCCTCAGTATCAAACTGTCCACCCAATAACTGCTAGCTTCCTTTTCCCCACCAACATTTATTTATCTTTTAATACAGTGGAAGTTTCTTAGCCATAAGACAAACTTGTCAAAATTTAAAGCACAAAAGTCTGTCATGCATGTAAAATTAATTTCAGGCATTTAAGCATAAGGCTTTAGATAAACAGATTTTAAAGTCCACAAGAAGCTCAGTCAAGTGTGTCCAGACCTTGGATTGGTAGTACATGATGTTAAGTTTTATGGCCAGTTTGTTGTCTACCAAAGTAAATGTTTGGATAATTTAACTAATATTTACATTTACCTCATATATATATATATATATATATGTAAATGTCACTGATATGTAATTTCAAATGATCAGAAAAGCCAGTTGTATTTATTGCTCTTTTCACAATGCTAAGATTAGTAGAAGTAGCAGCTTGGTAAACTCAGTAGATCTATGTAATAGTTTATAAAATTTAAGGATATTGATCAAAATGTAAAAATACTGATTAAGTATCTTCAAGTCCCATCCCATGTTGCTTGCTTGCTGTAGAAATGCTGTCAGAAAACACTTAACATTAAATACTAAATATGTGTTGTGATGGTATTTTTTAAAAGGATGAAAATTATACAAATTATACAGCACATAAATTATGCAAATTATACAGCACAAAAAGTTTATGCATTCAGATAAATGACACAATATTGAAGTATTGTTTGTTTAGTTTGTTTTATTGAATGAACACAGAGAAAATTGAACATACATGAAGACTTCTCACATAAATTATGTAATCAAGCCCTTTGATTAACTTTTTTTCTGGTTTACCAGGGCATTGTTTTTCCAGTGTAGACACAATATTGTGGTACTGTTTGTTTTATTGTATTGAAAACACAGAGAATGAAGATGAACATGTCATAAACATTAATGACTATGCTTATTTTATTTATATTGGTTAAAATAGGTCAACTGGATCAGCCCTTTGATAAAGTTCCTCTTTTAAGATTTTTTTTTTCTGGTTTACCAGGGCATTGTTTTTCCAGTGTAGTCTAAGAATCCACCATGCTGCTTCTCAGTAAGGCTGCCAATGACACGCATCACTCCCTCCACACTTTCTCTGGCATCAATAGGCGCCTGGTGGGCAAACAGGGAATAACATGCATTTAAAATAGTGTAACATTATCAAAAAAGAGACCACAAGTGTGCTTTTGTGATTCAGGCCTCATGTTCTGTTTAGGTCCTGAGAGATTCCTTTATTACTGATTCTAGATTTACCTCATCTCCCCCCATGTCCGTTCTCACCCATCCTGGGTGAATGGAAATGCAGAGGATCTCACTTTATTTATAATAGGTAAAATAGGTAATGCCTTCAAGCCCTTTCCCTAGCAGTACTTTTTTTCTGGTTTAGGGCAGTGGGTACGGAAAGTATTCAGACCCCCTTACATTTTTCACTCTTTGTTAATGCAGCCATTGTGCTAAAATCATTTAAGTCTGTTTGTTTTATTGTATTTTTTTCCCTGAAAACACATTAATGTACACACAGCACCCCATATGAACAGAAAAACACAGAATTGTTGACATTTTTGCTTATTTTATTTATATTGGTTAAAATAGGTTAAAAAAGAAAACCTGAAATGATCAATGGTCCTTTTCAGACCCTTTCTGGACACTCATATATTTACCAGGTCCATTACTTCTGCATCCTTGAGATGTTCTACACCTTTTTTCCAGCTGTGTGATTATAGTCTTGATTAGGAAAGCCACAAGTCTATATAAATACAGCCACAGTGCATCAGAGCAAATGAGAATGCTGAGGTCAAAGGAACTCTGAAGAGTAAGGCAGAATTGTGGCAAGGCCAATGGCCAAGGACAAAAAAATTTCTGCGCAGGTTCCTAAGAGCACAGTGACCTCCATAATCTTAAATGGAAGACGTTTGGGACGACCACACTTCCTAGAGCTGGCCGTCCGGCCAAACTCTCGGGGGAGAAGGCTTGGTGAGAGATAAAGAAGAACCCAATACTGTGGCTGGCAGAGATGCCGGGAGATGGGAGAAAGGTAGAAAGTCAACCATCACTGGCCCTCCAAGTCGGGGCTTTACAGTGGCCCGGGAGCCTCTCCTCATGCAAGAACATGAAAATGCATGGATTAAAAAACTAAAATATTCTCTGGTGTAACAAGATAGAACTTTTTGGCCTTATCGGTATGTGTGGAGAAAAAAGCTCATCAGTCCAATACACCACAGTGAAATGGTGGTGGCAGCATCATGCTGTGGGGGTGTTTTTGTGCAGGGACAGGACGACTGGTTGCAATCGAGGGAAAGATGAAGGCAAGTACAGGGATATCATGAAAACCTTTCAGAGTGTCAGGACCTCAGACTGGGCCGAAGGTCCTCCAACAAGAGACCCTAAGCACACATTCGAAGGAGTGGCTCACAACAACTTACTGTTCTTTGGCCCAGCCAGACTGATTAAACCCTAGATTTGGAGAGACTAAAAATGGCTCCACCAACATCTCCAACCCAGAACTGGAGAGGATCCAAGGAGGAATAGAGGATCCCCAAATCCGTTGAAAAACTCATCTTTCCCAAAATGATCATGGCTGTATTAAATCAAAAGGGTGCTTCTACTAAAATGGAAAGGGTCTGAATACAGAGATATTTCAGTTTTTCTTTTTTAATAAATCAAAAATGTCATTCTGTGTTTTTCTGTCAATATGGGGTGCTGTGTGTACATTAATGAGGAAAAAAAATCTTAAATGATTTTAGCAAATCCAATATAACAAAGAGTGAAAAATTTAGCTGAATACTTTCCGTACCCATATATGGTCAACATGTTAAGACCAGCCTGAAAGGAACACAGATGCATGACAAAGTTTCAAATCAGTTAAAACGTTTTTTTGTTAGAACTGTAGCAGTCAGTGTATAAAGATGATTTTGCACACAGCTCATTAGCACACTCGTTATGACATTACATTCAATTTCAAATAGTTTTATTTTTTTCTATTCAGTGACACATTAAACTATTTGAAATCCAATCTGACCTTTTCATACTGAAACATTTCCAAATATCTGATTTTAATTGAGTTTCAAACCACATACAAATGAGGATTTTTGAAGCCCATCAGTCTTGGGATTCTTGAATACCTTGCTGATGCTGTATGGGAAGAGTGGGAATGGTTCTTTCAGTACTGGCATGATGCTCATAGATGCTGCATCTGTGGAGATGTTGATCACAGCTGCTTTATCACATGACATCCCTGGTTTACCACTGGCTTTAGCTGCTATACGCAGATATGGCAGGTACTCCTGATTAAAGAAATTAACAACCAAGAGATTCAGATGCTGCAAGAAATAAAGCCTCGTTTTAGATTCGGCTTGCTTCCAAAAGCGATTTCCATTACCTTAATGACAAATAAAGGTCCTATCACGTTGGTGTTGAAGGTGTTTTGCATGTCCTCAACAGTGGCGGTCAGCATGGTTTTTTGTGGCAACACTGCAGCATTATTCACAAGCAGATTCAAACCATTCTTCCCCAGCAGAGAACCAACTTTTTTGGCAGACTCTCCGATACTGCATGGATCAGCAACATCTAACAGTAGCAGGAAAAATGTGGTTTATTTCAAACCCCCAAAAAACTGTCTATTGCAATGTCAAATATAGTCCAAAAGACAAATGCACATTTACCAAGCTGCACAAGGGAGATAACACCTGGATGCTTTTTGGCCAGTTCTCTCAGTGTCTGAATCAGAAAGAGAATGTGAGTGATAAAAAAAAGCTGTCTTCGAACCTAAGCTCCTGAATATTCACCTCAGAATTTGGTCCATCTGGGTCACGACATGCAGCAAAAATGTTTGAGCAACGAGCCTCCAGGAGTTGATTGACCATTTCTAAACCCAAGCCTCGGTTGGCCCCTGTCACTAGAGCACTGCATGCCTTTAATACCGCCATGTTCAAAGATGATCGGTTTGGTTCTGTAAACCAACCTGTCTCACAGTTTGGCTTTTTATATAGGAAGCTGAGTGGACTCCACGCCCCATATTGCACTGCTCTTTTTAGTGTTTGTAACCATGATGAGTCAAGATGACATTTCAAAGTGACTCAGCAGGAACTTATCAGCGCTGATTGCTTTTAGTAATAAAACTGCTTGGATGCTTTCCAAAAGCTGTATTATTCCAAAGCATAAATGCTATCAGGAGTGAAAGTAGAGGTTAAAGATCTGGTCTAGAAAACAACAGTCCTAAAGCAAAATCTGGAAGGTATGACGCATAAATTGATGAGCTAATTAGTAGCTCCATTGTTGCCACTGTGACTTTGAGCAAGATATTTATTTTTAGGTTGTTCAAAAGGAGCATTCCCATTTGTAGCCAAATGGAATTGCAAAAATTGAATGTTTTCAAACAGTTTTCCAAAACCTTTCCACCTGCTCCAATTGGTCAAACAACCAGATATTCCCATCCTAAAACACTATTGGTTAAGCCAATGTTGTTACTGTGTCAGGATGTTTAAAAATAGACCAAATAAAAAACACTTAACGCTGAAAAAATTACATACTATTTTAACACTGGCACGTAAATATTCATTTGTTATAATGTCTTCCTGTTTTCTCCATTACTTAGCTCTAGCATTTGTCTCTTTGCAAGAACCTGACAAGCGTGTCCAACACGGGGACAATGAAAGAGCATTCTGATATGCATGTTCACATGTGTGCTGGAAACCAAACAGTCCAACTTGTCTATTTTCCATTTAAAATAAAAATGTATTTATTTATTTACTTACGTACTTACTTACTTAAATAGAACCTTGTGTAGGTAAGCACATTTTAAAATTGTCTGTCATGGAATTTTCTTCTGCATCTGCTGTCCAGTAATTACCTGTTGAGACTCACTCATTAAAATGAAGGTTCTTTGTGGAGAGCAGCAATTCTAATTCTCAAATCCTCAGAGAGTTATTTGCCATGAGGTGCCATGTTGAACATCCAGTGGTCAGTATGAGAGAATTGTACTCAAAGCACCAAATTTTAACTGCTCTAAAACAAGATACACAAATTTGTATGGTCCTGTCAAGCAGACAAAAACATGAACATGATGAATAGGACATGTGGCTTTGCATGGTTAAACGATGTATAGCTGTTATTGCTTAGGGTGTACTCAATTTTGTTGCCAGCTTTTTTGACAATAATGGCTGTATGTTGAGTTATTTTCAGAGGACAGTAAATCTTTACTGCTATACAAGTTGCACATTGACTACTCTAAAATATATCCAAGTTTCATTTCTATAGTATTGTCTCTTGAAAAGATATACTAAAATGATTGCCGAAATATGAGGGGTGTACTCACTTTTGATGAGATACTGTATATATATATAGCCAATTACCTGGATGACTGGTTAATTTGTACTCCAACAGAGCAACAGGCCAGGAGCAACACAAAGGTGGTTCTGGCCCACTTGCAGAATTTGGGGCCTACGCTGAACAGCAAAAAAAGAGTTTCACTGTCACCAGGGTAGTGACATACCTAGGCTTGAGTTTGAATTCGACTACAGTGAGAGCATCTCTGACTCCACAGAGGCAGTCAATGTTGAAGGAGTGCCTATCCAAGTTCCTCAAAGAGGAGCAATTTACAGTGAAGTCGGGCTGGAGACTGCTTGGCCTAGTAGCCAGTCAGGTGGTACCATTGGGGTTGCTTCACATGCGCCCACTACAGCGGTGGTTAGCAAAGTACAAACTGAGTCTATACGAAAATGGACAGCGACTGTCTTCCAGCAATCAAGTGGTGGCCCTCAACTCCAGGCCTGAAAAAGGGAGTCAAGTTGGGCCTGTTATGTTCAAGGGAGACCATAACAACAGATGTCTCACAGGCAGGCTGGGGTACTGTCTGGTGAGGCAATCCAATGCAGGGAAAACGGGATGCCTCATGGATAGGAGCACATGGATTATGGGCACATGCTCGAGAGGTGTCTCTGAGGGCTGTACATCTGCCAGGAGAGGACAATGTAGCAGCCAACCTTTTGTCCAGGGGAGGCCCCATACCAGGAGAATGGCGACTTCAGCAGTGGTACAGGCCATCTGGCTTCGTTTGGGGAAGGCCAAAAGTGGATCTTTTTGACTCACAGGAAACCACACATTGTCCCCTGTGGTATTCAGAGGCAAATGGCTCCCAAAAGGCCAGGCAGTGTCCAAGCAGCGGCTGGCGAAATGGGTGGTCAGGCTTAGAGCTAGCCTATCACAGCACAGGGATGCCTCCTCCTAAGGTGGTGGTGGCCCATTCTACAAGAGAAGTCCCTGCATCCTGGGCATTGTTTAAAGATACCTCTCTGGAATAAGTGTGGTTGGTTGGTCATCTTCTGTGATATTTGCCCAATTATATCATCTGGATGTTGCTACGACAGTCTCCTCTATTGTCCTGCAAACAGCAGAACAGACATGATCTGCCTTATGTAAACAATATCAAGGTGCTAATAACCTTTTTTTAGTATTTAGTAAATAAAAGGGAAAACTAATAAAATGTTCAGGTGGCATGAATATTTATCTCCCCCCAACCTTAGCTGGTACACAGTTGACCCATACTGTGGCATGTTGACTGAGATGAAATAGAGCGAGGGGTTATGTAGTTAACCAAGTTCTGTGAATGAAGTCAACACACCACACGGCATTGTCACTCGTGAAGCACTTGTTGCTTGGTGGGCCGGGTAGTTTGCACCTATATTTAAAGATGGAGATTGCAAGTGGGGCGTGGTTAATTTGATATACTGTCTCCTGATAGCCCTTAGAGAGGCTGACCCATACTGTGGCGTGTTGACTTCATTCACAGAACTAGGTTACCTACATAACCCCTCGTTTTCGGCCCATGTTGTCCACCCAATAACTGCTAGTCTCCTATTTCCCACCAACAGTTATTTATCTTTTAATTCAATGGAAGTTTCTTAGCCATAAGACATAACTTGTTAAAGTTTAAAGTACAACAGTCTATCATGCCTGCAAAATTATTGTCAGGCATTTAAGCATAAGACTTTATATAAACAGATTTTAAAGCTCACAAGAAAAGTCAAGTGTGTCCAGACCTTTGATTGGTAGTGCATGATGTTTTGTTTTATGGACAGTTTGTTGTCTACCAAAGTATATGTTTGGATAATTTACTAATAATTTAATATACCTCATATATAAATGTCACTGATATGTTGTGTCAAATCAGAATTGCTCTTTTTACAATGCTAAGTTTAGTAAAGTAGTCAACATTTGAAATGGATCAAAACCTTTCATCAAAGTTGTCCTAAAACCAAAATGCGTTATTGTCTTAGGACAACTTTGATGAACATTTTGATCCACTTCAAATGTTGACTACTGTAGTAGTAGCTTGGTAAAAACAGTAGATCTATGTAATAGTCCATCAATTTTAAGGATATTGATTCAAATGTAAAAGAATGATTAAGTGTCTTTAAAGACATGTTTTTTTTAATGGTGAATGGCAAATTAAACAGCACAAAAAGTTTATGCATTCAGATAAATGACACAATATTGCAGTATTGTTTGTTTAGTTTGTTTTATTGTATTGTACACACAGAGAATGACGTTAAACATGTCAAACATTAATGACTTTATTTCTAATGGGTAAACTAGGCCATCTGGATCATACGGAGCCCCTAAAAGGACATGGTGGTGGAAAAAATTCGGGGTGGGAGGAAAAATATTTTTCAAATGTTTTGCGTTCTCTCGCAAAACTTTTGCATTTTCTCGCAAAACCTGTTGAGTTCTGACAAACTCTTCCTGTTTACTTTACAGCTTGCAGTGGTTCATACAGCTCAGTATGTTCACATGGAGCGGTTCATAAAGTTTTATTTTGAAGTTGGACTATATATAAGTATAAAGAAATACTGTCAGTGGTTAGTTCAAGGCATGGTTTTGGGACATTCTAAAACGCTTAATGTGGCTTAATGTTTTAAAACAGTGACATTGGAGGACCAAATTCGATAATAATAAATACTGATAAAATTATTAGGCTAATTTACATTTATCAGACGCTTTTATCCAAAGCGACTTACAGTGCCATTCAGGCTATACATGTTTTATCACTATGTGTGTTCCCTGGGAATCGAACCCACAACCTTTTGTATTGCTAACGCAATGCTCTACCACTGAGACACAGGAACACTAATAACCTTATTAATAATATTACTATTAATAAAGCAGAATAGCCCAGAATATGAATGCAACGCCCTGCACGATAAGCTTTTTCTCCCCCATAGAAAACGCTTAAGGTAGGCTAATGAATGAAGACGGTGATTTAAAAATACCAAATCTGTTTACAGCAGGGGTGCCCACACTTTTTTGTGTGAGGATCTTCTTTTCAAATGAGAAACTCACCGAGATCTACCAAGTGAAAAATAAATAAATAATAAAATACATATAAAATAAATAAATAATAAAGCTTGTTGGGATGTATCTTTATATTGCATTAATTTAATAATTATTTTTAAAATAATAAAAAAAATTATGTTCAATTCTTAGTACCCCCGTAGAACTGGGCCTGCATTTACCTAAAGCAGTGGTTCTCAACCTTTTTTACTCCAAGACCCCCTCCTCTCCAAATCAGTATTGCAAGCCAACCCTTTTCTAATCACTAAAACCTTTGTATTCTAGTGTTATTACTTTTCAATTACATGTAATTATTTTTAAACAAAACGAATTCAAGATAGATTTAAACATTCCATGTTCTTTTTTGCAAACATACATTGCAAAAATGTCACTGCAGATATTCTATAGCTACAACTTAAAAGTACGTAAAGTTCAATTATACAGTAAAAATTAAGCACAAGTCAACCAAATTAAGCACAAGTGCATTACCAAACAAAACCACAGGGAGATGCCAAAGGACTGCATATAAACTACTACGGATCCATTCAGAATGGCCCTTTCACACAGGACGCGGCCTTCAGCGCAGTAGCCCCTCACTGCAGAACAAAGATCCAGGGGGCGGGGTTGGATCCACATCTAGGGGGTGGAGATTGGTAGGTTTAGGGGTGGAGACGGGTAGGTTTAGGGGTGGGGATGGGTGGGTTTAGGGATCAGGGGGTGCAGCCCTTGAGATACAACGCGATTTGCGCTACGCTGGCCAGAGCGAAATAGTTTTAGTTTTCAAAACTTTTACCGGGAGTTCGATTTGGATTCCCCGCTATTGGCCACGCGGGTAATCGTCACAGAGCGTCACAGAGCATAGCGCAAAAGTTGAACAATTTTGAACTTTGACCGCGGCGCGCGTGCAAGCTCGCCCATGTTCGCTCCGCTGCGTGCGCTTTGGTCGACGCAGCAACAAACCGGCCTCGCGTGGCGCAAGCCATTGAAATGAATGGGTTTCATAGCGCAGCACTTTCTGCGTCCTGTGTGAAAGCCGGTTTCGTTTGCGTTTGCGCATCAATAATAATGGACACACGCGCGCCTAATGCACGACTCCTGTATGTCACTGTAATCATCTTTACCTTGATTACAACCATCATCCATTAAAACTTTAGGCTACTAGTGTGACACTGGCTTCTTTTATCCAGCTGAGACCTGTGGTTTGCGTATCATATGCTCATACAGTGGTTTTGAGCCGCTGTTCAGTCTCTGTATGCTGCTCCGAAACACAGAATATCACAGAATACGTTGAGAGGTGGTGCTGTTATTTATTTGTATATATTTTTAAATCATTTAACATATTAGTCATAAAATTTGTGAATTTATTGTATTTTAGTTTTAAGTTAAGCGATAAGCATCTTCTACCCCATAGAAAAGCGTGCTTATGTGGTTTAATATAAAAAAAGTGATAAAAAGCCCAAGTTATATATTAAAAATATGCACTATGCACAGAAAAGCAACCTTCTAAGAGTTTTTTTTTTTTGTAATGTTTTGTCTACGCGTAATATAAACTGTAAACAGATTTGGTATTTTTAAATCACCGTCTTCGTTCAATAGACTACCTTAAGCGTTTCTATGGGGGAGAAAAAGCTTAAAGTGCAGGGCATTGCACTGTCTAGGTGGCTTTGTTTTCAAGTGTGCAACTCACGGCATTCGCTGTTCTTCTGCTGGCGGTTATCAAGCAGCATTGCATTGCTGCGGGCGCCCCCTTCTGGATTGAGGGTGAATTGTCTGTATTCGTTGTAAGGCCTCATGCACCGAACCGAGAGGTCCGTACCGTGACGGTTTGGTACGAATACATGTACCGTGCCACCCCTAATATATATATAAGTATTTACTTTTGTTTCTGGTTTATGTAACGATATGATTTTAATTAGCAATTAATTGTTCTTTAAATAGTTCTGTTCTTTTCCTTCAAAATAATCAGCAAATGTGCAAACCAAATAAAAGGACAATATTTAGTTTAAAAACACAAGCCATTCTTAAAAAAAAAAAGATTTTTGTCGATTTTCTCTTCATCCTCTGCAAACTGACATAGCACGTGTGTGAGAGATAAATTTACTACTACTATACTATGTAAATAAATACTGATTATGGAAGGTGGAGGGTGAACCAACTGCAGGAAAAAACTAAAATCTATCAAACTGGCACACCATAAACCTGTCGTTTTCATCCAGTAGATAACAGATATGGGTGTCATGACAAAATTAGATTAGATTATTTTTATTTGTCACATACACAATTACATAGAGAGTATATAACCAGTAGAGAAATGTATTCTCTGCATTTAACCCATCCTAAGTGAACACACACCCGGAGCAGTGGGCAGCCATGTTACAGCGCCCAGGGAGCAGTTGGGGGTTCGGTGCCTTGCTCAAGGACACCTCAGTCGTGGTATTGAAGGAGGATACTCCCCCCCACCAACAATCCCTGCCGGTGTTGTGCCGAAATCGGCACCCCTGCCAGATTATGCATCCCCTCGTTGAAATCGCTACTTGATTACCTAATCCTAACCCCTCCCCCACACCTACTCCTAAACCTACCAATACTAGGGGGTGCATAATCTGGCAGGGTGCAGAATTCGGCACAACACCGGGACTGAGATTCGAACCCACAACCTTCCGCTTACAAGTCCGACTCGTTATCCATTAGGCCACGACTGCCCCGAAGCAGTAAAATATTTTTACCTACGACTGAATTTGTATTTAACGTGATCACAATTTAATAAAAACATTGTAATTTACTGATTACAGCGCTTTCATTTCAACAGGTATTCAAACAGCTAATACAGAAAGCGAGCAAAGAACACTATCAAAGAACATTATCACTGATTTTAAGCGCGAGTTTAAGCACTCTCAAAACAACTCCCGCTAGAAATAATGAAGCTGTCTACACTGTGAAATTAATCTCTTACTTACATCACACATACATCTGCCCTTTGTTGTTTATGTTGAGAGAGTCCTAGAGAGAGCAGAAGTCAGTCAGTGAGTGCACACACTGAAAAAAAAAATTAAACTTATCATGACTTTTATTTTGATATTAATGTTGGGCTGTGAATTGAATTTCCTCCTAGTCCACCCCTGGCTTCCTGTTTTAAGAGGAAGTAGGCCATATTAGATTAGTGTTCACTGCAAGGTGCTCCATGCGGTTCCTATCATCCAAGTCCATCTTACCTTTCACAGCCCATTGAGATGTAATGTCTGTAAGTAATTGTTTGATTATGATGTGACATTGTAATCTTTATTTGTATTTTGAATATGTTATAGTTGTCTAAAATTATGCTATATAGTGCCTAGTTGTTTTATACTTCAGTATATTCTCATTTCTAAGTGTTTGTGTTGATATATAACTTTATTGCATTGTTGGTTATTTTTTGATTTTATGAATGCTTCATTTGATGTTGATTTTCCTGTTTACTTTGTGAAATTTACATTTGTGTATTTTCTTTTCTTTGCAGTTTCACACTTGTCATGATTAAACTTCAAAAATTGAGTCTTCGTCTTCGTGGAGTTTATAGTGAAAGTGTTTAGTAGCTGGATTATGAAACATCCAGTGAGGCCAGTGACACCGGCATTTCAGCGACGATAACTCATCTGAACACCTCTGATTGGCCATTGCAGTCATAAACTCAGTAGAATTGTGTGTGATTGGTTATAATGTGCAACGCTGTAAAGTGATTAGTTTATTCTTTTTTTTTTTTTTAGACCATGCAGACATTACATGCGTTTTACTGATTTAGTGCATCTTGAACCTGTAAGAACTGGCAGGTTTGAACAATGTTGTAGCCTATTAGGGGTGACCAGACCACGGGGGTGCCCCTGCCAAATTCCAAATCATAAATGCAATCAGGAGTAAAAGTAGAGGTTAAAGATCTGGGCTAGAAAACAACAATCTGAAAGCAATGACCCAGAAACTGATAAGCTTATTAGTAGCACCATTATCACCACTGTGACCTTGAGCAAGGTATTTATCCATAGGTTGTTCAAAAGAAACATTCCCTGAAGTAATTTAACCCTTCCAGATACTTTAGATAAAAATTGTCTGTTAAACTGCACTGAATACACCAAACAAAGAATTTGCTGATAAATATCAGAGCCTTGGGGGTCTGGGGACCTTCACAACTGTACTGCATCTGCGTTGAAGAAAAAGCTGTTCACTCAGTGGCCATCTTGGGTACCTGGGGAGTTATTTTCTATACATGTAATGGAGAAAGGTCAAAATCTCCAAAACTGTGTTCCTAAAACCCATAAATTGCAAATGCAATTTCTCTAAACAATTGCTTTCCACCTGCAGACAATCAGGCAACTCAAAGGACTGTTTATAGGGACAAATTTACTCACATCATGGTGTAATGCTGAGTACACACCACAAGATAATCGGGCTGATTTTGGGCCGATTTCTCCCCTTCCGACAATCCTAGGTAATGTCCCGATTATCTTGGAGGTTCTAAAGATTATCTTATTAGATTTTCCTGTGGTGTGAGGTGTGTTAAGAGTGACTGAATCTGCTCGGAAGAACGTCGGAGGCAACATGTTGAATATTTACGATCAAAAATCCTGATGTGTGGGGGGGAACCCCCGAGGAATTAAAAAAAATATTTTAGTGTGTACCCAGCATAACAGCCTGGAATTAAACCACTGGTTTCGTCTGGCCAGGGGAGAACGATGGAGTTTTGGTTCCTATGACACACTATTTTCCTGTTTAATGCTGTAAAGCTGCTTTGACACAATCTGTGTTGTAAAAAGCATTATGTAAATAATTGTGACTTGACTTGACAATAATCGTTCCCTGAATGTCAGCAAAACAAGATGATTGTGGACTACGGGGAGATACAGAGAGGCAAAATCACTCCTATTTGCATCAATAGAGTGGAGGTTCAAAGAGTCAAAAGCTGCAAGATCCTTGGTGACCACATCTTAGTGATTTCTTCATGTCCTTCCATACAGACCCAGTAGTCAGAGTAGCCTGTCAATATCTCTACTTCTAGTAGAGGCTGAAAACATTTGACATTGACTCAAACAACTCAACTCAAGATATTGCATGCTTTCACTGCTGCCATCATCTAAGTTCATCATTCTGGGTCATCCAACCTGCTCCTTAGAAGTGCTTTTTATATGAACCCAAGTGAATACCATGCCCATTTTGCACTAGCATATTGTTCTGCAGCATACTATATGTGTTATTAATGTTTTAAAGATAAAAAGAGAGTGAATAAAAAAAAATCTAAGATAACATTTCAAGTATTAACTCAAATACTAATTTACAACTATAATAAACCTGGGTGAAACAGTGGCAGCTCATTCAAATTAAGGTGCAGTCTCAACTCAACTCAGCTATATAAAAAAAGTAAAAAGCAGTGTATATATGAGCAATGTATTTTTCAGAATATTTGAAAACGTCTAAATAGCAGCTGAAATATCTAGCTCTAGATGGCCAGGCTGATAGGCTCTTAATCTTGCAATCTGCAAACAATAACGAAATTACAACATGACAGGAGCTGATTGACCTCTGATCATTCTGCAGCCAGTGAGGTTGCTGCTTAACTTTTAAATAGTCTGGTCCTGTGTTTGCTGAAAGCAAGTCTTGCAGCATGCAGAAATCCTCTGAAATTTAGTATCTTAATATAATTGAACAGTTTAATTGTTCCTTACCACATTATGTTGCATAGTCTGCATTTGTATGTGTATGTGATGTATAGTGTGAACGATGAAGCAGGAAAGGTGTCACTTAGGTACCATGCAAATAACGTGCGTAACAAGGAATTTCTAGAATAGTTTTTAATCCAACAATACAGAGCCTACACAGGAGATCAGAGGGAGTGACACAGCCATATTAATCAAGACAAGACCGAACAAAGAGCTAATCCAAAGTAAGGACACACACCAAGCCGACGCCAACGAAATCACATCGGCAGCGTCTGGGTCCAAAGTTGCCCTGACACACCAAGCCGACGCTCGACACCCGACGGCCAAGTAGCACCAGCTGAACAGCCAATCAGAATGATCAGATGGCCCGACTGACCGACGAGCTCAGATGCCGATTCAACATGTCGAATCGGCCTAAATAAAGCAGACGAGGACCAACTTCAGCCGACACTCAGGAACACAATGAGAAAACTTAGTTCGTCGGACTGTAGTGTACCAGGTGTGTACCGGGCTTTAAAGGCATGGTAGGTGATTTGGTTCCAAAATTTTTTTTTTGTTATGCTGGTTGAAAGTCTCTTCACATCCCGATAGAAATCAATAAGTTAAGTGGTCTAAATTTATTTATATGTATTTATATCATCTGTTGAAGGCGTAGGACCATAAAATGTAAGTCAAATCAAAATGTTCGATCCGAACATTATGATAGGCCATCCTGCCTGCCTGTCAGCGTATGTATATGAGTTACCTCTGTGCACCCTGTTTGCGCAGACGTGATGTGTCGTCAGCGCACTCCGTTACACTATTGCAGAGGGAGCGAGAATGGAAGGCGTTTTTATTGTAATATTATGTGCTTTGTACTGTAATGTTGTTGTTTTTTCCACAGGTAATGAGGTAATCTGACAGCGTTGTATTCAATCCTCTACCAACGTCATCTCTCATTGTGTCGCTGGTTAACCTCCAGTCTGCCTGAGTGTGTTAGTTTGTTTAGGAGGAGGTGTGGCTTTGCATAATGATTATGCAGGGAGGGGGATCTTGCTTTCAAAGCTAGCTTGCTATGGCTAGCCTTTCCGAAATCACATACCCCTAGTCCATGTGACATCAGTGGTTCAACCGTAATGTTATGAAGTTACCAGAATACTTTTTGTGTGCAAAAAAAAGACTTTATTCAACATTTTCTTCTCTTCTGTGTCAGTCTCTGCCACCATTTACGAGAGTAATGAGTATGTGGTGCTGCTGATGCAGGAGCCGGCGTTCTGATGTAGAACGTCCATCTCTCTTAGTTCATCATCTGTATATTCTGGTTCAGATAAGTAAGGCTGGACAAAAAAAGTGCAAATCATCCTCTCAAGAAATGATTGAATAATGTCATTATTTTTGTTTTCTTTGTGCAAAAAATATATTCTTGTAGCTTCATAACATTATGGTTGAACCACTGTTGTCACATGGACTATTTTAACAATGTCCTTACTACCTTTCCGCATGAATGATTTTAAATCCAGATATTGTTGCAAGAGACATTCATCTAAGACAGGGGTGCCCAATCCTGTTCCTGGAGATATACCAGCAGGTTTCTGGGGGTCAGCTGTTTTTTTTTTTTAACAAAACACAATATAAAACAAAATATATAACACAACAAATTGTTGCCAAACCAAGGAGATACCACGTCCCAAAGATGTTATACATTACAAAGTGTCCGAAAAGGAATGGGGTGAAGCAAAATCGTATTGTTTTTCCCACCCCTATACAATTCCATAATGTTCCATTATATCTTTAATATATTACATCAATCCCTATATTATTTTTATATATTCCTCCCAAATTAACAAATCCACAATAACTAAACACCAACCACATGTTTTTTTATCCAAAACAACCAGTCATTCTATAATCACCTAACACAATCAACCTCATAACCCCCACAACCCTCACAATCACCCTATACATCCACATATCCTTTTAATAAAGTGTTTTTATACAGCGTTTTAAGCTGCTTAATATTTATACAATGCTTTAACACCTGCTCCAAACCATTCCACAACCGCACCCCACAAACAGAGATACACATACTTTTTAAGGTTGTTCTTATATTAATCTTTTTAAAGTTTAACTCTTCCCTCAAGTTATAACCACCCTGCCTTTCCAGAAATATTTTTTGCAAGTTTCCCGGAAGTAACTTATTTCTTGCTTTGAACATAACTTGTGCAGTTTTAAATTTAACCAAATCAATGAACTTCAATATATTAGACTGTAAAAATAATACATTTGTCTGTTCCAGATATCCCACATTATTAATAATTCTGATTGCTCTCTTTTGCAATATACTTATCGATTGTAAATTAGTTTTGTAGGTATTTCCCCAGATTTCCACACCATAATTTAATTACGGTAATATAAATGTATTATACAGAATATGCATTGATTTATTATCCAAAATGTTATGATTTATTATCTTTATTTGTGGTTTCCAGCATATCTTAAGTTTCAGTTCCACTTGAGGGTTTATTTTATATTTTCCAAATAACATAATCTTTGTTTTACTTATATTTAATGACAATTTATTTACGTCAAACCACCGTTTTAATTTATTAATTTCTATTGTTATAAATTATCTGTTGTAACTTATCCACGGAACAGAAAATATTTGTATCATCTGCAAATAAAATACATTTTAGTATATCTGATACTCTACACGTCATTGATGTAAATTATAAACAATTTTGGACCTAAAACCGATCCTTGTGGTACACCACAAGTTATGTTCATATATACAGATGTATGTTGACTGATTTCTACAAACTGTTGCCTGTTTCTTAGATAACTACTCACCCAGTCCAACCCAACCCTTCTAATACCATACCTCTCTAATTTTTGTAATAAAATATTATGATTTATGGTATCAAATGCTTTCTTTAAGTCTATGAAAATTCCTACTACATGTTTCTTTTTCTCTATGCCATTTGTAATTTCCTCAATTAATTCCATTAATGCTAAAGATGTTGATCTATTTGTCCGAAATCCATATTGACTATCAACTAGAAGGTTGTGTGTGTTTCAATGAAAATGTCAAGTCTTTTTGTAAAAAGTTTTTCAAGGACTTTTGAGAACTGGGGGAGTATAGAAACAGGCCTATAATTTGTAAAATAGTGTCTATCCCCATTTTAATGGTTTATTTTTATCAATAATTATATTATTTTTCTTTATTTTAGTCGACGAAAAGATGACAAATTTTAGTCAATGGCTCCACAATCTCTTCAATAACATTTTTTTATTATAATAATATCAATATTATTACAATCCAGAGAGGATTTGCTTTTACACTGTCTTACAATATCTATTATCTCCTCTCGATCTACTGCTCTAAGAAAAATAGAGCTCAAATTTTAGAGCTCGGAACAAATCTGGTCCCACATTTACAAAGAATTTATTGAATCCATTAACCACATATTCCTTGTTATTAATTATATTATCAGTGTAAATATAATACTCTGGGTAACCTGTATTATTATTTTTAACTCCATTTCTAATAATACCATTTAAAATATTCCATAAACCTTTCATATTATTTTTATTATAATCTAATTTTTTATTATAATATTCTTCTTACATATTCTCATAATATTAATGAATTTATTTTTATACTTTTTATATTTATTCTCTGCTTCTGGAGTACGATACTTAATAAATTGTCTATAAAGTGTGTTTTTCCACTTTATTGCAAGCATTCTATTTTTTTCATAAATCAATCTCAATATCCACCCTTAGTTTCATGGACCATTTATTTGCTTTTGTTCACCATTGTATTGTTTAACTCGGAGTAAATTATTTTCCATACATTGATGTAATTTCTATTCTATTTAACTAAATCAGGATATTTGTCCAATCCATTATATGCTTAATATCAATATCTTCTTCTTGTCAGTGTTTTACTTACAAGTGTTAATATTTTCCAATCTTCCCTGTTTTTTGTTTTTTCACGTCTTGAACACATTGTGATATTTTCTACAGTTCTTACTCTTTTATATTTAAAGTAACTTTTTTCTCGAAATTTGGGTTCCTATTTTACAATGTTAGACAATAAAACAAAGTAACAAATGGTCACATAATACACTATATAATAACCCACTGTCTATATTATTGTCCATAGTATTTGTAAAATATTGTCTTCAATGTAGCACTATTTTGACCACGTGATTCTACTTGGTCTGGTGATTGTTGGATTTAAGCCCATGCTATACATTGTATTGATAAAATCTTCATCTATCTTATCACAGGATCACTTATTTAAAAGTCATAATTTTGTTACCAATGAAAATAAGTCTTTTTGTAAATATTTGGACTTTTGCCTGGTTTTTGGGAGTATGACAACCAGGTCTACTATAATTTGTGAAATAGTCTGTGGTAACAGGGACTTATATCTTTAGAGCTATGAAATGCCAAGCAAAACAGGTATGAGATTTTGGAGGGCTTTTCATTTTATATGCAAATTTACCACAAATTATAGTCAATGTTCTCCACAATTCACATTTTTTTTATAATTTAATTCATAACCATCAATCTCATTTCCACACCTTTCTCAGTATTAATCCAAGTCTGATTTTTGGTGAGTCCGATATTGCTCTAAAGTGAAACTAATTCTTAAATTTTAGAGCTCAAATATTTTTAATACTCTGGAAGTTGGCATATAAACTTCTACTGTTAAAGTGGATAATTGATATATTATGTTCTAATTGGAAAGTTATATTGCATTGCTCCTCTGTATAATAACTGCAACTATTATTAATATTGATAAGTAAATTATTTTCAGGATCAATTTTATTTTCAATATCCTGCATTTTATACCCTGTATATGCAAAAGTATCTAGTTCTGATATAAATAACTGCTTATCTTCTGGACATGACATAGTTGTAATTTCTATTCTATTTATTTTTCTTGACTACTGAGTGTATTTCATTACCTTATTCACATTTGACTCATTGATATTTGTCCAGCTCCTCCAAATCCCTAATAACTAACACTTTGGCTTGCTCTGGTGTTCCATTCAGCTTAATAAATATTTTACAATTTGTAGTCCATGTAGATTGTATTTTCTTCTGTCTTCTGAGTCGTCGGGCCTTTCTGGCAATGTCAGCGTTTTTCTTACTCAAGTGTTCGTTCAAATACACATCCGTGCCCTTCAATCATCTTCCCTGTTTCAACAAGGAAGTATTCACCTTATTTTTCACGTAAACGCGGACGCCGCCATTTTCGAACTATAATGTGTCAGATTTCCGGTAAAGCACTACCGCTAATAGTAGTTGTATTGTGACTCCGTAGTTTTGCGTCGACTGTGTAGCATTAAAAAAAAAAAAAAAAAAAAAAAAAAAATTTTACAGGCAAAAGACCGGCGGAAGTTAACTTTTAATATGGACTACAGAAAGACTGGCGTACTTTGCGCAGTTACGGGGTGTCATAATAGCTGGTTCAAACGTAAAAAATACCTGCAAGACATTTGTTTTGATCATAATCCACGCACAAGAGCTCAATGTGGATGTGGGGCACCCTATGATTTGCACGCACCTCCGAAGGGTGAAGAAGCTCGTCGGCTTTGGTTAAGAAGTTTCTTAAACTTAAAGAAACCACCAAAATGACCGTACGTTTGCTCTTTCCACTTCGTTGATGGCAGACCCACGGACGATCATCCATTACCTGAGAAATGGTTGGGCTACGATGCTTCATTGAAGACTCCGAGGCGACGGCTAGTCAGGATAGATCCACAAACAGGTACAGCTTCTTGTTAAGTTACGTGCTCTAATAGAAGACATTGTTTAAACTAGTTCTTTATTGATGACACTCCTATTGGGCATGAATAATATTTAGTGATAAGCTGAAGTTGTTGATAACAGTGGAAAACTTACAGGGATAGCTAAATTTAAACAAAAAAATAATTTACTCACTCTCAAGTTGTTCCAAACCTGTATTAATTTCTTTGTGCTGCTGAACACAAAGGAAGATCTTTCGAAGAATGTATGTAACCAAGCAGATCTTGGGTCCCATTCACTTCCATAGTAGGAAGAAATAATACTATGGAAGTGAATGGGACCCAAGATCAGTTTGTATATTCACATTATTCCAAAATATCCTCCTTTGTGTTCAGTAGAACAAAGAAATTTATTCAGGTTTAGAACAACTCGAGGGTGAGTAAATTATGTTTTTGGGAGAACTATGCCTTAAAGGTACTGTAATTGTATTGAATGAAAATACCACTGTACTTGAACACCATGGCCCCACGTACAAAATACTTTTGCTACTTTTTTGTAATACTTTGTAAATGGGGGGTGGAGAATTGATCAGTTTCTCCTGAGGATCTGACTGACTTCAGTGTTGTGTTTTGCAGATGATGAGCAAGGTGACCATGAGACTGCACAAACAGAGCCATTGCAGCTGCCGCTTCAGTACAGTGATGCCTGCACTCAGTGGGAGGTCCAGGCATTGACAGACCACACTTATGCCTCAGGGGATAAAATAATGTTACACAAGGCAACACAGTTCCACAGTGAAGATCCCTTAGCCCTTGCCATTCTCAAGAATGACGCTAGCTCTTTATTGTACACTGGCTTCACCCTTAGTGTCTTTAAAGAACATGTTAAATATCTCCAGCAGTTCTACAGCTCCAATTTTAAGATGCACATAATGGATCAAATTCCGATGACCATGATGAAGCTGAAGTTGAATTTACTTCAAGGAGATCTTGCTGAGCGCTTTGATGTGTCCCAGAGTGTAGTAAGCCGAATTCTCTCCTACTGGATTGATACAATGGAGGAGCACATGAGAGTCTACATTCCATGGCTGCCACAGGAAACAATCCGCAGCACAATGCCTCAGTGCTTTAAGGAAAACTTCCTGAACACCACCTGCATTATTGACTGCTCTGAGACAACTCTGCAAAAAGCACACAATCTTGACTCCAGAGGGGAGTCATATAGTCATTATTATTCAAGCAATACACTGAAGTATTTAGTTGCCATTGCCCCCTGTGGCCTCATTATGTTCATCTCCCCTGCTTATGGGGGAAGATGCAGTGACAAGTTCATTACCCAAGAATCTGGCTTCCTGGACTATCTCCAGCCTGGTGACGAAGTGATGGCAGACAGAGGCTTCACCATTCGTGATTTGCTGTTTGAGAGAAAGGTAAACCTTATCATGCCAGCATTTACTCACAAAGGTGGACAGTTGTCTGACGAGGATGTTACAGGCACAAGGAGGATCGCAAATGTTCGCATACATGTGGAAAGAGTGATCAGACGGCTCATAGTGTTCAAAATTGTCTCTCAGACTGTCCCTATTAACATGGCACACAAAATGGACAAAATCCTCAGAGTGTGTGCAGCGCTTGTGAACATGCAAGGTGACATCATCCATGAGGATACAGAATAAAAATGTATACATTGTTCACTATCTGCCCTGTTTGTTAAACTTATGTATATTATGTAAATAGTTTACACTATCAGTTGTTGAACTCCACTGATTTGACAGTGGTTCAAGAAATAATCAGTTGTACATTATTATTGTACAGTATTGTGTATATAAAACCACAAATTCACTGCTACTAATTTAGTAATTTAATCACTACTAATTTAATTTTGGATACATTGTGTAGTTTTGAATTATTCAGTGGTTTCCTCAATGCACAGACCTTTATATATACTATTTTTACACAAATATTTTCAAGATCTTACTACTTTTTTCTCCCTATATATGCACACACACACACACAAACAAACACAAATCATAATGTCAAGATGCAATTTATTTTGATTCCCCCCCCATACACACTGAAAATGATACAGTTTAGCAGTGCTAAGTAAATAAACACCAATTCATCACTTTTTCAAAACTCATGGAACAAAAGGAAACACATATTTAACTTATTTTATTACTTTTATTTTGGATGCTATTAATCAGCCCTAATTCTGCACAGTACAGTAATCAGTTTACGGATAAGGACCAAAAAATTTCATTACTAATTTAAAACTATCAACAAGTGCTTTCACAGATGAAAGAGCTAACAAAACATGTAATCATTTACTCATCGTTCCAATACTTTGAATACTTTCCTCAGTGGAACAAAAAAGTATTGGAATGACATGAGAGTGATTAAACAGTAACTTTTTCCATTTACCAGTTACCTAAATCCTCAATGCAATCACATTAGGTTGACAGTACTTACTTGCACATGTCAGTATACTTAAGGCAAAGCTGAAGTCTTCCGCAGTCAAATTCATCTACAATTCTTGGAAGCATATGGGTAAAATAGAAAGATTTCAGTTTAGAGATTACTTCAGTACAATACTGAAAATCGAATGGCACATTAATAACAAGTTGATCAGTTGGAGCCCAACAAGCAACTTGCATTTCTCTAATCCAGTGCAAAACATACCTAATTGCACTTGGAGGTAGTATCCACGGGATCCTTTGGGTTGTAGCTGAGGAATGCCATCCACCATCTTCAAATCGCTGAGTTTGCCAGTGTACAGTTCTGCAAGATGTGTGGAGTTTCTGCTCAAAAAAGGACACTTGATTTCTAGCAGCTCTGAGGAATTTAATATTCCATCTGGGCTTGCAGAAAGCCATGGCTCCTTACGGCTAACCACCATTCCTCTCTTCTCAACAGCATACCCAGTGCTCTCAATCCATGCACGAGCCAACTCCTCATTCTCCTGACCATACCTGGTAGCTGAATTGCCATGGAACCTAGGGAAAAGGTGTTCTCAAAGAAAATTGTCAGGTTTGGTGGACACACGGAAAGGCACTTTTTTTGCAGAGCTAGCGGTTACTCGCAATTTTCGTGCATCATGCCATACATGAGAGGCACTTTGTGTTTTGGTCACATTTTCCAAGCTGTTCAATTTACCCTCATCAAGTTCAACATACAGTTTGTGTGGTAAAATGACATGCATTTATGACACTGCAATTCAGGGCCATGTTCACCATGGGGCTCCATCTGTGTGGTACCTGCTAGTTGATTTTCTGGTTCAGCTGACATGCATTTGTGCAAAAGGCTACCTACAGGTATATGAACCTCTGATAAGGTTTTCCTCAGCTCACTGTGAGACATGAATGAAGGAGTTGGTGATGATGATTGAGAAACAGCAGCTGAAGTCTCAGGCAAGTCATCCGTAAATCTGTGATGTTTAAAACTTATTTCTGCCAGCCTCTTTGGTGCCAAATTCCGGTGTGTCCCTGAGTTCCAGTGGCGCTGCTCATCTGTGCATGATATCCCAGTCAGTCCCTTTGACACTGCATTCTGAACCTACCACAAATTGTAAATAAAACAGTTATGCATGTAACCATTTTAATGTAGTTTACATGATATTATTAATACATTAACTTAAAAGGTTTCATTTTCTATTACTGAATATTATGTAGAACTCACCATCATGCTGCCCCTACCGTGATACTGCATCACACCATTTGAAATTTTACTGATTTACTTAAATTACCTGAGCACACAGCCGTCAGTCATTGTTGCACAAACAAAATTTTAATTGATCATTCTTATTCAAAAACAATTAAATTAACTACAATTAAAACTCTGTCACTGGCCACTCACCCTCACAAAAAAAGTTAGGCATAATATTAACCTTATCTCTATTCACTTTCATTGCATCGTTTGTCCATACAATGAAAGTGAGAGGTGATTGTAGCTAATATCCCCCTTGATGTCTTTCTTTGTGTTCCACAGAATAAAGCAAGATACATAGGTTTGGAACAACATGCAGGTGAGTGATCATGACAGATTTTTTTTAAAAGTATAACGTGATACAACTAGATGTATGCATTTTTTCTTACCTTTGTCCAAGATGCCTTGTAACACTTACCTTTGTCCAAGATGCCTTGTAACACGTGATTATACGTTGTACTTACCTGGACTGGATAGAATTACCATTCTGATTATTAAAAAAACAGAAACAAAAGTTGATTAAGATTACAAATTCATGTCAAAATGAATAGCAATTCGTTAGGAAAATATAACTACTTCAGTTTAATAACTCTAATAAACATCATACAAAACCGCACACATTTAGCACCCACACTAAATATAGAAAAACAAAATAAGATTATAATTAAAATTATAATCTTAGCACGCATAACTGACCTTCAGGTGACACGGAAATATAATAATACCATCAGTAATTAAAAATTACCCATGAAATTTTTCCTATGTGATATATATGAAGTGTGCACTCACCTTCCAGAGGATCGCAGCTGCGTGGCTACAGGATTTGCCCTGTCCGGCGATACAAGAGCAACCTGCCGTCTCAATTGTCCCGTTAGCTGTAGTAAGGACCCAAGCTGAATGTACATTTGCGCCACTTTGACTTGCATTCACGTCTGCTTTTAAAAACACGAAATCGCTGTCTATTTCATGTACCAGCACTCGACCGACTTTTCCGCTGTGCAGGTACTGATATGCCTCAGTGCTTTTATAATTCCGCATCGAAGACCCGTCTACTCCGAGCGACAACACAAAATAATTGAAAATGTCCTCATAAGTTATGGCAGGCCACTTTTTCATTTCATCCTCCCACTGTGTTATACACCGCGGGTGTGGTAAATATTTACCATCACGGTGTTTAACGGTGTTCTCTGTGTGTTCTCCCCACATCGCTCGTTACCTACCAGCTAGTGAAACGGAAGTCCAACACATTATAAGGAAGTACGTCATCGTATTTACTTCCGCGTTGCAAAATAAGGTGGATACAGTTTTATACTTCCTGTTAGCAAAGCGAATGATTATGGCTGGTTTATCAGTTTTAATTCTCCGTGGGAGAGAATGACATGCTTCGATGTTACTCCTATCCAACTCAACCCCCTTTGAGTTGAAGAATGCTGTCACCTGTTGCTCCACCGATGTATCGTCCTGCTCACTCGTCTCCCCTTCAATCAGCGACGTCACCGCCCGGGCATATGAACGTGGTTTTACCTCCAATCCGGTGACTATGATATCATTCATTCTGGTATATTGTTCCAGGTCCACCACACGGGTTTCCAACAACATAATCCGCTTGTCCTTTTCGATATTTTGTAGCCTCAGGGCTTTCACTTCCTTGGCGGTAGATCTGCTTGTTTGGGAGGACTGTATTGTGTGGGAATATATGCATGTCTACTACAGTAGCTCGTCTGTGGATGTATTTGCAGCAGCAAATCTCTTCTGACAGTACCAAAAAGATTAACATTGTCATATCTATTGCCATGCCAAACTATCCAGAGAGCTGTCATCATTGAACTGAAATTTTCCACAAGCTCTTGATTTTTAGCAGAGCAAGGTTCAAAATGTTGATGGGCACACTTAGGAAAGAGAAGGTGGTCTTCCTCAATTCGGATACAAAGGACCGCAGACACCATTTCTTTTGGGTGCCTGAAGTTCTAGAAGACATGGTGGAACAGCGCATCCGCAGTATTAGGCAGTATGTAGACTAGGGGAACCAGTCGACAAGCCTTGGTGAATCTTTCAGTGGCAACTAGCATGCAGGTATGGCTACTGGATGGTGTGAGGTGACATGGGGATTTGGTCATAGCACAATTTGGACAAGCCTGGATCAGCATTAAGGGCTTCTTTGATTTGCTCATCCCATGGTCCACTGAATCAGGATTGACAATCTTCGATGGCAGAAGGATAGTTTCTGGAGTAGAGTTTGAAGATTAAGGGAAGCAGAGCTAGGAGAGAGCATCTGCTTTAAGTTTTTAGACCCTGGATGATGGACAATTCCCACTGGGCCTGGCAATGGTTAATCCATGGAGAATCCCTGAGATATGAGTTTGCAATGATTGGTGATAACTTGGAATGGCTGGGTTGAACCCTCAAGTCACTCCTCTTGTATTTTTTTAATGCAATGTCAGCAGATTTGGATAAAATCATTTGCCAATTGTGTAAATGTATATATATAAATATATGTATTATTAACTTCTCTCCCTGGTGTGTAATTGACAGCAAAGACATAGACCAGAAAAAAAAGAGAGAGAGAGAGCTTTATTGATCAGAGTGTTTTATTATATGAAATTGTATAAAATTGTCATGTGTTTCTCATAAACCTATGTGGCCTGAAATTATGTGCTTATGATTTGATGTGTCCTGATGTGGTTAATAGATTAAAGCAGGGATCTCCAACCGTGCTCCCGGAGAGCTACCGTCCTGCAGACTTCAGTTCCAACCCTACTGCAACACACCTGTCTGTAATTATCAAGTAGCCCTGAACACCTTGATTAGCTGGTTCAGGTGTGTGTGATTGGGGTTGGGGCTGAAATCTGCAGGATGGTAGCTCTCCAGGAGCAGGGTTGGAGACCCCTGGATTAAAGGGATACTCCACCCCAAAATGAAAATTTTGTCATTAATCACTTACCCTCATGTCGTTCCAAACCCATAAAAGCTTTGTTCGTCCTGATGTTACTGCATTACTGATGACAGAGAATAGCGTGCGCACTTTGCGTCCATCGGATGCTCTCCAAAATGGCGCTACGCTGACACAGAGAGACAGAGAGGAGTCGAATTGTTGAATAAATGTCGTTATTTTTATTTTCTTTGCATACAAAAAGTATTCTCGTCGATTCATAAAATTCCGATTTAACCATTGATGGCAGATGGACTATTTTGACGATGTCTTTCATACATTTCTGTGCCTTGACTGTGTAATTTACTTGGCAGTCAATGGGACAGTCACAAGCCTCCCGGTTTTCTTCCAAAATATCTTAAATTGTGTTCCGAGGACGAACAAAGCTTTTATGGGATTGGAACGACATGGGGGTAAGTGATTAATGACAACATTTTAATTTTGGGGTGGAGTACCCCTTTAAATCGGGCAGTTTGGACCTGGACCAGTTCTTTTGTGACCATATACGTAGTTCTTCTGGTTTACCGGGGAATTGTTTCTCCAGTGTAGTCCAAGAATCCACCGTGCTGCTTCTCAGTAAGGCTGCCAATGACACACAGCATCCCCGCCACACTTTCTTTTGGTTCAAGTGGTGCCTAGTGAAAATAAATCATACATATAGTTCACTAACATTAATCCATCTATTAATTTTCCAAATTGCTTGTCCTGTGTAGACTTTTTCTGGAGCCTATCCCAACCACTCAGGCCTTCAGTACATTGCAGGGCTAAAGGCCTGTTCACACAAACACATTTTGGCATGACAATCCAGTCCAATTTTTGCATTATCAAGAAAAACAACAACAATTGGTACTGGATTGGCATTGGTATCAACAGATTTTCAAAGTTTCAGTATTGACGTGGCTGCTGCAGTGGAGGGAAGAGATTCTGTGAGCTTTAATTCAGCATCTTAATATACTGTTTGTTCCTCAAAGCTATCAAATATCTTCAGAAGACCTGGAATATAATGCATAAAAATTTTCCCTAATTTGGACGCATTAAGCTTGAGTTCTGGTCAAATCAAGGCAAGTCACCTTTATGTATATAACACTCTATACAATTTAATTCTGCTGTAAAGCAGCTCTAAAAATTCAATAATTATTATTCAGTTGAAATCCGTTCATTCTTGATTCAATTTGGTTCAATAAATCTGTAAAGTTTATCAGTTATGGAATGAGTTTGTTAATGATCTATAGAGCAGCTCTGGAGAAAACAGTGTTGTAATCATCCAGCTCAGTTCAGTTCTCATCTAATAGTGTCTGTGCAGTCAAGCCAATAATATTGCCAGATATGAAATGTCACTAATCAAGCCAATGACATGACATGGCTAGCAGATAGTCGGTTAAGTCAATCTACAGTGTCTGTTTCCTGACCTGAGCCACAGTCATGTATTAACACTAAAACTATATGTTATATTTTTAGAGAGAAGAGTTCCACCACCCCAGGAAGGATGAAGACTATCTCTTTTCAACAGATCAGGTCTGCCCCAAAAACTTGTCAAATTGTCTATGAAACCTATATTGCTCTGCGGGCACCACTTAAACATACAGCCATTGAGTGACAACAGTCTGCTATGTATCTCACTGCCACAGTAAGTGGGCATGGGGCAGAGCATATTACAGTGTCTAGCATCGTTTTTGAAAATTAACAGTAATGTTATTTTTAGTGATCTCCTACTGACGAGGACAGACATCATTAGTGCCGACATGGATAACAATCTTACTTAGCCAGCATTTTTAAATTTGTAAACATTGTGGTTGGTGTCTTCATTTTCACGTTCCAAATTTTAAATTCCTGACAACTAGGGTGCTTTTCATTGGGTGCAGCTAATCAAAGTGTTCAGGGATACACAGAGGGAAGAAATTATTTGAAGTTCTGGTGGGAACAGGAGAGTGTATTGTCCCACAACTATGCTGCTTCACAGTCACCCTGCTGCGCCAGCTCTGCAACTTGAACTGAACAATGTACATGATTCGCTAAGCTAATCGCATCCAAAACCGTATCTGAAGCCCTTGCATATTTACTATCCTCAATTAAAGTTTGGATACATGTCTCTAGTTCTGAAATGTTCTCTTCTCTGGCAGCATGACTATTTCCCTGCATTAATCACATGTCAATTCCTCATCACTGACAGAGAAGACTACATTAAACATGTGGAAAGCAGTGGAAGTGACAACAACATAGAAGCAGCCATGACTCACTGTGACTGTTAGTTGATGCTAACTTACTAGTTGTCTGATGGAATCATAAAAGATGGAGAGAGAGAGAGAAAAGAGACGGTAAAGCACAAATGACAAGTCAACATACTAATGAAATGCTAACAAGCTGTGTTACACTGCTGCACTACACTTTGGCCAGCAGATAGTGCTGTCACACACTCATTTTCTGACTACATGCAAATTTGGTATAACAAAATGTTAATAACTTGACTGAAATAGTCACAATATGATATGAACAAAACTTGATAAAGAAATAGTTAAAAAATATGTTTGACAGAAACTATGCATAAATCAAAAGCACCTGCTGCATTACACTTAACATGGATTCAAGGGATCTACACTCACCTTTTCTCCACCCAGTTCAGTTTTCACCCATCCTGGGTGAAGGGCCATGCAGAGGATCTCATCTGCCTTTAACTCTTCAGCAGCTAACACAGTCAGCATGTTAAAACCTGCCTGATAGGTAAACATAGCATCAGTGTTATACACGGACATAAATACATAAAGGGCAATGTATTGAATCCAGTGCAAAAGTGCCAAAGCAGGACTCTGGTGTACCTTGCTCATGGAATATGGCAACACTGGGGACTGGATGTGGTTGGAAGGCTTTCTGGTCACGGATCCCGCAACAGAGGAGATATTGATGACAGCTGCTTTATTACAGGACATGCGTCCCAACGGTGTCCCGCTGGCTTTGGCCGCTGTTTGTAAATATGGTAGGTACTCCTGCAGAAAAGAAAGAGAAAGAATTACATATCTATGAATTAATTATTTGACTCATATTCAGTGAAGGTAGCATTAAAAATTATTTTTGACTATTGGCATCAAGTCTACTGCATATTGTAGCTTATTCTGGCAACTCATTTGTACTGGTTGGCTTACTTAATTACCCCTCTTCATCCCTAGTGGCACATAAGGCATTATGATGTTTCCGTAACTAGATAGATTTTATAGTATGGGATTTTTAGCCCTACACCCAACCCCCACAAACTTTTGTCCCAGTGGCACAATAGAAAAAGCCCCAAAGAAGGACACATGCACATTTACCAAGACGTATGATGGTGATCACACTTGGATGCTTTCTCGCAAGCTCTCTCAATGCCTTAAGAAAGATAATATGCATAAATAAACAAGGCACATTAGGATTTCTCCTGGTTGTTCTATTTGTGTCATTTATTTATAACTCACCTCAGACTTTGGTCCATCTGGGTCACGACAGGTAGCAAAAATATGACGTTTTTGACAGGAGTTCTCCAAGAGTTGCTTAACAGTTTCTATGCCCAAGCCCCGGTTGGCTCCGGTGATCAAGATATTGCATGCTTTCACTGCCGCCATGTTCTAAGTTCGTCAGTCTGGCTTATGCAACCTGCTCCTTTGAAGTGCTTTTCATGAGAACCCAAGTGAACACCACACCTATTTTGAGCTGATTTGTGCTGTGTGTATTGTGCTGAATCATACTGTTTGTGTTGTTGATTAACTCTCTCTGATAATTCATTTCATTTATCTTTTTCTCTTAACTTCAATAACACAAACAGTATGATGCAGCACAAAACACATTCGTCTAGAAAACAGCTTGGTCTATGCTGTTTGCTCAAATACTAACAGTGACTCACTACTCGTCTCTGCTTGTTAATGATTTGCAAGCGTAATAAACAGTGGCAGCTCTTTTAAATAAAGGTGCAGTATCTGAAAGACTGTACAGAAAACAAAATGAGTAGAGATAATCAGAAGACTTAGAGTGGACAGATAGATTATACATAGTAGTAGTAGTAGTAGTGGTAGAAGTAATTTAAGTTTAAGTAGTGTATTATAAACTAGGCTTTCCTGTAGCTCAAATGGTAGAGCATGGCGCTAGCAACGCCAAGATCATGGGTTCGATTCCCAGGGAAAGCAAGAGCTGA
This sequence comes from Schizothorax lantsangensis, assembly GCA_027422415.1. NCBI lineage: Eukaryota > Metazoa > Chordata > Actinopteri > Cypriniformes > Cyprinidae > Schizothorax > Schizothorax lantsangensis. The sequence continues at coordinate 13,819,471 of CM049840.1, forward strand.
TAAAATGTAAAACTGTAACTTGAATGCAAAGTAAGTCGCTTTGGATAAAAGCGTCTGCTAAATGTAAACTTAACTAATGTTTTCCATATTATTTTTCTAACAAAACCCGATTAAGACCAAAATAACATGGTTTTGTCCTCCCTGTTATAATTTTGTCCACCTTATTAAGCATTTTTAACAATAATTTTATAATGTCTGTGTAACCGGGTAAACTATGATGTACACTTCAAAAGCAAAATATATTTTCATTGGGGTTTATTCTGACTGGGAGCAAAGTTTAATTGAACAAAAGTTTTGAAAAATGTCTAATTCAAATGTTGTTGTTTTGTTGTTGTTGTTGTTTTAGAACTTCACCAAAAGGGAAGTGTTACCAGTTACACACACCAAAACAAATCTCACACAGTGCTGAGTAACTTTGAATATAATAATGAATCAACTTTAACAAAATAAATATTTTAGACACAGTTGATGGATGCCAAACCAAATTAAATGCAGGAGATACAGAATGAAATCTTTAACAATATGTGCACTGCATAACAGTGGAATGCACTGAAACACACCTGATTTAAACTAATTAATAAACACCATTCTGTGCCTTTATGTGGTCCTCCGCTTTGTGGCTTTGTTGTTGTTCCCAAATGCTTCCAGTAATAACATTTGTAGTTGACCATGGAATATCCATGTCACAGTGCCAAGCTTGAATTCACTCAGCTCTTCAAAACAACCCAAATGTTTATAAATGCAGACTGCATGGCTAGGTACTTGATTTTATACACTTATGGCAATGGGTCTGATTGAAAGTGCACATATTACCAGAGAAGCTATTAAATTGGCAAATGGATTCTAAGATAATGTACACTTTGCCCATACATTAAAATCACAAGTCTTTTAAACTGTTCTTCAATTTTACATAACAGGTTGGATAATTTTGGTCTTCCATTTCATAAATGCTTAAACTTATTTGCCTGAGCTTGGCCAAAATCATTTTTCACATGTTTTACATCTATCATGATTACACAAAAAGTTATTTTAAAAACGGTTTGTTTTTCTATATTTTATGATGTTCAAAAGACATTGAATACCAGAATGACCCAGCACTACAGATGCTGTTAATTATTAGCTTCTCTCCCTTTATTCAACTGTGTGTGATTGACAGAATATACATTAAAAAAAATAGAGACAGTATTGCTTTATGATCAGAGTGTTTTATTGTATGAAACAGTATACATTTGTCATGCATCTGTCATAAACCCTTATGGCCTGAAATTAATGATTCATGGTTTGTGATGGATTTATGGTGTGCCCTTTTATGGTTAATATATTAAATAGGGCAGTTTGGACCTGGATCAGCCCTATTCATGACAACTTATATATAGTTCTTCTGGTTTACCAAGGAATTGTTGCTCCAGTGTAGTCCAGGAATCCACCGTGCTGCGTCTCAGTAAGGCTGCCAATGACACGCAGCATCCCCTCCACGCTTTCTTTTGATTCAAGTGGTGCCTAGTGAAAATAAAAAAAAAACATTGGTATCCAAGATAACCCCCCAAATTTGGATCCATTAATCTTGAGTTTAGGTCAAATTATACTGAAATTGTAATAACATCTGTTCATTTTTGGCCAGTAGGTAGTGCTGTCACTCATTTCCTGCAAACATTCAAATTATTATGTATAACAAAATGTTTTTAATATCTTGACTGGGATATAACGATATGACCAAAATTCAATAAAGAAACAGTAAAAGCTGTGGTCCAAAACATCATGTGGAAACTATGTGGAAATCAAAAGCACCTGCTGCTTTACACTTAGATTCAAGAGATCTACACTCACCTTTTCTCCACCCAGTTCAGTTTTCACCCATCCTGGGTGAAGGGCCATGCAGAGGATCTCATCTGCCTTTAACTCCTCAGCAGCTAACACAGTCAGCATGTTAAAACCTGCCTGATAGGTAAACATAACATTTGAGTTATACATCAGCTTATGGCATCAGTAAATCACAGGCACTGAATGGGCTCCAGTTTAACTAGTGTCAAACAGGACTTAAGTGTACCTTGCTAACACAATATGGCAACACTGGGAATTGGGTGTGCAAGGGAGGCATTCTGATCATTGATCCCGCCACGGTGGAAATATTGATGACAGCTGCTTTATTACAGGACATGCCTGGTGTCCCGCTGGCTTTGGCCGCTGTTTGTAAATATGGTAGGTACTCCTGCATAAAAGAGAAAGAAAGAGAAAAAAAAATTGAAATAATTAAAACATCTCTGAATTAAAAGTATATTTGACACATGCTCAATGAAGGTAGCATTAAAACTGACTTTTGAATATTGGCTTATTATGGCGACTCATTTGTACTAGTAGTCGTCTACAATAGTCAACTCAATTACTAGTTGACAGCATTAACTAATCGGAAAAAAATTGACTAGTCAGTGCAACCTGCAGCAAGCACAGAAAAAAAAAAAAACTGATAGACAAAATGGTAGCTCACTTTAGTGATGCAGCAGGCATCTCCTCAGGCTGAGAAATCAACTAAGGCTAGGTTAAAAGTATTTTTATACAATGCCATGCATAGATGCAAGGCCCCAGCCTTAGATGTTTAGCCAGAAAGCAGAAGCAAATTGTTGCTTTAGAGCTCTTTGCGATGCATTACCTTAATGACTAATAAGGGTCCTATCACATTGGTGTTAAAGGTGTTTTTCATGTCTTCAACACGGCTGGTCTGAATGGTGCCATTTGTCATTATTGCAGCATTATTCACAAGCAGGTTCAAACCATTGTTTCCCAGTAGAGATCCCACTTTCTTGGCAGACTCTTTGACACTGGATGGATCATCAGCATCTAAAATTAACAGAACAAATATTAGTGCTAAAATATTAAGCAATGAAATGGTATTCAAAAACCACTGAAAAATCCCTTTGAAATCCTAAAAAAACTACTTCTAGTTAACATTTTAAATGCACCAGGAAGGACACATGCACATTTACCAAGACGTATGATGGTGATCACACTTGGATGCTTTTTAGCCAGTTCTCTTAATGCCTTAAGAAAGATAATATGCATAATTAAACAAGGCACATTAGGATTTCTCCCGGTGTTCTCTATTTGTGTTAATTATTCAGAACTCACCTCAGACTTCAGTCCATCTGGGTCACGACAGGTAGCAAAAATATGCTGTTTTTGACTAGAATCCTCCAAGAGTTGTTTAACAGTTTCTAAGCCCAAGCCCCGGTTGGCTCCGGTGATCAAGATATTGCATGCTTTCACTGCTGCCATGTTCTAAGTTCATCAGTTTGGCTTATCCAACCTGCTCCTTTAGAGTGTTTTTTATATGAACCCAAGTGAACACCACACCTATTTTGAACTCACGTATTGTGCTTTGTGTATCATGCTGCTTACTGTGCTGTGTCATACTCTGTTATTGAGGATAAGAGGAAAAGATAAATGACATGAATAAAAAGTCAGAGAGAGTGAATTACAAAAGAAAGGAAAAAAAGCTAAGATAACAGTGACTGCTTGTTAATGATTTGCAACTGTAATAAACAGTGGCAGCTCATTCAGATTAAGGTGCAGACTCAGTAACACTTTATTTCGATAGTCCACTTTAGACATTCTACTAATAGTAAGTAACTTTGCAACTACATGTCAACTTGCAGTCATTAGAGTATTAGTAGACTGTCTGCTTAATATACAGGTGCTGGTCATATAATTAGAATATCATCAAAAAGTTGATTTATTTCACTAATTCCATTCAAAAAGTGAAACTTGTATATTATATTCATTCATTACACACAGGCTGATATATATCAAATGTTTATTTCTTTTAATTTTGATGATTATAACTGACAACTAAGGAAAATCCCAAATTCAGTATCTCAGAAAATTTGAATATTACTTAAGACCAATACAAAGAAAGGATTTTTAGAAATCTTGGCCAACTGAAAAGTATGAACATGAAAAGTATGAGCATGTACAGCACTCAATACTTAGTTAGGGCTCCTTTTGCCTGAATTACTGCAGCAATGCGGCTTGGCATGGAGTCGATCAGTCTGTGGCACTGCTCAGGTGTTATGAGAGCCCAGGTTGCTCTGATAGTGGCCTTCAGCTCTTCTGCATTGTTGGGTCTGGCATATCGCATCTTCCTCTTCACAATACCCCATAGATTTTCTATGGGGTTAAGGTCAGGCGAGTTTGCTGGCCAATTAAGAACAGGGATACCATGGTCCTTAAACCAGATACTGGTTGCTTTGGCACTGTGTGCAGGTGCCAAGTCCTGTTGGAAAATGAAATCTGCATCTCCATAAAGTTGGTCAGCAGCAGGAAGAACGAAGTGCTCTAAAACTTCCTGGTATAGGGCTGCGTTGACCTTGGACCTCAGAAAACACAGTGGACCAACACCAGCAGATGACATGGCGCCCCAAACCATCACTGACTGTGGAAACTTTACACTAGACCTCAAGCAAAGTGGATTCTGTGCCTCTCCTCTCTTCCTCCAGACTCTGGGACCCTGATTTCCAAAGGAAATGCAAAATTTACTTTCATCAGAGAACATAACTTTGGACCACTCAGCAGCAGTCCAGTCCTTTTTGTCTTTAGCCCAGGTGAGACGCTTCTGACGCTGTCTGTTGTTCAAGAGTGGCTTGACACAAGGAATGCGACAGCTGAAACCCATGTCTTGCATATGTCTGTGCGTAGTGGTTCTTGAAGCACTGACTCCAGCTGTAGTCCACTCTTTGTGAATCTCCCCCACATTTTTGAATGGGTTTTGTTTCACAATCCTCTCCAGGGTGCGGTTATCCCTATTGCTTGTACACTTTTTTCTACCACATCTTTTCCTTCCCTTCGCCTCTCTATTAATGTGCATGGACACAGAGCTCTGTGAACAGCCAGCCTCTTTTGCAATGACCTTTTGAGTCTTGCCCTCCTTGTGCAAGGTGTCAATGGTCGTCTTTTGGACAACTGTCAAGTCAGCAGTCTTCCCCATGATTGTGTAGCCTACAGAACTAGACTGAGAGACCATTTAAAGGCCTCTGCAGGTGTTTTGAGTTAATTAGGTGATTAGAGTGTGGCACCAGGTGTCTTCAATATTGAACCTTTTCACAATATTCTAATTTTCTGAGATACTGAATTTGGGGTTTTCATTAGTTGTCACTTATAATCATAAAAATTAAAAGAAATAAACACTTGAAATATATCAGTCTGTGTGGAATGAATGTATACATTATACAAGTTTCACTTTTTGAATGGAATTAGTGAAATAAATCAACTTTTTGATGATATTCTAATTATATGACCAGCACCCTGTACACTTTATTTTTTTTTGTTATCAACAATTTTTTATTTTCATTTTTTTACAAACAACACAACATAATATCCAAAATAAAACAAAACAAAACAGCAGACACATACTCAACATCTAAAAGTTCAATCAAAAGGGAGGGAGAGAGGGAAGGACAACAAGAACACAAAAGTCACTCCTTCAAATAATCACGTACATTCAGTAAAAAACACTGCCAAGCCTCAATGGTTGAAGGCCTGGCCCTACCGACTCGCGCCGTTGTACACTCACATGAAACAATTTGCAGGAGGCTACGGATCCAATATGCCTCTCTACACATGTGTGGTGTAAACCAGTTCTGAATTATTGTCTTCTTCACAGCTGTAAAACCAGCAAACAACATTCTCTTTTGCATTGAACTAATACAGAGATCAGAATCATCATTAAGAAGACATAAACTTGGGTTAACAGACCAATCAATTCTCAGTAATGATGACAAAACCAGGTTTACATGTGTCCAGAGACTGATGACGACAGGACATTCCCAAAACATATGCAGAAAAGTGCCTGATGATGTAGTGTTACATATATGGCAGTTCAAATTTGACTGCAGTTTCATTTTAAATCTTTTGTAAGGAGTTATGTATGCTCTATGGATGACTTTGAAGTGAATAAGACGATGAGCCAGATTTTTAGATGTTAAGCTGAGATTAGACCACACTCTCTCCCAGTCGACAGATAAATTAAGATCAGATAATTCGCTATTCCAAATAGTTTTAATAGAAAGAGGTTTTGTAATACAATCAATAATTTTATTATATATTAAGGAAACAGATGGCCGACCAGCAGGTGGTGCAATCCAGTCCCGCATAGGATGAGAGGAAATGGAAGAAGACCAAGGAACGCCATACGCTTTGAGAGCAGAACGTAATTGAAGAAAAACAAAATATGCAGATGCTGGTAGACAAAATTTGGCTCTCAATGCCTGAAATGAACAGAGGCCCTGGTTATCATACATATCACCGCACGTGTTCACACCTAAAGAGGACCAAGAGGGTTGAACAAATGGAAGATTTCCACATACAAAGTTCAAATTGTGCCATAAAGGTGTACTGTTACAGAATTTGAAGGGTCCACCTATCCGACGTTCAACCGTTTTCCAGATTTTAATAGAGTTAGCCACAACCGGACCAAATTTATAATTATCCCCTTTTTTTCCTGTGCCAGTAAATAAAATATCTTGAAGTCTATTTGGTTTAACCTTGTCAGCTTCAATCACCCTCCATGAAACTGTAGATTGAGGATCAACCCAATTATGAAGGGCTTTAAGCTGGAACGACCAATAATATAATTCAAAATTTGGTACAGCCAGTCCTCCTGCGCTATTAGGATGTTGTAATGTGGTAAGTTTAATTCTGGGACATTTATCATTCCAGATAAACTTAGAAATGATGGAGTTGATCTCCTTAAAGTAACCTGGAGGGGGAGAAAGTGGTAGCATAGAGAGAAAAAAATTAAATCGAGGTAACAAATTCATCTTAACAGTGGAGATTCTTCCTTGGAGAGAGACTTTAAGATTCTTCCATCTTTGAATGTCATTTTTGACCTTAACGAAAATGTTATTAAAATTGTCTCTGGCAATCTTATGAATGTTTTTATATATGGTAATGCCCAAATAGATGAAAGATTCCTTAATAGGGATAAATGAGGGAATAGAAAAATTAACCTTAACATTGTTAATTGGCATTAAAGCAGATTTGCTCCAATTTATTTTATATCCTGATAGGCTACTAAAAATATCAAATTCCTTAATTACACTAGAGACTGAAACATCAAAGTGGTCTAAATATAGAATAATATCATCAGCGTATAATGAAATACAATGATTATGGTCATGAATCTTAATCGATACTTCAGATTTCCTAATGGCTTGTGCTAAGGGTTCGAGAGATAGACAAAACAATAAGGGGGAAAGTGGACACCCCTGTCTCGTTCCCCGCTGTAAAGGGAATGAGGGGGAAATAATATTACCAGTTATGACTGATGCTGCAGGTGAGTGGTATAATGTCTTAATCATAGAAACGAAGTGTTCACCGAAGCCGAAACATTGCAGAACTGCCCACATATAATTCCACTCTAGCCTGTCAAAGGCTTTTTCTGCATCAAGTGAAAAGACCGCACAAGGTGTTGGGTGGGAGTCCGCAAAGTCAAGAATATGAAGGAGTCGACGCATATTGTCAGATGCATTGCGCCCCTTGATGAAACCAGTTTGGTCCTCCTTGATCAGACTGTGAATTACCTTCTCCAAACGAGAAGCAAAAACTTTAGCATAGATTTTTAGATCACATGGGATAAGCGAAATCGGTCTGTAGCTGGCTGTACACTTTATTTTGATTGGTTCACAACATACTATGTCAACTTATTCTACTAACCATAAACCTAATCTAACAGTCTACTCTGAGAGTTTAGTAGACATGTAGTTGAAAATTAATGAGAATTAGTTGACATGTAGTTGCAAAGTTACTTACTGTTAGTAGAATGTCTAAAGCAAAATAAAGTGTAACCGCAGACTCTGTAAAAGAAAGACTTTACAGAAAACAAAAGAAATGAGTAAGGTATTTTCAAACACAACTCATAGTATCTGAAATTACATTTTCCTCAAGCTTATGATTTTTTAGCATACTTTCCAGTGAACACAAAGGGAGATTTTTAGCAGAATACCAAAGCTGCTCACTCAGGTGCTTTTCAGAAAGCTAATATATATAATATATTTTACTTCAAATCAGACATGCTTATCATTATTTTTTAAATAAAATGGCCAGGAGTGAGTTGTAGGATTAGTAGATCTACGATGCGCAGTCTGCCAAATTCTGGAAGGGACAACCCAAAAAGTTAAGAGCTGATTAGTAGTAATGCCAATAAAACTTAACAGAGCTCAGCAGTTTGCAGAAGTAAAAATCGTATTCACTTTCTCCGTTAAGAAATAGATTTTTCGTGAGTATGTATAAATCTTTCAAGACATGAGCTTAAGAATTTTAATTAGTAAACTTCTGTTTAAGCTATCTATCGCTCCACATGTTTTCAACTGTAATTAAAACTGTTTGATTGCTGTCGTGGAAGAGTGGCAAACAAATCAAGAAAATGTTAAGATATTTAGAATCTTAAATAAATTTGTTTAATAGGATATTTCTTATCCTATATTTTTAATATATTTGGGTAACACTTTAGAATACTGTTTCTTACTTACTGCATAACTAATAAGGAATTATTGAAGAACTAACAGGTAAATTATTCATTAACACTTAACTCACTACTGTTAACTACTAAGGAAGATGTGTTAACTAATCAGTATGTAATACAATTTTATGATTGTGTTAAGTAACAGTTAGCTAATCAGTAACTAATGTATTCTGTCATACCTCCTGAAGAACTACTATTAATTATCTACTAGTTAAGGTTCAAGAAAAATAACTATGAAATAACTACTACTGAACAGTTATACGCAAATAGTCACTATAATAATCAGGCTGTGGCCCACAAATCAAGTACTTGAGTAAAAGTACAGATACCTCAATAAAATATTACTCCAGTAAAATTATAAGTAGGCCTATTAATTTTCAAAATTACTTGAGTAAAAGGTCAAGTACAAAGTACTACTACAGTAGCAACTTTGTTACAGTCCACTACTACTATTATTAGCCTATAATGGAAATGAAATATGCCTTTTGTTTGCTGCACACCCAAAATGACTCATTACTATAATTGTACACAAGTTTTTGCCTGTATGATAAATAATTGCTTTGTGCACATGTTCTGTAGGAAATCTGCTTCGGAAAGGAACCCCAACTCCACTGTCTTGCCATAACTATCCAACTTACTACAGATACAGTACACCAGGGGTCGGCCAACATTTTTTTTTGCCACTAGATGGTGGGCCAGAACATAGTCAAAGGATAATTTAAGAAATTAATTGATACAAACTATATATAAAATATAAAAACTAAGGTAAGTTATCGCAAGGTACTGGAGTGGTGGTGGGGTTCCTATCGGAAGCTAATTTCTTACAAAACACACTCACAAAACAATTCACTACACAGGCAAAACCTCTATAAAATGTATTGCATTTATTAATATTGCATTGTCATACTACTACTGCTGCTAATAACATTTATATGAAAGGGTCACAACTCAATGTAATTGTGTATGACTGTTGATTAGTAGTTCATAGTTATTTTTCTTGAACCTTAACTAGTAGATAATTAATAGTAGTTCTTCAGGAGGTATGACATAATACATTAGTTATTGATTAGCTAACTGTTACTTAACACAATCATACAATTGTATTACATACGGATTAGTTAACACATCTTCCTTAGTAGTTAACAGTAGTGAGTTAAGTGTTAATGAATAATTACCTGTTAGTTCTTCAATAATTCCTTATTAGTTATGCAGTAATTAAGAAACAGTATTCTAAAGTTTTACCGATATTTGTTTTCAAGTATTTTTAAAAGGTAGGATAATTTCTTTGTGGAAATGCGTATGTCAAAAAAGTGTATGTCAGGCCATAAATTCGCAATAACTATGTATGAATGCTTGCTTCGGGGTTCTCTCTGTCTTTCTGCTCAGATAACATTCTACTAGCTAGTATGATAAATCGCATACGTTTTTTTCATCTCATTCACCTATTGTGTAACCATCTCAAGTGTAACCGTACATCTTTACTGTTATTAAATCTTTTCAGTAGCAGTGGGAGGTAATAGTTGAGAAATGTACAGTTTTGCACAATCATGCTGACAATGTTTCTTCAGTCATTCGGCTAAAGAATCATGCTGCAGCCTGAATTACCCCTCAGAGTCCTCATGCCACCTCCTAGCCACCCTATAAATAATTTTCTAGAACCATCTCTGTGAGAAATTAATAGGCAAAGTATCTGCAATATAATATAGAATGAACAGTATTGCTTTATTAATTGTTTAATTGTATGAAATTACATTTGATAAGTTGTTATGTGTATGTCATAAATGTGTGGGTTTAAGTGCTTATGATTAGGTGTGTCATTTTATGTTTAACAGATTAAATAGGGCAGTTTGGACCTGGATCGGCACTTTCATGACCTCTTGTAGGAGTGATTTTGTTCTTCTGGTTTACCATGGTGTTGTTAATATCTACTGCCACAATTCCAAAAAAAGTTAGGACGCTGTGTAAAATGTAAATAAAAAATAGAATACAATGATTTGCAAATCTCATAGGCCCATATTTTATATAGAATACAACAAAGAAAACATGTTTGAAATGTTTGAAATGTTAAACTGAGAAAATGTACCATTTTAAGGGAGAATAAAAGGTAATTTTGGATTTGATGACTGCGATACTTCTCAAAAAAGTTGGGACAGGGCCATGTTTACTACATCCCCTCTTCTTTTAACAACAGTCCATGGATGTCTGGGAACTGCAGAGACCAGTTTTGGGAGAGGAACTTATGATTCTAGCTGATCAACAGTCATGGGTCTTTTAATATTTGTCATTTCATGATGTGCCGAATGTTTTCACTGGTGAAAGGTCTGGACTGCAGGCAGGACTCTTCTAATATGAACCCATACTGTTGTAATCAGTGTTGGGAAGGTTACTTTGGAAATGTAATAGGTTACAGATTACAAGTTACCCTACTTAAAATGTAATAAGTAGTGTAACTTTTCATTACTTTATTAAAGTAATGTAACTAATTACATTTGATTACTTTTTGATTACTTTTCTAAATTTCTAATGTTTTCAACTGTTAATCATTTTCAAACATGTAAAGCAGGCAGGGTTAACCCTACAGTAGTACTGAACACTGATTGCTGTCAGACTTTCGAAATCTTTCATCACTTGAATTAAGATTCTAATATTTTAATTTTAAAGGAGACATTGGATGAAAAATATCTTCATTTGCATATAAAGATGTCTTAGCAGTTTGTGGACACAACCACCCTACAATGACAGAAATTCACTCCTTTTTTTAATCCCCCAAAAACCTAAACAGTCTCAATTATCAAGCCATTTTGATGTTGGAGTGAATAACCAGCACTCTCTCCACCCTCAATACCACGACTGAGGTGAGACCCTTGAGCAAGGCACCAAACCCCCAACTGCTCCCCGGGCGCCGCAGCAATATGGCTGCCCACTGCTCCGAGTGTGTGTTCACGGTGTGTGTGTGTGTGTGTTCACTTCTCACTGCTGTGTGTGTGTGCACTTGGATGGGTTAAATGCAGAGCACAAATTCAGAGTATGGGTCACATACTTGGCCACATGTCACTTCACTTCACTTTCACTAAATTCGTTTATGCCTGGCAGCGCAAATCATTTTACTCCAGACTGTTTTCTGAATGAGGGACAATTCAAGGCAGGTTTTGTTAAAAAGTTGAAACTCAAGGATGGATCTCTTCCACAGAAGAGAGGGGCGGGGTGAGCAGAGCTCATTAGCATGTAAAGAGATATGCACCGAAACGAGTCACTGTGAACAGAGCTGTTTTTGACAAGGTAAAAAGGGTGTTGTTTTACACGACCACTGAGATCATTTCAAGAATACCCTAAAGAATCAGACCACCTTGTGGAAAATGGGCATCCGATGTCCCCTTTGAAGCACAGCCACCACAAAATCAGACTTACTTTAAAACCATGCTGAGGTTAAATACAGATTTAAAATCATAACAATAAATTATTGAATAGCGATGATAATGTTTTTGAAATCAAATCTTTGCATAGCTATGACAGGAAACACTGGATCAAACAATGTCTTAGAAAGAAAGAGTTAATCTTAAAAAAAATAAAGCATATACATAAACCCATATAGGAAATATAAGAGTTAACGGATAAGCATGTTATAAACTTCTGAAACATTGGTGTTTCATATTTTAGAGCAGTCACTGCAATTTATGAAAGAAATCCATAAAATCTGTATGTGGGAGTGTGTGTGTAATTACACATTTTTTCTCAGTAACTGTAACTGATTACAATTACTTTTATTTTGTAATTAAATTACGTAATTCCGTTACATGTAACTAGTTACTCCCCAACACTGGTTGTAATAGATGCAGTATGCAGTTTAGCACTGTCTTGCTGAAACATGCAAGGCCTTCTCTGAAAAAGACTTTGTCTGGATGGAAGCAAACAGTATGTTGCTCTAAAACCTTTCCAGATGTGCAAGCTGCCCATCCATAGGCACTAATGCACCCCAATGACATCAGAGATGAAAGCTGTTGCACAAGACATATGGTCTCGCTCTTCTTTAGTCTGGAGGATGCGGCATCCATGGTTTCTAAAAAAGAATTACATTTTTTGATTAGTCTGTCAACAGAATAGTTTTCCACTTCGCCTCAGTCCATTAAAAATGAGCTTTAACCCAGAGAACACGTTCACACATGACTACTACTTTGCATGATAGAACTTAAACCTGCATGTGTGGATAGAACGGCAAACTATTCACTGATAATGATTTCTGGAGGTGTTTCTGAGCCCATGCAGTAATTTCCATTACAGAATCATTCCTGTTTTTAAAGCAGTGCCTCCTGAGGGTATCCAGTACATGGCATCCAATATTGATTTTCGCCCTTGTCCCTTGTGCACAATGATTTCTCCAGATTATTTTGATGATATTATGATATGATGATGAGATATTCAAAGTCTTGACAATTTTACATTGAGGAACATTATTTTGAAATTGTTCCACAATTTGTAGATGTAGTTTTTCACAGATTGGTAAACCTCTGCCTCTCTCTTTTTATGCCTAGTCATGTTACTGACCTGTTGCCAATTAACCTAATTAGCTGCAAAATATTCCTAAAGCATTTTGTTGCCCCAGCCCAAATTCAAAATTACCTTATTTTACCTTAAAAATGTAATATTTCCTTTGTATAAACATTAGATATGTTTTCTATTGAGAATAAAATATGGGTTCATTAGTACATCATACATGAAATTTTGATTGAACTGTTGGTGGCACTAAAGAGTTTCAGAGACTTCAAACATATTTGTATTTGTAAGATCAATTTGAAAATAATTTTGATATTTCCTGCATTTGTGCTCAAAATAAAACAAAATTGACTAACAAATCTACACCCACCTTTTTTCCACCCAGTTCAGTCTGGGCCATGCAGAAGATCTCATCCACTTTAACTCCTCAGCAGCTAACACAGTCAGCATGTTAAAACCTGCCTGATAGGTAAATATAATGTTTACGTTACACATTAGCTCATGCCATCAATACATCATGGGCAATAAACGTGATCCGGTTTAACCAGTGTCAAAGCAGGACTTTGGTCTACCTTGCTAATATCATATGGCATGCATAATTATTAAGCAGGGCCCATATGTATAAAACATCTCAGAAATGCTCTTAAGGAAAGTCTTAAGGTTTGACTTGTGTCAAAAAAATTCTTAGTAAAAAGTAGGACTTTTAGTAGACTTTCATAAAGAAGCTAAAAGCAACTTTCAGTAAAGTTTAAGACTGATTCTTAAGTGTTGACTGTGGTGAGACTTAAGTGTTGATTATTACTGATGCTTTGAAATTGTTTTCTATGGAACATGAGTTCCATCAAGAGCTCCAACAACTCCAGGAAAGCCCACAATCCTCATAAAAGTGGCTTGTTTTTGTAGCATGGTTTGACAGTCAGTTGGAAAGTCAATGAACTGCCATATAGTATATAGTTTGACATCTTCACCCTTAATTAAAAAGTAGGGGTTGAAGATTTTGTAAGCATATTGCATAGCTGCTTAGATTCAATTGTTTTGACTCAACATGCCAATTTGTGCGCTCCTAATTTTTGACCATGATGTCATACAAAGACATTCTGAACACATGCAAGGACCAACAAAATCAAAGAACACAGGACTAGATGTTAAAAGCTGTGCCAATAAGTGGTGAGCACTCTTTTGAGATTTACCTTATTGCTAAGAATGGTAGACAATCAGCTGACTGGAATTCTCTGAGTTGTATAGGAGATACATCTTGATCTGGGCACAATTTTGGTTCGATAGAGTTTTTGAGTGATTTATGCTTTACTTGGGGCCCAACACGGATCATTCCGCTTGAGCCAAATCCACTGGCTACTTATATATACCACTTTATATATTTCACTGTATATATACCACTTTAAGTGACGGGGACCAAAGTACCAAGTCTAGCCTTAGGTTGGTGAGGGCAATCTCAGGCGGAAAGATTAACTGTTGTCCGATGTCTGCCAGTATTTTCCAGTCACGGGCCAGGCAAAATTGTCCTGATTCTGACTTGGTGAAAGGATTTTTAGATGCTATTTGTCCTTCTCTGACAAACAATGACTACGTTTACATGGACATCAGTAATCTAATTATTTACCTTATTCTGAATAAGACAATATTATGATTAAGGTGTTTACATGAGTCGCTTTTAGAATAATCCTTTCATGTTCCCGTTTTACATGTTATAGTAAATAGATCGATTAATGGCATGCGTCATTACGTCACCACATGACGCCATCCGACGTCCCTCCAGAATTTCACGTGTAAATATATAGTTCGTCTTCGTGATGATGCCATATACAGTTTTGGGTGTTTCATTTTATGAAAGCTTCAAGTGCAGTTAATTATTTGTACGTGCATACAGACGACAGCGGTGTTGAAGCTCTTTTATTTGCCGTCAAACGGTTGATCACTGCCGTGTGTGTTTCCTGTCGTAAAATGTGGCGAAACGTCCTACACAACGGTAATAGTGTGATTAAGGTGTTTACATGTCTGTACTGCACTTCAATAACGCGACTAAAATAGGAATACTCCACATGTCTTAATTCGATTTGTGTTTACTTCGATTATGACTTTAGCCGGATTAAGGTAATCAAAAATCTCTGTTTACATGGTAGACTCTTAATCAGAGTATTGTCTTAATTGTATTAAAATCGGAGTATTGATGTCCATGTAAACATAGTCAATGTTGCCTTCAGGAGATTGCTTGTCCTGGAAGGTTGGGAGTTGGTCGCGCTCCGCTTGCTCTCCAAAGCTGATGCTAGGATCTTGAGGACCTGATTGTGTCTCCAGGTGTACCTCCCTTGCGTGAGGATTGTCTTGCAGCCTGTCATGATGTGTTTGAGAGTTGCTGAAGTTGGGCAGAGGGCACAGGTTGGATCTTTGCCGTACCACTGTTGGTGATTCATTGGTGATGGAAGCACGTTGAATGTTGCTCTGATGATGAAGCTGATCTTATTTGCTTCCATTTCCCATAGATCCTTCCAGCTGATCTTTCCTCTCTCCACACCTCCCCACCGCATCCATTGCCCCTGCTTAGCAAGAGAGACAGCCTTCGCTTTCCTCACAGCCTCCTCCTGTCGACACACCTCCTCGACCACCAGTGTTCTCCGGTCTGACGTTGTGGCCTTTCGCCAGGTTTGTTCATTTGCTTTCAGGCCAAAACCTCCTGTTCCCTGCTGGACCTGCCCCACAATGTCTTTGTGCTTCAAGGCTGATATAGCTTGCTGCATCGAATCGGATGGGGTTCACTTACAGCCAATTACCAAGGGAGGTGCAGCAGAACTGATGGTCTTGTCTCTGGAGTCTTTTAGTGTCATCTGTAGTCTTACTTTAGAACACTTGTATTCCTCGGTTAGACTAGTGAAAGGTAGTTCCAGTACCCCTTTGCCATAGAGGCTGATGTTAGTTAAACATCGTGGGACACCGAGCCACCATTTTGCGTATGAAGTGATGGTCCACTCCATCTTCTCCACAGTTGTTAATGGGACTTCATACACTGTGAGTGGCCACATTGTCCTGGGGAGAAGACCAAACTGTAGGCACCAGAGCTTCAATTTCCCTGGCAGTAGTGTCTTGTCAATGTTATTCAGGCTGTTAATAATCTCTTGCCTTAATTGTTGCACCTGCTCTTTATCCTTAAGGCTCGAGTTGTACCACCTGCCTAGGCTTTTTGCAGGCTGCTCAGACACTGTTGGTATTGGGTCGTCTCCGATGTAAAATCTTGTGTCTCTAAGCACCCCTTTGACTATTGAGATTCTTCGAGATTAATATTAATATTAATAACTATTATGTTGTAGTCAGTGTGCCAATGTTGCCAATTTAGTGATTTTGTCACTAGATTTAGTGACTTCCTTACCCATTTTGAGACTTTTTTCAAAAGCCCAGCAACAAAATAAATTTCTTGGACAAACCATATCTAGACTCTCCGACTGATCTATATTTATATTTAGATCAGTGAACTCACCTTTATGACATCATCTAGCAACATTTAGTGACTGTTTTAACTACTTTTAATTGAAAGTAGTTGGCAACACTGACTACGTTTACATGGACATCAGTAATCTAATTATTTACCTTATTCTGAATAAGACAATATTATGATTAAGGTGTTTACATGAGTCGCTTTTAGAATAATCCTTTCATGTTCCCGTTTTACATGTTATAGTAAATAGATCGATTAATGACATGCGTCATTACGTCACCACATGATGCCATCTGACGTCCCCTCAAGAATTTCACGTATAAACATATAGTTCGTCTTCGTGATGATGCCATATACAGTTTTTGGTGTTTCATTTTTCATTTTATGAAAGTTTCAAGTGCAGTTAATTATTTTCGTGCATACAGATGATGGCGGTGTTGAAGCCCTTTTATTTGCCGTCAAACGGTTGATCACTGCCGTGTGTGTGTGTCCGGTCGCAAAATGCGGCGAAAAGTCCTACACGACGGTAATAGTTTGATTAAGGTGTTTACATGTCTGTACCGCACTTCAATAATGCGACTAAAATAGGAATACTCCACGTCTTAATTCGATTTGTGTTTCCTTTGATTATGACTTTAGCTGGATTAAGGCAATCAAAAATCTCTGTTTACATGGTAGACTCTTAATCAGAGTATTGTCTTAATCGTATTAAAATCGGATTATTGATGTCCATGTAAACGTAGTCACTGATAAGTGTCTTTTTCCCTCTTATTTTGATGGTCAGATCGCCTGTCAATCAAGCTTTTTGCGAACGGTCAATTGTACAAAACAGGGATAAAAGCTGTACTCAAAGACAAAGACACTCTCTGCCTACAGCTCCCCTTTTAACTCACAACAATATTCAAACTAAAAGTAAAAAAGGCCCATTATCTTCCACTTATCTTTATCTTGACAAATAAGCAAGGACAAAATCAGGTACTACCTCCAGACACAGTACTAGCTCTATTAGCCATTGCTAATACACAACTCTACAAACTATAGTCCACCACAGAATTCAGCACACTTCATTGATAAGAGTTTTATTGTATGAAATGGTATAAAACCATGCTGCTTCTCAGTAAGGCTGCCAATGACACGCAGCATCCCCTCCAAACTTTCTTTAGATTCAAGTGGTGCCTAGTGAAAATACAAACATACATTTAGTTCACTAACATCCATCCATCCAATTTTCCAAATTACTTGTACTATGTTTAGGGAGATCCTATCGCAAAGTCTTGGGCAGCAAGATACCATGGATGAATGAGTAGTAAGTACTCCTACTTAAAAAATTTAAGGATTACATATCTCCAATAAATAAAGCAGTAGCTTACTTAAATAATAGTGCAGCAGTGTCTTTACCCTTAGCTGGTCTCTCAGCCTGATGAGACCAGCCAGTCCCAGAGTCCCTGTTTAAGATTATTTGGTAACACTTTAGAATACTATTCCTTCATTAATGAATGACTTCACAGGAACAAATGACTAATGCACTATTAACATTCTAGTAACTAACAAGAAACTCTGATCAACAAATCAGTAAGTAATAGCACTCACTATTAGCTAATCAGTAACTACTATTTTTTTTTTCATATCTCCCCGAGAACTACTATACAGGTTCATAGTTAATGTTGTTACCCATAAAATGATAACATTAACTTGGAACTTGATTTTGTCCTTTATTCCACTAGTGCAGAACTCACACTGTAAACATTTTGGTCATTGTTGTGGTTTACTTGTAGTTTAGAATTTGTGTACATTTATATATGCATACGTGTGTGGTCAAACTGTAAAACAAAACAGTTCACAATTAACATTTAGCAATGTTTCACATACCACATTAAGCATTATCACATGTGATATACAGATTTCTAGAACAGTCTCTCGTGTCACAGACTTGCCTTAAACCTTTGTTTACTAACTAAATGCAACATATTGAACGAATATTTAAACAAGTAACATAATAAACAACATATGTCTACACAAACAGCAAACACAAGTGTATAATATAAACCGTTTAGGCGCTATGGAGCTAATCGCAAATAGCGATCTACATAGCAATACCTCAGAAAACTATCTATACACTTAATACAAGAATTACTCACCACGCTGGGAATATATAGTTTAAGTTATAGATTCAATCTGGAATTGTTATAGAAGTTCAACAAGCTTCAACATGAGAACAACATGGCTTTTTTCTATCAGACTTTTTTTTCTATCTAGCGATCACATGAGCCCACTGAAACAACGTTCTTAAAGGGGCAGCACCCAACATCCCGGCTCCCAATGACCCAAACAGGTCATTCAAACAAAGGAAGGGTGATGTCTCAATTAAGCCAATTTAACTGAGACGATTCAACTGGGAAGACTGGTTTCCAGGAGGCAGATTTTGTCTGCAGGACGGTTGAAGACTCCCGCCTGTGTTTTCACTTCCACAGTACGCACCAGTCCATCTGCACCTGGATAGACTTGAGTAATCAGACCTAACGGCCAATGATTGCGTGGTGTATTTTCATGCAGAATGATCACGAGATCTCCTACTTGAAGATTCCGCTTTGGTTGTAGCCATTTTTGGCGTTGTTGCAATGCAGGTAAATACTCCTTGAGCCATCTGCACCAGAAGACATCTGCGAGATATTGTACCTGGCCATCTGTGTCGGTAAAGGTCTTGTTTCACAAAGGATCCTGGGGGTAGAGTTGGACCGGAACGGAGTAACAACAGATGATTTGGAGTGAGTGGTAGAGGATCTGATGGGTCGTCTGAGAGTTTAGTGATTGGTCTACCATTGACAATAGACTCAACACAACAAAACAGTGTTGTGAGACCCTCGTCATCTGGTGCCTGCTGCAATAGGACAGTGTTTAGAATGGAACGAACAGTGCGAATTTGTCGCTCCCAAACACCACCCATGTGGGAGGCGGCAGGTGGATTGAAGATCCATTTTACGTTGTTCTGTAGCAGGTAATCAGAAATCTTTTGTTGATTCCATTCACTGATGGCTTTCCTCAACTCTCGTAATCCACCGACGAAATTAGTCCCATTATCTGATCGTATTTCCGTGGGTGGGCCTCTTCTAGCGATAAATCGCTGTAAGGCGTTGATGAAGGAGTCGGTATCAAGGGTGTGCGCAACTTCCAAGTGGATGGCTCTCGTAGTGAGACATGTAAACAAACATCCGTACCTCTTGAGCTCACTGCGTGCCTTCTTAACCAAGAATGGCCCTTAGTAGTCTATGCCCACACGAGTGAATGGAGGCTCACCTGGAGTCACTCTAGAGTCAGGTAAGTCTGCCATTTGCTGGGTTTGTGGCTTAGCTCTTAACTTGTGACACTGTAGATATGACTTGAGAGTTTGGTTGATGACAGCACGTCCCTTTAATATCCAGAAACGTTGACGAATTTCTGCAAGTACTCGCTCTGGACCTGCATGACCCAAGCGAAGATGGTAGTGACTGATAATCAGCTGGGTGACGTGATGATTGTTAGGCAGGATCACTGGATGTTTAGCCTCAAAGGGAATTGGGGCATTTGTTAGTCTGCCTCCCACACGGAGTTGGTTGTTTTCATCCTCAAAGGGTTTAAGCTTGAGAAGGGAATTGGGTTTGGCTTGAGAAGATCCAAAAGATGCCATGTGTATGTACAACCCCAAATCAGAAAAAGTTGGGACAGTATGGAAAACGCAAATAAAAAAAAAAAGTAGTGATTTCTAAATTTACTTTGACTTGTATTTCATTGCAGACAATATGAACACAAAATATTTCATGTTTTGTCTGGTCAACTTCATGTCATTTGTAAATATACATCCTTTCCTGTCATTCAGACCTGCAACACATTCCAAAAAAAGTTGGGACAGTAAAGCATTTACCACTTTGTAATGTTGCCATTCCTTTTCACAACACTTAAAAGACGTTTAGGGACTGAAGACACCAAGTGATGAAGTGTTTCAGGTGTAATTTTGTCCCATTCTTCCTGCAAACAAGTCTTAAGGTGGGCAACAGTACGGGGTCTTCGTTGTCGCATTTTGCGCTTCAAAATGCGCCACACATTCTCTATTGGAGACAGGTCGGGACTGCAGGCAGGCCAGTCAAGTACCCGTACCCTCTTCCTCCGCAGCCAGGACTTTGTAATGTGTGCAGAATGTGGTTTTGCATTGTCTTGTTGAAATATGCATGGACGTCCCTGGAAAAGATGTCTTCTTGAAGGCAGCATATTGTGCTCCAAAATCTCTATGTACTTTTCAGCATTAATGGTGCCATCACAGAAGTGCAAGTTACCTTTGCCAAGGGCACTGACACAACCCCATACCATGACAGACCCTGGCTTTTGGACTTGTTGCTGGTAACAGTCTGGATGATCCTTTTCTTCTTTGGTCCGGAGCACACGGCGTCCATTCCTCCCAAAAAAATACCTGAAATACTGATTCATCTGACCACAGTACACGTTTCCACTGTGTGATGGTCCATCCCAGATGCCTCCGAGCCCAGAGAAGTCGACGGCGCTTCTGGACACTGTTAACATAGGGCTTCCTTTTGGCACAGTACAGTTTTAACTGGCATTTGTGGATGTAACTACGTATTGTGGTACTTGACAAAGGTTTGCCAAAGTAGTCCTGAGCCCATGTGGTGATATCGCTTATAGATGAATGACGATTCTTGATGCAGTGCCGCCTGAGGGATCGGAGATCACGGTTGTTCAGCTTAGGCTTGCGCCCTTGTCCTTTACGCACTGAAATTCCTCCAGATTCCTTGAATCTTTTAATTATGTTATGCACTGTTGAAGGTGAAATATCCAAATCTCTTCCTATCTTTCTTTGAGGAACATTGTTTTTAAACATTTCAATAATTTTCTCACGTATTTGTTGGCAAACTGGCGATCCTCTGCCCATCTTTGCTCCTAAAGGACTAGACCTTTCTTGGATGCTGCTTTTGTACCAAATCATAATTACAATCACCTGTTGACATCACCTGTTTCAAATCACATCATTTAACCAATTTACCTCATTACTAGCCTCATTACTAAATTGCTCCTGTCCCAACTTTTTTTGGAATGTGTTGCAGGTCTGAATGACAGGAAAGGATGTATATTTACAAATGACATGAAGTTGACCAGACAAAACATGAAATATTTTGTGTTCATATTGTCTGCAATGAAATACAAGTCAAAGTAAATTTAGAAATCACTACTTTCTTTTTTTATTTGCGTTTTCCATACTGTCCCAACTTTTTCTGATTTGGGGTTGTAGTTGAGAATGGCTAACTCTGCTTGTTGTAGCTCACAAACAGTGATGGGGTCGGAAAGATGCACACTTGCTTTCTTGCGTAACAAAGCCTTGACACGCAACAGGATAGCAGTAGCCCTTTTCAATCGATGCCAACTGGAGTATCGTTCCAGTAGTCTGTCCACTGCATTTTTCATCACTTGATTTGGGTTTATGCTAGCTGCATAGACTTCTTTGGCTCATTTGATCTCGGTTTCCTCTGGCAAATCATTTATGATAGGTTGAGCAGGCCAGTGTTCCTCCTCAAGTTGTAGAAAGTGCGGACCAGACACCCATTGTTTACTCGACAAAATCTCTCCCATATTCATTCCTCGAGAGACATCATCCGCAGGGTTCGAAGCAGAGTCAATGTGTTTCCACTGGCATGGTTCTGAACGCTCATGTATTTTTGAAATATGGTTAGCAACGAATGTCTTGAAACGACAATGCTTGTTGTTGATGTACTGAAGTACGATAGTACTGTCTGTCCAAAAGAAAGTCCTTTCAATTGGAATCTCCAAGTGGCGCTTGATATGCTGATCCAGCTCTGTAGCAACTACTGCTGCTAGTAGCTCCAGTCGTGGTATACTAACTGGCTTGATTGGAGCAAGTCTGGCCTTTGACATCACCAGCCTGCAGGTGTCTCCAATCCTGATATATGAAACAGCACCATAAGCCAGTTCCGAAGCATCGGAAAAGTGATGGAGCTGGGTCGGTAACAAACAACTAGTGGATGTTGGTCTAAGGCATCTTGGAATTGTCAGTGCTGACAACAGAGGCAAGTCGTTCAACCATCTGTGCCATTGTGCTGCTATGTCCACCGGTAACTCCTCGTCCCAGTCGACTTTCACGCGGCACAACTCTTGAAAGATTGCTTTAGATTTGAGCACGAAAGGGCTTGCGAATCCTAAAGGATCATAGATGGAACTGGTAGTGCTCAATACTCCTCTCTTTGTTACTGGCTTGTCCACTGACTTGACATCAAATGTGAAGCAATCTCGTTCTACATCCCAAAGGACGCCCAGTGTTCATTCAAATGGCAAATCCTCTTGGTCAAGGTTTACCTCATGTAACGATTTTGCCCAATAATCAGCTGGTATTGATTTCATCCCTTCATTAGAACTGCTTAACCACTTGGTTAATCTAAAGCCTCCACAGGTGAGCAGTTCCCGGAGTTCGGAAGCAAGTTTAATGGCGGCCTCTTCTGTTGGTACTGACTTAAGGCAATCGTCGACGTAGAAATTTTGCTTCTCCGTTTCTACCGTGTCATCCGAGAAGTTTCCATGATTGTCCTCCGCCACTCGTTGCAAGGCAAAATTGGCAGCACTAGGACTCCAGACGCCTCCAAACAGATGAGCCGTGTGTGATGGCCATGTATTGGGCCACACATAACTTCTATAGACAATTTTTGCACTGATCAATAAAAGCAAGCACAATGTTATATTGGTTTAGCATGTTATCTTTATTTGTCATTTTTACTGAGTCAGTGCACGGGCTTGGTTATTTGGCTTAAGGCTAAAATGTTAAAACCAGTTAAAATTATCTTGACTGAAAGATGACTAAACCTGAACAAACAACTTCTGATTAAGATACAGATTAAAAATAGGATTTAGATAATACAATGTACCTGCTGTGTCATGTGTACCAAGCCAGACTGCTAACAAAGGGGTTCAAACAGGAAGTTGAGCTGTTTTATTGGATTTCTGAAGGAAATTGGAATGTACCAACTATGTTTAGTTGGAGGGAACATTGGAAAAGGTGATGTCTTGATCAATGTGATTTTTGTCTAGCACAATGCTATTTACATTAACTAAGGTTAACCATGGCTCTAATTTTAGTTGAATGTACTATGTTAATTCCAGGATTTTTGTGGTTCATGTCTGTGTGTATTTGGAATTTGTTACTCCCCTTTTCCTTCTTAAATGGTGCTGGCCACCACCTTTAAATTCAGTGTATCTCTTGTCTAGGGGAGTTGGAATACTTCTTGTCCTGGTAAAGTTGTGCGGTAGTTTGTCCTCTGTGAATTTGAGAGGCTAGAGCAATGTAATAGGACTCTTTCTACTCCAACTGTGCCCATGTGAATGGGATTGTATTTTGTTGAACATTTGATTTTCACCATATTTTTGCCATCAAGTGGATGTCTGAAGTCACATTTTTCCTTGCATAAGCAAGAGTCATTAAAGACCATCACAATTTCACTCTGACCCCTGGTTGTGGCTATGGACTTATTTTTTTTGTTGATGTGATTTTGCTAATGCTTATGGCAGATCCGTCACACCGTCATACGATAATGCTTAGGTGGTTTATCTGGGTCGTTATCTTCCCACCACAGGAAGCGAAGCACATCTCTTTCATCAGATGGCACTCGGACTTGATAAAACATGCTCTCGATGTCTGCATTCAGAGCAACGGGTTCTTGCCTAAACTTAAGAAGAACTCCTAGTAGCTTGTTGGTAAGGTCTGGGCCTTGGTGAACATGATCATTCAACGAAGTACCTTGGTACCATGCTGCACAATCGAAGACAATACGAACCTTCTCTGGCTTGCGTGGATGTAGCACTGGATGATGTGGCAGGTACCACACGCAACCATCATTTCTGTTAATGTCAACGACCTCTTCTGCGTATCCTTTCCGCAAAGAGTCTCTTATACCTTCTGTATACTTCTGACGCAAAGTCAGATCTTTCTTTAGCCTCTTTCCTAGAAGGTCTAATCAATGTTTGGCCATTGTGTAGTTATTAGGCAGTCGTGGTGGATGTTCTTTGAAAGGGATTGGTAGTGTGTAATGACCATCTTCTTTAACTGATTGCTTGTTCCATAGATCCACAACTTGCTCGTCGACTACTGACAACGAGTCATTGTTCACATGCACTGGATCATTCAGTTTCCAAAATCTTTCAACAGCTTGTTGTAGAGAGTGGTCAGCTTGAATGAAATTGGCAGAGATAGATGTTGAACCGTCAGCTACTGGTCCATGCAGTGTCCACCCCAGGCCAGTCAGAATTGTGTAAGGCTCACCTGACTCACCACAGCGTGTCTCACGAGGAGCAAGTATGTCTGGTTGGTCTAGACCTATCAGCAGGTGAACTTCATCGGCTAGATCAACATCAGGTAAACTGATTTCATCTGCAATTTCCTTCAGATGCGGCCACTGGAACACCTCGTGCTGTGTGACTAGATTGTCTAGACTTATGTTCAGGTGATACCGACAGAGCACTCCCTTCATCAGGTAAGAGGTCCTTTGTTGGGCATCTTCAACTCGTCGATCCACCGCTAGGGTGACTACATTGAGATTTTTGGTCTCCATGGTGTTCAGTTTAATGTTCATTTTACGTGACTCTAGCTTAAGAGCGTGAACTAGCTTCTTAGAAGCAAAGGTCCCATTGGAGCCACTGTCAAGCAAAGCAAAGACATTCATAGAGAATTGTTTATGTCTGTCTGAAACCACTACGGGCAGAATGGGAAGTGCAATCTTCTTTTGACTGACTTCAATGCATTTCCTCGTGGCATGTGCTTGAATGGCTTGTGGCGGGTCGACAGCTGGCTCATCTTCAGTAGCTTGATTAGTAGATTGGCTTTTGTCGTTGTTAGAAGCTACGATGGCAGAGTGTAACCAACTGTTGTGCTTTTTCCCACATCCGGGCACCTTGCATACCCAGCTGCGAGAACAGATTGTGCTGTGATGACCCTTCATAAAGCAGTTCAGGCAGAGTTGCTTTCGCTGAACAAAGGCCAAACGCTCTTGAACAGACAAAGCTCTGAAGGATTGACACTGGTTCAGGAAGTGTCCGTCAGTAAACTTTGGACACTTAAATCTTGATGTTGTCTTTGGTGTGGACGATGTGGTGGATTCATTAGTAACTGACACTGTTGCGAATGTCTGCCTTTTCTTATTGAAGCTTGACTTAGCATTTGATTTATAACTCGCTGGAGAATTTCGACTGGCAGGAGTAAGGAGATTCCCAAAGATAGGATCAGCTCTCTTAGCGGCTTCAGATTGAACAAGACTGACTACGTCGTCCAACTTTGGTAAACATCCAGATTTGATAATCTCATAATTTATTGTGAGCCATCTTTTCTTTATGTCTTCAGGCAGCTTTTCCACGATCTGTAGCAAAGTGCGTCCACCATTCAGCTCATCCTCACACTTCATTGCCTTTAGAGTGTCTCGACAGCTACACAGAATGTCTGCAAAACTTTGCAACTGCTTGTTGTCTTTAATGTCTTTGTGATTGAGCACCTTGTCGACCCATGCTTGTGATATTGCATATGGATTGCCAAAACGTCTTTTCAGAATAGCCATGGCTTCTGCATAGCCTAGGCTAGAGTCAGGGTTGTACAAGCAATGTGAGATAGCATCTCTAGCTTGGCCGACAGTGTACTGATGCAGTCGAGTGAGTTTCTCTTGATCCGGCACTGTCTCTTTGTCAATCACTGAGGAGAACAATCTGATGAATTGCCAGTACTTTAAGCGTTCTCCATCGAACTTGATGATGTCAACAGGTGGTAAGTGCATGGAATCAACATGTGACTGATACTGTTGCCTTGACAGCTCTAGAAGTTGACATAAAGAATTCTCATTTACTGCTGAGAGTGATGGACGAAAGTTAAGGGATGGGTTACCTGAGACAGGAGTTGAGAAATCTTTGTTTATTGTCGTTAACTCAGCCTTCTGTCGATTTTCCTCCATCTCAGCATCTTTGAGTTCCAGTAAGCCTTTTAGTCCATCCATTTCAAATTCAGCTTGCTGAAGTTGTAGTTTAAACTCTGCACGCAGACGTTCTTCTTGTTGAGCTAAAAGCACAGAGAACTCATTTTCTTTCTGTCTCAGACTCTGTAGCTCTTGAAACTGGGTAGATAATTGGTCTACAGGAGACATTTGTGGTTTATCAGCTTCATCAAGCATTTGTTGTTCCTCTTGGAAGTTTGATGCATCAGACAATTCCATCGATGGCTTAAAGTCTTCAAGCCAGTTTAAGACTGTGTGCTGCAAGTCTTGCACATCCCGCAGGACTGACATTAAATAGCCATTAGAAGCATCAAGGTCATCATCATCTTCTAATGTTTTATGATACATGTCATGAATGTCACGAAACCGCATAACAGCCTCATCCAAAGCAGCAAGTTTCATCTCTACCTCTTTGGGCTGATTACAGTTCATAGCGGTTGTAAGCGTGTCACAGCAGCCTTTGCACCTCCTCGTTGATGCTTGAGACCCCTTTGTTGTTGATCTGGGGTAGAACTTTCTTCTGTTTCTTGATCCATGTTGTTATTAATTTTCTTTCTTCCTCGTGTTTGACTTTAATGTTACCCATAAAATGATAACATTAACTTGGAACTTGATTTTGTCCTTTATTCCACTAGTGCAGAACTCACACTGTAAACATTTTGGTCATTGTTGTTGTTTACTTGTAGTTTAGAATTTGTGTACATTTATATATGCATACGGGTGTGGTCAAACTGTAAAACAAAACAGTTCACAATTAACATTTAGCAATGTTTCACATACCACATTAAGCATTATCACATGTGATATACAGATTTCTAGAACAGTCTCTCGTGTCACAGACTTGCCTTAAACCTTTGTTTACTAACTAAATGCAACATATTGCACGAATATTTAAACAAGTAACATAATAAACAACATATGTCTACACAAACAGCAAACACAAGCGTATAATATAAACCGTTTCAGCGCTATGGCGCTAATCGCAAATAGCGATCTACATAGCAATACCTCAGAAAACTATCTATACACTTAATACAAGAATTACTCACCACGCTGGGATATATACAGTTTAAGTTATAGATTCAATCTGGAATTGTTATAGAAGTTCAACAAGCTTCAACATGA
Source organism: Schizothorax lantsangensis (assembly GCA_027422415.1). Taxonomy (NCBI): domain Eukaryota; kingdom Metazoa; phylum Chordata; class Actinopteri; order Cypriniformes; family Cyprinidae; genus Schizothorax; species Schizothorax lantsangensis. Next base: position 13,847,066 of record CM049840.1, read on the forward strand.
GAACAACATGGCTTTTTTCTATCAGACTTTTTTTTCTATCTAGCGATCACATGAGCCCACTGAAACAACGTTCTTAAAGGGGCAGCACCCAACAAATGTGAATAATGCAAAATGTATAATTAATTCTAAAGTGAAAATCATGATAACTCTCTAGTAATGACTGAAATCATTGTAAACTTTTGAGGTTTTCAGGGAGAAAAAAATAGAAAAATATGAAAAAATAGCAGTTACTGTTTAGCTAATAGTGAACTACCACTTTCAACTAAGCGCTATTACTTACAGAATAGTTAATCAGAGTTTCTTGTTAGTTAATAGTAGTTACTAAAATGTTAATAGTGTATTAGACAATTGTTCCTGTAGCTATTCATTAATGACGGAACAGTATTCTAAAGTGTTACCAATTATTATACAATGCCATGAACCTTGCAAACTCTGCCACATCCAGTGACTAGTATTTCCCAAGAAGGACTCATTTTTATAGTTTATTCACAAACTCATGCACCTGTACAAAATAGTGAAAGCCCCAGCCTAGATGTTTAGCCAGAAGGCAGAAGATTTCATGTTTCAAACAGCTGCTTAAGAGCTCTTAACAATGCTTTCTACATTACCTTAATGATTAATAAGGGTCCTATCACATTGGCGTTAAAGGTGTTCTTCATGTCTTGGACATTGCTGGTCTGAATGTTGCCACTTCCCATTTTTGCAGCATTATTCACAAGCAGTGAATCCCACCCACCTTGAGAGACTCTTTGACACTGGATGGATCATCAGCATCTAAAATTAACAGAACAAGTACTAGTGCTAAAGTATTAAGCAATGAAATGGTATTCAAAAAACACTGAATAAATTACTTCGAAATTCTCAAAAAAATGCACAGAGAAGGACACATGCACATTTACCAAGACGTATGATAGTGATCACATTTGGATGCTTTTTCGCCAGTTCTCTCAATGCCTTAAGATAGATAATATGCATAAATAAACAAGGCACATTAGGATTTCTCCTGGTGTTTTCTATTTGTGTTAGTTATTTATAATTCACCTCAGACTTTGGTCCATCTGGATCATGACAGGTAGCAAAAATATGCTGTTTTTGACTAGAATCCTCCAAGAGTTGTTTAACAGTTTCTAAGCCCCGGTTGGCTCCGGTGATCAAGATATTGCATGCTTTCACTGCTGCCATGTTCTAAGTTCATCAGTGCTTTTTATACGAACCCAAGTGAACACCACACCCATTTTGAACTGATGCATTGTGCTGTGTCAAACTGTATGTGTTATTGAGGTAAAGAAAAACAAGAAAAATATAAGAAGAAAAGAAAAATGACATGAATAGCCAAATAGTCAGAGAGACAGTGAATTAAAAAAGCTAATATAACTGACTGTTTGTTAATGATTTGCAACTATAATAAACAGTGGCAGCACATTCAAATTAAGATACTGTCAATTTTCAAATATTTTCAAAACTTTTTTGCCTTGTACACTTATGCACAACTCCTGCATAGCTGAAATGACATTTTCCTCAAGCTTATGATTTTTAGCATACTTTCCAGGGAACACAAAGGGAGATTTTTTGCAGAATACCAAAGCTGCTCACTCAGGTGCTTTTCAGAAAGCTAATATATATAATAATATTTTACTTCAAGTCAGATATGCTTATCATTATTTTTTAAATAAAATGGGCAGGAGTGAGTTGTAGGATTAGTAGATCTAGGCTGCGCAGTCTAAGCCAAATTATGGAAGGAACGACCCAAAAAGTAAAGAGCTGATTAGTAGTTCAACTAATGCCATTAAAACATAATAAATGGACAAACAAATCAGGAAAATGTTCAGACATTTAGAATCTGATTATTTCTTTAATACGCCATTTTTACATGTTTTCAATTATATTTAAAAGGTAAGATAACTTTGTGGTCCCTCTGAGGAAATGCAACTGCTTGCATATTCACAAGACAAATGTGTCAGGCCATAAATTCACAAGATGCATAAATGTTTGCTTCGGTGTTCTCTCTGTCTTTCTCTCTCACTCAGATAATATTCTACATACATGCTAGTATGATAAACAGTATACGCTTTTTTAATCTCATACTACGGATGGGCAAATGAAGCCTCATGAAGCACTGAGGCTTACCCCTGATTGTTCCGAGAAAAGATTAAAACCTATGAGAGTGTCGAAATCTGGTGTTAGTAAAAAATAAAGCAGCCAAAGTTACAAGCACAAATAAAAGAGAGTGAGAGAGAGAGAGAGAGAGAGAGAGAGAGTGTGTGTGTGTTGAATTTCTCTCTATGATAAATTAATTTACCCATTAAACACTGGCATTTAATGCCAGTATGAATATCATTATCAATATAATACATACTGTACACTTGTATGATTTTATTTCAAAATAATAAGTCTGAATGAAAACTTACTCGCAAAATCTGGAGGTTCAAAGTTTGAACATTCTGACACACAAAGTGAATCATAAGTCATTACTGTTTTTTGCACCATCATGCTGACAATGTTTTAGTCATTCAGCAATCCTGCAGCCTGAAGCCACCCCCTTTCCACCCTATAAATAATTTTCTCTGTGTGTATTTGATAAGCAAAGTATTTGCTCCATATAATATAGAAAAGACAGTAATGCTTTAATCCTTCATTAATTGTTTTATTGTATAAAATTACATTTGATACAAATTTGTTATGTGTGTGTCATAAACGTGTGGGGCTCAGTTCTTATGATTAGGTGTGCCATTTTATGATTAATAGATTAAACAGGGCAGTTTAGACCTGGACTCTCGTATGTGATTGTTTTTCTGGTTTACCAGGGAATTGTTTCTCCAGTGTAGTCCAGGAATCCACCGTGCTGCTTCTCAGTAAGGCTGCCAATCACACGCAGCATCCCCTCCACACTTTCTTTTGGTTCAAGTGGTGCCTGGTGAAAATAAAAAAAAACATACATATAGTTCATTAATATGCAAAATAAAAACAATATAGCTGAAGCAGCAATTGACACTACCAATGTGACACTATGTACTATGTAATGTTGAACATGGTTGGAGCATTTAAAAGCACCTAACAACTCACATTTAAAATTAAAGCAATAAAACAAGTGAAAGTTGTAGCTACTCCAAAAAAAAAAAAATGTTTGACAGGAGGAATCGGAGGAAAACACCTTGTTCAGTAGGTTAATAGCTAAATAATGCATCTTATTCTGGTTAATAGCCACAACCCCAATTCCAAAAAAGTTGAGACATTTCTATAAAAATAGAATGCAATGATTTGCAAATCTTATTAACTCGTATTTATTCATGATAGAACATAGACATGTTTGAAATCAATGTTTGAACTGAGAAAATGTACCATTTTAAGGAAAAAAATAAGTTTATTTGAATTTGATGACCACAACACTTCTCAAAAAAGTTGGGACAGGGCCATGTTTACTACATCCCCTCTTCTTTTAACAACAGTCTGTAGAAGTCTGGGAACTGAGCAGACCAGTTGCTGGAGTTTTGGTAGAGGAACTTTGTCCCATTCGTGTTTGACGATTCTAGCTGCTCAACAGTCCTGGGTCTTTTTGTCATATTTCATATTTGTCATTTCATGATGTGCCGAATGTTTTTTCACTGGTGAAAGGTCTGGACTGCAGGCAGGACTCTTCTAATACAAAGCCATGATGTTATAATAGATGAAATACGCAGTTTAGCATTGTCTTGCTGAAATATGCTAGGCCTTCCCTAAAAAAAGACATTGGGTCTCATTCACTAATAATTGCGTACGTTTTTCGTATTTATACGCACATTTGAACTTCTCACGAAAACTTTCCGCTTAATTCACAACACGTGCGTACGCACATGAGCTTGTTCTTAAACTCATTCTTCTGTTAGTGAATTTGGAATCTTCTAAATGAGCGCCCGCGTGCACGAGGTTAGTAATTAGCATAATACACGCCCAAACCAGCTCCATATAAGGGCTTTCCGCAAAGCGGACTCGTCCAGAGAAAGACAATTATGGCACCGAAACAAAAGACAAAGAAAAAGACCTTTAACGATAATGAACGTGAGGTTTTGATATCGGAGGTGGAAGCCAGAAAAAATTTGCTATTTAAATGTGTATCCACTGGTGTAACTGAACAGCCATTCGTCACTCTCAGCAAACATATCTGTGCGCTCTCTAAAGACGCGCTCTCTCCTTGGCACGCGCCGCAATGTCTTCAAGCAGTACCAAGTGTGCCATGCCTCCAAACACAAGGTGAGACACAATAATCACCATTTATATAAGGATAGATCAGGTGATTAGTTGTTTGGACATCTAATTAATTATAATTATATATAATTGGACCTCTAATTATACTTTATTATCCATTTTGATGTCTAGTTACTTTTCACCCACCCTGTAAATAGCATATCTAATTATATGTAGGGTTCTTTTATACATGCTTATAAGGCCCCGGGCGTACATGATTATTGCGTACGTGTGGTAGAAGTTGTTCTTGATTTTCTTTTCGTACATTTAGAATACATTTTAGTACGAAAGTTTGATGAATCATGATTTATTCGTGAAAACGTCCGTACGCACATTTCACGCAAAAATTTGTGCGTACGCATGTTTAGTGAATGAGACCCATTGTCTGGATGGAAGCATACAGTATGTTGCTCTAAAACCGGTTATACTTTTCAGCACTGATGGTGCCTGTCCAGATGAGCAAGCTGCCCATCCATAGGCACTAATGCACCCCAATGACATCAGAGATGAAAGCTGTTGAACTGAGTGCTGATAACAAGACAGATGGTCCCGCTCTTCTTTAGTCTGGAGGATGCGGCATCCATGGTTTCTAAAAAGAGTTTAAAATTTCGATTCGTCTGACCACAGAACAGTTTTCCACTTTGCCTCAGTACATTTTAAATGAGCTTTAGCCCAGAGAAGATGGCGGCGTTTCTGGATCATGTTCAGATATGACTACTTCTTTTCATGATGGAGCTGTGAACTTTGTTCAAGATAATGATTTCTGAGCCCATGTTTCTGAGCTCATGCAATGATTTTCATTACAGAATCATGTCTGTTTTTAATGCAGTGCTACCTGAGGGCCTGAAGATCATGGCATCCAATATTAATTTCTGCCCTTGTCCCTTGTGCACAAAGATTTCTCCAGATTCTTTAGATCAGTGTTTTTCAAACCTGTCCTGGAGGACCCCCAGCCCTGCACATTTTGTATGTCTCCCTAATCAGACACACCTAATTTAGTTCTTGCAGTCTCTACTAACGAGCTGATGAGTGGAATCAGGTGTTAGATGAGGGAGACATACAAAATGTTCAGGGCTGGGGGTCCTCCAGGACAGGTTTGAAAAACCCTGCTTTTAGCCCTATTCGGACGGTAATTGTTTCTCAGGGGGACGTAAGTGATTTTTACCATATACAGGGGGTAGTTGGTGATTTAATTGCCGTCCGAATCCAGGATGTCTGTGTTTATCTCTCACCACCCCCGTGAAAATCCCCGGCCGAATAACCTACTGTTTTTTGACAAACACCGAGGTCGTGTGGTAATTTAATTGCCGTCCGAATCCACATCTCTGAGTTTACGAGAAGAAATCGATTCAAATTTCAGTGTTTAATCCCTTTTTGAGCACTCCTGAACACCGTAACGTTGTACTTCGGTGTAATTTACATATTATTTCTGAAATGCTGGAAAGTATTTAAAAGAACAATACTTCATGCATGCTCAACCACAGCGACTGGGAGCAGAAAAAGAAGAAAAGCACATAAACTTTCAAATGGGTCTTTATTATGGCAGCAGCAGGTATGCAATACAATTTTAAAATGTGTATTATAAACAGATATATATTGCGTATAATTATATACAACTATAGCGCGTCTATTTTCCTATTTTTAAACAGGAGATTTACATTATCAAATAATAAATATTATAAAATATGCTTGGAATAATAAGAATACATTTTACATAATAAGTATTTTTAAATGCATTTTACACAATAATAAGAATACATTTGTAAATAAAATTAATTTTATTTACAGCAGACAATCATGTGACTGGCCACGTGAGCAGCGCAGAACTCACTCCTCCACTGTGAATAAATCAACTTCCGAATCCATGAGTTTTATCACTGAGGTGATATGTAAATTTATTTTTACAAACGTCCATATGAGAAACAATTACCGTCCGAATCGGGCTTAGGACACTCTTTTTATACCTAGTCATGTTACTGACCTATTGCCGATTAATCTAATTAGCTGCAAAATATTCCTAAAGCTGTTTCTTTTTAGTAATACCAACTTTTTGAAATGTGTTGCGGCCATCAAATTCAAAATTACCTTATTTTTTCCCCTAAAATGGTACATTTCCTTAGTTTAAACATTTGATATTTTTCTATGTTCTATTGTGAGTAAAATATGGGTTAATGAGATTTGCAAATCATTGCCTTCTGTTTTTATTTACATTTACATAACTTCACAACTTTTTTTGGAATTGGGGTTATACATCAACCATGAAACTTGTGACTGTTGGTGGCACTGACTAAAGAGTTTCAGAGATTTCAAACATTTTGTATTTGTAAGCTTCATTTGAAAATCATTTTTACATGTTTCCTACATTTGTGCTCAGAATAAAACAAAAATGACTAATACATTTACACTCACTTTTTCTCCACCCAGTTCAGTTTTCACCCATCCTGGGTGAAGAGCCATGCAGAGGATCTCATCTGCCTTAAACTCCTCAGCAGTTAACACAGTCAGCATGTTAAAACCTGCCTGAAAGGTAAACATAACATTTGAGTTATACATCAGCTCATGCCATCAATACTTCACGGGCAATGAATGAGATCCAGTTTAACTAGTGCCAAAGCAGGACTTAAGTGTACCTTGCTAACACAATATGGCAACACTGGGAATTGTTCGTATAAGGAAGGCATTGTGCTGATGGATCCCCCCACAGTGGAGATATTAATGACAGCTGCTTTATTAGAGGACATGCCTGGTGTCCCGCTGGCTTTGGCCGCTGCTTGTAGATATGGTAGGTACTCCTACACAAAAAAAGATAAATAATTACATATCTCTGAATTAGAAGTTTATTTTATACTCAATTAAGGTAGCATTAAAGGAATAGTTTACCCTCTAGCCATTCAAGATAAGTTGACATTAGTGACGGTGCTACACCGGGGCTAGGGGGGGCTATAGCCCCGTCAGAATTTTGAATAGCCCCGGTATAGCCCCCCAATAGGGTGACCAGATGTCCCATTTTCCCCAGGACAGTCCCGTATTTCAGCTCTATTTTTAGTGTACATAATCAAAGGTAATCAAGCTCATTGTAGAACAAAATTAGCATCCATTCACAGTTCGTTATCGATTGCAGTAAGTGAAGGCGGGATAGGCGGAATCACGCTGAATGACACAACTGAAGCGCTCTCTCGGCTGCGCACGCGCGATCAGTTCTCATTGCGCCTGGATTGTCAAATACACACACAGTTGTCAAAATGTCCATCGTCTGGAGTAGGCCTATCTCACATAAATACAGTCGGTTATGGCATAATGTGAATGTAAACAGGTGGGCAAAAACTGGATATGTATCAGTATATTACATTAATTTGGGGGATTTAAAAAAAGGATAGCAGCCTAATTATTAAATACCTGTCTGTGTCATTAATGTTAATCAAACAACAAAAGATGTTAAATGTATATGTTAAAGCTGCAGTCCGTAACTTTTTTTGGTTAAAAATGATCCAAAATCAATATTTGAGAAAGTACATAACCAGCCAGTGTTCAAAACTATCACCTTACTTTAGCCCGATTCACAACGGTTAGCTTATAATAATGTTTTCTAATTTGAGTGGTACGGGTAGGTTTTCGCGGGAAATTCGAGCATGGCACTGCGTCATTACATCACGTCTGTAAACATAAAGAAGTTTTCCCGGCTAGTAGGCTTCGCATGTGAGGATCCTTCAGGTGGAGGATTGTTTAGCCTTTTCTCACAGCAGCTAGAATAATTAAATTTATCATTTTGATGGCGGATTGTAATTCAGAAAGAATTATGTGTTTATGAAACACATGTGAATGAAATTTAATTATATTCCAGTTTTAAATGCTTCTGATTACAGATAGCCTGGGATTACACAAGATTTGTTTTTTTAAAGAAAACCAGTTCGATGGGAGCATAGTTTGCTTTTTAGGTTAAAATAATTTCTTAATATGAATGGTATGACAATTAGATTAGACTGTACAGAAATTGAAATCTACACGCTAATACACACTATACTCATGGTCATGCAATGCTGATGTTGTTAACATTAATAATTTGAGAATAAAGTATACAATAATAATACTTTGCACGGTTTGATGTGATATGAGCTAACCGATCGTTAGATTTAATCACTATTGGTAGCGCGATTTATTGTAATGATTTTTTCCTCAGTTGGTCAGAACAAACGTGGCAGACTTGTTACTTACTTGTTCAGATGGCAATATATGGTGAAAATTCTTATTTGGGTCATATATTCCAAGATATAGGCTAGAATCTGTGATTGCGAAGTACAGTAAACATCCACACCGGTGCGGTGTCTGACAGCTACATATTCACCTCAAAACTTTAGATTCATCCGCGCTGAAGCCATGCAGACTCACAACCCCACGCAAGCGAGATAATTCCTCACAGAGCTGCAATTACAGGTTTTCAAACAGAGATGGCAACAAAGAGGCAAAACTTACGGACTGCAGCTTTAAATAAACCTACTCTAGGCTATTTGAAAAACGAGTCTATTTAATTTGTATCTCTATTTGTCTTATGGTTTGTAATTTGCGTATAGCTTATTTGTAATTTGCTTTTTTTTTTTTATTAAATAAATAAAATTTCTCATATCATTGTCATATTGCCCACCCATCCTGTATTCGTGTAGATGGACCATTTTTCTGATAAAGAAGACAAGAGTGCAGGTAGCAAGCACAATTCTGATTATGCATATAAATATGTATTGTGTTGTTAATGCTGAGCGCATGGCTGCTGTCCTGTTGTTTGCACATATCTGTCACACAGTAACCTCACGTGAGCGCAGTTTCAAAATCAATGTTCTAAAACAGCGGTTCTTAATCTTCCTCGCGTCGCCCTGCTCTTCACATGCTCTGCATCTCTCTCTCTCTCTCTCATTCAGATCATCAGATCAGCTCCAACAGACTGTTCCAATTATACACTTATTTTCACATAGCTATGAGAAGCGTTATACATGGACACGCGTGCGGTTGCCGTGCTGTATTAAGGCTTTAATTAGGATAAAACCGTATATTAAAAGCTAACAGAAGCAGTAGCACTTACAAATAACTGCGTATCTAAAAGTATGAACCAACAACAAACAAAAACATTTGGCTACATTTGATCAATTACATAATCACTAAGATCAAGCACGTGTAGGGCTCAACCTGTGCAGAGCACATGCCCTATTTTCTCTTACACTCCGAAGTGCCATTTTTTTGTTGGCGTTTTTTTCTTCAATAAATCAATGCTATTGGTCACCCTTTACATTTGTCTGCCTGTTTTACAAATATTTAGCCAGTGAGAGGTATTAAAAAGAGCTTGTGACTAAATCTTGTTGGATCCGCTCAAACTGTCAGTAAAATCTCATAACTCCACCCCCTCTATCTGGACTGAATGAACTGAAGTTTCACAGCAGCTGAACGAAGTCTTGCAAGCGTAAATAAAGATCTTGTTGTTTGAATAAGTAAGCGTTTTCTTTACGCAAGAAACACTATGTCTATAAAGGCTCATATTTTATGTATTTGAGGTCTCAGGGCTAGCATTTGCCAAATAGCCTGTGCATACAGTAACATTTCATGTTTTATAAAATGAGATTTTGGCCAAATGTATTTTACAACAGGAAAAACTGAGCGCCCATATAGCTACAACAAATTTTGTAACCTGTTGATGAAAACATAATGTGATTCCGCCGTTTTAATGACGGATAACATGTGTATTTGCACACATTCGCTGGTCAAAAACCCTGTAACTGCATTTGAGTTTGAGACAAAGCGACTGAGTGATCCTCGTCACCTAGGTAAAATTTATTTCTAAAAAATATCTTCTTTGATTTATGATTGCTGATACACTTAATTTATTAACATTTAATCATATTATATGGTCGCATGGTTCATGTTTACGCTGTTAATGTGGTTCTCAAAGTGTGGTACGAGAACCACTAGAGGTACACAGGCTCCCTCTAGTGGTACACAGAGGAATCACAAAATTAAATAAAATTAATGTTAAAACACAATACATTTTAATTTAATCTTTATTTTTTTACAATTAATACAGTTTTTATTTAACTTTTAGGTACAACACATTTTAATTTAATCATTATTTAAATGTTTTATTTACCTGTAAGCACAGTGTATTGTTAATGTTCTAACTATGTATTTACAATGTTAAAGTGGCTGACAACAATAAATATTCTTATTAGGAATAAAACTGCCTCGTTTTTGAACTGCAGAGCTGTAGCTGAATAGTTAGGCCTGCTACTGTATTTTAATGTTGGTACTTGGAGAGCCAAATAATTTCTGAGGTGGCACTTGGTATAAAAATTTGAGAACCACTGCTCTAGCTACCTCATTTCTTAATCCTACCCATTGCGCAGCATATACACGCCAAAGTCAATTTTTGCGTATCAATACCACAAGTTTTTGTTTTTATTTGGCGTACTATTTATAAGCACTTTCATGAGATCGGGTTGTCTTAATCTAGTATTCACTCTCCGCTCGTCTTCTTCACATGCATAAACGTAGTAAAACATGGTTTTAAGTAATGTTTTCGTAACTCGAAAAAAAACATTACAGAATCAGATCACTGTGAAATCTTTTTATCATGCAGAATGTAATATTCTGCATATATTCTGTATATTTAGCCTATGTAATTTTTTCATTGCTGGCTTATTTTAGACCTTCATGACCAACATCCCTGGTCCTCCACAGTATCAAGTTTTTTGCCAGGTAGGCATATATGTTGGATATGCTGTGACGGTATGGTTTTATAATCTCCTATTTTGACTGGAATTGTGTTGGACATAATTATTTAAATTATATTTCAAAATAGTTTGGCAAAAATACCTTCCCCTCTTCTCAATGACATACATAAACATGTTAAACAACTAATACAAAGTAGCTTATAAAACCAAACAGAATAGCTAAAAAAAATTGTTTTCGTCAAACTATATTATTATTATGGTTATTAACAGTGAATCAATCTAAAGCTTTTGAGACTATTATATTATATTACCACTATACTAAATGTGTGTAGGGGGGGGGGGCTTTTTCAATGTCAGCACATGCCCCTCAAAAGGTCTGTGCACGGTCCTGACTAAGATTGTGTTGTGGTGTTCGTTTAAAGTTTCATTTAAGTGTAAAGTATGCTCAGTTCTAATTATGCATACATCTGAATTGTTTTGTTAATGATGAGCGCGTGCTGTCCAGTTCTGAAGTCTTTCACCTTTGCAATTATAAAAAAAATTAACATTACATCATGTAAAAGGTTTTTGTCGTTGTCTTGTGGTCAAATGGTAGGTTTAGGGGAAGGGGTTGGGTTACTTGTATTAAGCTGTTCTGCAATATTATTACCCAATATATAATTTAATTGAATATGCCTGTTGAATATGCCCAAGCATCAATATGTGACGATTTGGGAGTGAGAATGTGTTGCATATTCTGACAAATAATTTTTAGTTGACTAGTAGGCAGCTGATTGCCAAGTCAATGTTGTAATCCATTACTAGTTGAGACAGACACAGGAGGACTTGTGTCAGAACAGAACTAGCCAGGGAAACCTGCAGAAACCGGTCAATAACAAACTCAACAAAATGGTAGCTCATATAAACAATAGTGCAACAGTGTCTTTGTCTGATCAGGCTAAGAAACCAGTTAAACTGGTTTAAGCTTTTATTTTGGTATATAACTATGAACCTTGCAAAGTCTGCCATATCCAGTGACTAGTTCTTCCTCAAAAGCACTCATTTTAGAAGTCTCTTTAAAATAGTAAAAGCCCCTGCCTAGATGTCAGAATACCAGTGCACCAAAAAGTTTAAAAAATAATAAAAGACAATTGTTGTTTCAGAACTATTAACTATCCTTTTTACCTTACCTTAATGATTAATAAGGGTCCTATAACATTGGTGTTAAAGGTGTTTTTCATGTCTTCGACACGGCTGGTCTGAATTGTGCCTCTTGCCACGATTCCAGCATTATTTACAAGCAGGTTCAAACCACTGTTTCCCAGAAGAGATCCCACTTTCTTTGCAGATTCTGTGATACTGCATGGATCATCAGCATCTAGAAGTAATAGAACAAATAGCAGTTCTACAGTTCAATAATATCTTGTCTCAATAATATTATCAAATCTCAATAAGAAATCTGCATCGTTTCCAGTTAAAATTTTAAATGCACAAAGAAGGACAGATGCACATACCAAGACGTATGATGGTGATCACACTTGGATGCTTTTTTGCCAGTTCTCTCAAAGCCTTAAGAAAATAATATGCATTAAACAAGGTAAATTTGAATTTCTCCTGCTGTTTCTATTTGTGTTAGTTATAACTCACCTCAGACTTTGGTCCATCTGGGTCACGACAGGTAGCAAAAATATGACGTTTTGGACAAGAATCCTCCAAGAGTTGTTTAACAGTTTCTAAGCCCAAGCCCCGGTTGGCTCCGGTGATCAAGATATTGCATGCTTTCACTGCTGCCATGTTCTGTCAATGTGCTTCGATCTGTCTGCCTTTAAAACTGTTTTGTATGTGCAACCAAGTGAACAGTTAACGCCCCTATGACATGCTTCATGCTGCGATTGAGGATATGACAGAAAGATCGCTTCCCCATATTTTAGCGCCACCCCGTCACTTTAATCGCCGCCCTTCGCCCGGTGTTCCATAAATAAAAATGTGCATCTGAAATTAGGGGTGCTGTGCTGGCCTTAATTTTGACACATATCATATTGTCCCGTCTGGTTGTCAATCCTTGAGGTTTCGTGAGTGAATCGCATTTTTGCAGCATGTGGCATCTCCTATTAGCAGCAAAAAACAAACAAACTTTGATTCAAAATAGATTAGGCAATATACAGCATAGCAAGAGGGCTCCCTATAGCCTAATCTCTCTAAAAAAAACTGTCATAGCCTACCCCTGCATAAATTCCGCTACTGTTCAAAATGTTAAAACAGCCAAATTCACCCAAGTTTCCTTATGCAAACGTTGACCATACTCCGGATTTGGAAATCATGATAATGCAGTCAAAAGACATAATTTAACCTCCCAACTGATGTCGTTCATTAACGAAAGGATGTTGTGCATGTGTGGTCACAAAAATGAACGAGTCTCACTGGGATCGCGCTGCAGAATTCGTTCAGCTCCCTTCCTCTCTGTCAAGGAGCCTGTGCTCTGGAGGTAGAAATGTTGATTTACGTAACCACGACTTCTGTTTGGCAGACGTCCAGTTTACTACTGGCATAAAGTTGGCTTGACGTTGGACGTTCGATATTCGCATATGTAGGGACCGTCTCTATAGTTACATGCGATATTGGTATACACATTTCTAACTTCAATAGCACATGAACAGAATGACTTACAGTCATAAAAACAACTGTAAAATGTACATCTAGGTGTCAACTATAATGCACACCTTTTACATTTTTGATATTTATTAAAATCTACTGTAAATCATTAGTGAAATTTTTTATTTTTTCAGTACCGAATGGGCTCAAACGCAAATTTAAAGCTCAATAGCATTTGAGGAGAATGACTTACAGTCATAACACAAACTGTAAACTGTTCATCTAGGTGTCAACTATAACGCACGCCTTTTACATTTTAGATATTTATTAAAATCTACTGTAAATCATATTTAAAAATAGCTATTTTCCACTAACAAATGGGCTCAAATGCAAAATATGCCATAATTTTCTTAGCAGACTGGAACTTAATCTCGACTGAATCCAGCGGCTCAAAGGGACCCCTCTGAAGTCCAGCCAGGACAACAGAGAAATCCCAGGAGGGCACCAGGGGTGGCCTAGGAGGATTTAACCTTCTGGCAACCCTCAGGAACCTAACAATCAGGTCATGCTTACCTAGGGACCAGCAGTCCACTGCATCGTGATGTGCTGCTATAGCAGCCACAAACACTTTCAAGGTCGAGGGCGATAGCCTGCACTCCAACCTCTCCTGCAGGAAAGAAAGCACGACACTAATCGGGCATCTTAGGGGGTCTTCTCGGCGAGAAGAACACCAGTTTGCAAACAGACTCCATTTCAGAGCATAGGCTTGCCTCGTAGAGGGAGCTCTAACCTGAGTGATCGTGTTAACCACTGCTGGTGACAGATGAGCTAGTCTGCCGCATCCCGTCCAGGAGCCACACACGGAGGTTCCAGAGGTCTGGACACGGGTGCCATATGGTGCCGAGCCCCTGAGAGAGAAGGTCCTGTTTCAGGGGGATGCGCCAGGGAGGGGCTGTCGCGAGGAGCATGAGTTCCGTAAACCATGTCCTGCGGGCCAGAAAGGCGCAACCAACAAGACCTGCTCCTCGTCCTCCCTGACCTTGCACAGTGTCTGTGCGAGGAGGCTCACTGGGGCAAACACATCCTTGCGTAGAGCCCGAGGCCAGCTGTGTGCCAGTGCTTCCATGCCGGGGGGGGCCTCGGTCAGGGAGTAATACAGCTGGCAGTGGGAGGACTCGCGGGAAGCAAACAGGTCCACATGAGCTTCCCTGAATCGACTCCAGATTAGCCGGATTGTCTCGGGATGGAGTCACCATTCTCTGGCGAACGTGAGCTGTCGTGAGAGCGCATCAGCTGCACGATTGAGCTCCCCTGGAATGTGGACGGCACGCAACGATTTGAGCCGCGTCTGACTCCAGAGGAGGAGATGGTGGGCGAGCTGTGACATGCGGCGTGATCGTAGACCTCCCTGCCGGTTGATGTACGAGACAGCCGCAGTGTTGTCTGTGCGGACCAACACGTGCTTGCCTTGCAGCAGGGGCCGGAACTGCCGCAAGGCCAGATGCACTGCCAACAGCTCTAGGCAGTTGATGTGCCAAAGCAGCCGAGGCCCTGTCCAGAGCCCCGAGGCTGCCTGCCTGTTGCATGTAGCGCCCCAGCCCGTACTGGAGGCATCCGTCGTGACAACGACATGCCGGGACACTCGTCCTAAGGGCACCCCGGCCCATAGGAAAGCAAGGTCTGACCACGGGCTGAATAAGCGGCGACACATCGGCGTGATGGTCACCTCGGGACTCGGGAGTGTAGCCAGTGCTGAAGTGGTCTCATATGAAGCAACCCGAGCGGCGTGACTGCGGCTGTGGATGCCATATGCCCCAGGAGCCATTGAAAATGTTTCAGTGGTACCATCGTCCTGCCTCTGAAGGAAATCAGGCAGTCCAGCACTGACTTGTTGTTTTGTTTTCGGATTTGTCATTGTGTTTTCTGACTTGTTATAATGTTTTTGGGATTGTTGTTGGTGTTTTTCCTTTTTTGTTATCAACAATTTTTTTTTTTTTTTTTTTACAAACAACACAACATAATATCCAAAATAAAACAAAACAAAACAGCAGACACATACTCAACATCTCAAGGTTCAATCAAAAGGGAGGGAGAGAGGGAAGGATAACAAGAACACAAAAGTTACTCCTTTAAATAATCACGTATATTCAGTAAAAAACACTGCCAAGCCTCAATGGTTGAAGGCCTGGCCCCACCGACTCGCGCCGTTGTACATTCACATGAGACAATTTGCAGGAGGCTACGGATCCAATATGCCTCTCTACACATGTGTGGTGTAAACCAGTTCTGAATTATTGTCTTCTTCACAGCTGTAAAACCAGCAAACAACATTCTCTTTTGCATTGAACTAATACAGAGATCAGAATCATCATTAAGAAGACATAAACTTGGGTTAACAGACCAATCAATTCTCAGTAATGATGACAAAACCAGGTTTACATGTGTCCATAGACTGATGACGACAGGACATTCCCAAAACATATGCAGAAAAGTGCCTGATGATGTAGTGTTACATATATGGCAGTTCAAATTTGACTGCAGTTTCATTTTAAATCTTTTGTAAGGAGTTATGTATGCTCTATGAATGACTTTGAAGTGAATAAAACGATGAGCCAGATTTTTACATGTTAAGCTGAGATTAGACCACACTCTCTCCCAGTCGACAGATAAATTAAGATCAGATAATTCCCTATTCCAAATAGTTTTAATAGAAAGAGGTTTTGGATTGTTGTTGTGTTTTCTGAATTGTTATTTTGTTTTTTATATTTGCATTTGCGTTTGTAATTTGTTTTTTGTTTTTCAGAATTGTGATTTGTTTTGCACTTCTAGGACACCGTAGCTGAAGTATCTGTTGATTAACTATAATGAAGCAAATTCTAACAACTTACACAGTCTCAATTTTTTTAGAGTTTGTAGGCTACAGGAAACATAAACCCGATGGTAAACCACTTTCAAATAAGCTGTGAGGCACACCGGACGAGAACAGTTGTGTTCTCACGTTCAAGGCAACAGTAGGTCAAAATGTAATCACCGAATCTAATCACCTTAAACGCAAAAAGTTCACTTCAAGAATGAAAATAAGAGCTTCGTCGAGTTTTGCTGTAAAACCAACACACACACACACACACACACACACACACACACACACACACACACACACACACACACACACACACACACACACACACACACACACACACACACACACAATAATAAGGACAAGAAGAGCATAAACTTTATTCAGTCCACAGAAAAAAAAACCAAAAACAACGTAGCCTATTACTGAAAAAAGTATTCTTGTTTCTGAGTGGTGAAATCTCTTGAACCATCTCACCACAAGGAAAACGCGCCCAACTTACATAAAGGTGACGTCTGTCTTAATAGAAAAAAAATAGACAATATGAACGGATGCAGATAGAGTGAAGCTATGCTTTATTTCAGCTTGACCTGTAGCAGTAGGCATATGCTACCAATTCAATTATTAAAAGCTTTATAAAGCTCAAGCAAAAATCTACCCTGTAGAGAAATTGATTCCTAGCAATTATGTCAACCTTTCAAGCCATGAGCTTTAGGTTTTTAATCGATATGCTTCTGTTTAAACCATCAGTCCACATAATTTCAGTTTAATTAAACTGTTTAATAGCAGTTTAATTCAATTCAATAGCTGTTGTTGAATAGTGGAAAACAAAAAAAAATAAAGGTGGCATCAGACAAAAAAAGTGTATAAAACTGTAAATTAAATTCTGTTTATAATTGTACACATGCAAATGTGCTAGCACTGTTAATTTGTTTGTTTATAGGGGTCTTCCAACCAAAGCACAGTCAAGATTGTCTAGTGCACTCATTCAATCCCAGAATGCACTGCAATTATAAGTGTATAACCCATGTACATGTGCTTTAAAGGGACTAGTGCCACCTCCGGCTTGGTCTTTCGATTCCTTTGGCTCTGCCATGGACTGCCTTACTATGCCCACCTTTGCCCACCTTCCCTCACTTGGAAGTATACCATGATCCCTCCTGGATCTTTTCTGTTTTCTTGTTTATGCTGTAATTATTTGTGGCATTCTGCAGTCATATATATACAGTATATATATATATATATATATATATAAAATGAGTGCTAAATTCTGTGATGGTTGATTATCACTCTGTGGCCTATTCTCACCTTTCACCTATTTGTATTTTTGTTCTGCCTACACTCTAAAAAATGCTGGGTAAAATATGGACAAACCCAGCGGTTGGGTTATTGCCCAGAAGATTGGGTTAAACATTTAACCCAACTGTTGGTTGAAAACAACCCAGCATGTGTTCTGTCCAATATTTACCCAGCACTGGGGGTTGTATTTAACACAGCATTTTCTTGAGTGTAGCTTCTACTTATCTCTAAGATGTACCTGTTACTTCTTATACATACTGCACAATAGATGGGTTTTATTTAACTTACCTACCTGAACCTGAACTTTAACTGTGTATGTAATTGGTAATCACAGTCATGCAAATACAGTAAAAAAAGAGACAGTACTGCTTCACTGAGTGTTTTATTGTATGAAATACTGAACAGTATAAAATTATCATGTCTCTCATAAACCCTTGTGGCCTGAAATTAAAGATATACTTCACCCAAAAAAAAGAATATTCTGTCATCATTTACACACCCTGAAGTTGTTTCAAACCTGTATGAGGTTATCCTTATTGAGTGAAGTATCCCTTCTGAATTATCCCTTATCACTAAGTGCTTATGATTCGGTATGCCCTTTTATTAAAAAGTGACCTTGACCTGGTTTACCAGGTCACTGTTTCTCCAGTGTAGTCCAAGAATCCACCGTGCTGCTTCTCAGTAAGGCTGCCAATGACACGCAGCATCCCCTCCACACTTTCTTTTGGTTCAACTGTTGCCTGGTGAAAATAAAAACATGTATTTATTAGCATACTAACATGCAATATTAAAAATAAATATAGCTTTGAGCTGCAATTACAGCATAACCACACATACCAGTGCAAGGCTTGTTGTTGAATGGATTTGTGGGGTCATATCACTCTCAGCAAATAAAGGAAAACTAGTTTTAACACTGAGATTTATTTTGACCAGTAGGTGACGATATCATCAAATTTACATTATTCTCAGGGCAATGTGTCAGGAACACATAGAAAGTATCTCGTTAGCATGCAAAAGCATTATATATATATATATATATATATATATATATATAGTTTTTTTAATGCATGAAGCTTGAGTTAAGCTCAAAATATACTCAGATTGTAACAATTTCTGCCCATTTTGGCCAGTAACTTACTCATTTCATGATTACATACAAACTGTTTTGAATAACAAAATAATTTTAATACCATGACCAACTGACATGTCACAACGATATGACTAAAACTTCATAAAGAAGCAATGAAAGCCATGGTCTAAAGAAGGAGTGTTTGACAATGAAAGAAGTATGTTTTGAAAATGGTGGAAATTGAAAACACATGGTGCAACAGAGCATTACTTAAAAAATCAACATTCACCTCATCTCCACCCAGTTCAGTTTTCACCCATCCTGGGTGAAGCGCCATGCAGAGGATCTCATCTGCCTTAAACTCTTCAGCAGCTAACACAGTCAGCATGTTAAAACCTGCCTGATAGGTAAACATAACATTTGAGTTATACATCAGCTCATCGTGCCATCAATACTGTTTTAACAGGCATTGAATTGAGTTAGTGTTTATCTAGTGCCTTAGCATTACATTGGCTGTACCTTGCTTACTCCATATGGCAACGTTGGGAATTGGTTGTATATGGAAGGCATTCTGGTCATGGATCCCGCCACAGTGGAGATGTTGATGACAGCAGCTTTATTACTGGACATTCCTGGTGTCCCGCTGGCTTTTGCTGCCATTTGTAGATACGGTAGGTACTCCTACATAAAAGAAAGAGAAAGAATTCTGTATATAATTTTTACACATAAATGAGTGTAGTGTTAAAAATGACTCAAAAGACTCGGCTGTCTGGCAACTCATTTTACTATAGTAGAACTAGTCTAGAATAGCAGTTGACTGATTAAAAGAGGAATGATGTGATCCATTATTAAACACAGAAACAATGTGTCAACTAGTCAATGCAACCTGCCGTAATCAAAGTCATTACCGAGCGAGAAAGCAGTAGTTCACTTTAGTAATGTCACAGTAGTGGTGTTTGGGACTAGCTGATCTGATCAGTTTATTCTGGTACAGTGCTCTGAACCTTGCAAACTCTGGCACGTCCAGTGAGACGTTCTTCCCAAAAAAGAACTAATTTTATTATCCTGTATGTCCTGGTGACCCTAGCACATTTCATAATTTCAAGACATTCAAATATGTATGTATGTATATATATATATATTAACTCTTAATGATGCATAACATTACCCTAATGATTAATAAGGGTCCTATCACATTGGTGTTGAAGGTGTTTTTCATGTCTTCAACACGGCTGGTCTGAATTGTGCCATTTGCCACGATTCCAGCATTATTTACAAGCAGGTTCAAACCATTGTTTCCCAGAAGAGATCCCACTTTCTTGGCAGACTCTTTGACACTGGATGGATCATCAGCATCTAACAGTAACATAACAAACATCAGTCCTAAAGTATCAAGCAATGAAATGGTATTCAAATTTTAAATGCAAAAATAGGACACATGCACATTTACCAAGACGTATGATAGTTATAGCACTTGGATGTTTTTTCACCAGTTCTCTCAATGCCTTTATAAAGATAAAATGCATAATTAAACAAGGTACATTATAATTTCTCCCGATTTATTTCTGTTTGTGTTAGTAATTCATAACTCACCTCAGACTTCGGCCCGTCTGGGTTACGACAGGTAGCAAAGATATGCTGTTTGGGAAAACAGTTCTCAGAGAGTTGTTTAACAATTTCCAAGCCTAAACCTCGGTTAGCTCCAGTGATTAAGATTTTGCAAGCTTTCACTGCTGCCATGTTCTGCCAGGCTGCTTCTACTCTGTCTGCATTTAAAAAAGTGTTTTGCATGTAGGCTATGTAAAAGTATGTGTAACTCAATGCCACTACTACATTATGTAATATGCTGCAATTGAGTGTGTGGCAGAAAGATCGCCTCCCCCATATTTTAGCACCACCCCGTCACTTTAATCTACGCCCTTTACCAGAATCTTTGTTTGCACTGCGCCGATCCCAGAAGAGCAGAGTCATTTTTGTGACCACGCACGCGCAACATCTTTTCTGCTTTATTCTAAATGGCCAGGGCTGTCCTTTGTACATAACGACGGGCTCGGACCAGAAGACCAAATGAGTGCTAGTCATTCTTCTTATAACTTCTTTTGAATTGACGTAGCATTCTCAATTTAACTATTCTCAAATTAATTATTTTTATAAAGTTCGGTCCAAATTCAATAAAACACCATTACTAATCAATGGAGAGAGCTGAGCCGTCTCTCTTCTCGCATTCACTCGCAGGGAACTCACCGTGAGGACACCGCGCCCCACTTTTATTTTGAATAATCCAACCGGACATTTCATTCCCTCTTCTGGAGTGTCATGTTGTTTTATGTTGCATAAAGTCCTCTTGGAGGCCTGAGGCCATACCCACTGTGTCTGTCTGTCTTCAGAGGACAGCTCATAGATAGCTCATAATATAAACAACAGATGCAGACGGAGTAAAGGAATGCTGTCAATTCGATTATTAATAGTGACTGCCTGTGGAAAGTTGTAGCTTGAAATAAAAGTGCAGCAGCAGCTGTGCAAGGTCATACAGAAAACAAAAGACACGAGAGAAACACTTATAGGCTACTCAAAACTGAATTGCCTGGCATACTTATAAAACATCTGCACATCTCCTGTGTAGTCGCAGAACTGACATTTTTCAAAGACAACAATTCTGAGAGCACTGGTCAGAAGGGCCCTAGATTTTATTGGATAATAGAGTTCAACAGTAAAAAAAAAAAAATCCCATTAATTTTATCAACAGACATTTGGATTTCTAGCAATTATGTCAACCCAATTATGGAAAATTGGCAAGCTACAAACACGTTTGTCCAAAATGATCTTTGATGCCCTTATATAGTTTCATGTTTCAGACATTTTTAGTGTTATCCAGAAACAGGCTAATCAATATTATAGTGCACTTATTCAATCCCAGAATTCACTGCAATAAGAAGTACAACACGTGTGCATCTACTATATTTTCCTTGTAAATGTGGGGATAGAGGGTGGTTTTGGACTCAGTATACACAACATTTATTATAAAAAATTCTACAGTGTAAAAATATTTTTTAATGCTAACATTTATGCAATGCAAATCTTGAGGCTTTAAAATAATGTAAATCCACACTGTCAATCAGAAATGTGCAACTAGCCTAGATATGGTGCCATGTTTTGTTGTTTTGTCCACCACAACCAACTACCATTAAACAATGAACATGCTAGTTTATTTGGGTAAAGGTAAAGTTGCTGTTTTTGCTGGTTCTATTGATATTTTCTCTGCATTGTTGACTGTCGTTTCAGAGAATAATGCTACGCAGAACATGTTGAATCTAAACGACTCCGAGGCGGTCCATGTCACTGAATGTGTCAAGAACAAACAAGGCTTAAATTGCGCACATCAGTGACAACCTGGAGAAGCCATGAGGAACAGCAGTACCGTTATCAGCCTCATGGTGGTGACCTCGGCCAAGTGAAGCACTGCAATAGCAGGACTATATTGTGGATTAGGCCAGGGTTCTCCAAAGCCTCAGGCCCAAACTGACCTCTGACTCAAATATAGTTAAACTTGACAGTAATAAAGTGTAAATGTTGGAAATTGTTCTTGACCTCAAATGTGTGTCACTTTTCATAAGAGATTTCTTTAAACTTAAATAAACTTAAACTTAAACCTGTGTTATGAGGGTCAAAGGCCTCTGTAATTTTTATAAAATAAATAAGTTTTATAAAAATAAATTTAGAATTTGTCTGCAAAACAGCCAAAAGTTTTGAGAAACAGAAATAGTCAAGTGTGTCCAGACTTTCCGCTGTAGTGTATTTTAATGAAAAAACATTCATAACACTGAGTCATCAAACTGAAACTTTATGACTTTTCCATATTAGAACTGATTATAAACCAAAATTCAACTTTTCAAATGTCCTCAATAAACATTTACTTGTGTATTATCTTTTGGGTTTTCATAGACCCCCAACATGAACTGATGCAATGAATTTTTAAATGCTAAGATTCTCTGATTGGTATACACACTACAAGTACACTCCTGACAGTTGTTTATAGTCTAATTTGTAATGTTGTTTTTCTACAGCGTGTATTTGCAAGGGTAAAATTGGCCCCAAACAAAATTATTGTTACTAGAATGGATTAAAGTCATGGTGACAGTTTCAATAAATATCTCAACTGGGGAAAGTTTTAAGGAAAAATAGTGCTTTATTACTGAATCTAGATTTACTGTATCTCCTCCCCATGTCCGTCCTCACACATCCTGGGTGAATGGCGGTACAGAGGATCTCATCTGCCTTTAATTCCATAGCGGTATATACTGTCAAGCTCCAGTCATGTTGGTGTTGAAGGCATGGATCATGTCCTCAACAGTGGTGGTCAGCATGGATGTTGGTGGCAACGCTGCAGTGTTATTTACAAGCAAGTTCAAGCCGTTCTATCCCATTTGAGGACCCATTTTTATTTGACAGACTCTTTGATAATGCAAGGATAAGCAACATCTGATAGGTGCAGAACAAATATGCACTCTAAAAAATGCTGGGTCAAAACAATCCAATCGCTGGGTTTGTCCATATTTTACCCAGCATTTTTTAGAGTGTGGTGATATGCTATTTGTGAAGTCAAAAAAAAATCCATTTTAAAAGACAAATGCACATTTACCAAGGTGCTCAGTGCTGACAACAATGGCTGTCAACCAGCATGCCACTCTATAGTGCAGTTTATGGAGCAGAGTTGACTCCACACCCCACATACCGAACAAACACAGGATTCTATAAAGAATATTAATGCTTGGATGCTTTCCAAAAAGCTGTAATTTTTATATCAGATATACTGTGTCAGGGGTAAGAGTAGAGGTTAAAGATCGACAACGCCTGTACTGCAGCTTTGCAGACTGAAGCAAAGTCCATTTTAAGAAAAGTCAGTCCATGTCCCTGGGCAGCTGTTCTGTGTGTTGTGGCCTTAGCCTAGGCATTTTGACCTTCCAGCTCAACCGCAGACTAAGGCTATGCTACATGTGTTTCTGTTGCATTTTGATTCAAAAACTTATTTTGAAGTGTATTTGATTCCATTGCATCTGTATGCTTGAGTCCACAGTTTTACTTCCCAGTTTGATTGGTTTTCTAGTTTCAAGTATGCTCTTTTTTTGTTTTCATGCTTACAGATATACACATTTCCCTATATACACCCCCTCTGTATTTATTGCCCTGTGTTTTTTTGTTAGTCATTGCCTTAAATTTAAGCTGTGGTGTTTGTTATATTCATCTTGGATTTTCTTCAACATGTGGATTAATAAAACTACTTTTATATTATTTTCTATATGGATCCAAAACATAAAAATCTGGACTGCAGTTCCACAAGTACTAGTATGTTTATTTTTCTATAGTTCCATCATTCAGTTCTATATTCAAATCTATATTTACTGGCAGCTGAATGTTCTGTTAATTTTTTGAATTTCTGTTTCATATTTGTGCTTTATTACACAGCAGTTCGATTAGGTAAACTGTGGCATTCTGCAGTCATATTTGTGTAATGAGTGCTACATTCTGTGATGGTTGACCCTGGAAACTGATTTCCTGCATGGCTGTATTAGTTTAATGTCTTTCGTATGACTCTGAGGCCTCTTCTCACCTCTGATTGCTGCTTTTCACCTATATTATTTTTTGTTCGGCCTAGAACAAGAAATAATTTAGGTGTTACCTGTTATGCTCGTTATACAGTACATGCTGCACTACAGATACTTTTATTCAACTTCTTTACCTGATTAAACAATGTGTGGAATTGGTAAGTACAATCATTGCAGCATATTCAGTTAAAAAAAACAGACAGTACTGCTTTATTGATCAGACTGTTTTATTGTATAAAATGCTACAGTATATAATATCAAATTGTCATGTGTCAGCCACAAGCACTTGTGTCCTGAAATTAAGTGCTAAAGATTGAGTATACCCTTTTATGATAAATACATAAAATAGGGCAGTTTGGAGCTGGATCAGTCCTTTCACAACTATATGGGAGAGATTTTGTTCTGGTTTACCAGGTCACTGTTTCTCCAGTGTAGTCCAGGAATCCACCGTGCTGCTTCTCAGTAAGGCTGCCAATCACACGCAGCATCCCCTCCACACTTTCTTTTGGTTCAAGTGTTGCCTGGTGAAAATAAAAGCATGTATTTATTAGCATACTAACATGCAATATTAAAAATAAATATAGCTTCAAGCTGCAATTACAGCATAACCACACACACCAGTGCAAGGCATCTTTTAGAGTGGATTTGTATGGTCATATCAATCTCAGCGATTAAAGGAAAACTCATTTTAAGGCTATAAGTTGATTTCTGATTATTTACGGCTATTTAAGTTTTGACCAGTAGGTGACAATATCAAATTTACATTATTCTCAGGGCAATGTGTCAGCAATGCATAGAAAGTTTGTTAACATGCAAAAGCATTGCTGAAATAAAAAATGTCCTGTTTGGCATCTTCATCCTTCAGAATAGTGGAAATGTGTATACTGAACCTTATTGGTAACATTAAGCTTGAGTTTAGCTCAAAATATTCTCAGGTTTAAACTATTTCCATCCTCTTTGGCCAGTTGTGCTGCCACTCACTCAATTCATGATTACATGAACATTCTGAATAACAAAATGCTTTTAATATCATGACCAACTGCCATAATCACAATATGATACAACCAAAACTTAAGAAAGAAACACTTAAAGCTGTGATCTAAAAAAGTATGTTTGACAATGAAAGAAGTATGTTTTGAAAATGGTGGAAATCGAAAACACATGGTGCAACAGAGCATTACTTAAAAAAAAAATCAACATTCACCTCATCTCCACCCAGTTCAGTTTTCACCCATCCTGGGTGAAGCGCCATGCAGAGGATCTCATCTGCCTTAAACTCTTCAGCAGCTAACACAGTCAGCATGTTAAAACCTGCCTGATAGGTAAACATAACATTTGAGTTATACATCAGCTCATCGTGCCATCAATACTGTTTTAACAGGCATTGAATTGAGTTAGGGTTTATCTAGTGCCTTAGCATTACATTGGCGTACCTTGCTCACTCCATATGGCAAATTCTGGCACATCCAGTGACAAGTTCTTCCCAAAAACAATCATTTTAATAACCTGTGTCCTGGTGACACAATAGTGAAAGCCCCTAGCCTGCAGGCCACAATGGCAAAGGACAAGCTGCTGATTTAGAGCTCTTAACGATGCTTTATACATTACCCTAATGATTAATAAGGGCCCTATCACATTGGTGTTGAAGGTGTTTTTCATGTCTTCAACACGGCTGGTCTGAATGGTGCCATTTGCCACAATTCCAGCATTATTTACAAGCAGGTTCAAACCGTTGTTTCCCAGTAGAGATCCCACTTTCTTGGCAGACTCTTTGACACTGGATGGATCATCAGCATCTAACAGTAACATAACAAACATCAGTCCTAAAGTATCAAGCAATGAAATGGTATTCAAAAACCACAGAAAAATATCTTTGAAATTCTCTAATTCTCTTCCATTTCCAAGAAAATTTTAAATGCACCGAGTAGGACACATGCACATTTACCAAGACGTATGATAGTTATAACACTTGGATGCTTTCTCGCCAGTTCTCTCAATGCCTTTAGAAGATAAAATGCATAATTAAACAAAGCACATTATCATTTCTCCATTTTTTCACTATTTGTGTTAGCTATTCATAATTCACCTCAGACTTTGGCCCATCTGGGTCACGACAGGTTGTATAAATATGCTGTTTGGGACAAGAGTTCTCAGAGTTGCTTAACCATTTCTAAGTTAACCATTCCGGTTAACCCGGTGATCAAGATATTGCATGCTTTCACTGCTGCCGTGTTGTGTTAGTCAGCTTCTGGCACCTAATCTGCCCCACCTATGCTTTTTATACAACTCAAGTTAACTCCACACCCATACTGCACTGGGGTATTATGCTCATGCAGTATATATGACAGAGAAAATTATAAATTATATGATCAGAGGGTGAATAAAAAAAAAACAAGATGACAGTTTTGTATTCTATCAACACAAATCCTACAACGACTGCTTGTTATTACAACAATAATACACCTGGGTGGGACATAGTGGTTGTTTATTCAAATAAAGGTGAAGTCTCTGTGAAAACCTACATAGAAGACAAAAGAAATGAGTAACCCTCATATTTAAAGCATTGTTGCATGGCACGTTTATAAAAACATTTGCACAACTAGTGGAACAGTTCAACAGCTCTTGTTTTTGTAGCATTCAATGTCTAATACCCCTTTTTTCCTTTTGGGGAACACAAAAAAATAATTTTTAGCAAAATGCTCAAGCTGCTTAACCGGGAGCCAGTGCAAAGACTACTTGTCCTAGTCCCAATCAGGATCCTAATTTTGTACACATTGTAAACAATTTGTTTAGTGTGGATTCGGAAACATTGCAATAATGCAAGAAAAGACAAAGATGTTTCTTCTTCTTGCTGCTTTTTTGGTGTTCTGTTGTACAGATTTCAGGTATTTGTACTTGGCAACATTTGGTAGAATCATGGTTTCCTCTAATTCTTCCAGTGATTAAGGAATAGCCTCTTTCTTGGAACTTGACTGATTTTGTTCAAGCACAGTCCGTTTGAGGCCTGCCATGTTTTTTTTTAAAGAAGATCTTGATTCTTCTCTTCTTGCTGCCTTATTCATCATCTGCCAATATTCTGTTGGTTACTGGGACCCTTTCTGTTTCTTGACCTGGTTTTATAGCCTCTGGCTCCACAGGATCAGGCCCTGTAGCTTGGACCCTGGTTGGTCAACCCTAATTAAACACAAAGCTAATCACAGTCTTCAGGATTGCTAGAAACGTCCAGGCAGGTATTTGGAACTGGTTGGAGCTAAACTCTGCAGGATAGTTTGACAGAGTTTGACACGTGTCCTAGAGCAACCTTTTCACCTGTAGATCTGTAAATGCAACACATCAAAACGTGACTTTTATTTAAAACTGTCATTCACCGCTGAAACAGGAAATCTGTGAGAATAATGGAACGTGTGTTGGGGTGCTGTTTGCAGTTTAATTATAGTGAGTCATTCTCTCTGTTTACCAAAATATGAGTTCACAACAGTTAAAGAGAACAGTGTGTGAGCTGGTCAGATGCACAAGGTGCATTCAACTCTAAAAATATCCCTATTAATGTGTAGGCTGCGTACAGTATTTACATTTAAAAAAGGGGTCATGGTCTGGAAAACTAGATTTTTGGAAAAGGGTGCGTGGGTGAGATGTTTTGCTCAGTGTACTTGGTAACCTTTCGGTGAATTCACACATGGAAGCATGAGAGACAAGTCATCAGTTTGATTGATTTTATTATGCTCATGTGTTTGAATGGCACTGAATCAAGGCAAAAGTGCATTGTCAACACAGAGCTGCAGGACGGTACATTCTCACTCACTCCTGTACTTCATGGCAGGACGAACAAATCCTTGGTCTATACATGCATGTTCTTTAGCATGCATGCCAGCAACAGGATATTATACTGACAAATGACAAAAACAGCCTTGGCAAAGGCAGAAACATCTCAATAGAAGGGGGAATAAAACAAATAAACCCACAAACCCAAAGCTGAACAGATGATCTTATCAAAGCAAACATCAAACAGAGACTTAAGCCATTGTACAGAAAGAATTAAATTTTCTTTAAAAAGGATGACTTCAAAATATCATTGAAGACACAGAAGGCTTGTTTCTAAAGCCTCCTCTGAGAATAACCAACAGATGTTGCGGTAAAAGAATGAGAAAGATTGTGGATCATTCATTTGGTCCAATGGCCATTTAATAAGATCCTTTTTGGCAGCTTGCAAAGCAATATGCAAGTCCAGAGAGAGTTTGGGAAAAGAGAATGGTAGAAAACATTCACAAAACGTACAAGCACTGCCTTTCTGATACCGCTTGACGAATCCCAGGGTCCTCAGAGCGGCTGACAGACACTGAATGTACATGACAGAGAGCAACAGAGAACAAACCCCGTCCACGGACATTTGGCAGCATGTTCCTTTGGCAGTCCAAGTTAAGATTGGCAGTGCTGGCTATTCAACATATATTCACATGCACAGAGACTACACTCTTAAAAATAAAGGTGATTCAAAAGGTTCTTCAAGCGATGCCATAGAATAACCATTTTTTGGTTCCACAAAGAACCATTCAGTCAAAGGTTCTTTAAAGAACCATCTCTTGCTTACCTTTTTATAATCTGAAGAACCTTCTTTCACCACAAAGAACCTTCTGTGAAACAGAAAGGTTCTTCAGATGTTAAAGGTTCTTTATGGAACCATTTAGACAAAAAGGTTCTTCTATGGCATCGTGAAGCACCTTTATTTTTAAGAGTGTAATACAACTTACATCATAAATGCACTTACGTGGCCTCGGCTGTCTCGCATCAAAAATAATTTGACGCATAAATCAAATTTTTGTTTTTCTAAGTTTCTGAGTTTTTCAAAGGTCCATGCATTGGAAAGTCCTTTAGTAAGAAAATAAGGATTAGATTACACTGTAAAAAGTGATTTGTTGCTTAAATATACAAAAGTTTGGAATCCATTTGCACTGATGTGATTTAAAATTAATCTAGTATTTTCTTTGGAGAGCTTTATTATGTTAATTTAATTTAAAAACCTTGACTTTATGCAGTCATTTAAAAGATTCAACAGATATTGTTCATTTTGTATAATCTTGACAAATTAAAACGTGCCGTAAATATTTGATAAACTATTAGTATTTTAAAACTTTCAGTTGTTTTAATGTTCCCTGTTTGTTACCCAGTTGCTTTGTCTAAATTTGTCAATCATATATTTACATTTTCATCTTACTGTGTATCTAAAGTAAACCTTTATAATTATGTGTGTTTTTCCCTGGGAATCAAACCCATGAGAATTTCTTGACCTACATAAATACAACTTTTGGTGAAGAATGTGTTAAAAGAACTAGAAATTATGGATGTCTCGTGCCTTAAAGATAGCATTTTCATCTTGAAAAATCACTCTTGGTTTGTACAGACTCTTTTGTTTTATACACTGACAGCTTTTATCTTTTACATTTGATAGGATAATTTTAGATACATTAGATAAACTTTTAAGTTAAACATTCTACCTCCTGTTACTTACAGAAAAAAAAAAAAAAATTCCAGAAGTTTTGAATTTCCAGAAATTCTGACTTTTTTTCTCAGAATTGCGAGTTTATATCTTGCAATTCTGACTTTATAACACACAATTGCAAGTTTATATCTCACAATCTGTCAAAATTGTGAGATAGAAAGTTGCAATAACCGTTTAAAAAAAATATTCAGTGGCAGAAACGGCTTCCATAGTGACTTGTATTCCAAAATGAAACAAATATATTTAATTGTCATGAAAATAGTATCACAATTCAAAACGGTTCTAAAAAGCTTTGTTTTGTTTATGCAAAACATCCTTTTTTTTCTTCTAATTTTGGCATTTAATGTGACCAGGACAGGCTCTTGACGGTTTTTGTAAAAAGCATCCATTATTTGATTCAATGAAAGCTTAAAAAAAATCATGTTCTCTCAACAGTTTCAGTTGTATTGACTATTTAACATGGAAGCTGATTGAAGGCAACTAAAAGCTAGATCACTTTTTACAGTGTAGATTCAGCTCACAGTCCCATCTGCACAGGTAATCCTCTCTCTCTCTCTCAACCGTAAACACACACTCACGCACATATATATACAGTCGTGGTCAGAATTATCGGCAACCTTGGTAAATATGATCAAAGAAGGCTCTGAAAATAAACCTGCATTATTAATCCTTTTGATCTTTTATTTTTTTTTAAATCACAAAAATCTAACGTTTCATTGAACTAAAACAATTGAAAATGAGGGAAAATCTCATTGTGAAATAAATGTTTTTCTCAAATACACGTTGGACAGAATTATTGGCACCCCTAGAAATCCTTATGAGTAAAATATCTCTGAAATATATTCCCATTCATATTTACAATTTTGAGCACACCAGCGTGATTATGAACATGAAATTATCCAGCCATGGCTTCCTGTTTCACAGAAATATAAATAGGAGGGAAAACAAAGTCCAAATTCCCTTAATCATCCATCACAATGAGAAAAAACAAAGAATATATTTATGATGTGCAGCAAAAGATAATTGAGCTTCACAAATTAGTGAAGTGGCTTTAAGAAAAGAGCTAGAGCAGTGAAAATTCCCATTTCCACCATCAGGGCAATAATTAAGAATTTCCAATCAACATAAAATGTTATGAATCTGCCTGGAAGAGGACGTGTGTCTATATCGTCCTAATGCACGGTGAGGAGGAGAGTTTGAGTGGCCAAAGACTCTTCAAGGATCACAGCTGGAGAATTGTAGAGAAAGGTTGAGTTTGGGGTCAGAAAACCTTTAAAGAAAATTGTCAAACAGCACCTACTTCACCACATGTTTTTTGGGAGGGTTTCAAGAAAAATTCTCCTCACTCATCCAAAAACAATCTCCAGCATGTTCAGTTGTCAGACACGACTGGAACTTCAAATGGGACTGCCTTCTATGGTCAGATGAAACTAAAAAATGAGCTTTTTAGCAGCAAACACTCAAGATGGGTTTGGTTTGGTGAACACAGGGATAAAAAGTATCCCATGTGTATAATGAAATATACTGCTGTATTTTTATTGTTGTGGGCCTATATTTCTGCTGGAGGTCCTGGACATCTTGTTTAGATACATGGCATCATGGATTCTATCAAATACCAACAGATATAAAATCAATAAGTGACTGACTCTGTTAGAAATCTTATAATGGGCCATGTTTGGATATTCCAACCGGACAATAATCCAAACACAAACCTCAAAAACAACACAAAAATGGGTCATTGGTCACAAAACCAAGCTTCTGCTGGTCATTCCAATCCTCTGACCTGAACCCTGTAGAAGATGAGTGAGGTGAACTGAAGAGAAGCAGCACCGTCATGGAGCTGTGAATCTGAAGGATCTGGAGAGATTCTGGATGAAGGAATGGTCTCTGATCTCTTGTCAGGTGTTCTCTAACCTCATCAGGCATTATAGGAGAAAACTCAGAGCTGTTAAACTGGCAAATGGAGGTTTCAAAAAGTATTGAATAAAAGGGTGCAGTTAATTGTGTCCAATGTGTATTAGAGAAAAACATCTATTTCATAATGACATTTCCTCCCATTTTAAATTCTTATTCTCCAATGAAAGGTTAGATTTTTGTGATTTTTTTAAATAAAAGATCAAAAGGATTAACAATGCAGAATAATTTTCTCAGCCTTCTTTGATCATATTTACCAAGGGTGCCAAAAATTCTGACCACGACTGTAAGTATGTCCCCATGCTCTCGTGCTTCTGGTGGCCTGTGGTGATTGTGTTTATAGATGAGTGCTGTCCTGTGTGTCAAATCTGTGTCCCTCCGCTGGCCCTGCGCTGGGCTTGCGACCGCCGGCCTGGTTAGGCACTGGTGACAGAAGGTCTGGTCTGATCAGATACCTGCAGGAATGATCACATCCACTGTGCTCAGTTCAGATTTGTTGCATAAACAGCCACATGAGTGTTTCCTGAACAGAATACAATACTCTAACAAGCAGAAAAATACATAGCACACACAAATATTGAGTAAAACTTCATTTTTAATTATTCACGTTTGAGGCATCCCCAAAAAACACCTTAAGTGCTATCTTGTGATGTCATCGTACTCACACGATATCATGGAGCTCCAGGCGTGTGTCGGGTGAAGGGTTGATAAGAATATAAGACAGTCTGTTGCCCTGGTCCGTCGTCCCATCTGACACAAGAAGAGCAGGACAATATAAAGACTAGAAATTACAGTCTAAACATAAGATACCAACTATAAACATACAGAATCAGAACAGACGGCAAAATGTTTGAATGATTCATTTTGTAAATTGACCTGAAGGAAGTATCAAGTTCCTTGGTGTATCCAGAGAACATTATGATTATTATTATTAATGAAAATATATTTTATAATAATAATTATTATTGTTATATTGTTTTTTCTTTACTAGTACTGCTACATGGACACTACTGTTTAAAAGTTGATTTTCATATTTTAAAGTCTCTTATGCTCACCAAGACTGCATTTATTTGATCAAACATACAGTAATATTATGAAATATCATTAAAATGAAATAACATTTTTCTATTTGAATATATTTAAAAATGAAATTTATTCCTGTGATGCAAACCTGAATTATCAGCATCATTATCCTCCAGTCTTCAGTGTCACATGATCCTTCAGAAATCATTATAATATGCTTATTTGCTGCTTATGAAACCTTTCTTATGTTGAAAACAGTTGTGCTGCTTAATATTTTTGTGGAAATCAATCCTTTTTTTGCAGGATTTTATTGCTTTGATGAATAAAAAGTAAACAAAAAAGTCTTTAAATCTTCTGTAAGATTATAAATGTCTTGTCACTTTTGATAAAAACTGATTAAATATTTTATTCCTTGTGATATCAAGAGAAGAAAAGTTTTTTTTATCGTTTTTATTTTTACAACTTTCATTAGACATCGAATCTATTCAGCTATAACACTGTTTGATTTACATAGATATTAGATATGCAATTATATTTTTAGCTACAGTATATCACCCAGCGGTGTGCACACTCACTAAATCCAGATGGTGAGAGCCCCAGGTGCTTCATGCGTGTGCGGACCAAAGCGTTGAGCTCCTGTCTCTCGGAGCGGCGGAACAGGCTGAGTCTCTGCTGGCTGATGCGCTCGGCGGCACTCCCCACTCCCTTGGCCCCGCTGGAGCCCCGCCCACCTTTACGACTCAACCGCCGCGCCCACTGCATGCTCTTCCTCCTCAGGAGCGGGTGGTCCATGGCCTGTGATGATGAGGAGGAGGGAGGCTCGGACGACGTGGAGTTACGGTGACGACCGGAGCGGCAGAGCAGAGGCTCGCGGGGTTCGCGCGTATCCTCGTAGTCCTCAACTGTGATGGACACCTGAGACTGAGACAACCACACGGTGGACTCATTCCTCCACCGAAACGCATTGATAACAAAAAAATGACAGAAAGACGCACAAGCAGGTACCTCTGAGACGGGCAGTTTATGCGCCTCAGTGCGGTAGATGCCGATGGGAATGTCTCCTGTCGACGAGCACAGCTTCTGGTAGAGACGGCCGTAAGTGCGAATCCACAAATCCTCCTCTGTGATCTTCATCTACAAGGGACATCAGGGCAATTTCATCATCATCAATGTCCTCAATTTCATTATGACCACCATCATTATGGGCATAATTGTCCAGATGCAGTCTCGTTATGGATTGAGTGATTGCACTCACAGCACACAGGAAGCCAGATCCAGGCATGGAGTCGAGACCTAGCAGCAGTCTGGTGATGGAGATCATGTAGTCCTTCACAAAGGACTGAAACACACACAAAAGTCAGACACTAATGACTCTACAAGTATTTCAGTCATTCTGTGAAAATGTCAGTAGACTCTAGGAGGTCAGGCTCCATATTAGACTCCATAATAAATAAATGTGAGGAACAGTGTTCAATAGCTTTTGTTGAGTATAAGTGATGAGAATGGTAAGGAATTTAATTAAATTTCATGATTACATTTCCTTAACGATTTGAGGAAGTATCTCTTCAGATTGATTTAAACCCATTGACTCATGAGTTTGAGACAGAACTGCAAGACTTTTTAACTCATTCATTGGAAAAGCCACTCACAGGATTATTTGTAATAATGTATATATATACTGTATATATATATATATATATATATATATATGTAATAAATATTGTAAAAAATATTAGAAATATTGGTAAATTGGTAAGACAATGTGTTCAGAGTTATGATTAAATTTGAAATCTGAAAATTTCACATAATATGCATTTGATTTTGAACTCTATGCAGCTTCCGTACTACTTTCCAATGGAAATTGAATGACTTCCATTCTTTCATTTCTTGTAGATATTGAAAAAGCAGCTAAACTCATTCTATGACACTGTAACTTGACAGAATGCAGAAATGTGTTTGTATATTAATTGTAGCAGTGAATAATTTAAAATACAAAGCTGAACAATTATTAAAGCATGAATCACAATCACTCAGTATGACAATTCCTGAAATGGTTTCCCACACATCACATTTATCTTTGCATTTGGCCAGACAAAGTACGTGTGAAAGCATATGGTCTATAGTATTTATATGAATTTCACTATGTATTTACATAATGAAAGACAGAAAAAAACTGTAGTTTAGTCATGTGTGGATCACCTGCATTATAGTTACCTGATACAGCAGTGTGTCTAACATACTGACACTAAACACCTTCCCAGCTGCAAATGGTAATCTGAACATGAACACCAGGTTAGAGCCACTCTCTCTCTCTTTCTACAGCACAAATGGAGCAAAAGATGAGATATCAAGTCATTTTAGTCTGTTTAGAAAACATAAATGTGTTTTATATTGTATTGTATTCATGTCTCACTTTTTCCAGTTTGGAGAGAGCTAGAGAATAGTGGTCTTTCACTTTGAACTGCATGAAGCGCATGTTGGCCGGGTGGGTGAGTTCAGTTATGATACTGAGAGCTGGAAAAAGCCTTTGAGAAACAGTGAGGAGAGAGTGTCAAGTCCCCAAATGCCTCAAGCTGAATGACATACATGTGGAAGGACCTACCTGAAGAGCGTCTGAACATTAACAATGGTCTTGGCATCAGCCATGTAATCCTCCTCAGCGATCATGGAGCTCTCTTTGTCCACCACAACCATGGTGTCAGCAAACGTCACACCACAACGCAGAAGACTATCCAAACTGCACACACAGTGTTGAGGGATCAGTAAAATGACACAGACAGAGACACTTAAACTACAGTTAACAGAACTGAAGCAACCATTGAACTAATGAACAAAAACTAATATTTTGATAATACTTCATGAATGTAATGATACTTTGTGAAGGTATTCCTAGAGGCAAGAAATAATGAATGTTTTCAAACAGGTTTCCAAATTCATACCTTTCCTTAACCCTTACTCCTTAATCCTTTTTCTTAAGGCCCTGTTTACACTTGGTAAGTTGGTATTAAAAAGCATTTTGGTTGATCGGATCACAAGTAGATAAGGGGGACACATTCCATTACACTTGCTGTTTTAATCTGTCTCTTTTGTCCAATTTTGACCACTTTCCTGATTTCTTTGAGGGGAGAGTCAATGGGTGGGTATTTTTAGAGGCTTTTTCAGATCATTCAATCTAATATTGCGAAATAAGCTGGCCCACCCTGTTGGAAAAAACAGAATATGCTGGTTAGGTATGTATTGCAGCTGGTTTGAGCTGGTCCTTAGTTGGGTACAAGTACGACAGTCAGTGCCGATCCTAGACTTCTGGGGGCCCTACGCAAAACTTGGGGGGGGGGGGGGGGGATGAGAATGGATGAAACGCATCCGTCTCGAATCGCGCTCGAGAAACAGTATCTCTTCCGCGGCTCGTATAAGCTCTCTTTTTTTTTTTTAAATAAGAGCAAGAGACTGGACGACATTCACGTTACATGATTTGGCTGATTTTTACGAAGAGAGCGTGACAGCGCACCGCATTAAAATAAACGATCATTCATGTTTTCAGAACCGCTGGCCAAAATTAAAAACGAAACTAAAATTAAAACATCTTTGAGAGCAAGGGGGCCCCCTGGTGTTTCGGGGGCCCTATGCAGCGTGCGTATTCTGCGTATAGGGAGGATCGGCTCTGACGACAGTTAGCGGAAGCTAGAGATTACGGTTTACAAAGTTTTAAATATGAATATTATTCTTATACAAATGCATTGCTTTGCTTCAGAAGCCATTTGTTAACCCCCCTGGAGCCATGTGGAGTACTTTTTATGATGGATGGATGCACTTTTTTGGACTTCAAAATCTTGACCAGCATTCACTGCCATTATAAAGCTTGGAAGAGCCAGGACATTTTTTTAATATAACTCAGATTGTATAGGTTTGAAAGAAGAAAGTCATATACACGTAGGATGGCTTGAGAGTTAGTAAATCATGGGGTGATTTTCAATTTTGGGTAACTATCCCTTAACTAGCGTTTCAAGACTACATTCACTCTACATACATTCATACTACATAGAACATACTTTTTAAACAGTCACAAGGATTACCTACTCATAGAGAATGTGATTTCATAAGCAGCCAGTCACTAGTTTCTGAATGGATCAGTGTGTTTGAACAAATCAGCCGAATGAATGATTTAATGACTCACTCATAAAGACATTTGTCACCACCTACTGATGGTTACTGATGTAACCTACAGAACGTGTCGCTGAAAAAAAAAACTCACTAATGTCTGTCTGGAACAAACAAAGAAAATGGGCTGATACAAACAATAAAAATCTCCCAATGCTGTTGGACTGTTTATCGGCACTCAAACTCAATCACCAGAACTAAATGTTGTATAATACATACATGTGAACACCTTCATACAAGCTTCAAGCAAAGCTTCTCTTACTTGTCGATGGAGCCCACTGTGTAGAAAACCATAGGAAACCAGCAGATGGCCTCCAGGAAGTCTGCCTCAGGTCTAGCAAACAGCACAGAAAGAGACATTGAGAATCTGAGGTGATGCCTTGACAAAATCATGCAAAATGAATTAGCAAGGTCTCAGTTGTCTCTTTCCAAGTATTTTAAGAAACTGACCCAATGTCTATAAAAATCACACCACTTCGCCCTGCTCCAGGGCATCTAAATAATGAAATCCAGCTTGCAGCTGCTCCCCAGTGTACATCCAATTAGGAAAAAACAAGATGACTCAGAGTTTTATTACATTTGATTGCATTAAATGACAATGAATCTCCCCATATTCGTTTTCTGTTACAGGAGAATCGATGATGTTGTCATAATAAATACAAAGCAAAGGGTGGATAATATCTAAAGGCTCTACTCTTTCTTAATGTTTCTGTTTTTAGGACACTCACACATTCTCCAGTAGCAAAACGATGGGGTTGAGCTCCTTCCTGGGCCGGTAATACGCCCGCAGCGGAACGATGAAGTTATATAGGCCGTTTCCAGCGCTTTCTGCGGACACGATAATCAGTTTGTTTTTAAAGCCGTATGAGCGAGCGTCCTCGTAGGGCATATGATGACAAGCCTGAGAAGATAATCTGCTGTTAGGATGTTGTGCTGTGAGGGTGTAGCTGGTGAGCTTCTGTGAACTGTCATACATATAAAAGATTTGAAGAGAGGCAGACATTAACCTTATCCAGGCGCAGACAGCAAAATGGCATTTTCTCCTGCAGGAGGTGGCAGAGGGCGGGAGAGCTGCCGATGTATGGAGAATTTAGCGGGTAGCCTTTGACCCATCTGTGTGAGAAATACAAGAATAAACAGCTGTCTCAGACAAACATCTACACTATGGTTCAAAAGCTTGGGGTCAGTACAATTTTTTTATGTTTTTGAAACAAGTGTCTTATGCTCACCAAGGTTGCATTTATTTTAAACACAGTATAAACAGTAAATTGTAAAATATTATTAGAATTTAAAATAACTTTTTTCTATTGTAACATGATTTAAAATGTCTTTTATTCCTGTGATGCAAAGCTGTATTTTCAGCATCATTACTCCAGTCTTCAATGTCACATGATCCTTCAGAAATCATTCTAATATGTGATTTGCTGCACATTTATTTAAACAGTTTTTTTTAAAGAATTTTTTGTGGAAACGGCAATACAGCATTTATTTGAAATGTTGTTTTGTAACATCATAAATGTCTTTACTGTCAGTTTTGATCATGATTTAAATGTGTCAGTTTAATGTGTCTTTACTGAATAAAACTATTAATTTCTTCAAAACAAACAAACAAACAAACAAAAAACTTCTAAATGGTAGCACTGGAAATTCAGCGTTGCCATCACAGGAATAAATTTTAATTTGAAAACTTAAATTTTAAAATTTATTACTATAGAACAGTTATTCAAACTAACAATATTTCACGGTATTTCTGTTTTTACTGTGTTTTGATCAAATAAATTTAGCCTTGGTGAGCATTAAAAAAACTCCAAACTGTAGCGTATCTGCAATGTAATCAATACTTTCTACTTTTGAAATTCTGATGATTGATGTATAATCTATAAATAAAACTATAAATAACAAAAACAGCGGTTTGTTACACTTCAGTCAATTCCTGTCTGGTTGGCCAAAATAAGCTGCAAAGTGGACCAGACTTTATGCTAATAGTCAAACGCCTGGCTTCATGAGACTAATGAGGTCTAGACCAAAACCACATTTATGTGGTCTAGAGACCAGGACCTGGTCCTGCATGATCTAAGACTCACTCGCAGTGTGCTCCCCACCACTGGCCTTTCTGCTCTCCCCCCTCTTCCTCCTTCCCCTCCTCTCCTCCCTCGTCTTCCGATTGGTCCCCTAGCAGGTCAAATGTAGCGCTGTGCACCCCATCAACCACCTCCAGGACGGGGGCGATGCTGTGTCTCCTCTCCTCCTCTGAGCCACTTATGGCGGGCAGCGCTAGAGTGTTACAGCCGCCCACTTCTGTCTTGGAGTCACTCCTGCTCACACTCCCGCTGCCCAGAGCCGGCGGGCCCGAGCCTTCTGGACTGCTGTCACTGGAGTCCTGCAGGTCTATGGCTACCGTGCCTGTTAGAGGACCAAAGACATTTAGAGGAAATCAAAACCTGACTCTATTAACTTTCTTATTGCACATTTCACATTTATTGTACATTATTAATCAGCACAGAATTATAAAAAAAAAAAATATGTCTTAATATTTAATGAAAATCTAATAACTTTCTCAGGAGGATAGAGTTTTAGAGAAAGGGAGTGTGGTTAAAAAATGGTATAAATTAGCAGATTGCCTCCAATCGCTTACAGCACCTTCAATCAAACTACTGAAGTTCAAGATACGGCAGAACTGAGTTCCAGTGCTTTTCACTAGATGGTGATATTGCACTAAAATGGGACTTTGTTAGCAGAAAGCCCTAGTGAAATTATGCGGGGAATTTAACAACTGTTTTTTTCTGAATTGCATTACTGCATTACATAGTATTTATGGAAATTATGAAAAAATAACAAGTAATTTGATTGAGAATCAGCACAGAATTATTTAAAAGGAAGTTTTTATACAGTCAGACAGTGAAAATAATTCCCTGATAATAATTATGATAACCACGATCACAATCAAACTCAATAAGAATAGAATTACATTTATATTTCTCAATATAATAATAATAATAATAATAATAAATGAATGACTTGGATTTAACTGAACCAAAGATACTGCCAAATAATATTTTAAACATTTTTCTAATAAAACGTCATTTTTATTTTTAGAACATTATTCTTAAACCTTAATAATAATAATAATAATAACAATAATAATAATGATAAATGATATGGACTTAATGGAACCAAAGATACTACCAAATAATATTTGAAACTTTTTTTTTTTTTTTAAATATTATTCTTAAACTTTAAATAATAATAATAATAATAATAATAATAATAATTGACTTGGACTTATATGAGATAAATATACTACCAAAGAATATTTTAATTTGTTTTTAAATATTTAAAACATTATTATTAAACCTTAAAGGAAATCATACATTTTACTGTATGATTTCAGATTCAGTGTGAATAAATTACATAAAAAAAAATAATAATAAAAATAAGAAAAATGTGGGCGGGACCTGGTTCAGTCCATTAGTTGATAATTGGACAGAGGCAGATATAAATGCGAACTTGCAGTTGTTTGTAAAAAAGGGGCAGAGTTTAGGCAGAAAAAAACAGATATTTCCATTTCATGCTGACTTTAATGTGTATGTGTAATAAGAAAAACAGACAATTACATTGTTATTCGCAATAATTTGCATGATAAATTAACAATTCGTAACAATTAACAAATCAATTGTCTGTTTTTCTTATTACACATACATCAGGCAAAGGTTTACGATTGAAATGAAAATGTGAGTTTACAGACTAACCCATGCTGGCTATAATACTGTGCACTGGTAGTCGAGTGAGGCCATGATAAATTGTCTGCGGGACCCCTCTGGAGCCAACCCCGGGGCCCCTGACTGGCTCTCTGTGGCCCCAGACAAAGGCTGAGTTCTCCTCCTTGGAGATGTTGATGTAGAAACAGGTGTCGGACGCTCCCATGATGTGGCAGGGTCCGGGGTTCAAGAGGATGTTGGCTGTGTCCATCCTGCGCACCCCGATCAGACACACGCCGTATCTGCCACAGCAGTT
Organism: Schizothorax lantsangensis; assembly: GCA_027422415.1. Taxonomy (NCBI): domain Eukaryota; kingdom Metazoa; phylum Chordata; class Actinopteri; order Cypriniformes; family Cyprinidae; genus Schizothorax; species Schizothorax lantsangensis. Next base: position 13,888,002 of record CM049840.1, read on the forward strand.
AACAGTGTTACTGTGTGTGTTTACTGGCATGAAAACATAGTGATTCACTGCATCTTTATCCAGACTTACTTCTTATGTGCATGAAAGGAGGCAAAAGTGAAACTCTTTCCCTGATATTCTCCAAAAAACTTGCTCTCTTCCAGCCGGATGTGGTGGACCTCATTGGCTGCACACCGCCGGTACGTGCGCTGCCATTGGTCGACGGAGCCAGCACCGCCTTCCCTAGATAGAGATGGATGACCTTTTAAAAATGTTTTCCTAAAGAATTAAGGGATAGTTCACACAAAACTGAAAATTCTGCCATCATTCTCTCAGCCTCAGGTCGTTTCAAACCCTTAAGACTTTCGTTCATCTTTGAAACATAAATGAGGATACATTTTTAATGAAACCTGAGAAGTTTCTGTCTTTTCACTGAAAGTCTCTTACAACAAAACTCTGAAGCTTAAAAAGTTCATATAACTGAATAACTGCAATTACATTTAATGCAATTTTACAGTAAAATACTGGTAAAGTTGTGGTTTTTAGAAGTGAAAAAGAACAAGTCATTGTATAATTTACAGTGAAAACCCATAAATCAACATTCCTAGAATTCCCTGCATGACACTTCACATTTGATGCTTTTTCTTTGAAATAACTGTCACAGATTTTTATTTTACAGTGTATAGAAAAGAGCAGAGTGGACATTCTTCCAAATTTCTTCCATTGTGCTCCACAAAATAAAGGAAATCATATATGAGGGTGAGTAAATGTTGACAGATTTTAATATTTTGGGTGAACTATTTCTTTGACATGTCCTTCACACGTATTCACAGCTTGCAGTTCAGCTTGGGAAAACACTGTCTCTTACAGATGGGCAGAGAAAATAAAAACCGCTTGATGTGTCTTTGACATCCCTGCGAATGGCTGGGAAGATGAAGGGGAGGTGAGAACCAGAGGGAGTGGAGGAGTGTTAAGATGGAGGAGGTGAAGAAACAAGGACGCATGACGCAGAGTTAAATTCACAGTTTATGGGATCTTTGCCGCTCTGTGTATCGATGTGTATGCGTCAATATTTTACAGTCAGTGGGTCTGACCTGTTAAGGGGCTGGAAGGCGCCTGCTCGCTGCTTGAAGGCCTCTGAAGATGCTGTTCTGATAATAAAAAATGTAACAGTTAAACACATGCTGATGGTTCAGCGAATGAGGACTCTGTAGATCTGTCCTTCATCTCGTCTACATGTATGCATGGAGCGGCACAAGCACTGTGTTTTATTTTAGGCATCATGTTTGTGTAAATATATTCAAAGAAGTGAAACAGAGTGCAGCATTCAGGTTCTGTAAGTAAAAACATCATACATTTCCTCCAAAGGGAAAATATTTTGAACGATAATGTATATAAACCTTTAAAAACAGATCTGTTATGAACTTCGAGGTTGTTAAAGGGATAGTTCACCCAAAAATGAAAATTCTGTCATTAATTACTCCCCCTCATGTCGTTCCAAACCTGTAAGACCTTTGTTCATCCTCAGAATACAAATTAAGATATCTTTAATGAAATCCAAGAGCTTTCTGACCCTGCATAGACAGCAGCGCAACTGACATGTTCAAGACCCAGAAAGGTAGTAAGGACGTTGTTAAAATAGTCCATGTGACATCAGTGGTTCAACCATAATTTTTTGGGCGAACTATCCTTTTAATCAATTATATATATTTTTGTTAAAATGTTTGCACTATGTAAACTTGGAATTGTAGAAAAAGTGGAATTTTTGATGAAAAACTACATTACCAAGGGTTCTGTGCAAAAACTTCCACCAATCAGAGAGCAATGAGCAATTTGTACCAAAGGGACTATGCTTGAAGCACTTCAAATGACTTACTTGAGTCTTTCTCAAGGACTCACAATAAGCTTAAAACATATTGTTTCTGTAGATATAATCAACAACTTTAAATGGATAGTTTTATATGTCACCATCTTTTTTCATTTGATTGTCATTCGCAATGCTTCATGGGATTGTAGTTCTTTCCCTCACTAAAGCCATTAAAGGGATAGTTCACCCAAAAATAAAAATTCTGTCATCATTTACTCACCCTCAAGTAGTTCCAAACCTGTATGAATGACTTTGTTCTGCCGAACACAAAGGAAGATATTTTGAATAAAGTTTGTAACCAGGCTGTTTTGGGGCACCATTGACTTCCATAGTAGGAAAAAAAAAATACTATGGAAGTCAATGGTGCCCCAGAACTGCTCTGTTTCCCACATTCTTCAGAATATCTTCCTTCGTGTTCAGCAGAACAAAGACATTCATACAGGTTTGGAACTACTTGAGGGTGAGTAAATGATGACATAATTTACATTTTTGGGTGAACTGTCCCTTTAAGTACAGTCTTGCATCTTTTTCAAACACTTCTTTGCTTCAGATAAAAGTTTGTATTGCTGTGATCCACCTCGTAGCTGGTTGGTTTGATCCAAGGCTTATAATACTTTGACAAAGACTGATTTTAAATTCCCTAATGGAAAAAATACTTCCAGAACCAGCATTGCTGAAAAAGTGGGCGGACATTAATGCATGCTACTCACATCCATTCTACATCATACTGTAAATGCCACATGTATTTTAACACCAGACAGAGGATGTTTTAGTGACACTGCCCTCAAAAATACATATTTCAGATGATAATGCACACAAATGTAGTTGGTCGCTAACAATTGATAAGCTAAAATCTGACTAGATGAAATGCTGTAGTCAAAAGTCTGGCTACTACTAGGGATGAATGAATATGAGAGGGATGTTTATACTCACTGTCCTCTAGAGGAGTGAATCAATAAGGTGATCAGGGTGGAGGTGGCAGGACACACACAGTTGAGGGCCAGCATGGCATACTTAAACTCTTCCTCACAAACCACATGGTCTGCAAAATAAACACATGGGAGAAATATTAATTCTCAGATTTCTTATCATGGAATGTGTTTTCATTATGGAGAAATGTTCAGTACAAGCTAAGCTCCACTGACATTTTATTAATTACCAGAGAAAATAATTTCTTTCTTCCCTAAGTTTGTTTAAGCATGCACAATGGTTGATGGGGCAGAAGGTTTTAAAAGCATAAATATGCAGCTTGTAATTTTGTTCCAAGAGCTTTCTGTGTGAAAATGTGTGTTATTTGAGCTGTATATAATGTATGAATTGCGGGTATACTTTCAAATCAGCCTCCATTTTATTGTGTATTCTAGTGCAATGACTTGCCCCATGGACATCCACTGAAAATGTATGACGAAAATTTCTATTCTTATTTATTAATTTCTGCACTTTATTTTTTTATTTTATTTTAAATCAATATACACACCTGTTTGGGTATGTGAGATTTTTTCCTGTTTCTGAAAGATGTCTCCTTTGGTTACCAAGGCAGCATTTATTTGATAAATACAGTAAACCCAGAAAAAAATCTGAAATATTATTACAATTTAAAATAACGGTTTTCTATTTGATCATAATTTAAATATAAATGTTTCCTGTAATGCAAAGCTGAGCAGTCATTATCGTGATCCTTCAGAAATCAATCACACAGTTGTGCTGCTTAATAGTTTTGTGGAAATCTTGATACATTTTTTTCCATGGATTCTTTAAAGAATAGAAAATTCAAAAGATTGAATTTATTTGAAATATAAATATTTTGTAACATTATAAATATTGCAACTTTTGATTTAATGTGTCCTTGCTGCATATAAGTTTTAATTTATTTCTAAATAAAATTAAATAAAACAAAGAAATAAAATTAAATAAAACAATAAAAAATAATAATAATAATAATAAAAAACCTGCTAATATAGAGAGGCAATCCCAGCAGAACATTAATTGAAACTCGCATCCCTCCTGATTAGTATTGCGGTAACACTTTAGAATAGGGAACTCTTATTCACTATTAACTACGACTTTTCCTCAATAAATCCCTAATTTGCTGCTTATTAATAGTTAGTAAGGTAGTTGTTAAGTTTAGGTATTGGTTAGGATTAGGGATGTAGAATAAGGCATTAATATGTGCTTAATTACTACTAATAAATGGCTAATATTCTAGTAATATGCATGCTAATAAGCAACTAGTCAAGAGACCCTAAAATAAAGTGTTACCAGTATTGCTAACCCATTTGCACATCTCAGTTCCCTGAATTTGATTTTAAAGACACCTATCACAGGGGTCAAAGCCTCTCAATGCCATTAACAGAGTGTGAAATAAGGCACCGCCTGAGATCTCATGCTCCTTTAACTCCCCTGCTCAAAACAGCTGCCCTCTTAAACGGCCTCCACACAGCTGAGTGAACACACATCAGCTTCAGACCTCGCTGCCATTTAAATGCCAGCCAATGTACCAGAAAAACACACAAAGACAGACAGTTTAGAACAAGTGAAAAAGCTGAGGGCATAAGAGGACATTTATTAATACCTAAGTGTACATATAGTAATGTTAAAAAATGAAATGAATGTTCATCCGGAGGAAAAATAGCAGGTACGGCACTAATGACTGTCTCACGGATGGAGCACAATTTTCATGTGGCTTGTTAGCGTTGAGTGAAAACACATTTACTAAATTTGCTAATTAGGAAAATGAGTCAATAAAACCGCATTAGCATTGAGGAAAATATTGACTCCAGAAATGCATTTCGGCTATGTTTATACCATTTACTTCAATTTAATTCAATACAGGCTTGGACCGAAATCAAAACATAATGGACAGAAAACCACTCTCAAAGCAAAAAAAGACATAGAAGACGGTCTTTTTTTGAATCGAATCCCAGGTAAACCGTTCAACCCGACTGCTCCTCTGAGGATTGTCTCTTTTGCGCTCTCTCTGGGCCTTACCAGTCCTTTTCCAATGGTCTATTTTTGGTTGTTTTGGAGATTTTCCTTTTTTTTTTTTAATTCATCAGAGGACATAGACATCACCTCTAGGCTAGGTAGCTTATTAAAAAACCTGTGTTCCACTCACGGCAGGCTTCTGATCGGAAATAAATGATAGGAGTGCTGACTGTTTCCTCATCCTGTTGTTTTCTGCTTCTTTGTTTAGTCTAATTGGAGGGAAGTGACAGAGTCATTATTGCTTTATTAGGGTGGATGTGTTAACCATGTATGCTCTGAATTTATTATGTTGCTCTAGTACAATGTTATTTTTCTCACAGGGTAGATTTAAGAAAATACCAACCATTTTTAGCATTGCACAAATGATGTGAAACATGTGCTGCATTTTTTTATATGAATAGTCTTTTATACAACAGGCCAGGAACAACTGACACAACCATAGCTGGATTTTACTGACATCTATTCAAACACGCTACTCACCCAAGGAGAGAAGAATGCTCCGATTGTTTGAATAACCCAAGTCAATTCAGAGAAATGCGTAGGCAAAGGCACGAAGAAGGATTGAAGGTAAAATTGTGAAATGAGGAAAATCACAAGGAGAGTAGGACTGATTGTTCTCTGTGGAACAATTTAGAAAACTTTCTGCTTTGAAGCTAACATTTTGTGTTATTTGACTAAACTAGGCTCGTTTTTTGTACTTTTTGTCTAGTATCTTTTGAATTACTTTTATAATAAAATAGTGGAGATTAGGCAGCAGTTTAATACTGATTTCAGAGATCATGATGTTGACTCGTGTCCACCTTCAACATTTACTTATTTTAATGAAATCTCCTTGTCTACCTTGGAATGCATTGTTGTACTTTCAAAATCTTCCTCCTGTCCTTCAGACTGCCTTCCTACTTGGTTTTTAAAAGCTGTATTTCATATGGTTGGTCCAGATATTTTAGCTATTATTAACTGTTCTTTCTCTTCAGGCATTTTTCCCTCATGTTTTAAACATGCCACTATTTATTCATTATTAAAGAAGGCTTATCTAGATCCTTCCAATTTAAGTCATTTTAGACCTATTTCTAAGCTTCCATTTCTATCAAAGATCTTAGAAAAAGTTGTGTCAATGCAACTGATTTCGTTTATGAATAATAATTTAATCTTTGAAAAATTTCAGTCTGGTTTCCGCTCCCAACATAGCACTGAAACTGCTCTGGTTAAGGTTGACCTACTGCTTGCAGCCGATGCTGGCTTGTACTCCATTTTAATCCTTGATCTTAGCTCAGCTTTTGACACAGTGGACCATAATGTCTTGATCAACCTTTTAAAAACTTATGTCGGTGTCAGAGATGTAGCTCTGGATTGGTTTATTTCTTATTTATCGAATAGATCTTTCTCCGTCGTGCTTGGAGATGCCTTCTCTTCTCGTGCTCCTTTATTTTGTGGGGTCCCTCAGGGATCTATTTTGGGTCCCCTTCTGTTTACTATTTACATGTTACCCCTGGGTCAAATTATGTGTAGTTTTGACATTGAGTTCCACTGCTATGCAGATGACATGCAATTGTATGTCCCGGTAAAGTCTGGTACTATTGATACATCCCATATTATGTCCTGTTGAAAAATTTTCTGCAGTTGAATGACTCCAAGTCAGAAGTGCTTATAATTACCCCGTGTGGCCCCAGTAGTGCTAGTATTAATAATCTCTCCTCGAGTCTGGGTGCCTTATCTAATAATGTTCGAAAAGAAGCTCACAACTTAGGTGGAATTTTTGACTCAGAACTGTCCTTTGATGTTCAGGTGGCTAAAGTGGTGCAGTCTTGTTTTGCACAACTGAGGCAACTAACGAAGATAAAAGTCATTCCTTTCTTTTGCAGATTTTGAAAAGGTCATTCATGCTTTTATCTCTTCTAGACTTGATTATTGTAATGCACATTATTCTGGTATTAGTAAGAGAAATCTCCAAAGATTGCAACTAATTCAAAATGCTGCTGCTAGGCTTTTCACACGTACTAAGAAAAGTGACCACATTACACCGATTCTTGCTGCTCTTCACTGGTTGCCTGTGAGTTTTAGAATTGATTTTAAGATTTTGTTGCTTGTTTTTAAAGCGTTGAAGGGTCAGGCTTCTGCCTATATTTGTGATTTATTAACTCCTTATGAGCCTGATCGTTGCTTGAGATCCTCCGGTAGGGCGCTATTAATGGTTCCAATGTTTTTTTTGAAAGGTGCTACTGTATATAAATAAATGTTTACTATCTAGTATTGTTTTGATAAGCATTATTTTGTCTATTAAATGTTTAATTATTGTTTTATGTTTTTATTATGGTACTGTTACTGAACATAAAATATTTATTTTCTTGTTTAATATTCTGGTTATTTAAATAGTATGGTTTTGATAGACATTTAATGATGTATTTGTTGTTTTCTATAGTATTTTTCTATAAATTAAAAATAAGTAAAAAGTGTTTCTTTTTTATTTTGTTTTGTCGGTAACACTTTATTTTAGGGTCTCATAAGGCTGCAGTCAGTAACTTTTTTTGGTTAAAAATGATCCGAAATCAATATTTGAGAAAGTACATAATCAGGCAGTGTTCAAAACTATCACCTAACTTTAGCCCAATTCACAACGGTTAGCTTATAATAATGTTTTCTAATTTGAGTGGTACGGGTAGGTTTTCGTGGGAAATTCGAGCATGGCACTGCGTCATTACGTCACGTCTGTAAACTAGAGGTCTTCTCGGGTCCTAAAATCCGTGCCCGACCCGAATCGACCCGAATCACTTCTTACCCGAACCCGACGTGCATAAATAATAATAAAAAAAGATAAACCCGACCCGAGACAGACCCCATGAAATTAGACCCGAGTCCGACCCGACCCGACTGCATTTATTTTCGAACCCGACTGGACCCGAACGTAAACGGCATTGACGTGTGCACAGCCTGCAGCCCTGCATCGGTCCGGAAAAGTCCTGTGGTCCTGCTGATTTGGCTGCTGCTCCATTACTTTCATTCAGTTTATTTACTTATTAGCCTATTACTTTATATTTTTGCCTGCCTGATGGATACATGTTATTTCTGAGTTTGGCTTTTAATTGTAATCAGTGGATTTGAAATATAAACGTGATAGTTTTATAAAAAATTAAATCGATAGGTTAATAAATCATGGATTTGCTAGTTTTGTCTGCAACGTTATTTACCTCATCTCCGGTGAAGGGCTTCTGCACACAAAAAAAAGAAAAGCCTTGCATTGACACGCAGCGTAATGAAGTGAGTGGATTTCCTGATGGATCTCATATCTATAAGATGGATTTCTGAGGTTACAAACGTGTTCCTTTTTTACGTGCGTTTCTCAAAAATGAACTTAACATGAACGCACAAGTAGGCTACGCATCCGGGAAAGTTTAAAAGAATTCGGGTCTTATCGGGTCCATTTGGGAAAAGCACATTTATTTTAATTACCCGAGACCCGAGCCTGCTAATACCGAACCCGACCCGTGTCCGAGGCACTCGTAGAAGTTTTGGACCCGAACCCACTCGGGTCTCGGGTCGGGTCTCAGGTTTTCGGATCCAAGTGGACCCGTGAAGACCTCTACTGTAAACATAAAGAAGTTTTACCGGCTAGTAGGCTTCGCATGTGAGGATCCTGCAGGTGACGGATCGTTTAGCCTTTTCTCACAGCAGCTAGAATAATAACAATTTATCATTTTGATGGCGGATTGTAATCCAGAAAGTATTATGTGTTTATGAAACATATGTGAATGAAATTAAATTATATTCCAGTTTTAAATGTGCTTCTGATTACAGATAGCCTGGGATTACACAATATTTGTATTTTAAAGAAAACCAGTTGGAAGGGAGCATAGTTTGCTTTTTGGGTTAAAATATTTTTTTAATATGAAATTTGAATGGCATGACAATTAGATATTAGACTGTACAGAAATTGAAATCTACACGCTAATACACACTATACTCATAGTCACGCAATGCTGATGTTGTTAACATTAATAATTTGAGAACAAAGTATAACAATGATAATACTTTGCACAGTTAGATGTGATATGAGATAACTGATCTTTAGATTAAATCACCATAGGTAGCGCGGTTTATTGTAATGATTTTTTCCTCAGTTGGGTCAGAACAAAATGGCAGACTTGTTACTTACTTGTTCAGATGGCAATATACGGTGAAAATTCTGATTTGGGTCATGTATTCCAAGACATAGTCTAGAATCTGTGATTGCGAAGTAAAGTAAATATCCACACCGGTGCAGTGACTGACAACTACACATTCACCTCAAAACATTAGATTCATCCGCGCTGGAGCCGTGCCAGAACACCGGATCACAACCCCACGCACGGAAGATAATTCCGCAAGAAACTGCAATTCCAGGTTTTCAAACAGAGATGGCGACAAAGAGGCAAAAGTTACGGACTGCAGCTTTAACTAGTTGCTTATTAGCATGCATATTAGTAGAATATTAGCCATTTATTAGTAGTAATTAAGCACATATTAATGCCTTTTTCTACATGACCTTAGTCTACATCCCTAATCCTACCCAATACCTAAACTTAACAACTACCTTACTAACTATTATTAAGCAGCAAATTAGGAATGTATTGAGGGAAAGGTCGTAGTTAATAGTGAATAAGTGTTCCCTATTCTACAGTGTTACCGTTTTGTCAAAGCATTGTTATTCACAAAATACTGTCTTGCTTGGCATTGTTTTATCTATATGTTGTTTATTTTTGTCTTTATTTATTTTCTTGCTATCTAAAGTTATTGACCTAATATTGTTTTGACAAACATTGCTTTATCTATAAATAAATAAATCAATGTCATTTTTTATTTTGTTGTTAATTTCTTCTTTATTTGGGGGTTAAATGGATGACAAATAAATATGAGTTGTACATATTGTGAACAGTTCTACTGAGCACAATATGTACGACTCATATTTATTTATTTATTTATGCCATGTGCAATACCCACTTATTTTTCTGCTCTTATAACTTTTAATGTAATCCATATTTATAATCCTGCACAAACAACACATCTTTGCACAACCACTGTCCCCTTTTTACTAATGTAAATATCAACTTGTACATATAGTTGTTTAAACTGTGTTAACTATATTTGTCTGCATCTACATTGTTTTTTTTGTATATATGTAAATTACCGTCATTTCCAATGCCACAACAATCACACCTGGCCAATAAACTGATTCTGATAATTGGTGTTAATCAATCATTAATAAGGCTTGTTCTTTTTTCTGTTTTGTCTTTAGGTTATTAATTAAACAATATCAGTTGTCTCACTGTCATTGTAACTTGATAAATAAATAAATAAATAAGGCTTGTTCTTTGAATTATTCTCCACGTCAGACTGAAGTATTGGAGGCAGCACTTGAAGACGCACATTCACTCATTAAGATCAAACGGTGAATTAAAGACCTCTGTTCCTCCTCATGCAGACCCTTTCTGCTCAACCACTTCATCTCCTCCTCCACCAACTCCCTCATTTCCAGCGGTCTCGGAAAGCACACGTTGACCTCGACTGAAGCGGGGCAGCGGCACAGCAGGCTAGAGCACTGTGATAATTGTGTTTCTAGATTCCTTTTTTTCTCTAAAGCTGCTGTTTTTGTCCCCGTTCGAGGAGTGCAGCAGTGAGAGATTACGCTCAATCTGTGAACCCCAGCAAGACGGTAACAACAGTGCCACTTCTCTACCATTAGCATTAATTAAAGCAGCATGCTGGTTATGTTTATGAATGACCTGGCTGTTGATATAGCCACACTAACACAGTGCAGAACTGGAAGAAGCAAAGCGGCCAGTTACTATTTCCAAACATGCCCACGGAGAGGAAAAGAAAATCAATTAACGCAGCAAAAGTTGAACAAAACAAACAGCGGTCCAGAAGTCCCAGAATAACCGTGTGAGATGTGAACGAAATGCTTTTCTCCTCAGACGAACCACTCTGTGAGCTTCTGTTACATTGATGCGAACATTAAGGTAACGATTAAGGTGTGATTAAGCTATTTGTAGAGCTGAAGTCAAGTCTCCAGTCGTACTCATTTATGCCACCCACTCAGTCACTTAGTGCATATATTCCAGGCAGTGTCACAATATGCATAGATAAACTGCATATTGATGCGTTCCGCCGAACTGTCAAGAAGCAAGCACTCTGTAAACCACCAAGACGCCATACCGCCCACAGGGGATAACCACCTCTGACTGATATGAAACATAAGTATATATATATATCACAAGTGTCATTTCAACCATAACTCTCAATAAAATAAGCACATTCTTATTCATAATCCTGCTGACATGTTGCACATAGAAGTGGATAAACATCTGACAAACGCATCAGAGGCATCATGCTTTTGGGAAAGTGTGTCCAGTGTTTTCAATAGATTGCTTAGATGGCTTCATATTTTCATTTTTTGGGTAAAGCATAAATTCCTTGATGATCTATATGGATTACTCCAAATTTTGATTTGCCAATATGCAAATGTATATATTTTGTTTTGCAAAAACTCTATATTTGTTAAAGGATCAACATATTTTGTAGATTTAATCACTTGATTAAAGATTTAAGCACTTGAGAAAAAGAAGCATGCTTAATTGTTAGAAAATCTATTAAAATTTATTAACTTACAGAAAGACACTTTTATGTTTCTTGCTATTTAAAAAAAATGCACATTGAAATACTGTAAAATTTAACTTTTACTTTAAAATACATTTTAAATCATTATGTTTTAACAATCTTTTGCCATGCTTTTAAAAAGTACTTATTTTGATGTGTTGACTAACATACTAAAGCATTTACTTGACTATAAATTTAACTTCAGTGTGTTAAATGATATTACATTTAAAGTTAATGTAAATGTACTAAACTGCAACTTCATCATTAGGGCGTTAACACTTCTCATTTACTTTGAATGGGTGATGCCAACTGAATTGTGGGTCTGTTGCATCACATCATTTGGATTGCTTGCAGCAGAAGTTGAAAAATTAACTTTTCAAGCACCAATCAGATTGCTTTTATGCAAATACCCTAGCGCAGATGCTAGCCAATCGCGTTCATGCAGCACCAGAAAAATGAATGGGACTGGCTGTTGTCACTATAATGGTTGAGCGTTGACGCAGACACCCCGTGTGAATGCACCATTACAAATGTGTAATTACAAATGAAGTACATGAAGTACAAGTTTCAATAAAAATGACATTAAAGTGTATTTTAGTTTACTATAAATGCTTGTCAGTAAATTCAACATCAATCATATTTCAAAGACAATAGAAGTAATTATAAAATTGCAGATGTACTTAAAGGTATATAAAATGAAAATTCTGCCATTACTTGCCGTACATGTCGTTCCAAACCCGTAAGACCTTCGTTCATCTTCGGAACACAAATGAAGATATTTTTGATGAATTCCGAGAGCTTTCTGACCCTCCAGTAGACAGCAAGGATACAACCACGGTCAACGTCCAGAAACGTAGCAAGGACATAGTTAAAATAACCCATGTGACATCGTTGTTTATGTTGTTTACGCTTTGATCTGAACACAAACAATGTTTCCGCGTGGTGCTGCTGACACAGAACAGCATACGTTGTTTACATTCAGTGGATATTCTCCAAAATGGCGCCAGGGTGAGGTCGGAGGAGATGAATTGTTGAATAAAGTCATTATTTTTGTTTTCTTTGTGCACAAAAAGTATTCTCGTAGCTTCGTAAAATTATGGTTGAACCACTGATGTCACATGGATTATTTTAATGATGTCCTTGCTATGTTTCTGGACCTTGATCATGTTAGGATCCTTGCTGTCTACTGGAGGGTCAGAAAGCTCTCGGGATCCATCAAAAATATTTTAATTTGTGTTCTGAAGATGAACGAAGGTCTTACGGGTTTGGACCAACGTGAGGGTGAGTAATTAATGACAGAAGTTTCATTTTTGGGTGAACTATCCCTTTAAGTCCTACTTAAGTTGGTCAAAAAAACACTCTGAAGTTCAGCTAATTGTATTTAATATAAATTTAAACTATAATTAATTTTTATGTAAGTGTCCCAAAACATTACATTCACTTTGCATTTAAGTCTATTTTTAATATCTCCATAAGTATAATAAAGTGCACTACTTTTTTACAAGGGCCATGTACCAGTCAAAAGATGCATCCAAAACAATTAATATTATTGAAACATTTGTGAATCAAGATGTCATTACACCAAAAATAAAGATGTATTTCGAATATATATATAGGTTTTTTGGGTCATGAATTACAGCGTCATGTCACTGACTGACAAGGCAGCAAGGAAATGAGTCATCGCTTCGTTCTCATTCTTCTCTGATGGGTGACCAGCAGCTCTGTGTTCGACTGACAGATTGTGTGTAATCTGTGGTTGATCTCTGGGTAAAGCTCAGTGACTCTGCAGCTGCCTCGGCCACTGACTCATCCTGTCCATTCCTCCTCCGCCTTCTCATTGACCCTAAAACCAGCGCCGCCACCACATGCTGGGCAGACCATCTTGCTCTCAGCATCCCAGCTGCAGGTAATGCAGCTCTATGGGCCATATAAATGAGGGTCTTCACATGAGAGAGCAATGCATCTTCTTCTTCTTCGCATTTTTCGAAGGCAGTGCCAGCTGCGATCTGGATCTCTAATCATTGCCTCACCGCACATCCTACTGCACCATGAAATTCTCCACATCATTTCCTGGTAATCTCCCTAAAATAACCCTCACACACACACCACAGCAATCCCACAAACAAATCGCCACACTTTAAAGGAAAACGCCACCGACTGCGAGGTCGAAGTGCTGCGAAATGCTCTTCCGCCACACATTATAGTTATCATTGTTTATCCGCTTAGAAAATCGCCACGTTTTATTTTGTGTCACCATACTTACTCGTGTAACTACTCATGTAACCGTCTTTAAATAGGGAAAACATGGAAGTGTTTGGTGGCTTCTAAATTCATCCCAGTTTGGATCCTATGGAATGAATGGTGCTAAGCTAAATGCTAGCATAGTGGTGCCGCGCGCTAGAGCGATTAAGTGCACGGACTGAGACTGGAGAGGTACATATCAACTCGTCTAAGTTGAGGGAAGAACATATTGGAATATGGAAAAAATGTGGCGTTTTCCTTTAAGGTCCTGCTCCTATACATGAGCATTATCTACTAGTCAACTAGCTACTAAGTTACAAGTAGCACTGCTATTTTTTTTAGTTAGTAACTCCCCAACACTCTAGTAAGGAGATCAATTGAATGAACACAGATCCTGTTGGTGTCCAAATGGAGAGGAACTGTGAAGGGAGAGGCTGGAGTGCAGCAGAAGCAGGTGGAGGGTGAAGAGAATGAATTTTCTTCACTTTTCCAACACAATTAAAGCTCAGCGGCTGATTGAGACAGCTGAAGTGAAGGCGGATGGGTACAGTTGCTTGTGACAATCCCTGCATTGTGCAAGAGAGCCTCACGGAGCTGGAGGTTTGAGTGCGCCACACACTATCCTCAGCCCAACAAGTGATGCTTGATTGGCTGGGCTGTTGAACATGAGAGGGGCTCGGACAGCCAAAAACAGCCTATGAGTCTGCCGGCAGCAGGGTTATTATAGTTTTGAATATTTTATCTTGTTTTGGGTTTTGGGTTTCAATTTCAGTTTAGTTTTAGTTTGTTTTAATAGTGCATCAATATTTTGTATTTTGCTTGTATGCTTTATTTTTGTTTTCAGAACTGGTTTTTAATTAAAATCTTTTTAAATCAGCGTACAATGACTTTATCAGAAACTACTGCTTTTTTAGAAAATCTAATCTGAATACATCTTATTTATATGGTGTCACGAAAGACTAATCTTGTACTATTTAGACAAAAAAGAGAAAAGAGGAACATATGTCTTAAACTATGCTGAAATATCCGCCATTTTTAAGTACTGACAATTAACATTTCTCACATTAATCATTAGTAAAGCAGTTTGAGTGGTCAACTAATTCAAGCATTTTAAGTGGATATAAGAACTGTAATACAGTAATATGTACACTACTGTTGGGTCGGTAAGTCTCTTATGCTCACCAAGGCCACATTTATTTGATCACAAATATAGTAAAAACAGTAATATTTTGAAATATTATCACAATTTAAAATAACTGTTTTCTATTTGATTATTTTAAAAAGTATTTTATTCCTGTGATGCAAAGCTGAATTTTCAGCATCATTACTCCAGTCTTCAGTGTCACATGATCCTTCAGAAATCATTCTAATATGCTGATTTGCTGCTCAAGAAACATTTCTTATTATTATCAATGTTAAAATTTTTCTTATTATTTCTTATTATTATCAATGTTAAAATTTTTCTTATTATTTCTTATTATTATCAATGTTAATTTTTTTTGTCAGGATTCTTTGAAATTTCAAAAGAACACAATTTGTTTGAAATATTTTCTAACATTATTAATGCCTTTACTTTCACTTCACAATCTCACAATTACTTTTCAAAATCACAATTTAATTAACTGTTGCTGAATAAAAGTATAAAAAAAACTTACTGACCTCAAACCTTTGAACAATAGTGTTTTTATATGTTCACATGAGGATTTTTTTTTCTTCAAACCCCCACAACCCCTATTTTTATTTTATAAATATTTTTTCACTGCTAGGTTCTAGTCCATTTAATAGTTTTCGTTAATAATAACAACACTGGCCTCCACACTATAGCAGACATGGGGAATGGGAGGACCAGGAAAGTAAAAAGCATTATCCACATTTCCACAACTGAAGAGGGATATAAAGTGGGTTGAGTGTTGAAGGACACGGCTTCAGAGGGAAGGGGATTGGCTGATCGGCTGCCTCTCAACACACTCACACATGTACGAAGCGCATCAAATATCACACTCTCTACACCGGCATCCTGAGAGAAACACAATTTGCACACTGACCTGCGAACTTGATGTGGAACTTATTCTCGGGTTTGAGGATCTGCACGTAGAGAGGGCAGTTTGGGGCAAAATCCTTCACGGCCCAGGCCCTAAGAATGGTTTGATGGTCCTGTGACAAAGAAAAACAGAGAGAAAGAGAAGCACATGAACAGAAGTATACCATTAGTCACAATGTCTGCTCTTATGTACCAGCCATTACCCTCTTTAAAGAGAAATTAACATCTAAAGTGCCTGACAACTAGGTGAATCTCATTAAAACCTAGAGGTCACATTTCACCACAAAATCAGAATAAAAAAATCAGGAAATTATATTAAGCAAAAAGAAAATAAAGTCTATTTTCTAAACCATTAAGATATTTTTGTCAATGTAAAATGATTAAGCATATTTTCCACCACATTCCAGACATTTACTTTTGAGTGTTTCTTAATTATTCTCCAAAGATTATTGTTTCAATGTTTTTTTTTTAAATAATGTAAATGAGAATTCAAATGAGCTATGCTGTATTTATAATTTAAATGAGGCAATACATCAAATATCACATTTACATAATATATCTTCTATAATACAGTAATGAAATGCTTTTTATGTATTAAGGTAATTGCAGCTATATATGGGAGAAGGGAATTCATGCTACAAAGCAAAATTAGGCCTCCCTTTCTTAATGCTAAATATATTTCGTGTTTATTTCTTTTGATTTTGGGTTGAAATATGACCCTGATGTTTTCTTGACAGGTTTTGTGAGAGGCATCCAACTACCTTCTCAAACAACACTTAAAACTGCCTTCAGGATAAATCATTTCATGTTGAACTGTCAAAATGTGAGATCAGCAGGGAGAATGTCAAAGAGTGAAAGAGAAACGGGCTAATACTGGAGATGTTTGAAATTGCTGCTTCCTATTTTATGGATAGAAATGAGAGGGTTGAAATGCAGAATGGAAAAAAGGTGAGAAAATTGAGTTGGAGGGGACCATACAGCGGCAAAGCGGTCCACTTCAAATCGGTTGCTTAGGATAAAACAGGCCTCGGCATCATCCATCCTGCAGCCAATCACGATGAAAAGAGGCCAGAGAAACAGGGTCAGGTACCATAACAGGGGAAAAAGAGAGAAATACAGATGAGATAAACCGAGGAAGTAAAAGATGCAAGTGAGTTTCCATCTATCATCTGTGGCATACTATGAATTACCTCAAAACAACTTCAACTCATCAGAAAAAAAGGGAAGAGTTCTAGCTAATCAAAAAAGGTTAACCTGTTAGCGCTGCTATGCTAAGTTATCATGCTAAGCTGTTAGCTTGCTATCTGAAAAGATCATTAACATATTTCATGATTTTGACTAATACACAATTTTCTAATAGGCAACGAGTACTATAGAGAACAACAATTTAGTGGATACATTTATTATTATTTTTATTATTATTATTATTATTTTACTCAAGTGAGTTATCATTGAGTTGATTATGAAATAAATGTACTTTAAATACATAATAATACAACCCCAAATCAGAAAAAGTTGGGACAGTATGGAAAACGCAAATAAAAAAAGAAAGTAGTGATTTCTAAATTTACTTTGACTTGTATTTCATTGCAGACAATATGAACACAAAATATTTCATGTTTTGTCTGGTCAACTTCATGTCATTTGTAAATATACATCCTTTCCTGTCATTCAGACCTGCAACACATTCCAAAAAAGTTGGGACAGGAGCAATTTAGGGCTAGTAATGAGGTAAATTGGTTAAATAATGATGTGATTTGAAACAGGTGATGTCAACAGGTGATTGTAATTATGATTTGGTACAAAAGCAGCATCCAAGAAAGGTCTAGTCCTTTAGGAGCAAAGATGGGCCGAGGATCGCCAGTTTGCCAACAAATACGTGAGAAAATTATTGAAATGTTTAAAAACAATGTTCCTCAAAGAAAGATAGGAAGAGATTTGGATATTTCACCTTCAACAGTGCATAACATAATTAAAAGATTCAAGGAATCTGGAGGAATTTCAGTGCGTAAAGGACAAGGGCGCAAGCCTAAGCTGAACAACCGTGATCTCCGATCCCTCAGGCGCACTGCACAAGAATCGTCATTCATCATAAGCGATATCACCACATGGGCTCAGGACTACTTTGGCAAACCTTTGTCAAGTACCACAATATGTAGTTACATCCACAAATGCCAGTTAAAACTGTACTGTGCCAAAAGGAAGCCCTATGTTAACAGTGTCCAGAAGCGCCGTCGACTTCTCTGGGCTCGGAGGCATCTGGGATGGACCATCACACAGTGGAAACGTGTACTGTGGTCAGATGAATCAGTATTTCAGGTATTTTTTTGGGAGGAATGGACGCCGTGTGCTCCGGACCAAAGAAGAAAAGGATCATCCAGACTGTTACCAGCAACAAGTCCAAAAGCCAGGGTCTGTCATGGTATGGGGTTGTGTCAGTGCCCTTGGCAAAGGTAACTTGCACTTCTGTGATGGCACCATTAATGCTGAAAAGTACATAGAGATTTTGGAGCACAATATGCTGCCTTCAAGAAGACATCTTTTCCAGGGACGTCCATGCATATTTCAACAAGACAATGCAAAACCACATTCTGCACACATTACAAAGTCCTGGCTGCGGAGGAAGAGGGTACGGGTACTTGACTGGCCTGCCTGCAGTCCCGACCTGTCTCCAATAGAGAATGTGTGGCGCATTTTGAAGCGCAAAATGCGACAACGAAGACCCCGTACTGTTGCCCACCTTAAGACTTGTTTGCAGGAAGAATGGGACAAAATTACACCTGAAACACTTCATCACTTGGTGTCTTCAGTCCCTAAACGTCTTTTAAGTGTTGTGAAAAGGAATGGCAACATTACAAAGTGGTAAATGCTTTACTGTCCCAACTTTTTTTGGAATGTGTTGCAGGTCTGAATGACAGGAAAGGATGTATATTTACAAATGACATGAAGTTGACCAGACAAAACATGAAATATTTTGTGTTCATATTGTCTGCAATGAAATACAAGTCAAAGTAAATTTAGAAATCACTACTTTCTTTTTTTATTTGCGTTTTCCATACTGTCCCAACTTTTTCTGATTTGGGGTTGTACATAATAGATATTTAATCTAAAATATATTTAATCATACATAGGTGCATTAGTTAAACCTGGGATGTTTCACTCCCAGGTTTAACTATCACTTCATAAACTGCAGATTGGCGTATATGTACAGTTGGCTTCCATTACAAAAAGTTCATTTTAAGTAAAGGTCAAGTACATTTAAGTATACTTTATGTAGTAAAAATGGTAAAAATAATGAATACTATAGCTCAATACTTGGAACTATACTGGGCCACTTTTTAGTTTATGTAATTTTAAGTTTAACAATAGTAAACTTTCAGTACACAACTAGCTGATTATTTTTTTTCTCTTGCAATATTGTGAACTACACAACAACAGAACTTATAGGACTAATAATAGTGATTTAATCATTACTTCTATTGTCATTGTAATACAGTTAAAGTGTACTGCTGAATGTAAGGACAAGCATTTATGGTAAACTAATATTTACCATAATATTTGTAACAACACATCTTTAATGATGAAGTTTCAATTTATTGCATTTAAAATATATTAACTTTAAATGTAATATCGAATAACACACCACAGTTTAAGTCTAAGTGTAAGTAATTTTACATGCGCTTCAGTATTAGTCAACAATATCAAAACAGCTCTAAATCTTTAAATCATGATAAAATGCTATAAAACAATGATTTTAAATGTACTTTGAAGTAAATCTTTTAATTTGACATTATTAAATTGATTAAGTTATTAAGTTAAGTTATTACCTAAGTTATTTAATTAATATGATATTATCTGCAAATACAGTTTTTAAAAATGCCCTTTTTGATTTGAAGTACACTACAAGTGCACATTCAGTACAATTAAGCACACTTCCTTTTCGCTTCAGGTGGCTAGCATTGTTTATGTATTTACTCAGCAGGTCTTACTTTGCCCTCATTAGGTCCTGGTCTTTGAGAGCAGATCCCTGCAGGTAGATGACCCTCTGAGCCCATAGCGGGATATGCAGAACCCTTCGCACCTGGACGTCCATCTCAGCGGGACATAAGATGACCACAT
Source organism: Schizothorax lantsangensis (assembly GCA_027422415.1). NCBI lineage: Eukaryota > Metazoa > Chordata > Actinopteri > Cypriniformes > Cyprinidae > Schizothorax > Schizothorax lantsangensis. The sequence goes on from CM049840.1 coordinate 13,907,864, forward strand.
AGTAGTCCTGGACATGATGAGCTCAATTTAGTGAAAAACAGGGTCAGACAGACACTGCAAGCTACTGAAACCCAGATAATTCGCAAATAAATAGCTTGGTGAAATTAAATTGATGTTCAGTTAATCCTAGTACAAGAACCTCAGCTTCCAGCGCTCCTGAAGAGGATTAACTAGCGCACAGCAGGCTGTCTGAGTTAAAATTAGCATGAACGTACATACATTTACATGTGAGAGCATACATACGCACACACATACCCACCTGCAGTCTGGGGTGTGCGAAGAACTCGTTGAGAAAGTCCATGAGTAGGTCTATCTTGAGACAGCTGACACACAGCACTACGTGCTTCTCGGTCTGGGCACGATAGCGGCTGTAGTTCCCTCCGGACTTCTGTCGCTCCATCCACAAGAAAGCCAACTGCTCAAACTACGGGAAAACCAAGTGAACAAAGCTTCATTAAGATGGTTTTACAAAGAGGCATCCGACTACACATGGCTTCAGTTGGGTTATCAGACCTTTCTGTGAAATTAAATTATGTGGGCAAACTAAAAGGTGGCATGGACTCTGTATGTTCCTGTGGTCTCTGGCACCAAGACATTAGCAGCAAATCCTTTAAGTCCTACAAAGTGCGAGGTGGAGCCTCAATGGATTGCATTTGTTGGTCCAGCACACCCATAGATGCTCAATTGGATTGAGATTTGGGAAATTTGAAGGCCAAGGCAACACCTTGAACTCTTTAGGTAGGTGGTACGTGTCAAACTAACATCCACATGAATGCCAGGACTCAAGGTTTCCCAGAAGAACATTGTCCAGAGCAAAACACTGCCTTTGGCGACCTGCCTTCTTCACATAATGCATCTGCTGCCATCTCTTCCTCAGGTAAACAATGCACACCCACCCAGCCATCCACCTGATCTAAAAGAAAACATGATTCGTCAGACCTGGCAATCTTCTTCCATTGCTCTGTGGTCTAGTTCTGATACTCACATGCCTATTGTAGGCACTTTCGGCGCTGAATAGGGGCCATCATGGGCACTCTGACTGCTTTATGCAGCCCATATCAAATCAAATCAAATCAAATCACTTTTATTGTCACATCACCACAGCACGAGTGCCTTGGTGAGTGAAATTCTTGAGAGCGTGCTCCAGACAGTGCAAAAAAACAAAACAATTTACATATAGACAGTACATATTTACAGACTGTACAGAAGACAATGTGCAAAATACACATACACATACTGGAGCAAGTACACACAGTGTACTTATAAAGGACATACTTAGTTACCAATACACCGTATGTACACATTCTACATTATGTACACATCTATACATAGTAATATGTGAAGGTGCAACAGATTATACATTTACAACAGATTAGTTGTGCAATAGATAGTTGTGCAAAGGTGCAACAGATTATACATATGCAATGTCGTGGATGTGCATTGTATGGTATCCAGTGATAGCAGATAGGTTGTATTATTGCAGTGTGTGCGTGTAGTCCAGTAGAACGGTGTTAAAGTGCAGTGCATGGCATGTTGTGTGAGTGGGAGTTTGATGTAGGGTGAATTAGTTCTGACTGTTCATTAGCCTGATAGCCTGAGGGAAAAAGCTGTCCCTCAGTCGGCTAGTGCGGGATCGGATGCTGCGGAGACGTCTCCCCGAGGGCAGCAGAGAGAGCAGTCTGTGGGATGGATGGCTGGAGTCCTTGATGATCCTCCTGGCTTTCCTTATACACCGCCTGGTGTAGATGTCCTGGAGGGAGGGAAGCTCACCTCCAACAATGTGGCGGGCAGTTCGCACGACCTTTTGCAGAGCTTTGTGGTTGCCAGCGGTGCTGTTTCCAAACCAGGCGGTGATGCAGCCGGTCAGGATGCTCTCCACAGTGCAGGTGTAGAAGGATCTGAGGATGCTGGGGCTCATTCCAAACTTCCTCAGCCGTCTCAGGAAGAAGAGGTGCTGATGTGCCTTCTTCAGCACTGCGTCTGTGTGAGCAGACCATGTGAGAACCTCGGTGATGTGAACGCCGAGGAACTAAATGTGCAGCTAAATGTGTGTTCTGACACCTTTCTATCATGGCCAGTGTTAAGTTTTTCAGCAATTTGAGCTATAGTATCTCTTTCTGTGTGATTGGACCAGATGGGCTAGCCTTCGCTCCAAACACGCATCAATGAGCCTTGTTTGTCCTTCCTTGCACTATTTTTTGGTAGGTACAAACTACTACACACCTCCACCAGACTTGCCGTTTTGAAGATGCTCTGATCTAGTTGTAGCCATCACTAATTTGGCCCTTGTCAGAGTCCCTCAGATCTTTTCACTTGCCAATTTTCCTGCATACAACACATGGAATTCAAGAACTCATTGTTCACTTGCTGTCTAATATATCCCCCCTCCCCCTTTGCCATTGTAACGATATAATCAATGCTACTGATTTCACCTGTCAGTGGTTTTAAAGGGATAGTTCATCTGAAAATTCTGTCATTAATTACTCACCCTCATGTCGTGGTTCTCTCGTGAACGACGACTCGAAGACTGACACGGAAGAGAAGGAAATTGTTGAATAAAGTCGTTATTTAGTTTTTTTGCACACAAAAAGTATTCTCGTAGCTTCATAAAAATATGGTTGAACCACTGATGTCACATAGAACTATTTTAATGATGTCCTTACTACCTTTCTTTCTAGGTCTTGAACGTGGTAGTTGCATTGCAGTCTATGCAGGAGTCATATAAAGCTCTCGGATTTCATCAAAAATATCTTGATTTGTGTTCCGAAGATGAACGAGGGTCTTACAGGTTTGGAACGGGTTTGAGTAATTCATGACAGAATTTAATTTTTTGGGTGAACTATCTCTTTAATTTTGTGGCTGATCAGTGTATATTTGAAGAGTTCATTTGCAAAAACCGATAAACGCCACTTTAAAAAAATGCACATTATTCTCCACATATAGCGCGATCTGAACCCTAAACACATTTTGTCAAAAAAGCCGGTATTGTTCACTTTCAAGGCATCGCGAGTTCACGTTTTACTGCAGAAGTCGACAAGCGCTCTTGTTGTTTTTGAACAGAAGCGCCGATCCAAGTCGGAACAGAAGCAGAACGATTTTAGTGCAGATTAAGTGTCGCAGTGTTTATTTACACAAATTCCACCCACCAACGTGTGATTGGGCTAGTCAATATTACAAAGGACGGCTAATAGCTGTCAGCTCCAGTAGTGCAGATGGTAAAGCGTGTGTCATACTCATTTTGAAGCGAAGAATCCGCCTTTTGCCAAATTTTTTTTCCTTTTCAAATTACAAATTACATCAGAAAAGCATTTATTTTTTAATAAACATTAAGGAAATAATCAAAAAGTTGAAAATAAAATATAGGGTAGGGTTAGGGTAGGTGTAGGGAGGGCTTTATTGTCCCAATAAAGTGGCATCGATTTAATAATTTGAATTAAAATTAAAATTTACACTCACTCAATAAGTTATTATTGCATCGTATTGCAATACTGAGGTGCAGATAATTGACACTATTTGCAATAAGTAGTATAAATAGCAGAAAATCCTACTATTTTAACACAGTGTAAATAGAATCAATAGCTAATAAAATGCCTGCCTTAAGTGATTCTACAACGGGTTACATTTGAGAGATATTTAGTTAGAAAACACAGTAAATGAAGTCTCCTATAAGGTGATTAGTCTGATTAACATGACACACACACAAAGAGACATATACTCAAATTGAAGAAAGGTTTCTAGATTCTAGGTTTATGTTTATCATTGTCATATTATACATTTTGCGTTCTGCTCTTTCTATGTAGTTTTCATGTAGTTCATACAATAATATTTATTTATTTGAATCCCATGCTGAAAAAAATTAAATAAAAACCAGCACATAATTTGTAATGGTTTTACTGAAACTGTAATGGTGCCTGTTGGTCTCTACAGATCCTAATGTAATATGTCCCAATTAACACACTAAAGGTATCCATTATTTAATTGTTTTAATGGTTAAAAGTTGATAGTTTGTAATGTTTGTAATGGTATTTGTAGTGGAAATCATTAGAATTTCTGTGATGGTTTCTATTGTTTTTGTCAGCAGGGTCACCATGGGTTTTGTGATGTTATTTGCCATAAAGGATTGTTGCAATATTGTGAGATATAGCGACTGTTTGTACTGTAGTTGTGGTGGGCCTATTTGGGAGAAAATCCAGGGCCGTTTTTTACTCCCAGTCCGTCCCTGATCACATCCATAAATCTATGATCACAACAACAACAACGTTTGTCAGGCATCTACATTGTCTGAGGAGATTACAAAGATTAAAGTGTTAGTGTTTTTTTTTACTCTAAAACATGAAATGTGGAGTTATCTGCTTTTGCTATAAAACAAACTTTTAATATGTAAAAAAAAAACATTCTTTCAATGAACTTTAATTTTGTATATTGCCTGTATTTGTTTAGTTATATTACTTAATCAAAACAACCCAACTGCAGTTTGATTGATATTACTTGGAGTGAGCAATAAAAAAAACTTGCTTTCTGTTTATCGGTTTTTGCAAACGAACTCTTCATTTGTGACCCTGGACCACAAAACCAGTCTTAAGTAGCACGGGTATATTTGTAGCAATAGCCAAAAATACATTGTATGGGTCAAAATTATAGATTTTTCTTTTATGCCAAAAATAATTAGGACATTAAGTAAAGATCATGTTCCATGAAGATATTTTGTAAATTTCCTACTGTAAATATATCAAAACTTAATTTTTGGTTAGTAATATGCATTGCTAAGAACTTCATTTGGACAACTTTAAAGGTGATTTTCTTAATATTTTGATTTATTTGCACCCTCAGATTCCAGATTTTCAAAAAGTTGTATCTCAGCCAAATATTGTCCTATTAAGCTTTCAGGTGATGTATAAATCTCAATTTTGAAAAATGTACCCTTATGACTGGTTTTGTGGTCCAGGGTCACATTTATATTATTTGTCACCCCATATTTACACTCTACTTTTACTAGGGTATCTGCACTTTTACTCAAGCACTTGATTTCTGCACTTTGTTCACCACTGGTGTGTTATATTGGTGGTGATGTGGATCATGTTGGTTGTCTTGTGGATTGTGTGGGTGATATTGGCAGTGAGGTTCTTTTATGTGTTTCTGTGCAAAAGCGCTCAGACACGTGTAATAGGGGGTGTAAATGTCTGACAAAAGTGCTTTGCTCCACGGTATTGAGTACATAAAGGGATTCTCAGCTAAGATTCTAGGTGTTTTATTGCGAGTCGTGGGTAATGTCTGCTATTCAGTGGCTTTCAGGCAAAGGGTATTTGGGAATTGAGATTTGGCACTGTTTAATTGCAATAGAAAAGCTTCGAATAAAAAAACTCATTGCAATGTGTGCACAGGGAGCGATGGGATACGGCGGCTGCTGACAGTCTGTGTGTTGAGATGGCTCTCTGTGGGCCATGAGCCATACTGGAGATTTCCCCTGTCAGGCCAGAAACAAACACAGCCTCGGACGTAACGCTCGCGCACCAGCTGCGTGTGGGGGGCAGCAGTAAATGTCAGCTGGTATTTGTGGATGAAAAGAGTAGGAGGGCCTTGCTGGAGCCACTGCCATTTCCTGTGTGACGGAAACATACCAGCCTCCCAAAGAGGAAGCTGGCAGGGAAGCCCTCACATCACACATGAAAGACAAGCTCGCTCTCATCTCATTCTCTCCTCGGCCCCGCGGGAGGCTCGCGCTCACGCGTGAGCGAGTGTGTGCGAGACTTGTTTGGGTGAGTGTGTGTCAGTAATACAAGGTATATGTTGAAGTGGGATATGAAACGTGTATCATTAAAGCGCTGTGTACATAGAAGTGCATCTCAGCGTACGTCTGTGCGCTTGTGTGTCAGACTGTGAAAATCACCAGCTGTGACGCATCTCATGGGGCCTTATACACAAAGTGATTCGACTCAGTGCCTTTGTCATCATAACCACATAATATTTGCATAAAATGTCTGACAGTTGAAATTATGTGAAGCTGTGTGAAAGAACAATGCAGAACTACTGTTGAGGAAACTGAGTGAAGTCAAGATAAAATACTTTCTTACATTCACTAGGTTCTCTGTAAATGTTTCAGAGTAATTCACAAAATATACCTAAATTATGCACAGTTTCAAAACTCTTCATAAGAATTTGCAGAAATCTTAATGTGAATATCAAGTGGGACAGATTTATTGTATCAAGGTGACTTAAGTTTTGTGCTAGTATATGAATTTATAGTTTGATATGAATTACTGAATTTGGCAGTGTAAAATACAGCATATACAGTATAAATAATGTTTGCTGTATAAAATAGTATAATTAAATTAAATTGTTAAGTTGGTTTTGGAACAATCAGTAAATTCCAGGACAGGGACGAGAGTCTGAAATTAAAATGAGCTTGGGGCAAAAATAGAACCAAAATTCATTAAAGGGGTGGTTGACTGGTTTTTTTCTAGGCTTGATTGTGTTTATGGGGTGCAGTCTAGCATGTGTTCATGCTTGTTTTTTTTAAAAAACGCATTATTTTTCACATAATTTACCTTTATTCCACACCTCTCTGTCCCTTCTCTGACAAACGCCTCGATTTATTTCCTGGTTTTATGAAGCCCCTCCCTCGATGGGCTGAGATTGGTTAGCTGGCTCAGTGTGTTGTGATTGGCTAAACCGCCTCTAGAGCACATCTAAACGTCCCGCCCCTCGCCTCAGCAGCATGTGCTCCGGTTGAATTGTAAACAGTGGCGTTGTCTATAATGCTTATCAATTTGAGCCCGATTGAGACCCAGAGGATATTAGTGAAGAGGATCGTGCAGAACCTGTGCAAGCACGGCTCTTAATGGTATGTTTGGTTGTTGTTGTCTCATACTTTTAAATACGCTGCTATTTGTAAGTGCTACTGCTTCTGTTAGCTTTTAATATACGGTTTTATCCTGATTAAAGCTTTAATATAGCACAGCAACCGCACGCGTGTCCATTTATAATGCTTCTCATTGCTGTGTGAAAATAAGTGTATAATTGGAACAGTTTGTTGGAGCTGATCTGACGATCTGAATGAGAGAGAGAGAGAGAGAGAGAGAGAGAGAGAGAGAGAGATGCAGAGCAGGGCGACACGAGTAACAGTATTAAGAACTGCTGCTTTAATGATTTTGAAACTTGAGAATCCATTAGAATCGTTAGAAGACAGAATCGCGATTCATATGATAGATTTTTACGTGCATCCCTAGTTTTCTCTTCCTCTTCTCTAAAGCAGCGCCTCGCCCCCTTTGCTGCGTGTTCCCGGGGGCAGGGTTTATCTGGGTCTGTGACGTATCAGACCCGGGAAGTAACTCGCTGTAGTCCCTTACCTGTCGTTTTTGTAGGCATTAAACTGCCAGAATTTTAAAAGACGATATCTCCGTTTGCATTGAACTTTCAGCGCCGCAACTCTGCAGATATTGTTTATGCTCAAACAGCAACATTACACACTAACTAATGTTAAAAAAGTGAAATCGCAATCAACCACCCCTTTAAAAGAGCCTAAAAAAATTGAGATGTGGTGGCAAAATAGCTCCTTTATGAGTTTTTGTTTTTAATATTTATACAATTTCACACAAGTAATAGTGTTGTTTTTCCCAAATATCAGTACAATTGCAAATCTGATTTTATACAACAGTTTAATAAAAAAAGTCAGTTAACAAACTTAGATTTCTGAAATGTCACATAACCTGTTTTTGCTCTATTTCATCAATGACAGTAGTTTCAAACAAAGCATAAACACAATAACTGAATGAATCTGTGTTTTTAATGAATCGGGTGAGTGAATGATTCAATGACCCATTCATAAAAAAAATAATCTTAATTCGCAGAATGACTCAAAGACTCCTTAAGACTTTTTGGCTGCCTACTGTTTTAGTTTCATTTTTAAAATATAATTAAAAATGTCCATACTCAGAATTTTATATTTAAAACATTAATATCATAAGATTATTTATGCAATTATACATGCAGTGTAAAAGCATTTATGCCACTTCTGGCTTATTAATTATTCATAACTCTGAATTAAACAGTAAATACAGTGCAACGATGGATTGTGTTGATGCTGATTTAATTTGATAAGTAACAGCCCTATAATGTTTTATTATTCTAATTGAATTTATTGATTAAATGTAAAATTTATGCATTAATTAATTAATTATGCATTACTTTTGCCCCTATAAAAGTAAAAAAAAAGTGCCTTGAAATGTTAAAGTTAATTTCTATCACTGACAGTGACATAAAAGGAAGAGAGGAAAAGTGACTGTTTGTATTCATTATTACATGTTTACTCCAGTATTTCTCACTCGACCACAGTTGCTACTAACATCAGTTGCTCAATTTGTCAACATTGGTTGGCTAAAAATATCCAAATGAGTAAACTGCTGTCTTCCATGGGCTGCAACATGCCAAAAGATTGCTATGATTATTAATCTGTGTGTAACTTTTACACACAATATTGCCAGGTACTTTGTCTGGTTTTGATCCACAAATGAAAATAGTTTCAAACAAAGCCTAGCAGAAGCATTGCACATCACCAAGCAAAACACAATGGAGGTGTGCTGTTGCTCCTGAATGAATCAATGTTTTTCAGTGTTGAGTGAATAATTCAACGACTGACATTTAAGTACAGTAGTGACTTGTTTCGTTCCTGAGTCGTTCCTGAGAATTATTCAGTGACATATATGTATACATATGATGAAAAGTGTGATTGTCTGGGTGTGTTTTATTTACCTGTATTGGTAGAACTATAAGAGCCACACAGATCATGATGACAACCAGCAGCTGAGAGGGCCAGATCTGAGGTGTAACATCACCAAATCCCACCGTAGAGAAGGTGACAACACAGAAATACAGAGAGTCAAAGAGCGTCAGGTTGTTCCCTGCTCGTTCCAAGTGCTGAATACCACAAATACTGGAAAAGAGAGAGAAAAGAGACTAAGAACAGCTCAAATATGGATTTAAAGGCACAGTTCACCCAGAAATGAAACGTCTGTCATTATTTACTCACCTTCATGCTGTTTGATGTTATTTTAAAAGCTTTTTAGAGCATGACAGATGTGGTCACTAGAACCATTGTTTTCTGAATAATTTCTACTTGTGCCCCATGAAAAATGGATATGGTCCATTCGGGAATGGACATGGTGGGGAGTAAATAATCTCTAAATAAACTATTCCTTGAAAGGCTTTTCAGGTGGACAGGTTTGCAGGGATTTGCATGTGTATGGAAAGCCAGAGGGTTTATATCATCATATCAAACTGTGATAAACACGAGCCAAAACACAATAACTGTTGAGCCACGCGCAAAACAACATGATGCTAACCCTGTTTGTGTGTCTGTGTGAGGGTTATCTTTCAGTACAGCCAGTGTGTGTGTGTGTGTGTGTGTGTGTGTATATTTGCTCGGTGTTCAAAGGCCGGTTGAGTCAACATGCAGCTGTCAGTGGTGAAAAGGTCATTCATTCATTTCTCTCCCTTCTGTTTTACAAACGCACCGCTACCCTGCATATTCAGCACCTCCCTGCTATTTACCTCATGGAACAAAAGAACACACACAACATGGTGTTTAATTAATCAGCACTTTAGAAACATCATCCAGTCAACTACTGACCAGTCACACAGACTGGCCGCACCATCGCACTAGCTCCCATTCTGCAATGTACAACACAAAAAGGCCTTGTTCTACATTTTATGTCTACTTATAACATTTCTTGCACCAAAAGCACAATTTAGTTTTATGCAATCATTTTATGCTCTCTCACTGACCTACTGTAAATTGTCTGTTTTTGATACTGTACTTTTATAGTATCAGAAGTAAAATTTAGTCAATATTTTTTCACCTCATGTCCTTCCAAACCCATATGAAATTCTTTATTCTAAAGAACAATGTCAATGGGGACTAAATTAATCAACTTTGTCTTTTTTTATGTTCCACACCAAATAAAAACAAAGAAAGTCATACAGATAAATATATAAAATGTAAAATATTCAAAAATATAAAATAATAAAAGTATTTATATAAAATAAAGTTTGGGTCAATGAGAGATTTTTTTGTTTAGAAAGAAATGAATACTGTAATAATGTTTTCAGCAAATAAAGTTATTTCTATTTCATAAAGTAAATCCATTTCTATGTCAAATAAATGCTATTCTTTTTAACTTTCTATTCAACAAAGAATCCTGTCAAAATGTATCACGGGTGTTATAACAATATGACACAAATAAATTACTTACAAACCATTAACTATGACTTTTGCCTCAAGAAACACCTAATGTGCTGCTTATTAATAGTTAGTAAGGTAGTTGTTATGTTTGGGTATTGGGTAGGATTAGGGATGTAGAATATGCAGAATTCTGTGCTTTATAAGCTCTAATAAACAGCCAATATGTTCATAATAGGCATGCTAATAAGCAACTAGTTAATAGTGAGAATTGGTCCCTGAACTAACGTGTTACCTTAAATATCAATCCACAATATGAGGAAGGAATTTTCTTATTGTCAGAAATGAATGTAAGGCCCTGTTTTGTTTTTCTCTCACCAGGTGAAGATGAGGCAGAGCAGGGTGCTGATGAGGATGAGCACCTGGTTGAACATGGCCGAGTGTGTTCGCTGAATCGCTCTGTGCAAGTCATTCTGAAAACAACACGAAGGAGGAGAGAAACAGAGAGATAAAAGAAGGCAGGGATTAGAGACAGTGAGACGTTTAATAACACAGTACCATTGTGCTTGTACTTATGATAAAAATCCAAAAACAATCATCCAGAGCTCTGGCAAATTCGATAACCAGCAAGCTTTCAGCAGCAGATGACAGATACAATCAGCAAAATAAGGCATGAGGAGGAAGTGAGATAGAGAGGAAAATAAGAGCTTTGTGATGAAAGTGGATACACACTGACACAATTGCTCTGGAAGAAAGGATAGAAGATAGGCTTCATTTCTTACAATCATGTTCTCGAGAGCGTGTTTGGCCAGCCAGCAGTTCAGGAAAACAGGAATGAACAAGTTTCTGAGGGAGGGCAAAATCACCTGATTGGAAAGAAAAAACCTTCATTTCTTTCAATTCAAAGAGTTTTGTGGTAGAGCTATAATACACAATACAGCAAATCAGGAGCATTGCTGCACCGTTGATGAATCTTCAGCATCATGGCAAAACAATATACACATTTTAGTTATTTCTAGCGTATGTAAATGATGAAACACGACAGCTTTCTATTGCATTATTCTCACTGAATGCAAGCAACAATAAACATACAGCTCAGGTCAGTAATGAATCGCTCAGTTGGTGCAGTTCTTTTTAATGAATCAGTAAAAGCGGTCAGTCTATTCAAACAGGAGTTGTCAATCTGAATCATGAACTGAATCAGTCACTCATCAGCTCAATTTCTCACTGATTCAGCTTGAATTACTCACTCATAAACACTGGTAAAGACTGTTAGAAGAATGTAAACATTTTTAATTTACTGCAAGTAAAATTTTAATCAGTCTATACTGACTGTTTTTGTATGATGATGTGTAGTTAAATATCACCATTAGGGTTTCAGGGTTTGTTGTAATAATGGTAAATAATAAAACTGAATAATAATAATAATAATGCTGTCAGAAACTAAATAGCTTTTTGTTAACAATTCGTAAAAATATGATGTTTATTACAATTAATTTAGTGAAAAGTATAACTATTAATAAGCAGCAAATTAGGCGTTTATTGAGGCTAATGTTGTAGTTAATAGTTAGTTAACAGTGAGATTTGGACCTTAAAGTGGTCCATGGGGTCCATAAAAAAACCCATTGGCTTGTTGTACTCACAGTGATCACGAAAGGAACGGCGCTGATCATCTCCAGAACGAACGGAATGCGCAACACTAGCTCCCAAACGTTGCCCTGGAAACAAGGACACTCTTGTAAGGGTCAAGAAACAGTATTGTCTGTGTGACCTCTTAGATTAAAGGATAAAATGCTGCTTTGATTGGGTTTGATCCATTGAAAAACACCAGGGTTAAAGGTCACTATCCTAGCCCCCCTCAGAGATATGTTTCATTTATCGGTTGCGGTTGAGCCTCTGTGGCTGAATGAAGGTGTTAAACGTCTACTATATTTCACAAGCTGGATGTATCTATAGGTCTCACCCATGTGGGCCCTGCGTGGGTGAAGAGGCCTAGATGGTTTGGCAAGAAATCAATGCAGAACAAAGAGTGTGAGAGATGTGCTGATGCAGGTTGTGCTCCTCGGATGGGGATCAAGTGAGATGTAGGAGACTCTAAGAGATCCCCTCACTATTGGCGTCTGGAGGACAAACATGCCTCCTGTTTTCTCTATCCACTTAGTCCCTTCAAAACAGCTCAACGCAAACGATTGATTGTCACTGGCAAACTCTTCCTCTATCAATCGTTCTCTATCACTGTTGGAAAAAACAGGTCAAAACAGCTCATGGTGGTTAAGCTTGTGTTTGTAGCTTGCTTGTTGCTCATCTAAGATGATCTAAGACCAGCCTTTACCAGCTCAACAAAGATGATGAACCAGTCTGGACCAGCTAACTTTGAACATCTCAGAACCACATGGAACCAGCTGCTATCAGAAGCTGGTTTTAGATGGATAGTCCAGCAGGTTTCTACACCTTTTCTCCATCTCATTTCGTTTCTCAAATACCCTTTGAGAACTGCAGATCTATTATAACCAGGGTGAAGGAACAATCTAAAAAGTCGACGGGACATGATATTAAACATATCAGCTCTGCTCATGAATATTTATTACATGAGGTAGTATGAATTGATTTGCCGAAAAACAAAGGTTAGTAAATGAGGGCTATAATAGCATTCATGCTCACACATTGGTTCAGTCTTTTGTGTGGTGAGCTAGTTTTTTTTCTTTTTCTTTGGATTAAGCAATATAAATATCATGGTAATCTCATTATCGGTTGCAAGCTAAACATGCAAGATAAATATCACTCAGAACAGAATGTTATTGTGTGTAATTTCTAATAGCGCTGCGATTCTGTTGAAGTATGCAGAAAAGTGTCAATATATTATTTGATTGCGTGTATTAACGATGTAAAATGCTGGAAATATACAACAATTTAATTATCCATTTTAATATAAAAATGTTTAAAATCCTGTTTGCTTAGTTGTATTAAATGTGACCTTGTAGTATACTTCAAGTCTTAAAAGTATACATTTTATAAACTGTACTTACAGATAATATAATGTTAATGAAATAAAAGGCCACTTAAGTGTACTTAGAATGTTTAACACACTTAAGTACACTTTCATGCTTTAAAGTAGTACACTTATTTTGATGTGTTGACTATAATTACAATAATTATTATCCCAGGAGAAAGAAAAGTGCACTTTTTTCACGCACTAATTTAGTACTTAATATACGAAAAATTATTCTTTAGTACTTCTTAAGATAGCACATTTGAGTACACTTAGATGTTCTTAAGATTATCTTAAGAAGTGCTAAAGAATGTATAGTATAAGTACAAAATTAGTGCATGAAAATAGAGCACTTTAAAAAGCACTCTGAAGTTCAGCCAAATATCTAAGTTATATAAACTTATACTGTAATATATTTTAATTTCAGTGTATATACTTAAGTATATCCTTTTAAAGTAGACTTTTTTATTTCCTTAATAACTAATCTTTATTGAAGCATGCTAAAATGTAGGGATTTCATTTGCACTATGCTGTCATTGCACAACAAAAAGGAATGGATTTGGTGAAAAACGACTGGTTAGCAGCAGTTAGCGCCTGCTGGTAGAAATTGTAATTAACAAAGCCTGTTTCTTCTCTGACGTTCATTCAAAAGCAGACGTGTTTTCTGACTAAATGAAAGTCAGGCAGGGCTCTTAAAAGCTAAAATATGCTTGCAGCTAGCATTATAATGAACGGAAATGCTAACAGATACAGACAGCTCTCTCCAGGTATTATAGACCTCTTTGAAGCCAAGAGGGTCTCATAGCGTACTAGTGATAAATCCATGGGCACGTGTTGTTTGACTCACCTTGTAGCTGAGGTACACCAGCAACATGGTCTCTGAAAAACTGATGAATGCAACAAGCACCTGGAGAGAGGCGAAAATAGACAAACAGAGAGACAAAAAGGGACATAGATGAGAGAGAAGCAGAGGTTGTAATGGAAGAAACAGCAGGGCAGCGTGTTTCACACTTTCTGAGAATAAATGGCCAAACAGAGGGCAACACAACAATGGCAAATGTGTCTGTGTGTGTCTTTCAAACACAGGTGCTTTTATGTACCATGGGTTGATTTTTATTAAAGCTAACAGGTTTTTGTTACATGAAGGTCACAAAAAAATCCTGGAAAATGTCATTCATTTATTTCTGTTACTTTTATTTTCAAATTAGATTTTTTTACCCAACCATGACCCTTTTAAGTTTCAATCTTAAAATCTAAAACGAGACCTTAGTCCAAATGTGACTAACAATTATGAACAAAATTTTAATCAGAAAGAAAGAAAGAAAGAATAAATTAATGAATGAGTAGTAACACTTGAGTAGTACATAACACTACAATATGATTCCATTTGTTAACATTAGTTAACTGCATTAGTTATCATGAACTAAAAATTAAAAATATTTTAAAGCATTTATTAATCATAGTTCATGTTAGTTTCAACATTTACTAATACATTATTAAAATGTATCATTTATAACTTTATAAAATTATTAAAGTTGTATGTGTTCACATTATTTAATGAAACTGAGCTAACATAAATGAATTAATGAATTAAATTAAATTATTTATTTAATTATTATTTAATTAAATTATGAATTAATTAACGTTAACAAAAATTAATAATTAATAACAAATATGTTGCTCATTGTTAATGATAGTTAATCCACTAAGCAATTTTAACTAATGGGACATATTGTATTGTGTAACATCATAATAATAATAATAACAATAACAACAATAATAGTGCACTTGGTTATCTAGGACATGACAATGAGCTTGAGATTAAGACATAATATGAGACATGATGAGCAAAATAAATAAATAAACCAAGGTGCAAAAAAAAAGAAAAGAAAAATCAACAGAAATTTGGATTTATTTATTTATCCACTATAAAGAACCTTTTGTGGAATGGGACGGTTCCATGAATGGTAAAGGTTCTGTGTGGAACCAAAGATACCAATGATGACAAAATTGTTCTGTGATGTATGTACATCACATAATATTAAATAAAACAGCAAGAGTCTGAAAAGTGTTTTTAAAATAGGCCTATCTTTTTAAAACCCCAAAAGTGCCTGTAGAAGCAACCCCTGTGTATGTGAGTGTGTTTGTGAATGAGAGGGAAGATTTATTTGTTCTGACCTGAAGAGCCCAGAGTGGCAGAGGCCTGTTCACCCAAATAATGAGGGACCTGATGACAGGAAGCCATTATTATCACGAAATGAGATAAAGAATGAAAAGAAAATGACAAATTAGAGACACTCAGAT
The DNA here is from genome assembly GCA_027422415.1 of Schizothorax lantsangensis. Lineage (NCBI taxonomy): Eukaryota > Metazoa > Chordata > Actinopteri > Cypriniformes > Cyprinidae > Schizothorax > Schizothorax lantsangensis. The sequence goes on from CM049840.1 coordinate 13,923,331, forward strand.
CAAGAAGAGTGCGCATAATTGAACACAGTTTTTTTCTTCACACGTCAAACAAACACACCAATTCCAAAATCCAATCAATTTACAATGGCTGAGCAATAAACAGATTCAATGTAACATTTTTGTTACGAATAAAGAAATCAAAGCTGTGTGGTGTGTATTCTGCATTTAAGTAATGAGCACAGAGGCATTGTGTCAGACACACACACCATTAAACGCTTACAGACTACCGCCAGAATTTTTGATGTCTAATAAATGGCGAAAACCGAACCGCCTTGTTAAACATGTCACGGAGACTCCTGCTGCAGTGTCCTGAAGTCAATAAATCAATTCTACTGTGGGTATGAGACAAAAGGGCCTAACTGTAAACAACACCATACATTTCCAGCAAAAATGCAATTTAATTATACCCAGTTAGAGCATGTTGGATGTTTAATATATTGCTTAATTATAAAGAGTGGGATTCTAGACCAATCAGATTTAGTTGTGGGCAAGGCTACCCAGCCCACTATTAATTGCGTTTTATTTGCAATTAAATGAAAACCTATAATGGTTTAAATTTTTTATTAAATGCAATTAGCTAAATAACACACTACAGTTAAAATTAAAATCAATGTGCTTTAGTATGTTGGTAAATATATCAAAATAAGTACTTCTTTAAAGCATGAAAAAAATATAGTTAAAACAATTATTTAAAATGTACTTTTAAGTAAAACTTACAATTTGACATACATTTTTGACAAAATTGCGTACACTTGATTGGCTTTTTATTTCATAAATATTGTATTATCTGCAAGTACGGTTTTAAAACACATTCAATACAATTTAAGTGCACTTAATTTTCACAACGTTTAATATGAAATATCAAAAGAGATGAGCTTTGAAGTTCTATATACAAACCCGATAAACATCTTAAAAAGAGGAGATTCACAAACAAGACAAATTATTGCATTGATTTTCTGCAGATCTTTATTAAAATGGCCTGTGTTTCTGGCCCACGGCCACCATCTTCATTTCTCATGCAAGAGTCAAGAGCCTGGATACTTACCAGTCAAAATGGCTTCTGTTGTGGGCAGAGGCATTCTGTCTGAGACAGCCAGGACTGCAGGGGAAGCAAACACACACAGATAAGAGTTTTTATGCATGGCCTATCCAAAGGCACTTCAATCTTCTCCATATTGTTCTTCCAGATCTCACTTTCCCTTCGTCCACCCACACTCTCTCCCCGACACCACATGAACTCTTCTCTGAACTGAAAATAGATCCCACGGTTTTCACTTTTGACCATCCTTCTCCTTGCTGTCGTTCACTTGCATTTCTTTGGCATGAGCCCCACGATATGCTGTTCTTCTGCACTTTGGCAGAAAATAAGTTTTAACTTTTTTCATTTGCACTCAGAAATGCAACAGACTTTGACCTGTCTCTCTATCTCTTTGTCTATACTTGTCATCCTTCTTTACACTTCTAGTGAGAGTTGGTGATTTCCAGTGACATGAGTGAAAATCACTGCGGGTGATGTGACAAAGTTCAATTTTATGCAAATGAGCAGTGATGTAATGCAGTGACTACCAATAGAAGTGCAGACAGCCATTCAACTGATACAGCGAGCAGGAACACCTACTAGCTACTAGTAGTGTTCTTTATAAAGGTAACTCTGATGAAATATGTATAAAAAAACAATTAAGATGACAATACTCATGATTAATAATTGTAATTATATTTTTGTGCAAAATAACCATGATTAACCATTTAAACATTACAGTGCAGACCTACTGTTGTTGATAATAGACAATGGACTTTTTTGTGATATGGAGGTCTGCATAAGATCAATTTTTCAGTCCTTCTCTCACAAATTCTTTCCCATTCCTGCTAAAAATAAGATATTTCTTTATGCTCCCGGCCACAACTTTTACATTTTGTCCCACTCTCGCCTGCAAGATCCTGCTTTCCTGCTTTTTTCACCCGCACATGCACTCCGCAATTTTAAACTTCAGTTGCGTTGGGTTCTGCAGATCCCAGATGATCCGCACCTTTAGAATATGGCCAAGACAAGCTATTGTTAAAGACTGAATACCTTTGCTGCCTACTGAAACAACTTTCACGTCGAGTGCATGGAACAACGCTTATATGCTCAGTAGGGCTGGGACAATACATCGATGCACCACGAATCGAGAAATGATTCAGCATCGATTCTGAGATTTTCCGAATGCATCGCGATTCCTCTGGAATCGATTCTGAGCTTAGTTTTGAACATCAGATGGCGCTGCATGCTTTAGAAACAGCCGTACTCTGCTTGTTTCCAAATCCTTACACACACTTGAACCTAAAATAATAATTCATAAAATTAGAAAAGGTTGAAGTAAATTACAAGGGTGTTCAGAGTGGGCTGTGTTTACATTAATCTCGTGTCATGAAAGCATTCTGAGTCAAGCTGAAATTACAGACTCAGCCGAACGCACAAGCGCTCTTCTTCATGAGCATTTGAGTGTGTGGATAAAAACTAGATTAGAGCGTCATCTGCTGTTATAATCTAGGCTCAGAATCGATTCCAGAGGAATCGCGATGCATTCTGAAAATCTCAGAATCGATCCAGAATCGATGTATCGTCCCAGCCCTAATGCTCAGTGCCATGTGGCTGTCTCACCAGTCTCTCTCCTCCCGCGGGTCGTCTAGCAGGACTCGTACGATGTAGAGCAGGCAGCTCAGAACCTTCAGGAAGAAGTTGAAGAGTCGCACTCTCAAACCTGCAAACAAGAGCATAAGGCCGTCACCAATCAGCATTACAAAGAGCTTCACGAACAACAGAAACATGAAGCAGAGTAATCACGGACAGGACACGACAGCTAGAGAACAGCACATCAAACGCGCAGAAACAAGTACAAGACCAACCAATTACCCAGCACCAGCTCCACAGAGCCACTCACAGGGGTCAACAGCACTCCACGTGAAAGCAAAAACAAACTACCACCTCACAGGACATGGAAAGCCACAATTAGAGTCACCCCTCGGCCTGGGCGAGAACTCACTGGATCTTTGGTTTTTGATGAAGAACAGCTTCAGACGCTCCTTGAAAGTGTTTTCATTCACATAGAACTCTACCTGCACTCTAAAATGAATGATGATGTTTGGTTGGAGATAAACAAGAGATGGAGAGGAAGGGGGAAGGACAGATAATGATGACATGTGTGAGAGAGGAGGCAAGAAAGTTAGACTTATTGCCATTGCGGTAAAATAAAAAGCAATCCATTGAGAGCTACAAAGCGCTGTTGCTATATTGAAGTCTAATAGCTTTAGAAGGAAATTATGTTGCCTTTTGCGAACAAGGTGGCTGTAGTTGACCTCGCTATCTGCGCTGACTTAATCCAGAATTATAAACAACTTGCACAACGAGGGGGAGCGTAACTGGAGGAGCCGTAACTCTGGTGCTTTTTCATTTTGCTCCACAGTCTGCAACAAAAAAGAGATCTGGAACAGGGAGAAGAAGAGGAATATTCCAGCTCATGTTCAACCCGATGCCCGTCCAGCATCTGCAGCTGCACAATGCCAATCACCATAGGCAATCTTTTCGAAACACAAATGGAAATGTGTTTTCTTGCACTTACAAATGTTTACTAGATGGTTTAAAAGCAGAAATGGAAAGTGCGTGTTTTGGTAAAGCACTTAAGTGGATTCCTCAGTAAAAATGTTTGTTGTTTGAGCTGTAGAAATGTACAAATCAGTCTACTCAGAGCACTCTGAAGGGTGCGAGGCATTACTGTTGCACATGTACACATTTGAAACACCCTAGATTAATATAAATGCTGACTTTTTATTGAATTTGAATTAGACCTTAATAACTTTTCAGAAATATATTGTTGATTTGAATCATCAATTTAGTTGAGATTGAAATTCCAGTGATGTTTTATCATTAACTGTGGAACCAACATCAGATTGTTATATCAATTTTTTGTTTACTGTATAGTTGTAAAAATTGTTTACCAGCAAACAAAAATGAAATTATGTACACTAGATTTTAAATGGGCCTAAAATACCTCATGCTTTGACTATACATTGTATGCTTTGATTTCACATGATTATAGACAGTGCACTTCCATATCCCATGCATGCGTTATAATTGGTCAGATCACCGGTCAGTCAAACTCCCTGCAAAGGGTCAATTAAGAACATGGATGAAGTTCTCAGTTATGTATTTAAGTTGTGATTAACCAGAAGTAAAAGACACAACAGAGCTTTTTTCTGTATTGTGACATACTTCTGAGTGAAACCGATTATTGACATGGACTGGTTCAATCAATCGGTAGTTGAATGGATGGAGGCAGACCTGAATGCGAGCTTGTAGTTGAATGTAAGAAAATGTTCATTCATTTAGGCCAGAGAATAACTTCATCGACTGAGGTTTTATTTCTCCATTACTTAGTTGTGGTTTAAAAGACACTTAATATTCAGTAGTATCATTGATTTGTTAGCACTGATAACAAAACTTGAACTGAACTGAGCTGGATAATCACACTATTGTCTTCTATAGAGCTGCTTTACAGCTGAATCAACTTTTTTATAATTGACGAATTATGCAACATCAACACTGTTATTGAACTGAACTGAAACAACACTGAATTGACCGGAGCTGAATAACAGCACTATTGTATTGTTAGCGATGCTTTACAGCAGAATTGGAATTTGTCTTATATTTGATGACGTTTACATCTGTGACGGGGCTGACGAGACGTGAGACATGCGGATCCAAGTGCAAGCTTTTTATTACACAACATGGTCAATACAGGCAGGGTCGGGCAGTAGCAAACAGGTATGGCATGGGCAAGACACAAGAGTAGTCCTTAGGCAAGCGTGGGTCGGCGATCTTAATCCAGAGGGCTAGGCAGAGAGAATAATCCAGGAGCACGGGCAGGAATCAGAACACAAGAAATCTAACAGGGAAAACTGGGAAACGCTTGGTAAGGTAGCTAGGCTAAACAATACTCGGCAGAGAGCAAGAGAATGTCCAGAGTTTATATAGTGTGTGTGATTGGGTGATGGTGATGTGAGATTGTTCTCAGGTGTGTGCGTGATCAGTGCAAACAGCTGTGTTGGTGCAGTGGATGATGGGAAATGCAGTCCTTGAGTGATCTGTAACTGACTGTGTGGTGTGAAAGTCCATGTGGTGGGTGAGTGACCTCTAGTGGTTAATGAACAGAAGTTCATGGCCAGGATTTGTGACATAGCCCCCCCCCCAAGGAGCGGCTTCCAGACGCTCCTAGACAATCCTAGGTGGGCGGTGGAACGGAGGCGGAACAGGGGGAGGGACGGAGGGCCAGGTCCATGTGGAAGCCAGGGCGGAGAGGATGGAACTGGAGCCCACCAGGGCGGAGCAGAGGGAACTGAAGCCCCCCAGGGCGGAGCAGACGGACCTGGAGCCCACCAGGGCGGAGCGGACGGACCTGGAGCCCCCCAGGGTGGAGCAGACGGGACCAGAGCCCCCCAGGGCGGAACAGACGGGACCAGAGCCCCCCAGGGCGGAGCAGACGGACCTGGAGCCCACCAGGGCGGAGCGGATGGGACTGGAGCCCCCCAGGGCAGAGCAGACGGGACCAGATCCCCCCAGGGCGGAACAGACGGGACCAGATCCCCCCAGGGTGGAGCAGATGGGACCAGAGCCCCCCAGGGCGGAGCAGATGGACCTGGGGCCCACCAGGGTGGGGCAGACAGACCCGGAGCCCACCAGGGCGGAACAGACGGGACCAGAGACCACCGCAGGGAAGCAGACTGGGCAGGTAGCCATGACAGAACCTGCAAGCAGAGGAGAACAAGGACAAACAACACAGGGAGAGCGGAGACAGACAACACTGGGAGAACAGAGACAGACAACACAGGGAGAGCCTTTATGGTGTCAGGGGACGTGGCAAGGCTTGAGAGGAAATCCTCGGCAGTCTTCGTAGCCATGACAGGGCAGGACGGGGAATCACAGGCGGCCTCCATAGCCGTGACTGAGCAGGACAGGGAATCACAGGCGGTCTCCATAGCCGTGACTTGGCAGGACAGGGGATTGCAGATGGCTTCCATAGCCTTGACAGGACAGAGCGAGAGTTCATAGACGGCCTCCTTAGCCGTGACAGGACAGGGCGAGAGTTCACAGGCGGCCTTCCTAGCCATGACAGGACAGGGCGAGAGTTCATAGACGGCCTCCTTAGCTGTGACAGGACAGGGCGAGAGTTCACAGGTGGTGGCCTTCCTAGCCGTGACAGGACAGGGTGAGAGCTCACAGACGGCCTCCATAGCCGTGACAGGACAGTGTGAGAGCTCACAGACGGCCTCCATAGCCGTGACAGGACAGGGTGAGAGCTCACAGACGGCCTCCATAGCCGTGACAGGACAGGGTGAGAGCTCACAGACGGCCTTCCTAGCCGTGACAGGACAGGGTGAGAGCTCACAGACGGCCTCCATAGCCGTGACAGGACAGGGTGAGAGCTCATAGACGGCCTTCCTAGCCGTGACATGACAGGGTGAGAGTTCACAGACGGATACCACCGACACCTCTGGAGGTTCTGCAGCTAACGCCGCCACCTCTGGAGGTTCTACCGTGGTAACATGACCGGGTGAGAGTATATTGCTGGGCGCCACCACCTTGCAAGGGGCTGAGGCGAGCACCACCGCTTGGGGAGGTTCTGCAGCAGATGCCTTCCCCTGGGGCAGTACAGTGGTGGTGTATGTGGCCCAAATGCAACATAGTGCGATCCCCACCCTGGGAAGCGCTTCAGACAGGGTAATCAGTTCATGGACAGGAGGGTCAAAGTGAGTGGATTTGGGGATACCAGCAGTGCGTACAGACACCAGCGGTGCATCCCTCAAGCTGGATATCAACCGGAGAACTCGAAGGACTGACCTTAAATCTCTCGGTGTGACAGATTCTGGCAGTTCCGCTGAGACGTGAGGAGACTCTGGCAGTTCGGCTGAGACGTGACGAGACTCTGGCACTCTGGCTGGTCCGCTGGGACGTGGTCTGACTCTGGCTGGTCCGCTGGGACGTGGTCTGACTCTGGCTGGTCCGCTGGGACGTGGTCTGACTCTGGCTGGTCCGCTGGGACGTGGTCTGACTCTGGCTGGTCCGCTGGGACGTGGTCTGACTCTGGCTGGTCCGCTGGGACGTGGTCTGACTCTGGCTGGTCCGCTGGGACGTGGTCTGACTCTGGCTGGTCCGCTGGGACGTGGTCTGACTCTGGCTGGTCCGCTGGGACGTGGTCTGACTCTGGCTGGTCCGCTGGGACGTGGTCTGACTCTGGCTGGTCCGCTGGGACGTGGTCTGACTCTGGCTGGTCCGCTGGGACGTGGTCTGACTCTGGCTGGTCCGCTGGGACGTGGTCTGACTCTGGCTGGTCCGCTGGGACGTGGTCTGACTCTGGCTGGTCCGCTGGGACGTGGTCTGACTCTGGCTGGTCCGCTGGGACGTGGTCTGACTCTGGCTGGTCCGCTGGGACGTGGTCTGACTCTGGCTGGTCCGCTGGGACGTGGTCTGACTCTGGCTGGTCCGCTGGGACGTGGTCTGACTCTGGCTGTTGAGCTGAGGCGTGATGTGCCTCTGGCTGATGATCTGAGGCGTGTTGTGGATCTGGCTGTTGAGCTGAGGCGTGGTGTGGTTCTGGCTGATGAGCTGAAAGAGGGGTTGATTCCTGACGGTCAACGGTGACTTGGCTTGACTCGTGACGATCAACTGTGGCTTGGCTTGACTCGTGACGATCAACTGTGGCTTGGCTTGACTCGTGACGATCAACTGTGGCTTGGCTTGACCCTTTAACATAGGCTGTGACTTGACTTGGTTCTTCAACATCAGCGGCGACTTGACTTGGCTCTTTGACATCAGCTGGGACTTGACTTGGCTTGTGTTTGGCAGCAATGACGCTACGGGGTGTTGTTGTTGCCGCCATTTTGTGAGAGTGCTCTAGCGTGGCTGTGTTCAACCAATTGGGTGCGGTGTCTCGTTCCTCCGCGACTCCCACAGTGAACGTTGAACCAACCGTCAGTAGGGCATAGTCCAAAAACTGAGCGAGTGAAGCACGCGTACCCTCGCGTCTAAACTCAGATCTCATTGGTTGATGAATGCCATCGCAAAAAATCTCAATCAGAGTAATGTCCGGCAAATCTGAATAGTTTGCGATGGCTAAGAACTCTCTGATATGTTGCTCCAGTGATCGAGGACCTTGTTTAAGGGCAAACAGGATTCTTGTCGTTTCCATACCTTCTGAATGACCGTCTGAGAAGCTGCTGGATCCTAGTGGGCCGAGTATTCTGTGACGGGGCTGACGAGACGTGAGACATGCGGATCCAAGTGCAAGCTTTTTATTACACAACATGGTCAATACAGGCAGGGTCGGGCAGTAGCAAACAGGTATGGCATGGGCAAGACACAAGAGTAGTCCTTAGGCAAGCGTGGGTCGGCGATCTTAATCCAGAGGGCTAGGCAGAGAGAATAATCCAGGAGCACGGGCAGGAATCAGAACACAAGAAATCTAACAGGGAAAACTGGGAAACGCTTGGTAAGGTAGCTAGGCTAAACAATACTCGGCAGAGAGCAAGAGAATGTCCAGAGTTTATATAGTGTGTGTGATTGGGTGATGGTGATGTGAGATTGTTCTCAGGTGTGTGCGTGATCAGTGCAAACAGCTGTGTTGGTGCAGTGGATGATGGGAAATGCAGTCCTTGAGTGATCTGTAACTGACTGTGTGGTGTGAAAGTCCATGTGGTCGGTGAGTGACCTCTAGTGGTTAATGAACAGAAGTTCATGGCCAGGATTTGTGACAACATCACTGATTCTGTTACTTTTCTTTGAGGCTGCTTTCAAACAATCTATTGCATATGTGGATCGGATATTATGCCATCAGTCAAAGGTAATGTCGTAGGGCTGGGCGATAAATGATATCATGTCAAGATTGCGATAAAATTGTCGATAACGATGAGCTGGACATTTTTACTCTATATAGTTTAATTTAACAGTCTATCACTGCAGAAAGACAGCAGCCAGTCAGTGCATGTCTCTAATAAGTCGGCATGTTCTGCGTGTCTCTGTGTGAATGAATGACGCGGTTTCATCTGATACACAAACGCAAACTCATGTGACACTCGCTGTGTTGTCAACATCTGTGTTTTAATAAATGAGGACAACCTCCAGAGCTGCTCCGAGAGTCACTTCATCAGTTGTTTCATTTGTGAAAAACTACAGTCAAATACACACTGAAACTGAAAGTAAAACTAAAAGACCTTCACTACAACGTCAAAATAAAAGTCTGGTTTAAATTGAAGAAATTATGCAGAAATATATTACTGTGTACTAAAACATAATTCTTAAAGTAATAATAATATTATTTTTTTAGTAATATCATACAACCAAGGTACTTTTTCAGTAGTGTATACAGTTCTGTTCTGCAGCATCTTGCTTTAAAAATGTTTTGTTGTAAATTAATTTAATTTGATTATATTTTAAAAGAATGATCAAACTGTTAAAGTTGTATTAATTCATTTCACAAGACACCATGGTGATAAATTTGTAATGAATCATAAAACATATGATACATTTGTAATGAATCATAAAACACAGAATCCAGAAAAAAATAAAAATAAAATGGATTTCATGGGGCCCTAAATTAAAAGGTATCTTACTCTATGGAATTTATTCTCAAGATCTAAGAAACATATGGAAAGTATCTCCTTCCCCATTAGCGCTAAATGAATATCGCTATAAATATCAATATTGTATGATATAGAAAAAATATTGTGATAATATTTTTGGCCTTATTGCCTAGCCCTACATGTAATCGTTCAGTCTTTTGGTTATACTTCAATAAAGAGTGAAATATATTTTAAATGTTAATGCTGTATAGCTTTTATTGATACTTTTAATTATAGTTTTTTTATTAATATTTTGAATTACTTTTCATTTTTATATTTTCTGTTTTTATTTTCATTTTAGTTCAAGTTAAAAGTTTGTTTTAAAATAAAAAAGTTAAAAATAAAAAGTTTCTTTAGTTAACTATAATGACCACAGTGCATCAGAACAGGGATTTTTTTTTTAAATAATAAATTCCTATTATTTCCAATGGTGATGATTCTCATACATTCACATCACTGTAACATACGGAAAACAATATATATTTTAAATGTTGATGTTGAAATGTTTATGCTGCTAAACTTCCTTTCAAAGTCCCGGTTCATTTACACACATTGAAAGACAAGTCAATATGATCGTCTGTGGTAATTGACATCACGCCACAGTAGCTGTCCCCACACATTAAGCTGTAAATAACAATTATGTTCGTTTAAAGGTCACTCATGGGAGAATGTCACATACTGTATATAGAGTTTGTTGTTCTCCAGCACGTTTCAGTCCTTTTGCTCTGTTTTAATCACTTTTCCTCAGCTCCAACTACCCAGGGACTCATAAAGCGGCTTTAGCTATAGACCAGATCAGTGCGAGCCGGATCACTCCAGTCTTTTAAAGACTTTCCCACAGATCTCTGGAGCCAGCCTCATTACCACAGAGCTCAGCGTAATTGGATGGAAACACGGAGGGACACATAATATCCGGTGAGTCATGTCATAACAATGGGAATAAAGAACGAGAGGAGAGAACACAGGCCAAGCACATGTGTGATCTATCTGTCTCTCGCTCTCATATGTCGGGGAAATGCGATAATGCGAATTCACAGTCCATAAGGGGTCCCGGACCCCATGTGGTGGTCGACCCTAACATATCCTTTCCTCACAGCCAGAACCCCGCCAGACCATGCTGGGTGTTGCTATGGCGACAGAGAGCACCTTCGGGATTCCTAACACACACATAGTTGTAATAATCAAGTTTTGTGGGCGTGGAGGACTTGATTCATTCCCAGCTCCTTGAGAATAATGGCCTGTGCACATAGTCTTACCTACTGGAAGTGCAATGATTGCACCTCTGGTGAGAAATCCAGCATCACATCAATATGTGCGTCAAAAAAAAAAACTCTTGATGAAGCAAGTATCTTCATTCTGCCACTGTGATGGCCACTTTAACCATACTTTTCCTTTGTGTGTGTGTTGACGAGGATATTTATGTAAGCTTGACCAATGCCTAGAGAAAAAGATTATAGGACATACAATCTAAACAATCTTGAAAACACTTGAACATATTTTGTTATTTTTAGTAGTTTCTTTTAAAATGTCTATAAAGATTATTCATTTTTATTACAGTTTTTTTTTTACATCAAGTTAAACTAAATTAAAAATGAGAAATGTTACCTTAGCAGCTAGCTGAAATTTAAAAAAAAATTATATATATATATAAAAAATGTATCAAATATAGTGAAATCATAATAGTTTTCTTTTTTTTTCCCATTACAGTATTGCAACTTTATTGGGGGTAAATGGGCTTAATTGCTATGTAAACAAATGTTAAAAATTCAATTACTTTGATTTCATGGTTATTACAAATAAAACGGAAAAATCTGACTCAACGTTGTGTCTAATATTGGATATAGGTCAACATTCAGATGTTTACTTCATTGAATACTGGATTTCATGCAACCTCCTAGACTAATCTGTCTTTGTATCCAATGCACATGTTTATTATTTTAGAACGTTTTTTTTTTTTGTCGGGTTTCAGGTTTTCTCAATGAGATCAACAGTGAAAACTGTTTTTCAGACACTTCTATCTTTGGTGTACATATTCTGACCATTAAAGCCATAATGTATTCATTGCTAATTAGCTCTTAAGAGTAATTGGACCCGAGACCAGAGAAAGCACAGCAACATTGAATAAGCCTTTTAATGAACCAGTGATCCAGTGGCTAATATAATGTGACAGACACTTCATTAAATATACATCAAATCATGTAGTATTTATTGCCATTTCTCTAACAGACCATCCAGCAGAACAGCACATATAGAAATGAGTCTAATGCTGAATGTTTGTCATTCTCATGTATTTATCTGTTCTTTTGGTCATCTTGTTATTTGTTATTTTAATCAAAACCTTTGAATAACAGTATACCCTGACACAAATTGTGGCTAAACAATGGAAGATGCTGATATTATATATCATAATTATATATTTTATTTATATTCTCATACAACGCTTTCATTCAAATTTATAAATGTATAATTGTAGTAGAGTGTTGATGTATAGTAATATCTAAATACTTCAGTATTCTCAGTAATTTGTTTACAGATTTTTTTTTACCCCCCCCCCCAAAAAAAAACAAAAAAACACTGCAGTAATTTGGTAAGCATGGATGCTACGGTGCCCACTGGTGCTTTTCTCACAAAAACACTAAATCAAACATGAGTGTGAATATGAAATTAATAACAGCCAATTAAATGTAGCACACTGGGACTTTACACTTGCTCTCGGTGTACATTTAAATTTATGCATTTAGCAGACGCTTTTATCCAAAGTGACTTACATTGCATTCAAGTTACAGTTTTACATTTTATCAGCTCTTGCTCTCCCTGGGAATCGAACCCATGATCTTGGCGTTGCTAACGCCATGCTCTACCATTTGAGCTACAGGAAAGCCTGTAGATGTGCAAAAATCTCCTGGTCATATCCTGTTAACAGGACCCTGATCTGCTGCTTCACCTCACATCGGCTTTTATCACAATTCTGTGTTCACAAATAGTAAAAAAATTAAGCCAAGCAAAAGATGCAGTGTAAGACACTGACTTTATTGTAAGTTAAATTGATTTATTAAAATTAAAACTGAGTTGGATATAGCCTTGTAAAAAAGTGTACTTAAGTATATTAAAAAAACTGTACTTAATAACATAATACTGATGAAATAAAATACAATTTAAGTGTACTTAAAGAGAGGACACTTTCATAACACAAGTACACTTTCACAAAGTGCATTTGTAATAATATAGTTAAAAGTTTTACTTATAAGTACATTTTGAATAACTTTAAAGTACTTTATTTTAATAATATTATTTAATATTAAATAAAGTTATTTTAAACATACTAAATTGCAAATTTATCATTACAAAGGTAAAAAATCAATCAAAGTTGAATGACATTACAGTATATTTTAGTTTAACAGGTCACACTTTAGTTTAGGGACCAATTCTCACTATTAACTAGTTGCTTATTAGCATGGATATTACTAGCATATTGGCTGTTTACTGTTAAATCACATATTAATGTCTTATTCTGCATGACCATATTTTAGATCCCTTAACCCTTAATCACCATACCTAAACTTAACAACTACCTGATTAACTATTAAAAAGCATAAAATTAGGAGTTATAGTTAATAGTTAGTTAATAGTGAGAAACAAATAACTCTTAAGTTCAACTAATTTAATATAAATTTAAACTACATTAGTACTATAGTATACTATAATATTTTATAGTAATAATACATTTTAATTTATTTGCAACTAACATGTGTCCGAAAGCATTGCATCCAGTTTAAAAGCATACGCTTTTAAAGTATATTATTATTATAAGTGCTCTTTTTAAAAGAAAGTGCACTTCTCTTTCCAAAAGGGACATGCAGATTTTAACGAAGGTCCATCAGCTAAACATCGCAAATGCTCAGGTTGATAAAATGCACGTCACACATGCACATATGCTGCTATATTTGTGAAAGAGGATGATAGCATTAAATCTTCAAAAGGTATTCAAGAGTTTTATTTGCGCTGAGGCAGTAAAACGCAAGTAAAGGAGACATCCACATATGTCCTAATGCCATATGATAGAATTGTTTCTGCTTTTTGCCTTTTTATTAATAGACAGAACGGTAAAGAGTGACAGGCAACAGTTGAAGAGAGAGGGAGAGGCCAGGGAAACACAACTCAGCTCTTGAATTATAGATCATAAGACTTATAGATCGTCTGCTGAGCCGCAGCTGCAGTAGTAGATTCCTGTTTAATGCATTCTGTTGCACGTCAGTCTATCATTGTAGCAGCATCGATTTCACATTTACCCACAGTTATCGTTCATCTAAAAGTGAACTGTAGTCCGTCAAGTCTAAGTAGGAAATAATAGGAAACAATATGTCACTGAAAATTGTTTGCAACTCTTATACTTAAGCTGTGGATTTTATTATTGTCCTGGAATAGACATTAGGTTAGATGCCATGTTGAATTTAACATGAATAGATGTGAGAGAGAGACTTTACAATGGCACACACTGTATGAAGGTAGCAGATCACATATTTTTCACAACTCACAGCTTTCACAACTGTTTTATGTTGTTTTTGTCTGCTTAAATCTTTTTCGGAAAGACGTTTTGTCAACTGGACAGTCGGTATGTTGTTAAACAACAGTACCATCCATTGAACACACTGAACTTCTGTCCCTCACAGCCTCGTTTTCATTCTTGCCAAAAATTAAATATGGCTCTACCCTTATAAGGTCTATTAAAAAGCTAAGACCCAGTGATAATATTGATATCCATATTTCTTTTTTACAGCCTTGAGATGCCAAAATGTAGCTATAGTTAGCATTTTTTCAGTCATCACAACTTGAGTATTCTGTAGACACATGGGATGACAATTTAATGGGACAAACCCAAAAATTCAGCCATTAAAAGTCCATGTAACCAAAAGGCAAAAGATACAAAAGTTTATAAAGGTGTCGTAAAACAAACCAATATGAATTGAATGTTTAATCCAAATCTTGTGGAAGAGATTCGATTGCTTTATTTGATTAACAGACTTAAGTTTTGGTTATCTGGACTTTCAGGTGTGGGACAGAAACCTCTCAGATTTTATTACAAAAAAAATCTGTATTTTGAGGATTAACCAAAGTCTTATGCGTTTGGGACCACATGAGGGTGAGGCCATGATGGCTAAATTTTCATTCCCTTTAACAGATTAACTCCAGTATTTAGTGGTTGATACTCCCAATCTGTATGTGATTTAATGCTAATCCATGGAGAAATCATCATCTTCAGTATATGTGAAGTTTCGAATATCTTAAAGCTTTATGAGTGGTTCTCGTTTCAAAATTCATCTGGAGACTGGAATATCATAGATGTCCTGCAATCACAAAATCATCCACCCACTTGCTCGAGACAGATGATGCACTTGGACCTTGATGACTGAGATTTTTTTGTTCCCTTGAATCATGTTATGCAGCTGTCATTAACATTAACAGTGTAAGAATCTCATCACTACAAGACTCACGATATCTCCAAACTAAACCTTGTCTTCCTGTTCCTCAAAGATTTTGGTTACATCAACCTCACCTTCTTCTCAAAAACTACACCATAAGATATGATGTAATTAATATTCCCACTGTCTAGATATACAATCTTCCATTTTATATAAGGCTTCTGCAGTATTTCACCATCCATCTACTCATTCATTCATGCTTCTATATCTTTCTCTGTCGGTTCTCAAAAAAAAAAGAATGAAAAAAAGGAAATTTCCTTTCTGAAAAAGAAATAAGATATAAAGAATATACAGAAATAATGTACTTTAAATTTAATAAATGTAATTGGTTGACCTTAAGAGTGCTTTTTGACCCACTTAAGTAACTTAATGACATTTTTAATGTAATTTCATAATTACTTCTATTGTCTTTTAAATATGATTAAAGTGCCAAATGCAGATGTTGGGCAGAATTTCCAAGCTGCTTTTTCTCCATGCATGAAAAGTGGATGGTAATTTATATTGCCAAGCTCCAAAGAGCACAAAAAATGCTCGGTATTGTAAATCATCACCCACTTTATGTATGTAAAATAAAACTTTGGCTATTCTGTTTAACATCTGCTTTTGTGTTTCAGGTAAGAATATGAAATGGGTTTGGTACGCCTTGAGGATGAACTGTTCCTTTAAAGCTTCCCTGCAGTCTTGCTCAGTCTCACAGCAGGCTGGCACAAAGCTCACCCAAGAGTCAATTGTTCCCTGTGTCGTTTTCATATGCTATTTTTTATGCTTTTTTCATATGGCAAACTCTTTTCCACTTGAGGGAGTAACAGCCGTGAGCAAGTAAAGTGTAAACATCACCACATGAAAGGAGCCGAGCACTGGGTTTGATAACACCATTGACTAGTTAGCTAAAGGAAAGAGGGAAAAACATTAAAAACTCATAAAAGCCTTTCAGCTCTACGGAGAAGCAAACACACTCTTCCATACAGCTCCCTTGGAGATAATGCAGGGAATACCGGCAATAGAGTTGCTTTCTAAAAAAGCCAATTACACAACAATAATGCATAAAATTACTTTTTTAAAACTATATTTAACTAGTAAATATATTGTAACTCTCTAATGAAGTGTGCACGGTTTCTCTGAAAACAAGAGGAGGTGGACTTCTTAATAACGCTGTAAAAACTAATAAGTTATTTTTGTTTGTCTATTACGCACTTCCAATCCCTTGCCACTTAAAGGAACATTTCACCCAGAAATTAAAATTCTGTCATTACATACACTACATTCATGTTATTCCCAACCCGTATGACTTACGCTTTTTTTCCGTGGAACACAAAAGGAGAAATTTAGCAGTGTTCAAGCTGCTCATTTCCATACAATCAAAACATATAGTGAGTTTGTCTATCTATCTATCTATCTATCTATCTATCTATCTATCTATCTATCTTTCTATCTATTGTTTTACAAGAAGGGCAGAAAAATATAAAGCGTTTTTTTTTATTCAGATGCCCAATTACAGTGAATAACAACAGAGACAAGGGAAAGTAAATAAAAACAATGCCAGCAAGAATGCAAGCTGTTATTGAAAAATGTAAGTTATTAAAAATTACGTTTTTTGTTGTTGTTATTATGTGTGAATAAAGACTATTCAGATGTTTCAGTTTGTTATTTGCCTAATAAATGACAATAATTTTAATAATTTTAAAATATTTTTGTTTTCTCTAGTATGACAGGTGATCATACAGTGTTAAAAAATATTATACTGTATTTATTGAGTGTAATTGGGCATCTGAATAAAAAAAAATAAAGTGCTTTACTATTTTTTTCCGCCTTTCTTGTAAAACAGTAAATTCATAACAACAATAATAAACAAATTTTAGCAATAGAAACACTTGCGTTTCTAATTTCTTCTGTGACAACTTTTAAAAATATAACTGATGTGGATCTCAGTTAGGGTGAAAACATTCAAATTAAACATATACAATTACATTAAATACACTGATAATATAATTTAACTAAATATGTGATTTGTGCTGTAAAAATAAGTCGGAATGAGCATGGGCTAATTCTAAACTACAGGTAAAAAAAAGTGAAAAATGTTGATTTTGGTTGAATTTCAGGTTTTCACAAAAATGAGTTCATTAAGTTCCTTGTCTAGCAATCCCAATGCTCCAAATAGTAATTAATCTTCTAAAATGATCTTTATTTGTATGTTTGGGTAACTGCTGGGGAAAAACATCTGGGGCCGGTTGCACCAGCTGGACGTACACCCGGTTGTAAGACTAGGCTGGATGTAAAATGCGCTTTAAGTCGTGCGTAGAATTTATACCCATTGCACCATCTCGGCGTAGTGCTATGTCTGACACTAAATCTTACTCCTAGTCAGAGGTAGGTGTAAAGTGAAAAGGATTTTTAGGATTCATGCCTGTTTGTTAATTATTACTGCAGACGTGAACTGTAATGTTTATGGTCTTTTCGGGCAGGAAGCGGTATCAATCGCGGAGATTGGTGTTGACTATAACACTCTGCCGACAGTAATTGAACTAATAAAAAAACATTTATGTACAGCTTGTAATTATGCAGTAAAATATTACATATGATCTGGGATTATTAAAAGAAATGTACCATTTGACATCTTGCTTGGAAGGACAGTATGCTTGGAAATATTTCACGTCTTTAATTTCAATCATTATTTGTAGCGTGCCTGCCATCCAATAATCACAGTAAGTTTTGTGCTTTGTTGCTTTTAATCAGAAATAAAGTATCAGCTTTCAAATTCTGTCAGTTTTATCACAAAATACAAACTATAAATGTGTTTTTTCAGCCACAGAAAGACGTCAGTAAAACACACAATGTTACGTAACACACAATGTCCTGTAAGGACCTTTCCAAATCAGAAACCGTGGGTGGACAGAACAATCCGTGCTGCGGTTAACAAACGCACTGCCGCATACAACGCCGGTCTTTTGTCGGGGAACATGAGCGAGTACAAAGCATCGTGCTATGCTCTCCGACATGCAGAAAGAGCCGCCAAACTCCGATACAGGGAGAGAATTGAGTCTCATTTTCAGCTCAATGACTCTCGACGCATGTGGCAGGGACTAAGGACCATCTGTGCCTATGAAAATAAATCCTCCGCAGAGGTGAGAGCAGATCCGTTGCTGGCCGACGAATTAAACACCTTCTATGGCCGCTTTGAATGCAATGGCGGCAGCGCGACTCTGCCGATCAGCGCGTCAGGAAGCAGCAGGCAGAGCAGCGATAATCATGTGATCATCGTGTCGGAGGACGAGGTTCGCAGGGCCCTAAAGAGAGTGAATGTCAGGAAAGCTGCCGGACCTGACGGGATTACTGGCCGTGTCCTGAGGTCCTGCGCTGATCAGCTTGCTGGTTTGTTCACTTCTATCTTTAATGAGTCCCTTGCTACCTCTGTGGTTAACCCACCTCCTTTAAAAATCTATCATCATCCCTGTGCCCAAGAACAATAAACCCTCTTGCCTGAATGACTATCGTCCAGTTGCCCTCACATCAATAGTCATGAAGGTTTTTGAGAGACTTGTAAAGAGCTACATTTGCTCCTCCATCCCTGTTACTTTGGACCCTCTTCAGTTTGCCTATCGTCCCAATAGATCTACTGATGATGCCATCTCTCACATACTCCACTCTTCCCTCACACACATTGACAGCAGCAATGGGAACTTTGCAAGGCTGCTATTCATTGACTATAGCTCAGCTTTCAACACTACAGTCCCCATCAAGCTAGCTTCTAAACTCACAGACCTCGGCCTAAACTCTTCACTCTGTGACTGGATTCAAGATTTCCTCACCGGCAGACCTCAAGTGGTGAAAGTCGGCCAGTTCACCTCAAACTCCATCACCCTGAACGTAGGAGCCCAACAGGGTTGTGTCCTGAGTCCCCTGCTTTACTCTCTCTACACACATGACTGCGTGTCCTCTCACAGCTCCACATCTATTATCAAATTTGCTGATGATACTGTGGTTCTGGGCCTCATTTCCAACAATGATGAGACCGCATACTTGGATGAGGTAGAGACTTACATCATGGTGCCAGGACAACTGTCTCTCTCTGAATGTGAGCAAAACTAAAGAGCTGATTGTGGACTTCAGAAAGAGACACCTGCGGCCCTACACTCCTCTTATGATCAGTGGGACCCCTGTGGAGAGGGTGAACAGGATGTAAACATCTCCGAGGACCTGACTTGGACTGCACACATTCAAATACAGGTTAAGAAAGCCAGGCAAAGACTGTACCATCTGCGACAGCTGAGGAAATTCAGGGTCTCACCAACAATCCTGGAAACTTTCTATGCAGGGACCATAGAAAGCGTCACAGCGTCTCCAGGACATGGCGCCGGCGGCAGCAACAATACTACAGCGAGAATAAAAATCATGCCCCCTTTCTTTGCATAAACATTTGGGCAGTGTTTTGCAAATCTCCCCACACCGTGACGTAGACATGTGGGGGCGTGTTTGAATGAGCCGTTTTAGGAGGGCGTGGTCGAGTCTTAACTTTTATAAATAATATCTCTTTGGTTTTGAGACTTTAGTCTTTGCAACTTCAGGGATCTTATTTATGCACAAACAGCTTGTAACACTCCAAAGAGAAAGGAAAACTTGAAATCGCACCATATGACCCCTTTAATGTGACTACTGGGACAATATGACTAGTGGGATAACAGTGAATTTAGGTATACATATAAATTCAATTGCAGTTGCACTGTGAAGGCTTCACTAAAATGTTGCAATGACAAAATATTGCACTAAATTAAAAGTAAAACTGTTACAAATAAGTTACAATATTGATGTTGTAATACTGGTAGCACTAAAATACAACCCAAATTCTGGAAATGTTGGGACGTTTTTTAAATTGGAATGAAATGAAAACTAAAATACTTTTAAAACACATGAAACAATATTTTATTCACAATAGAACATAGAGAACATAACAAATGTTTAAACTGAGAAATTTTACAATTTTATCCACTAAATGAGCTCATTTCAAATTGGATGCCTGCTACAGGTCTCAAAAAAGTTGGCACGGGGGCAACAAAGGGCTGAAAAAGCAAGACATTTTGAAAAGATTCAGCTGGGAGAACATCTAGCAACTAATTAAGTTAATTGACATCAGGTCTGTAACATGATTAGCTATAAAAGGGATGTCTTAGAGAGGCAGAGTCTCTCTCAGAAGTAAAGATGGGCAGAGGCTCTCCAATCTGTGAAAGAGTGCGTAAAAAGATTGTGGAATACTTTAAAAACAACGTTCCTCAATGTCAAATTGCAAATCTCATCATCTACAGTGCATAATATCATCAAAAGATTCAGAGAAACTGGAGAAATCTGTGCATAAGGGACAAGGCCGAAGACCTTTGTTGGATGCCTGTGGTCTTCAGGCCCTCAGACGACACTGCATCACTCATCTGCATGATTCTTTCATTGAAATTACTAAATGGGCCCAGGAATACTTCCAGAAACCACTGTCAGTAAACACAATCCGCCATGCCATCTGCAGATGCCAACTAAAGCTCTATCATGCAAAAAGGAAGCCATATGTGAACATGGTCCAGAAGCGCCGTCGTGTCCTGTGGGCCAAGGCTCATTTAAAATGGACTGTTTCAAAGTGGAAAAGTGTTCTATGGTCAGAAGAGTCCAAATTTGACATTCTTGTTGGAAATTACGGACGCCGTGTCCTCCGGGCTAAAGAGGAGGGAGACCTTCCAGCGTGTTATCAGCGTTAAGTTCAAAAGCCAGCATCTCTGATGGTATGGGGGTCCATAAGTGCATACGGTATGGGCAGCTTGCATGTTTTGGAAGGCACTATAAATGCTGAAAGGTATGTAAAGGTTTTAGAGCAACATATGCTCCCCTCCAGACGATGTGTATTTCAGCAGGACAATGCAAAACCACATACTGCAGCTATTACAACAGCATGGCTTTGTAGTAGAAGAGTCCCGGTGCTGAATTGGCCTGCCTGCAGTCCAGATCTTTCACCTATAGAGAACATTTGATGCATCATTAAATGAAAAATACGTCAAAGATGACCACAAACTCTTCGGCAGCTGGAAACCTATATCAGGCAAGAATGGGACCAAATTCCAACACCAAAACTCCAGAAACTCATAACCTTGATGCCCAGACATCTTCAAACTGTTTTGAAAAGAAGAGAAGATGCTACACCATGGTAAATATGCCCTCATCCCAACTATTTTGAGACCTGTAGCAGGCATCAAATTTGAAATGAGCTCATTTTGTGCATAACATTTTAAAATTTCTCAGTTTAAACATTTGTTATGTTCTCTATGTTCTATTGTGAATAAAATATTGGCTCATGTGATTTGAAATTCTTTTAGTTTTCATTTTATTCAAATTTTAAAAACGTCCCAACATATCCGGAATTCAGGTTGTAACAATTTTATGATATGTTACAATAAAGTAACAATTTTGAAATATGTTGATGGTTGTATTTTTTCATATTTTATCTCAGTATTCCTATCAGTGTTGTATAAGGTTATTTTATGCATAATAGTAACCCAAGAATGTGATCAAACAGTTTAAAATAGCTGGGCTAAAATGAAAAGCAATGCACTAGGCCTATTTGTTTCTTTCTTATATCTGTTCTATACTGTTGTTGTTGTTTTTTTGCATCTGTTCTTATTTTTAATAACAATAATAAAATAAAAATGGGCTATATTGTGATTATTAATATAGTAATTAATATTAAGAAAGGAAGTGGAGGAAACAATGCAACATTGCTAAGTGATTTTGCTTTGGAACCTTCAGAAAACTTCAACTTGATTTTTCTCAGAACTGACTTTGCTGACTTTGTTGACTTCAAACGGGTGTAGCTCAGTCATTTTTGTCTGATTTAAAATAAAAATAACTCATTTTTGAAAATTTGCTCATTGTGACTCATTTTGCCTGCACAGGTCACATATATTTCTATTTAAAAAAAATCAAGTGAATTGTTTTTTGAACATCCATCCAAAATGAACCGACTTACTAAAATGAATCAAATTCTCACAATGCAATCTGACAAAACAGCATGTACAGCAGAGTTTTGTCATGCTATACTACAACTGTTTGAAACGACATGAGGGTCATTTTCATTTTTGTGTGAACTATCAGTTATTATAGGATTTTCTTATTTGGTTTGTGAGTTGATGAAAAACTAATAATAATTTGAATCATAACAATGTATTTACCTAAAATATATTGTATTTGTTTACCTACATATCATGTGACCATTAACTGTGAGGATGTGTTGTTAAATTATTTACTTAAAATAACAGTTGATACTTTCATATTCAAAATGGTTCAGCTGGGAATTTCTGCCTTATTATAAAAACATTGTATAATATTGGTATGACAGATTTCTGTAATAAAAGACAAGCTTGTCAAAAGTCTACAAAGATTTATGAACTGACCTTAGCACTACCCAACACTTGATTCATTATATGACTAGGAGTCCATTCACATCATTTGTTATATTGTGATAGTAGCAGTCAGTCCAATTAATATGAATAATGATCCATTAAACAACAAAAACAGATATCCCACAGAAGGACAATGTTACATTGCATATACACATATTTTGCTATCTATAAATAATCTGGCCTCCATACATCACTCAAGTGCTTAAATTCTATTGACAGCATGCATCCATTCTTTTTATAATCATAAAGGACGTTTTGATTTCTAATTGAGTGTCGATTCCAGCCTTTACTAAAGAGACAACTAATTCTGGGGTGCCACATAGTGACTCTACAATGAACTCCAGCACAATACACACTGATGAAGATCTGAAATAAATGTTTTCCCTGAGTGATAAGAAGGACATGCATACAAAAGCAGCCCTCTAATCATGGGCGACATTAGGGGGGGGCAAGGGGGGGCAGTTGCCCCCCCTGATATCGTCAGTCATGGAATCTCTGATGTCAGCCCAGGCCTGGTTGTATGGGGTACTAGACGGCGCTAAATACCCTCAAACGAAAGCAAACACAATTAAAAGATCTGGAAAACTATCCAATGTGTTTTTGCAGCATTGAGCAATGTATCCAATCAAAGACATATCTGTTGATTTCTTCAACACAATGGCCAATCAGAAACGTTGTCATTTTATAGAATTCACTCACAGCTAGGGTGACCACCCTTCCCGCATTTTGTGGGACAGTCCCGAAATTGGGAGCTTTGTCCCGCTTCCGCAAGATGTAAGCTGCGTCCCTCATTTCAATTATGTGTTCTGTATTTTATTTATTTTTTCATCCCAGAAATTGAAATACCAAAATAAGAAATACATTAAAACTGTGACTGGCATTTAAAAATCCATTTGCGCAGCCGTCATGTTCTAGCTGTGAAAATTAAACTACTAATAACAATATAAAACGCCCTAAGGATTATTGAGCTGCTGGGTTCATGAATATTAATCAGGTTGTCTGCGTTCGCTCGAATTGATTTGCTGAAATCAAAACAGGGACGATGATAGGTGAGCGCCGGCCAATGAGATTGGCGTTTGCGCATTAGTTCCGCCCACTAACAGGGAACCCGGCAGTTCTTAAAAGCTGAAGAATTCCAAAGGAACTCCGTTATTTTGACAGGAAAATACAACAATGGATATCGTTTACATGTAGCGCGTCAATTCTGCATGTTATGTAAGACCCGCGGACACGAAAACAACCCGCGGCAAACTGCGGACTTGGCAACATAGCGTGCCAACTTGATGCTTCCTCTGAAGACTGCTTAGATGTGTTCGACTTGAAGCAGCACTGCTAGACCGATCGTTGTGTGTGTCATCAAAATACTGCGAGAGCTATAAGAGAGCGGACGTCTCCTTATGCTTTATCTTGCCGTCATATGATCGATCTTCAAGTCGAACACACCGCTTTACTCCTACTCTCGCGTGTCACGTGACAGAGTGTAATCGCAGCCTCTGCGGTTGAAAAATCAAATTTTTTCATATCGCGATATTATCGCAAATGCAATTAATCGTTCAGCCCTAATGTGGAGTATTCCTATTTTAGTCACATTATTGAAGTGCAGTACAGACATGTACACACCTTAATCAAACTATTACCGTCGTGTAGGACTTTTCGCCGCATTTTGCGACAGGATACACACACGGCAGTGGTCAACCGTTTGACGGCAAATAAAAGAGCTTCAACACCGCCGTGGTCTTTATGCACGTACAAATAATTAACTGCACTTGAAGCTTTCATAAAATTAAAAATGAAACACCCAAAACTGTATATGGCATCATAACGAAGACGAACTATATGTTTACACGTGAAATTCTGGAGGGGACGTCGGATGGCGTCACGTGGGGACGTAATGACATGTGCCATTAATCGATCTATGTACTATAACATGTAAAACGGGAACATGAAAGGATTATTCTAAAAGCAACTCATGTAAACACCTTAATCATAATATTGTCTTATTCAGAATAAGGTAAATAATTAGATTACTTATGTCCATGTAAACGTAGTCACTCTCTCTGTTTAAATCTAGATTAAAGACACATCTCTTTAGCCAAGCATTCATATAATGCATCTCATAATCTTGTATGGCAGTTATATCTGATCAAATGCACATTATTATTCTTTAGCTTGGGTTGAACAAATAATTTTTGCTTGGTTGGAACAGCAGCTACGCTAATTATGTCTCTATTTGTTTCTCTGTTTCTGCCACGGAAAATTACACAAGCTTCAGTCTCGGATCCAACCCTTAAAAGATCTGAGATGAACGAACACCTGAGAAGAGATGATGCTAACCCCTCAGAGGAACTCAGATGATGCTAACCCTGAAAAAACACATAGAACTACCAAATTTTGCTATAAGTTTGATTGCAACATATAATCATTGCTGTTAATAGTGTTCATCGCTGTTTGATTACGGCATTAAATCTGATTTTTACCATACATTTTGCCATACGTACGTCAACTTAACATAGTCACCACTGATAAGCTACTAATAAATATATTTTTAGAAACTTAATTTCCTGTAAAGCTGCTTTGCAACGATTTGCATTGTGAAAAGCGCTATACAAATAAACTTGAATTTAATTTAATTGAATTGCAATGATAGAGAGAAGAGAGCGCTTAGTTTGAGTGCACAGGATGGATATTAGTAGATCGACTATAGATAGAGAGAGATGGCAGATAAAAAAAGAGGAAAATATCAGAGAAACATAACATTAAAAAGAAGGGTTACGATCAGGCAAGAGGTAGGACCCATCGGAGCAGCTTTTCAGCGGTGGAGAGAACTCAAGCAGCGGGAAGGGCTCGAATCAGACGCTGAGGTTGCTCTGTTTCTTCTTGATAGGTGAGTAACGTTGATTTTGCTTCGTTTCACAAAACTTATCCATGTTGGCTTTTGTTTGAATATGCTTGTGTGTCATCTTTATTTGTTTCCGCGATCTTCGTTGCAATGGTTGCGTACGTACGTGTGGGTCAGAGATTTCAAAATAGGGGCGAGGTCCTGTCGGGGTATGGGCATGTTTGATTTGGTGCTTTCGTTTGGCAAAAATAGCTTAGTGCACCTTTAAGAGGAAAAGCTATTTGAGCCTTCACAGCTTAAGACGATGTCGCAAGGAAACACATTTCCCATATTCTGCTAAGGAATTTTGTCAGGTCCCAACCTGAGAATGAGCTTATATGATGGATATTCCTCTGAGAGGTTGTGAGAATAAAAAACACCAACTTTAAAATAGCATCTGTCTGACAGTAGTTGTATATCAGTAACAGTGGTGTAGTGGTATCACTGGAGCAGAGAGTGTTCAGATGAGAAATGGAGTGTGCATCTGTAACAGCTGTGTGCGGGGCAAACATTAGCATGTCTGCCATTAACTAGACTGAAGAATAATACTAGTACTTAATGTAGTGAACTTTAAAGTTTTTTAATGAAATGTAAGGGAGAACACTATAGTGCAAGAAACTTAGTTTGCTACCGCAGCTGCAGTTTTCAGCAAACAGGGCTGAGAAGATTAAACCAATACCTACTTTTGCATTTCAGCTTTCTGTTAGCCTTTGTCCAAATGGTACCCTTAATATGGACTTCTTGTAACCTTTACCTACACATGTCAGTCCATATGACCATAGAGCAGGGTTGCTTTGAATCCTTCCCTGCAGAGTTTAGCTCCAACCCTAATTAAACACACTTGAATAAGATAATCAAGGTCTTCAAAGTTACTAGAAAATTACAGAAATTAATTTCCTCAGATTTGAGGAAACCTGCCATAGAGTGTCCCATTTGAAGTGCTGTAGTCAAAGCCAGCTCCTTCCAAATCCGGGCCAAGACCTGAGTAGGTTGAGCCTGAGTCAAGACCAAGACCAGAATATGACCGAGTCCAAGTCAAGGCAGAGACCTAAAGAGAGTCTGAATGATTCAGTATAAATATCCTTTCCATTGGGGTGAATAAAGTCTGGTTTTGTGTCACTTAAACCTGTTTACATGCACAACTTTTGTTTTAAACGGACTGAATTCATTCCGATTGATGAATCTGAATGTAGTGTTTACATGAACACTAAATAAAGTGATCGAATTGATGTGCAAGTTTTTGTCACAAGCTTCAAATCAGATTCGATTTTTTGACATGCGCACACTGCACAAATATAGTTTCTTGCTGTTTGAAAATAATAAGCATTCTCCTACACTGTTTCTTTATTTGTTTTAAACAGCAGAGTTAATATTTATCCATTTCCATCGGTTTTCAATCCGATCCAGTGTATACATGCACTCTCAGTCGTATTAGAAAAGGAATACACCACCCCTTTCAATCCAAACGATTGAACAGACTGAGCTCAATCAGATCCATTAAGGTGTTTACATGAAGCCTTTTCAGTCTGATTAATTACTAATGGATTATTTGGTTTTATGTTTGTTTGTTTATCTTCTTCTTAAGACCATTCCAGCATCTATGGCTATATTCATGGCAAGAACCAGTTAATCCAAACACAAGTCTATTTTATACACATGTTGGGGAGGGACAATTTAGAATCTTAAATTCACCTAACCTGCATGTCTTTGTGCTGTGGGAAGAAACCGGAGTACCTGGAGTAAACCCACGCTGACAAAGGGAGAACATCCAAACTCAACACAGAAAGGCCTCCTGTCCCTGCCGGGGCTCAAACCAGAGGCCTTCTTGCTGTGAGACAACAGTGCTAACCACCGAGCTACTGTGCCGCCCCATTTGGTTTTATGTAAACGTAGCCAGTGTGTTCCTGTTCAGAAGTACAGAGTAGATCATATCTGCAAGTTGGCATAGACCACAAAAAATATTCAAGGTATTGTAGTACCTGAGACTGAATTTGGTCTGTAACGAGACCAAGACCATGAAAATTGACTCGAGATGGAATTGCAACCAAGTCTGGTCTTGAGTACTAAAACATTGCCTATTTATCATTTATGGTTTACAAAGATACTTACGAGAACCCCCTTGATGTCCCTTTGAGCAAACCCCACTGGTGTGTACAATGATCTGCTGTCCAATAGTCTGCTGTAATTGGTGATGTCATGAATTAGTTTGCTCCAAAGTGCACACGTGAACTTGCAAACACCATTTTGAATCTTTAAATAACAAATAGTCTGTTGCACAGACTATTGGACTGCAGACCATACAGCAGGGTTCCTCAAACAACTCCTACAGAGTTTAGCTTCAACCCTAATTAAAGATGCCTGAGCAAGCTAACCAAGGTCTTCAAAGTTACTAGTCACTTACATGTAGGCAAGTTTGATCAGAGTTTGAGTAAAATCTGCAGGGCGCTTGCCCTCCAGGGCGGGATTTGAGAAACCCTGTCATACAGTGGGTTTCATGAGCATAAACAAGCAAAGACTACAATACTAGTCCACATCAAGTGAGCCATTTGGGATGTTATCAAAGTGAGAAGTGCAGTGAGGGATGAGCATGCCATTTGATGCTTTCACTCAGTCTTTTGTCTATGAGTGTCTCCAGCATTTTTAAAATTGTATAAGAAGTGGCCACTGTGGAATAACTGATAGGAGCACTTGTCTTCATCCCAAATGTCGCAGCATGCTTTCCAGCCAACAAATAAAATGAAAGTCATCATTTCCCCGCCATATGCAAGAACCTCTGACAGTAAGTAAATGTACTCAATAGCCTTTTACTCTGTTTTTTCCCTACTGATATGAGTAGACTTTATTAAAACACTCATCACTTTCTATCTCTCATGATCCTTTACTCATGTTTCCACTCATGTGCCAGAGCTGCTTTTACATCTCTCATCAGATGTCTTTATTAATGTAGCCCGCATCTTTGGGCTTACTGTAATAAAATTAAGTGCGAATGACCCCAAGTGGAAGGTTAATATGGATGTTGGGGTCTAAAATGCCAGTGTAATTTAAAGAGACGTGCCCCTGCTCTAGCCCCTACTTTTAATGTCCATTAGCCCATTTAGAGTGCCATCTTCCATTATGCTTCCCTAGAGCCACAGTACTTCCCAGAGCTCTGTCGGTATTAGCAAGAGTCACTACTTGGCGTCACCATTTCCTCTGCCTGCTCTGTAGCCCTGTAAATTTCATACGGACATATATTTGGCATTTCATCAAATGAAAATAAATGTTAGTCTATTACATGGCCTGTCATGAACTGCCACTAAATTGGTGAAATATGATAAGCGCATTGTTCTTTAAAGCCAATGCAGTGTCTCTGAGGCTACAGAGGGCCTAATGAAATTCTGGCGGCATATTGCTCTAATGTGATTTGGGAGAAGGGGAGATCCAATCATGAGTGGAGTGTGTTGGAAACATCCTTGCAGCAGAGATACATGGTGCTACACATGCACTGACAGGCATCATGGGAAAATCTGTTTCGCTTACGCCAAGGCTAGTGACTGAGCTTATGAGGGCATTCCCTCACAGGTAATACCATACAATGTTAGCACACAGACCCTTTAGCTTCATTTTCAGAATCTTAATTTATCCTCAGAGGATCCACAAGAGTCAGCTTTCCCTTGAAATATTAATTACACATTGGATTTTTTTTTTAATTAAGTCAGAGGCGGGGAGCTTGGTTTAATTTGGCAAGTCCACAGTCCTGATACTATCACTCTCCGACAAGCTTGAGGCTTCAAGGTTTATTACAGTCCAAGTTAATTACACCCACACTCTAATTAACATCATATTTATAGGCGAAGTTCGACCAAAATATATACAGATCGGAAGGGCAGGATGTGATGACAGTATATATTGCGTGATGGAAAAATGTGTCCATTTATAGCATAGTAGATGGAGCATCTCCTTGTATCTGTTTGTGGCCGTTATGTTATTAAATGCAAAATTGAGAAAGAAACATATAGGAATATAAAAAATTGAGAGTGGTACGTGACCCAAACAAGTCCAGATGAGGGTGAAGGTATTATTAAGGAGTGCTGGCTACAATCCAGTCGGGATGTAACTCGCTACTCAACTCACCTAGTTGTAGCATCATTGGAGAAATTAAATAGCAAGTCACAATTGTTTCCCGATACCATAGTAATTTGTCACACAACTGTCGTTTTTGAACCATGTTGGTTCAACAATACAGAACAGTAGTTAATGACTTCACACAGGTGGTAGGGTAATAACTTCTGCTAATTATTCAATTTAAGATCATATTGTTGGATTATTGCTGCAAATAGCAAACATGGCATCTGAGGACTAGTATTTTTTGTTCTCTGTTGTTTTTCTTTATTTTAAGATGTCTCTATATGGGAACTCTGGGGTTCCCAAATGCTGTTTGCAGATGTTCGTTAGAACTATGATTCAAATTTGTTGAATTACATTGGTAACAATGGAACTTGGCTAACAATGCTTTTGGAAAACGCACCACAGATTAGTGACTCATCTAATCAGAATGTAAAATACCATTATACAATGTTAGTTTTATTGTTTTGAGTCTTGAGATGTCTCTCATTTTTTTATTTGCAATCTCTTAATTAGTCAAACAACATGTTATGGCGACTCACAGTGGAGAGTTATATAGCGTCTTCAGGATCATTAGAAAATCACAGGTAGATGAGTTTGATCAGGGTTGGAGCTAAACTCGGCAGTGCATTGTAGTAGTAGTAGTAGTAGTAGTAGTAGTAGTAGTAGTAGTAGTAGTAGATTTATTGTCACATACACAATCATACAGAGTACAATCAGCAGTGAAATGCTTTGATTTTTGAAGAAAAATACAGCAAACATGAGGAAAGAGACGAGGAAAAAAAATAACCCCCAGGCTATACTCCTTGGGGAGTACAGTGTGAGAACAGGAAAAACACCTCAAGCATAAAGCACATAATACACCATAGACACACAACTTTGCAACAGGGGAGGTAATCCAGCTCTGGCAATCAGCCATCCAGACAGGCAGCCATATCCCGGCGCTAGTCACAGACCCGCTTGTCAGGCTGGCGGTTTAAAGCGACGGAGGCGTTGGATCGGGGGTTTGGGGAAGTGAGTGCAAATGTTTGTGTGTATGTGTAATAGTTTGTAATCAGTATGTGTGTATTTGTCTGTATGTGTAATCAGCAGGTGTCTGAAGAATGGGGGAGGAACGCAGAGAGCGTCTCCCTGCGGTGCTCTTCTCAGGGTTGATTTTCCAACAGCGGCCTTGGCCAAGGCCAGTGCAGGTAGAGGGGAGCCGGAAAAGATAAGATTGTGCTTGTTTAGTCTTAGGGCGAGTAACCGCATTCCAATTCCACGGCTACTCTCTTTGTCCGTTCCTTTGCAAAGCCGTGAGCTTCTCCATGATAGAATCCATATTGCGGTTAATAGTCTCAGTCTCAATGCTGACCGCTCTTCCCACTACTTCAATCATGACGGGCAGCCTTGTGAGGCTTTGAACAGCTGTTCCCGTTTTCTGAATTCTTCGATAACCCAGGGCAAAGCCTAATCCAATCAGCAGAAGACCTGTTATCATGGTTCCGAATAGATAGATATCTTCAATGTCCTCCACGGAAAGAGCCGCTAAACACACGACATGCCATCTGTCCCACGCGTCCATCGTGTAGCCAGCGGAGAACGTTCCGTCAGGGCAGTTAGGTTCCCCAGAACCCGAACTTCTCGTAGAGAAGATGGTGTCAATTGCGTTGAGAGACCAGTTGATCAAATCCATGATTTTTTCAGTTTTGAGGAGCAATGCAGAGAGAGTCTCTCAAGTATTACACGAGACGAGACAAGAGAGCAGGCAGGGAGGGAAAAAAGGGCGAGGACGGGGAGCGAGAAAAAATGCGACCGCCTCCGTTGAGAGCCAAAGAAGAAGCCTCCAGGGCAAGATATGAGGAACCCTAGTGAGTCAGAAGACCTTGTTTTGCTGGTTCAAGTGTGATTAATTAGGGTCCTCTGCAGGAACGAGTGCCTCTTCTTAAATTTGATACCTGATTATTTTATCATGAGAGGTAATTGTGCTTGTAAAATTTTCAACACACAAGTCAACTGGGTAAATGCAATGATTGTATAGATATTTAAGAGGCCAAAGTTTGCTAAACATAGCATGAATGAATAGTGAGGGAATGTCCCTAATGTTCTGTTTAATGTTTCTC
Source organism: Schizothorax lantsangensis (assembly GCA_027422415.1). Lineage (NCBI taxonomy): Eukaryota > Metazoa > Chordata > Actinopteri > Cypriniformes > Cyprinidae > Schizothorax > Schizothorax lantsangensis. Next base: position 13,954,976 of record CM049840.1, read on the forward strand.
TGCATTTGCTGGGTCAATGATAAGGTTAATGATAACAATAACTTGTAAGATTATTTTTAGTTTTCATTAGGTTACATTTTATACATAGGCTACTCATATTAATGCTACACCATAACCATAGTACATAGTACGCTCCTCCGAAAGGTACCAGAATTTTATATTTTGGTGCAGATTGTTGTTCCATTCTTTTTTCAAGAAATCATACAGGCAGCTCTCTGACAGGATTCTGTAATTTGTCATGCTTTTTTATTTTGTAATTTGCTGTTTATGTTCTATAGTCTTTGTAGTTCCTTTTGTTCATGTTAATTAGGGCCAGGTGTTTCTTGTTATCTCAGGTATTTAACCATGTGCTCTGTTTTTCCCTGCGTCAATTATTGTTTGTTTGTATGTGTGCCTTTCCTGTGGTTATGGATTGAGGTCTTGCACCTGCTCTTCATGTCATGTGTTTCATGGTCAAGTTATTAATATATCTTACATCTTTGAACTGTTAAATACCTTTTTATCTGCATATACAGGTGCATCTCAATAAATTAGAATGTCATGAAAAAGTTCATTTTTTCTTGTAACTTATTTCAAAAAGTTAAACTTTCATATATTTTAGATTCATTACATGTAAAGTAAAACATTTCAAAAGTTATTTTTTGTTTTAATTTTGATGATTAGAGCTTACAACTCATGAAAGTCAAAAATCATTATCTCAAAATATTAGAATATTTACATTTGAGTTTCAATAAATGACCATCCATACAGTATAAATTCTGGGTATCTCTTGTTCTTTGAAACCACAATAATGGAGAAGACTGCTGACTGCTGGCAATGATCCAGAAGGCGAACATTGACACCCTCCACAAAGAGGGTAAGTCACAGAAGGTCATTACTGAAAGGTGTGGCTGTTTACAGAGTGTTGTATCAAAGCATATTAAATGCAAAGTTGACTGGAAGGAAGAATTTGTGTAGGAAAAGGTGCACAAGCAACAGGGATGACCGCAAGCTTGAGAATACAGTCAAGCAAAGCCGATTCAAACACTTGGGAGAGCTTCACAAGGAGTGGACTGAAGCTGGAGTCAGTGCATCAAGAGTCACCATGCTCAGACATCTTCAGGAAAAGGGCTACTTAGCCACTTCTGAACCAGAGACAACGTCAGAAGCATCTTACCTGGGCTGTGGAGAAAAAGAACTGGACTGTTGCTCAGTGGTCCAAAGTCCTCTTTTCAGATGAAAGTAAATTTTGCATTTCATTTGGAAATCAAGGTCCCACAGTCTGGAGGAAGAGTGGAGAGGCACAGAATCCATGTTGCTTGAAGTCCAGTGTGAAGTTTCCACAGTCAGTGATGATTTGGGCTGCCATGTCATCTGCTGGTGTTGGTCCACTGTGTTTTCTGAAGTCCACAGTCAACGCAGCCATCTACCAGGAAATTTTAGAGCACTTCATGCTTCCTTCTGCTGACAAGCTTGAGATGCTGATTTCATTTTCCAGCAGGACTTGGCACCTGCCCATACTGCCAAAGGTACCAAAAGCTGGTTCAGTGACCATGGTGTTGGTGTGCTTGATTGGCCAGCAAACTCACCAGACCTGAACCCCATAGAGAATCTATGGGGTATTGTCAAGAGGAAGATGAGAGACACCAGACCCAACAATGTAGATGAGCTGAAGGCCACTGTCAAAGAAACCTGGGCTTCCATACCACCTCAGCAGTGCCACAAACTGATCACCTCCATGCCACGCCGAATTGAGGCAGTAATTAAAGCAAAAGGAGCCCCTACCAAGTATTGAGTACATATACAGTAAATGAACATACTTTCCAGAAGGTCAACAATTCACTAAAAATGTTTTTTTTTATTGGTCTTATTAAGTATTCTAATTTGTTGAGAGTGAATTGGTGGGTTTTTGTTAAATGTGAGCCTAAATCATCACAATTAAAAGAACCAAAGACTTAAACTACTTCAGTCTGTGTGCATTGAATTTATTTAATACACGAGTTCCACAATTTGAGTTGAATTACTGAAATAAATGAACTTTTCCACGACATTCTAATTTATTGAGATGCACCTGTAGATCCAGAAAATTGTTTACACTTCACCCTAAATGGATCAAGTGCACCAGCAGTGAGCATGATGGCTCGAGTCAAAACAGAAAAAGCAAGACACACATGACCATAATGCACACAAGTAAAGGACATACCAGAAAAAAAAAAAAAAAAACACAGTGGAAACACATGCAAACAAACTCACACACAAGCCATTATGGAAAAAGCCAATTAAAGGTAAATATTAAAACCATGTATTAAAACTTGTACAAATCAGTCCTCTGACCCACAGACGATCTGGCCATGGCGGACTAGAAGTGTCCAGCTCAAATCTTTGGTTTGACTCACTAACTACAGAGCTGTAGTTTTCATCCACCAGCAGGTGGATAGTGATGGTGTGCACTTTGGCCCCAGTGGTGCCATACAACGGACACACATACTGGCTGAAACACAGGCATGTCATGTTCCTTTTGCGGTCTTTAAGGTAGTGCAAGGTGAACACAGCTGCAGAGTTCTGACTCCGCATAAAAGAATGACCAGATTTTTTTTTCTGGGCTTACTCTTATAAGGGCTTCCTTCCTCCATCTGAACATGCACTCTTTCTGTTTGCAACTGTAAAACTTCTTGAGCAGGATGGTCTTGCATGGTTCTGGGTTTTCCTCCTCCCATGTCTCACCTTACTCTTCTGACTTCTGGTTTGGTTTGTAGTTTGTAGCTGCCATAATGAGCCAGCAGGACACTAAGGCTGCATTCCAGTCCATTTTTTATGCCCTTCATAAAACTTCCTTCTGTCTCGTGTATTCGGATGTACGTCATTATTGCATGAGTGCCCACTACTGGCGGAATACTTCAAATGGGCTGAATTGGAACGTCCTTGATCACTTAGAATCCGCTATGAAGTTGGTTTATTGTTTACATTTTTCCCCTTACAAATTTGTTTGGTGCAGCATTCTATATGTATATAGGTATGCTTGGGTTGTTATAAATGTAAAAAAAATTATTATATAGTGTTTTTTTGGGGTGGGGTAAATTAAACACAATCTGTGATGACGTCATAATCGTGTTGCATTGTGGTCTACAGAGTGGCCGGAAGTGTGCATATGAAGCAGACTCGCTCCCTAGGTCAAAATCGAGGCGTCGAGGGTCTGTCCATATAAACTTCCCTCATCTATTTCATGAAGTGGAATGCTTTTGAAAATGGCAGCGGGGATTCCCCCGTGGGGAACTGCTTAGGGAAGTTTGCGAGTGCGTGTCTAAAAGTGGAGTGGAATGTACCCCAAGATGAAAGCCAAGTCCGATTACCTTTTTTTTTTTTCCTTAATGGGATCCTGTGCCCCAATATTGACCAATGGATAAAACCCAACCCTGAACTCCTGGGGCCAGTTGTTCAAAAGTAATCTGATCAGATCTGATCAGATCAGATATAATGTATATTTTCCATCTCATATTTTGTTCCATCACCATGTCCCTGTAGGGGCTCTGTAGAGCACTATAATCCAGATTTGGTAATCTAAAAAAATGTGTATCTGGATCATTGTGATCCAATCTACTTTTGATTTGAAAAACCAGCAGAAAAGTAAGATGGATTACCTGAACATTGAGAGCAAAACATTGGATTTCCAAATCCAGATCAAGCTTTTTGAACAACTGGTCCCTAGTAGTGTTATTAAAGTCTTCTATATTCTATATGAAAGTCTATATATTTTTATATGGAATATAGAAAACTATTTGTTATTGTTACTATTATTATTTTTAAATCCTACAAAAACTATAATATACACACTGTTTTTTCCCTGTAGTTGTAAATACTGTTTTAGATCAGAAGAAAATACTATTTAAGTCTTTTTACTTTAAAATTTCACATTTACTTCAGAGTGTTGCTTGATGATTCTTTTTTTCAGTGCATCACTACTGTGACACATAAAGTTATTCATATACCGTGATATATGTTTTTGGTTATTTTACCAAACGATACAGGTCTATTTCGGTTTCACTTAAAGTGTTTTCAGATTGTGTACACAACAAGTGACTTGTTGAACTAATCCAGAGTCTTCCTGCCTGTGAGCTGTATAAGCTAGTTTATCAAGGTCGATGCTAGACAAGGAGCTTAAAGAGGAATAATGGGGCTGCAGGGGGAAGTCTGTGAAGTGGGAGATACAGCGGAGAAGTCAATAAAAGATCTGACCTGTAAGACTGAAGGCTGTTATTTGTATGATAATGGAGAGCCGAGTACCATCATTGCGGAGCTGCAGGCCGCTGCAGTCCCAGTCTACTGGTTTAGACGAACGGCGCCACTAGTGAAGCACGTTCTACAAAAAGCCATGTGACTGAGCATGATGGATGGAGTGTGTGTTTATGTGCAAGGCAACACATTCCTCTGAGGCCAGAGATGTTGATTTTATCATTTTATACGTGATTGGATGGTGTTTCTGCAAGGGTATGACTTAGGAGTAAATCAAAGATTAAGAGTGTCATTCATGTTCTCTCTCAATCTTAATGCCTGAAGCTTTATTTGAAGTCCAGTTCAAAGCAAAAGGCCAGACTGCTCATTTCACTGTGAGAAGTGAAGCATCAACCCACACCAGATATGAAATTCTACAGCTAGTCATGTAATATTTCTGAGTCATGGGTTATTGTCAGAAACAGAAATGCTCTTGGTTTAATAGACTGGTGAGGCAGTTTAATTTGGGCCTCTCATTATGTACTCGACACTGTCTGATCAAGGCAAGGTGAATACAAGGACAGCTTACTATTTGATCATTTTCTTACTGCCTAGAGTGAGTAACTGCTGCTATATTTTTAGTAGTGTAATTCTACTTTCAGTTTTCATTATGTACAGTAGCTTTTTCTGTAACAAGCAAATTTTCCAATAACATGACCAAATTCACTCAATACAGCTGTAGCTGTTCGCACCAAAACGAATGTTCAACCTGATCTCGCAGGAAAACACACAAAGTGGCAATTTTGTATAAATCCAGAAAATGTGAAGCCTTATGTAAAGCCTCTCTTGATTTTGTTAGAGTTTGGTGTTAGCAAGTTGCTAAGCTAACAACATGATACACTAACAAGCATAAGATACATAGCTTAAGTAAATATTGATGAAATTATTTAAAGATGAAACTATTTTTATCAATACTTTTCGCTATCGTATGAACTGAAATGCTTCAGCAGCAAATCAGCATAAATTAGAATGTTTTCTGAAGGATCATGTGACACTGAAGACTGGAGTAATGATGCTGAAAAGTCAGCTTTGCATCACAGGAATAAATTATTAAAAAATTCTTAAAATTGAAAACAGCTATTTAAACTAATAATATTTCACAATTTAACTGTTTGTACTGCATTTTTGATCAAATAAATGCAACCATGACCTAACTTTAAGACCAACCTTCCTGTGTCCTGTGAAACCTGCGTCATGACTTCAAATGCTGTCTACATATTGAATAAAGATCTACTTCATAAAATGTGTAACATTTGGTATCACTGTGAGGTTTTTTTTTTCGATGACATTTATTCAAGTTTCTAATTTGAATGCTTTTCATATTATATCATTTTTCATGTTCAGAAGCCATCAAAGGCCATGTTAATTTCCTGTGGGTGTATTAACGCTGTGACTGAATGCTCCTCAACCAGTGACTAGTCACTCCTTACATATTTTCTTATATATTTTTGAAGCTAAATGGATTTTGAATGGTGTTTTGCTTGATTAGTGCTAAAAAAAGATTAAATAGCAATAATACAGTAAATTAGATCTGTAGATACTAATTATGCTGGTTTTCCATAACAGCTGCACTCTTAAAAGTAATGATTTCAAAAGGGTTTTCTCAGCAATGCCACAAAAGAACCATTTTGGGTTCCCCACAGAACCATTCATTGAACAGTTCCCAAAATAACCACTATAAAGAACCCTTTGAGCATGGAAATGTTCCATGGATGTTAAAAGTTCTTCATGGAACCATCAATGCCATTAAAACCTAAATTGTTAAGAGTGTGGAGGAGATGAGGCTGTCTGGAAGGCTCAGTTCCTGCTTTTGTTGCTCAGAATCAGAGCTCTGGAAAATCATGGAAAGTCACATGCTGCCATAAAGAGAACAAATGTGCTTTTAGTCAAGTATTATGTTAATTACTGCAGGGAATCCATATAAGTCATTAAAGCCACAGTCCTGTTTATCTTTTGAAATGAAATAATTGATTTTGTCTTTTTTCAAACCGATATGCTTTCGATTTAACTGACATGCTTTAGAGGAAATTGCTGATTCAGTTTCTGGTACAACCACAGCTCAGATGATGCCTCGAGCCAACATTGTTGGGGGCGGTAGGTACATTTTTGGTAAGGTAAGGGGGTTGGCTATATGCGTTATATGTGAAGAGGCACTCAAGTAATCTGAACAAAGACGCGCAGAGATCAATGAGAACACAGCAGGGGAAACAGTTCAAAACAAAAGTTCAAAACACAAGTGTGTTTAGCAAGAATCAAGAGGATAGAAGTGGTTGGCATGGAGTGTTGTTGCATATATATGCGTAGGCATACGTGTGTTTACGTGTGTGTGTGTGCACTAGAGACTTGCGTGGGTGATTAATAAAAGTGAGAGGTGTGAGACATGTAGGACAAGCTTTGGTGGAGTTGGCCACTGAATTAACCTGTCTGTCACTATTAATCACCGCTCTGCTTTCTCCCGCACTTCATTCCCCAGAACTTAATGCCTTCTGCTCAAACCTAATCAAGTCCTTCTGACACAATGTTTGTCAGGTATTTCCCTCAAATAGCTACTTGCTTTTCCCTAAAGTCTCTGTACCTTCTGTCACTTTTAGAAGAGTAAATACAGCTTGACATTAGTGGCAATGCTCCATTTTATGTCAGACAGCCAATGGGATATTGTGTTGTCACTGGCATTTGAGGTAATTATATGCTATAAGAAATCCAACCTGCAAAAGTTCTTCTAACAAATGTAAAAAAGTAACTCGGACAAAGATTTTTTAGTAGGTAGAGTCTGAAAAGAACATGCTAAACAAATATGTTTTATTGGCCTTACTTAGATACTCAAGTATTTCTTCAAATGTTGTCTGAATGTTGTCCAAATGTCATCATTACTCACCCTCAAGTTGTTCCAAACCTGTATGAGTTAATTTCTTCTGCTGAACATAATAAAATATTTTGAAGAATGTTGGTAACCAAACAGCTGCCATTGAATTCCATAGTATGGGGAAATACTATGGAAGTCAATGGGGACCAGAAACTATTTGGTTACCAAGATTCTACAAAATATCTTAATTAAAATGTTCTATCATCATTTACTCACCCTCATGAGCAAAGTCAATGGAGTTGTTTGGAACCTCAACGCTCTTCAAAATATCTTCTCTAATGTCACACTGAAGAAATAAGTTCATACAATAACCGTCATGATGGGTAAATAATTACAGATTTGACATTTTTGGGTGAATTATCACTTTAAATAAGCTTCTCTGCAACATTTTCTGCTCATCCTTCTAGGTTTTTGTCATTTAGAAAGTATAAATCTGATGAGCTAAAACGGCAGGTCAGTGCTGGAAATCTCATTTTCAAACAACTCAGTTAACATTTGATCTTGAAAGAGTGAATAAATTCTGATAATCTAAAATGAAGCTCAGTTGTACAAACCATTTGTTTGCATGGGCATTGTTTGCTTCTTAAAAGAAGGATAACTGCACAAAATACCCTTTCCACCCACCACAGGACACCATCTTATGGATCACAGGGAATCCCTAAGAATTGCAGAAGGCCACTGTGCATTGTCTATCTATCTATCCAGACAGTATTTGTTATTCATGTAAGGAGGTGATAGTGACAGCACGCAGTGGGGAACACAATGCCACGGGATCTCCAGGGACGAGGAATTACTGCCTCTGACACACACACACACACACACACACACACACACACACACACACACACACACACACACACACACACACACACACACACACACACACACACACACACACACACACACACACACACTTTGTTTATACAAATGAGGACAACCCCAAAAGCATATTTTGTCAGATTCTGCTCACTTTTGGGTACAAATATGGTAGATAAGTAGGTAGACACACACACTTAATGCGCTGCTGCCAAACTCCAATGGCTCTCCACTGGGCTTCAACAACAACCACTGGGGCCAAACGTTGTCTAAATAAATAGTTTAACCAATGAACGAAAATTCATTATTTACTCACCCTAATGTCATTCCAAACCAGTATGCTGTTATTTTGGTCCATTAAAAAACCTAAAAGAATAATTCCTGAAAAATCTTCATGCAGCTCTTTTGATATTTTCCATACAAACAGCAGTTCATAGAGCACATCCCCCAAATAAAAGGTGGCCCACTGGAATAAAGATCAATTTCTTTATTAAAGTGGGGCTTCACAATTGATCGATGTGAAATCAAAATTGCAATATGGCTTAGTGGGATTATCAAATTGCAAAAGGTGAAGGCTTCATTAAATTTAATATATAGCCTGATGCACATCACTGTGTTCTTCTACATGCACGATTCACTGTTTTATCAACTTACAAGAGCAGTAATTAAGTATTTTTTATTAGAAATTTATATAGAAATTATTCGGTGACAAAAACACATACAAAGCTATGCCTTTCCCCCCCTAACTAGTAATTTCCATCTCAACACAAAAATCAAAATAATTAATGATGATACACAAAAGCCGCTTTTCCACTATCGGGCTGAACGGTTCTCTTCACTTAACCGTTCCATTCCGTGCCAGTCAGCACGGATACGGTTTCATTTTCCACTGTGGTGCTGATAACGGAGCGCTTTGGAATGTAATACAAATGCGTCAGTCGTTGCCTTGGTAACGCAGGTTTAATGTAAACGCCGATATGGACGATGATCAGATATTTGACTGTCTCAGGCATTTTTTTCTTTTTTATATTGAACGTAGCGCTACGTAGCTGTTTACTTGGCTGTTTGATCAAATAGCGCACTTCCGCTTAGCCAGCTATGGAGAAACTGTAGCCAGGCAACAGAGTGGCAACGTCACGCACACATGCACTCTTCCAGCACGGCTCAGCACGGTTGTCTAACCGTGCCGAGAATTCCGGTCCGAGAACGGTTTGTAATCGTGCCGCGCCGTACCAGGCTCACGTGGAAATACAACTGGAACCGTTCCTGACAGTTCTTAGAACCGTTCGGCCCGATAGTGGAAAAGCGGCTAAACATTCAATGTACACAAATATACAAGTATTCATGTAACAATAAAAAATAAAATGTAAATCAGGGATGAGAGAGAGAAAGGAAAAAAAATAGAATAAAAATTATCAATAATAATATTTAAATAAATTGATGGTGGGGGGGGGGGGGGGGTACTTAAGTGCCCTCAAAGATGGAGGAATACATTTTTATCAACACAGGTTAATTAAGGGTCCCATTTTTTATCAAAATTTATAGTTGATCCCTTGGGATATTTTTTTTTTTATGTTTTTAGAAATATCATTAGGTCACTAAGCCATAATTTCTGGGATTTAGGTGACATAACATAATTAAGCAGGTTTAACATATATTTGGGAAAATGTGCTGGGTTCACATCTTCACACTTGCATTATTTCTGAGATTTTGGACAAATATTAACAGCATCAGATTTACAAATGAAAAGCGTTTATAAACCTGTTATCAACAAAACACAGACACTCACTTCAGTTTTCCGCCAAAATAAAGGCTTAAGGGTTTAGGCATAAATATTAGCAATCTAACTTTACTATTGTAGTGTAAAATAAATATTAAAAACATGGTTGTTGTTGTTGCTATTAATATAATTGGACTACAACAGTGTAAATGTGATGAGGACTGAGATACTAACACAATTAAACAGAGATATGAGTCCACTCTATAGTCCAGAAAAAAGCCAATGTAAACTATGCTCAGTTTGATCAGCATGAACACCTTTAAAAGTAACTAACAAATCAAATATGTTATAGTTCTAGCATGCCTCATTACCAAACCACACTGATGTGAGGTTTGGCATGTCTAACAACCCCATATTTCTTTGAGAGCCGAAGCTAAAGGGTTTTAGGAAACAATTATGTTTTGGTCTATTTCTCAAACAAAACTAACATATAGATTCAGAAGACTTGAAATATAGTACACAAGTCATATGGAGTACTCTTATTATGCAGTTTGATATAGGGATGCACGATAATATCGGACCGATAATGGCTTTAAATGTAAATATCGGCATCGGTCTGATATTAAAAATTATGCCGATATGTCTTGCCGATAAGAGGAATACATTAACTCACATGTGCTAAGGGTGTGATAGTGATTAGATCATGTCAGCAGTGTGGCTCATTCTTGAAGCAAAGTTTTGTCTGAATGATGATTAGATTCACTGATTTAGATCGCTGCATTTACTCTGTGAAAGCACATACAGAATGATGTGTTCGGTGTATAAACAGTAACGTGCAGCAGCAGCAGTGACAGCCTCCCCCGGGTCCTAATGCCCGTTCGGTAAGGAGTTTTAATCTGTAGGGGGCGCTGTTGGCCTACTTCTTATTAAATTAAAAGTAAAATAGCCTACACAAATAACATTTAGACTGTGTTTCTGATTAAATAAAGCAGTAATTGATGTCATAACATAATGAGTATGTTTTGATTTAATGGTCAGAAGCTATAGCTTGCACGGAAAAAAAAAATCACAAACATGACACTTGTAAATTAAATAGTTTTATATATACTGATTTATTCATTAATGTGTAATATGTTTTATTTTTTAAACAAATCATGAGCTCTAAAAGATTTTCTGAATTTTTATAACTCTTTTGTTTTAGACCATCTACAAATGTTAAATCTTAAAATAAAATGTTAGGGTTAAAACTGCATCAAATGCAGTTATTGATATAGTTTATTTATAGTTATTTACAAAGCTTCAATGTACTGTCAAAAAAACCTTCATTATTTTTTATTTAATTCTAATAAATAAGTTATTGTATATCTAAAAATATTTTGCTTATAATTTCTGCACAGGAGAGAATATCGGCATATCGGATATCAGCAAAAATCCAAAATCGTGCATCCCTAATTTTGAATCGTGGTTATTGATATAAACAGTAATCAGATGGAAAAGAGCAGCATGACGATTCTTCAAAAAGTCTCCTTTAAGTTGCATGAATTAATTCAGAGCCGAAGGAGCCAGACATCCTTATGTGAAGTCCTCAGGGAGCCAGGTTGAGCAGGTTAATGTTTCACACACACACACACACACACACACACACACACACACACACACACACAGAGAATTGGATTGTAAGCTTTATTCAGTGGCAGTGTTAAGTGGGTTGTCTGTACAGGGAACAAGCTTCTCTATCTTTATCAGCTGTACTACAAAACGCATCCACAGGGAGAGCGAAAAACAACGGCGTTCGCCACCCCCGCACACTCTCTGATAGGCAAATAACATAATCAATTCCCAGTAGGTGAGAGTGATTAGATATGATTTCGGTAATGAGATCCCTTTGAAACTGTCAAATGGAGGCTGTTTCATATGAGGAATTATCACCTGAAGTAGTCGCACCATTTACGAAGACATGTCCCCTACTTTTAACCCCCCGAATGAGCGCTCACCAATTAGTGCATTTTAAACGCCCACTCAGGAAGACCAGAAGCGAGGGAGAAAACTCATTCTTATCTTTCTAAAGGACTAAAGTGTTTTGGTCCTCAGTCCTCACCTTGCAACGGAGTGTCAATGATAAAATGCAGATGTTTTTTTCCACTGTCTGGCTAAATGGCGTATTTACTTATTTAATGTACATTTAGGTTCTGCGGCATTCACAATATACTTTGGTTTCGCAGTCAACATCATTAAATAAAGCACTGAATACTCTTTCAAATGATCAATTACAAATATTAAGTGCAGTAGATTTCTGCAGGACATGCACATGGCATGAAAAACAGGCAGGCAGTAGTACCATCTGAGGTGTAAAAAACATCAACACATGAGATATTAGATAGAACACAAGCATGCACAAACCCAAACACTTGTCACTTCATCTTTTGTTGTCTGTAAAATGGCTGTTGGAGTCAAAGAGATCAAAATGTGACCAGACTGCATGAAACAACTATGCAAAACAGAGACTGTCTTAAAACTTGGCATCACAAAGAGTTTTAAAACACAGCCAAAATGTACAATGCTAAAAAAAATAAAAAAAATAAAAATACTAATACAATACTAATGCTCACTGTCATACTAACAATAATTCTATAGTACTATGGTAACAGTTTACTAATCAGACACAGACACCAACACTAATAAATGCTCATATAAATGTTTGTGAACACTTGTGTGGCCTTTTATGTATAATGCATTATAATATGCAATGCATTATCTGTTTTCATAAATAAGTTGAAATGCATCATATTTCTACATTTGTTATAGTTGTTTGATTATGTGTTTTAATGCATCACACTTTCTGTGTAACAGTGAATAGATGAATAAGTTTGTGTATTGTATTATAAATGTAGTTATAATTATTAATGAGATCATACAATGCATTATAAGGTGCATAATGCGTTAAAATATATATTGTATATGAAGGCTTCAAGTAGAGTATTCATACTAATGTTCATACTAATAGGCTGTTAATGTTCATCCTAACTAATGATATTAATAAAACAAATAACAGTACTCTTGTGATTATTGATATTTACCGATACCAATAGGTTATTAATGCATAGCCTACCAATGTCCATACTAACATGCATACTAATACTATTTTATACCAATTGGAATACTTACTATATGTTGTAATACTAACAGGATACTAATACCCACTCTTACTCAAGTCTTACTCAAGTATAAAACAACTAAGACAGGATAAACACAGTCTGTGTCTGAAAAACTAGTACGCTGCCTAGCTAGACACTATTCGTGGGCATCAAAAGATGCATAATAAGTGTTAAGACACAGCCAAAATTATACTAATGCTCACGTTGATCCTAATACTAGTACTATGGTAACAGTCTACTAATAATCCTAATAACACTAGCTACAGATGCTCATCATAATACTAATGATATTACTAAAATGAATACAAAAACTAATAGCATTCCAATGATCTTATTAACATCAATGTGTACTAAGTGATATAACCAATACCATTAGTTACTAATGTATGCTATACTATACTATATACTATACTATACTATACTGCCATTACATACACACTAATACTATTGCTTTTGCTAATATAATTTGGGATACTTTGTGTATTCTCACACGAATACTAATAATAATAAGCTTTTGCTGCTGGCAAAAGGGCTGTTAAAGTCAAAGAGATCAAAGTATGACCATACAACAACTATGCAAGGCAGGATAAATAGGGGCTGTTTCAAAACCTAGTGTGCTGCCTAGCTAGACAGCATTTAATAAGTTTTAAGACACAGCCAGGATGTACAATACATACTCATACTAATGCTCACACTGATACTAACCCTATTAATAGCTACTAATGCTCATTATAATACTAGTGATATATTACTAAAACTACTACCTGTACTAACAGCATTCAAATTGTCTTACGAATTGATATAACCAATACCAGTCGGTTTCTAATGCTCCTATACTAATATATTATGGCTATTATTAATGCAAATTGTAATACTTAATGTATGCTCATACTACGTACTATTATTCTATTACTATGGCTACTACTAATACTCACACTAATGCTATTGCTGATACTAATGTGATTCCCTGTGCAGTGCTCATATGCAGTTATTTAAGCGTGTGTCGTTGTTAAAGCTCGCATGTAAACATAAGCTGAGGAAGTTGAAGTTGCTCTACCTGTCGTCGGTCTGCCAGTCCCCGAGCAACAGGTCTCGGAACCGGTACCGCGGCGGCAGCGGCAGAACCTCCTTCTCCAGCTCCACCATAGTCACTCAGCACAGCGCACAAACCAACGCTGCGTGGAAATGCAAACGCCTTCGCCCTCGTTTATCCCTCCGCCGTGATTGTTTCAGGTCGCTCGCGTATAGAAAGTGTTGTCATCACTCAGGAACGGGAGACACGGGTCTAGATCCACTATCACAGCAGCGACAGACAGAGCAACTGGTGCCTCCCTGAGCTCAGCAGCTGTCTGGCTGGACATCCCGCTCCATGCTGACAGCCTGACACAAGCGGTTTCACATCAGCTGTAACAGTTGCCAGTCATTGCTGCAGTGCATTATTTCACCATTGTCCTGTATTGATTGAGGCATGGGCATTTTTATAACCCAGCTAGTACTTGCAACCTGCTTGCAGTCATTTCGTCTGCTGCATTGTTGAAAAATGCATGAGATAATTCGACAACTCCGCCTTTTGCCTGATATGTCAATCAAAAAGCACTAATGCAGGTGATGAGAAACCTCATTTTTATCACTGCCATAAATGATCCATTTCACAAGACATTGGCTTTACCAAATATAGTGCAGTGAATTACGCACTCAAACTGGAGAATGGGATAGGTTTGCAAATAAGCAGCGTGAAATGTGCAGAAAGCAAAGGGTGACACCTGTTGCGGTGTTTGACATGCTTTATCCGCCTACATATGCAGTTAGCATAATTATGTAATTATAATCAAAGAAGTGAAATTGTCATGCCGGAGTCAAATTAATTGTTGTCACATTCGATTTCAATCCTGGAACAGAATCCAGCCTTCAGTGCAGCTCTGATGCTGTTATAATACGGGGATCTCGAGCGCTCTGCCCCCTAGCGGCTGCCTGCGGGAGAAGCACAATAAATCTATCGTGTTTAGCTCCTGAAAGGTTTAATATACCCTCAATCTCAGCCTTGATAGGTTTTGATGGGCTTTTTACAGGCACATCTGTTCGGTTGTGGCGTTAGAGAGATTCTCATCAAGGCTTTGATGCTGCAGAACGCTACTAAACAACACAGTAAAAAACATCCAGGGAAAGGCTAAGATGATGTTATCAGATAATACCATGGTACACATATACACTAACAATCAAATGTTTGAGGATTAACATTTTTTAAAACTCCTGTTCAGTAAGGATGCACTAAATCAAAAGTGACAGTAAAGACATTTATAATGTTACATACGATTTATATTTTAATGCTGTTATTTTGGACTGTCTAATCATTAAAAAACACTGGAAAAACATGTATAAAGGTTTCCAGAAAAAAAAGTGCAAATGTTTTCAACATTGATATTAAGAAATTCTTCATCAAATCAACATAATAGAATGATTTCTGAAGGATCATGTGACACTGAAGACTGAAGTAATTGATGCTGAAAATTCAGTTTTGCAAAATATATTCAAATACAAAACAGTTCATTTAAATTGTAATAAAATGTCACAATATTACTGTTTTACTCTATTTTTGACCAAATAAATGCAAATTTGGTGAGCATAAGACACTTCTTTCAAAAACATTAACAGTTAATGACCAGACATTTAAACGGTAAGTGAATGTAGTGCATTTCAATAAATCAGAATGTCGTGGAAAAGTTCATTTATTTCAGTAATTCAACTCAAATTGTGAAACTCGTGTATTAAATAAATTCAATGCACACAGACTGAAGTAGTTTAAGTCTTTGGTTCTTTTAATTGTGATGATTTAGGCTCACATTTAACAAAAACCCACCAATTCTCAACAAATTAGAATACTTCATAAGACCAATTAAAAAAAAAACATTTTTAGTGAATTGTTGGCCTTCTGGAAAGTATGTTCATTTACTGTATATGTACTCAATACTTGGTAGGGGCTCCTTTTGCTTTAATTGCTGCCTCAATTCGGCGTGGCATGGAGGTGATCAGTTTGTGGCCCTGCTGAGGTGGTATGGAAGCCCTTGACAGTGGCCTTCAGCTCATCATAGATTCTCTATCTGGTTCAGGTCTGGTGAGTTTGCTGGCCAGTCAAGCACACCAACACCATGGTCATTTAACCAACTTTTGGTGCTTTTGGCAGTGTGGGCAGGTGCCAAATCCTGCTGGAAAATGAAATCAGCATCTTTGAAAAGCTGGTCAGCAGAAGGAAGTATGAAGTGCTCCAAAATTTCTTGGTAAATGGGTGCAGTGACGTTGGTTTTCAAAAAACACAATGGACCAACACCAGCAGATGACATTGCACCCCAAATCATCACAGACTGTGGAAACTTAACACTGGACTTCATGCAACTTGGGCTATGAGCTTCTCCACCCTTCCTCCAGACTCTAGGACCTTGGTTTCCAAATGAAATACAAAATTGCTCTCATCTGAAAAGAGGACTTTGGACCACTGGGCAACAGTCCAGTTCTTCTTCTCCTTAACCCAGATAAGACGCCTCTGACGTTGTCTGTGGTTCAGGAGTGGCTTAACAAGAGGAATACGACAACTGTAGCCAAATTCCTTGACACGTCTGTGTGTGGTGGCTCTTGATGCCTTGACCCCAGCCTCAGTCCATTCCTTGTGAAGTTCACCCAAATTCTTGAATCGATTTTGCTTGACAATCCTCATAAGGCTGCGGTTCTCTCGGTTGGTTGTGCATCTTTTTCTTCCACACTTTTTCCTTCCACTCAACTTTCTGTTAACATGCTTGGATACAGCACTCTGTGAACAGCCAGCTTCTTTGGCAGTGAATGTTTGTGGCTTACCCTCCTTGTGAAGGGTGTCAATGATTGTCTTCTGGACAAATGTCAGATCAGCAGTCTTCCCCATGATTGTGTAGCCTAGTGAACCAAACTGAGAGACCATTTTGAAGGCTCAGGAAACCTTTGCAGGTGTTTTGAGTTGATTAGCTGATTGGCATGTCACCATATTCTAATTTGTTGAGATAGGGAATTGGTGGGTTTTTGTTAAACGTGAGCCTAAATCATCACAATTAAAAGAACCAAAGACTTAAACTACTTCAGTCTGTGTGCATTGAATTTATTTAATACACGAGTTTCACAATTTGAGTTGAATTACTGAAATAAATGAACTTTTCCACGACATTCTGATTTATTGAGATGCACCTGTATATGTATATTTTTACTTTAAAATCTATCATGGGTTAAAAGTTTTAAATCCCATGATTGTAACATGGTATTCATGGTTGAACAAATACGACTAGATTGGTATAATGAATGACAAAGAATAAAATTTCCTTTAGTTAAGTTAATATTAACATTCATGCTGCCACTTGGCATTATATTAAAACATAAAGGTACAATAATATTAAAAAAATTATAAATCCTGAAAAAATTATAAAAACAATATGCTATTCAAAATTAAGACTTAAAACTTTTCAACATCGCTATATCACATTACTCTGATAATTCTGGTCAAAGAATGTTGCAATGTGCCATTAAATATGAAAATACTATTTTATTTACAAAACAGGGATATTTCGCATGTGTTAAAAATGTTAGTATCTAAAAAAAATCCGTAAAAAACAGCAAGTCTTTTTCTTCTCTTCTCTTCCTCATGTAGGACACTCAGCTGAGGTCGATGTTCACTGATTGTAGTGCCTCTACAGCCCAGCTGGGGTACTGCTCTCTGGACGTGAACATCCTCTTCATGAACGCTTTCACAAACTCAGGAAACCTCTGCTCTATGATGCTCTGACGCACTGACCGCATGAGGGTGAGCTGAGGAACGATACGGCGAGGACAGGAAGAGATGAAGTGACAACAACAATAATAAATACTGTATTCAAAACACGTAGTTGATTGATATAGTTACCTGGTAAGAGATGTTATGGATGGTCATGTGATGCATGGCTGCGGTGTCGCTCTTGAACAGCGCGTGAAGGTAAGCCCGACTGTGTCTGTCATTGTCAAGACAAAGAAAAAAGAATCACAATCATCTTTAGGTTTATGGGATAAGATGAGTTTCTGAATCAAAATCCTCTGCTGGGTGAGTAAATGGCAAAATATTCATTTTCATGGGGGGTGAATTATTCTTTTAAGCACAGCAGACAGCTGAACATCAGCATACTGAAGCAGCAATTTAGCCAGTTAAACTTCAGACAGATGTCTGTACCTCCTGCAGGTGGGACACTGGCAGTCAGGATCAATCGGCTGAAAGTCTTTAGCATATTGTTTCTGTTTGAGCTGCAGAGATCCCCAGGGAACTAAAGCCGAGCCAAATCTCTGAAACAATCACATACAGCCTCATTAAAAATGGCAAAATACAAGATTACAATAAGCATCACTGGTTTTATCCAAATTTTAAGCACAGTTTCTTTGAAAAACTGCTCAAACTCTTGTAGGTTTATCCTGACAGGCATAAGCAGGGCTAGATGATAGAGCGAATTTCAGCTTTTTGCATAACAGGAAGAAAATACATTTTTAAAATGTATTCAAATAATATTGCACAATATTACTGTATTTTGATCAAATAAATGCAGCCTTGGTGAGCACAAGAGAGTTCTTTCAAAATCTTACTGACCCAAACCTTCGAATGGTAGATCTATAGAAAGGGATGTCAACACTTACTGCTGTTCGAGTCGGGAAAACACAGTCAAACATATCACAGCCCAAGGCAACACAGACCACCAGGTCTAGCGCATAGCTAAAACACATAAACAGACAATCAACAACCACTACTTGTGAATAATGAAAAAGCACAGTTTCAGAGGAAGTGAGGCTTACCCGACTCCCATGAGGTAGCGGGGCTTTTCTCTGGGGAGGTGGTCTGTGCTCAGAGTCACCATCTTCCAGAAATCATCCTTTTCTTCTCCCCCACTCAAGCCTCCAATGGCGAAGCCCGGCACATCACGCTTTGTCATTTCTGAGTGAAGAAACAGAGCAGAAAGATTCTAGTAAGGTGTATTGTAAATATGATTAATGCTTCAGGTTTGCGTTTGTCATTTGTTAATGGATCATGTTCATCATTAATGTGATAACTACATCTGTGAGGAGAACTGACTTCATACATACACTAAAAATCACTGCGACACCAGCTGGTTAAAAGTCATTGCAAAAAAAAAATCTTCTTTTTTTAACATATTCCACTTGGTTTGATATTTTGTCTGTAATAATGTCGTAATGATATTCTGAAGTGTGACTTAAGTTTGGGGATTTTTAATGTTTTTAAAAATCTTTTCATGCTCACCAAGGCTGCATTTATTTGATCAAAAAGAGTAAAACAGTAATTCTTTGAATTACTAATTATTATGTTTAAGCTGTTGTCTATTTATATATATTATTTATCATACATTGAAATTTATTTCTGTGATGACGAAGCTGAATTTTCAGCATCATTACTTCAGTGTTACATGATCCTTCAGAAATCATTCTAATATACTGATTTGCTGATCGAGAAACATTTATTATTATTATTATCATATGTTGAACATTTTTGTGGCCTAATATTTTTTGATGATCCAATTTGTCAGTATTCTTTGATGAATAGAAAGTTCAAAACAGCAGCATTTATTTGAAATGGAAATTATAACATTATAAATGTCTTTACTCTCACTTTTGATCAATTTAATGTGTCCTTGTTAAATAAAAGTATTAATTTCTTTAAAAAATAAATAAATAAAAATTATACTGACCTGAAACTTTTGAACAGTAGTCTATGTTAATGGAATTTTAACAGGATTTTACACTGCTAATGCAATATTGCCACATCATAATAATAGACGCACTTTTGATGTCCAGTGATCACATGCAGTCACACAGCGCTTACCATCTAAACAAGCCTTGCGCAGTTTGGCATCAAGCCCCCCTTGAATAATGGCGAACAGGTTCTGTCGATCTGGATTCTTATTTGCTGCGATGCAGCGGTCCAGCCAGCGCACAGAGCGGTGCATGGCCTCCTCCACCCGCAGCCCTTTCACCGTACTGCTGACCACGTCATCCAGCTGCATCATGATGTCTGAACCTGCACACATTGCAGTCACAAAGATTTCACTAAGCATTTGTTGAATGTTCTGGTTAAGAGATGATGATCTGTATTATTCATACCCAGGCTGTTCTGTATGGCGATGGACTGCTCAGGAGTGAGCAGGATTTCCTTTCCATCATAAGGGGAACGGAACTTGACGCCCTCCTCCGTCACCTCCGACAGCTCCACTAGAGACACCATCTGAAACCCGCCACTGTCCTATTAAAAGAAACACAGGTGAGCAAGACAAAATTAATTCATAAAAGTAAACAGAAGTCATTTTCAACTCAGCAAACTTCTAGAGGGGCTGAAGGATGATTTATAAGTAAGTACTCAAAGAAATACATTATTATTAATATATTAAAATAACCAAACTTTAATCTAAATTAAAATGCTTAAAAACACACATCGACTCAAGATGTAAAGTGCAATCATCACTCTTTTTCCTCCTCCGTAAATATTGTTTATCTTGAAGAACTTGCGGTCCTTGAAATTCCTGGACAAAATGAACAGTGCTGGGTATATTACTTAAAAATTGTAGTCTGTTACTGATTACATATTACATAATGAGAATTTGAGTTAGTAACCTAATCTATTAGATTACATAATTTAGGTAATGTATTCTGACTACTTTTAAAATACTTTTGACATAACTTGTTTGAATGGGAATATTTTGAAGCATGTTGATATAAAAATACAAAGAGAAAAATAAAATTATATTCTCTTCTTTATTATGAACAACATGAAGTGCATTAAACATGAGGGTTTTCCAAACTGGGGTTTGTGAAGGAACTGCAAGGGGTTCATGAGTTGTTGAAAAAATAATTAATTAACTGGTAAAACTGTAAACCTAAAAAAAAAAAAAATACATTTAAAATAAAAAATTCTTGAACACTAATATTTGATCTGTTTACTGCATGTCAGTGTGACCATTAACATCAGAGAACAGTGAACATGAGAATGTGTTGTTAAATTATAGTAACTTAAAATCGATTTTAAGTATGTACTATTCAAATAGTAACTTTTTTAAATATTTTTTTAGGTCAAAATAACGTGTGATTTCATGTAATCATGTAATCTACTGTATAAAAATAATCTGATTATACGCATTTTAGAATGTAATCTAATTACAAGGATTTAATTTTTGGAATCTGATTACCTGATCCAGATTACATGTAATCAGTTACTTTTCAGCAATGAAAATTAATCACGGCTCATTAAATTAAAATATCAATACTCTGTTCCTGCTCATTAAAAAAAAGTTTGAAAACAAACAAATTTGTCACAATTACATGAGAAATACTGTGGTCATCACATCAAAACTACTGGTCTTCTTCATTTCCAAAACCTTTCCAGTAAGTCATTACTAGAGAATATATTTTTACATTATTTTATAATTTACAGAAACTGTTGGGGCAAATTAATTTTATTTGTATTATTAGTATTGTAGTAGTATGTAAATATTTCCAATAAGACTTCAACTGGACAGACTGGTGTTTCATGCTGGCTTGATTATATTTTTTAAGACTTTACTCATTTCCATAACTTTTCCAATCTGCTCTATCCATCAAACTGACACTCTGCAAAATCTGCATAAGAAGAATATGAATAACACAAATCATGGTATCCTACATTTTACTATTACGCCTACTACTTCTTCTTCTGGTGTTTGGGAATAGTTTGAATAGAAGAAAAAGAAGGAGAAGAAGAATTACCGTTAAGAGATTTCTATTCCACTTCATAAATCCATGCAATCCATTGGCTTTCTCTATTAACTCAGGACCCTGTTAGGACACAATAACAGTTAAGTAAGTTTAAAACATTGTGCATTGATGAAACACAAAGCGTTTCTTCGCTCATACCGGCCTCATGCCCAGATGATACGTGTTTCCCAGGCATATCTGACAGTCCAGATCCTCCAGCTGGTCCACAGTGATGCCTTTCAGGGTACCCTGAGTGCCCACGGGCATGAACACCGGGGTGTAGACAGCGCAGTGCGGGAGAGTAAGAGTGCAGGCTCTCGCCTTACTCACGGGGCACTCCGCCACGATACGAAGAGCGAGAGGAGCCGCAGAGGACACAGCCTTCACTGATGCCATACTGCCTTCACACTCATGTGTGCTGCTGCTGGGCATGGGCGCAGCCATTTTGAATAACGGTGTCCGATTCACTTGGGAATCGTTCATTTGAGTCGAATCTTTTTGATGAATCGGATGAACTAATACAAAAACCGCTCAGGGGTGCGTTTCCCAAAAGCAACTATGGTCGCAAGTTCCGTCGTTACCAATAGAGTTCAATGGAATTTACGACCATAGATAGCTTAACGATGCTTTTGGGAAACGCACCCACCCCTGAACAATTCACGAATCGGACTGAATCGATCCATACGGTTCTCCAGTCTCTGACTCATTGAACACTAGCCATCTCTTTCATAAATGTCTGATGCATTCAACTCATAGATTTCAAATTTATAATTTGTATGTATCAGACATTTAGATTTCAAATTGTTAGTTAGTTAGTTTTATAAGCTGAATCGTGCAAGAAATGACCACAAACACGTTGGTAATAAAACTGGATGAATAATAATAATAATAAAAACAGTAAATGCGTTATAAACAGAATATGTTCTTACTCATTACTTTATTTTAAACGTCCTAGAACATAATAAGTCACGTCGAGATATCAGGGACAAAAGTAACGAGATAAAATAATTATGAATGGCTGTTTTGAACGAACTGTTTAAAAGAAGCGATTCGCGGAAATGAGTCTGACTTCCCGTCACAAGCAATGACTCGAGAGTCTCCCAGTATGTCTGAAACCAGTTCATCTTTCTAAAATAGGTGTAATGTTGCATGATAGTGTGAATTCTGCTCAAATATCGCATTCTTCTACTAGTCGATATACAGTATAACAAACTGGAGAGCCCAAACAATGTCTTAATAATGCTATAATACGTACAAAATATGATTAATTTGAAAAAAAAATATATAGAAATACGTTTAATTTATACGTGGTGATCTTGCAGTAATTATACATGCATATTTTATTAAAATCAGAATTATAAATGTTATTGTATATATCCCTACATTCAAGTCTTTTCATTGAAAATAAACTGACACGTGAGCCGTCCAATCGCACTCGTCGGTCGTTAGAGACAGAAATGAGGATCGAGCCAATCAAAAGACAGAACACACCAGGAAGCGTTCTGTCGGACCAATCGGATCTCACGACATCGGTTGACAGGAGGCGGGACTCGCGTCACCGGTGGAGGTCGGATGTCGCCTGACCGGATGATAGCGAGAAGTTTTGTTTTGTGAGTTTACGAATGATTGATCCTCAGATCAGTGCACGGATCTTAACGAATGCGCCCTAATACGCGTCGTCTGCCCGTCAGCGAGTGTTTTATCAGTTATTTGTCTTTGACAGACTGATCTGGAAGTGTTTGAAGGGTGGAAACTGAACACTTGGAAGTAACCCGAGCGCCGTGCTGCCGCGAGCCCGTTCCTGCGCGCTGAGAGACGGTCAGAAACCATGGGCAACCGGGGGATGGAGGATTTGATCCCCCTGATCAATAAACTCCAAGATGCTTTCAGTTCCATTGGCCAAAGTTGTAACTTGGATCTGCCGCAGATAGCCGTGGTTGGAGGACAGAGCGCCGGAAAAAGCTCGGTGCTGGAAAATTTCGTCGGCAGGTTGGTTACTATGTTACTCAATTCTTTTTGATCGCGTGCAAAAGCCCAGCTCGCTGTTTTTATGTTTATCTAACTTAATAAGAAGATAAACGTCTCATTTGTTACTTTCCAGCTGCGTTTTTATACTCGCTGCTCGATCGATTCCCTCGGTTGGGTTGTCATTCACAAACGGGAGTTACGCAGTTAACGTAAGCCGCCGCTCGCCGTCATTCATTGAAGTGAAATGGGCGTAAGTGAGAGCGCAGCGCAAAACGGGGAAGTTGGCGGCACAGTACACACACACACACACACACAGAGAGACAGATGAAGTTATAGTCGTAGTGTCCTTGGGAGTTGCATTGTGCCATATAGGGGAATCAAAACCTCTAAGATATTAATTTGTTATGATTAAGGCGTTTAAGTCACTTCCTCGTTCAAACAGCGGACACACGGATCCTGCGACACTGACACTTCTCTGGACGTTGACGTCATGCTTTTTTGTGTACATGTCCTTATAGAAAACTCTGCCATGGCAGTGGAATTGTTTCGTGTGGTAATAACACTGTAGTTTAATATATAAAATGATTACTAAATGCATGTATCGTGATATTCGCATAATCCTCAAACTGGCCTCATGGAACAGTTCCACGCTATTTGTTTGTTAGTTTTTATTTATGAGAATTTTCATGAGAATTTAAGCACATTTACCCCAAGTTATTATTTCTAAAACATCAGAATGTTTTCTTTTGAAAATATTTAAATTAGGTTCTTGTAATACACTTCTGTTTTTTTTTTGTCTATTAAAATCAGCATAATTTTGAGGCAGTGCAATCACATAAATATTTTGCTATTTTAATAAAATATAAACATTCATTTCAAATGTGCAGTAAGTCCTAAATAGACCACACATATTATTACTGTAATGTATGGTAATGCTCACTTTTGAAGATTATTAAATTAGACTACACACACTAGGGCTGTGCAATTAATCGAATTCGATTCATCTGCGATTATGAACGCGATATTGCGTCGCTTGTCAGTGATCTACGGCTCTGTGTATTAAATGCCGCTCCATTTGAAAACAGGTGATGGAGATTAACCACTAATCAAGGAACCGGCTTTACTGACGAGATGCGCGTGAGAATCGAATTCGATTAATTGCACAGCCCTAAATCATTATTGTAATGCACTTCTACTTAAATCCAAATAATTTGTAGTCAGTATAATCACATATAAATACTTTGCAATTTAAATAAAATATCAGTATTATTTCCACATTACAGTAATGAGGTTATTCTCATAGAAAAAAATAAGTGTTTTACAATAAACAAATTGAAGAAAATCCAAAAGAAATCATTGCAATAATGCATTACAGTCTCTCTCTCTCTCTCTCTGTTTACACACACACACATCAGAATAATTTGGAGGCTGTACAATCACATGTAAAGACCTTTTGCAACATAAATAAAATATTAATATTATTTCCACATTATAATAATACGAATACTGTAAAAAATATTGTACTATAAAAAAAAAAAAAACTGATCCTGTATATGAACGGTTTGTTCATACCTGCATAGTATATTAGATTTAT
Organism: Schizothorax lantsangensis; assembly: GCA_027422415.1. Lineage (NCBI taxonomy): Eukaryota > Metazoa > Chordata > Actinopteri > Cypriniformes > Cyprinidae > Schizothorax > Schizothorax lantsangensis. The sequence continues at coordinate 13,980,109 of CM049840.1, forward strand.
AAAAGGAATACATACTATTATTCTTAATGTATATGAAATATCCTTTAGTAATATCTGCACATTTCAAGTCAGTACTCAGTACTGTGTACAGGTACTTATCTTCTGAAAATAAGTTGAATGAACTGTATATTATGTATACAGGTGAGAGTGAATTCCCCGTCCTGTTTCACTTGACCTTGAGTTTTGTGTGCCGCAGGTTGCTGTAACTACCTGTTTTGCAGTATTCATAGGTCAGTGTCACACCTGTGTCACACAGCAGACTCCAGCACTGACAGGCCTCTCATGAAACCCTGTTCAGCCTCATCTAGGAGAGGAAGTCATACATGGACAGATCAGATTAGTTTGTGACCTGTACCTTCCTGCATTCATTTCCTCACCAGTCTTCTTGATGTGGCTGCTCTGTCTCCGGTCCAGTTTGAATGAATTTTGTCTTGATGTTTAGCAGAGGAAGAAGTATGAATCAGACTGATTCGCTGAAATTTAGTTTTCATTTCCTATGGATGCGGATGTTCATCTCTGGAGATCTTGTGAAGGCATGTATCAGTTTTCATCAGTGAAACTGATTAGTCATTTTGTTGACCAGAATATGTCTCCATTTTTAGATTATTAACATAAAATTCCTCCGGTTTGTCGTTCTGAAATCTTCCAATAGCCTTGTTGATGGATTATATTTTTTTTTGGTGAATTTCATTTCAGAAATTGCAATGGTAAAAGTGCAGTAATTAGTAAATGCTGTCAAGCATATCCGGGTCTGTTGTTTAGCTCCAAATGCGGAACACATGATAAAAGCAGGTTTTGTACGATATTCTTGCGAAATAAGCTACAGTATTGTTCTTTCTCAATGGCATTATCATGAATTACCATCTCTAGAGGTTTTTTTTTCCTTGTGGTAAGGGATGCATAGCAACATTACCTTGGATTTCATAATCAGGTTGTGCAGGTTTGTCCGTTACAGAATAATAATCAGTGTTAGAACTGCTCTGATGGCCAGTAGAAATTAGACATAAACCATATATTAGATCACCTATACAACAATATATTATTATTCATTACATATATATATATATATATATAACAGGGGTGTAACGGTTCACAAAATTCACGGTTCGGTTCGATACGACACAGTGGTGTCACGGTTCGGTATGTTTTCGATATGGGGGGCGGGGCAATTGATTACGTCACAATGTTGGAAATATTTCTGTTTTAAACCATGAAGGCGAGCCAATGGATATCAAACAAGCACGCGTTTGCACCAGGGTTTGCACACGTACAAACAGAAAGTGAAAGTAAAAACGGAATGACAGAGTAATGACAGAGCTTTTGGCATCTGACGCCGCATATTCTCTCAGAGACAAAGAGAGACGAATCTACTTCAACATGCTGATAACGGTATTAGGGGTCGACCGATTATCGGCCTGGCCGATTATCGCCGTCGATATTAAGCATTTTTATGATAATCGGTATCGGCCATTTTCAAAATCGATGTGCCGATAAAATAATTTAATTTTGAAACGCGCTATTTGGCTCTGACACAGCCTGTCGGAGCTCACCACTCTAGTGGGCTAGAGCAGTCTCCGCCCACCGCGCATCTGATTTGTTGGGAGTCACGAGTCAGACCAATCAGCGTGGGAGACTAAAGGCACTCTCACACCGAAAGCGCTTGCTAACTGGAGCTGCTTGTTTCAGTGATCACGCATCAGTTGTCTCTCAAAGGCAGCAGCAGACGTTGCTCAAGTTGCAATAAATCACAATCCACTACACTGAAGTTGCAAAACACCTCAATATTATCTATTTATGGTTTCCGCAATGGGGAAAACAAGACGGAATCGCGGAATCCAGTCATATAAATGGAATTTACTGTATAACGCGGAGTCACGGAATTAGTCAAAGTTTGGATGAATTAATCAAAAGTAGGTCAGTACATTTAAATCGACTCGCGCTATGGACTAGTATCTGTAAACATTAAGCCGCAAAAAGACTATTTAAATATGAATTCTGCATGTTCTGCGTGTCTCTGTATATGTGAATGGCACAGACGCGCGGTTTTTAATACACACACACACACACACAGACAGAAGTGCGCGACGCTCGCAGTGTTTTCAGCATCTGCCGTCTCACTAAATGAGGACATAAATACTTGAACAACATCCCCAGAACTGCTCTGAGAGTCACTTCATGAGCATTTGATCGTTTCATTTGAGTAAAACGATCGTCATATCATACATAGGCTACAGAAACTTAAGAGGTCCTCATGGCAACCCGTCAAAATAAAAGTTTGGTTTATCTACACTGTAAAAAAAAAAAGTTCACTCAACTTACATTTTTTAGTTATCTTTTTGCTTTGACTCAGTTAAGTTTTATTCACTTAATATTCTAAGTACTTTCAACTTAAAAAGTTTAGTTAACATACTAAAATAGTTGACCCAACTACTTATTTGATTAAAAGTAACCTGGACTTGAAAAGTTAAGTTGAAATGTCAACTTACATTTTTAAAACCTGGACTTGCAAAGTTTAGTTGACATGCGTTAACTTATATTTTCAAGTTATCTGTACTGTACAATTTAAGTTCATTGAACTTAATGTGGCATATTTTCTAAACTTGCAATAGCACATTCAACCAAATAAATAACACATTTTGTTCCATATAAATTACTTTATTGTCCCTTGCAAATGAACAAATGTTAAGGACAAACTCTTAAAACATGTTAAAAATCATACAGAGATTCCAGAAATCTGTCTAAATGTCATTTCAGTTACCTAGTGTTTAAAACTATTAACACATTGAAAGTGGATTACCATGAAAAAAAGGTCATGCCACTGATGCATGAAAACTAAACACATGCAGAAACTACTTTTAACTGTAAAATACACAACAGCTAGCACATTTCTTATTAGAAATACACAACACAATTCTAAATGTTTGTAAATGCAAAATAAGAAACAAATTATATAGAAATTACAGAAAATAAATTCTCAAATAAATAAAATGTAAAAAAAAACATCATAAAATGACATAGCAATTGCATAATGTTTAAAGGTGAAATTTGACTTTAAACAAATGCACAGAAATACATTTTTTCCCAGTGTATTATTTTTTTGACTCTCAAAGTGACGTAGCCACTGACTTAAAGGGATAGTTCACCCAAAAATGAAAATTCTGTCCTTAATTACTCACCCTCATGGTTCCAAACCCGTAAGACCTTCATGAATGCATAAGTGAATGGAGGCTAGGGCGGTGACACAGAAGAGTTGTTGAATTAAGTCATTATTTTTGTTTTCTTTGCGCACAAAAATTCTCATAGCTTCATAAAGCCGGTTCTGTGATTACAATTGAATCTCCATCACTGCTTGTCACATGGACGGCATTTTATGTCCTTACAACATTTTTCTGGGCCTTGATCGTGGTAGTACACTTGCTGTCTATGCAGGGTCAGAAAGCTCTCGGATTTCATCAAAAATATCTTAATTTGTGCTCTTTATGTCTTATGGGTTTGGAACAACATGAGGGCGAGTAATTAATGACAGAATTTTCATTTTTGGGTGAACTATCCCTTTAAGTGTAATGAATCACTAAGAATTTCAGCTAAAAATCTTGTACTGAAGAAGAAAAAAAATCACCTACATCTTGCCCCAAATTTTCATTTTTGAGTGAAACTCTTCTTTAACACAGTTTTGGCTTTTTATTGTAGTACTGTGAATGTACTGTGTATCGTGAGATAAGTACCTTGTATCATATCATATAATGACATTTACATTTAATCATTTAGTAGATGCTTTTATCCAAAATGACTTACAAATGAGGACAATAGAAGCAATCAAACCAACAAAAGTGCAACAATATGTAAGTCCCAGATAGTCAAATGCAGTACACAACGTGTTACAACCCCAGCGCTTACCAAGATTTCTTCTGACTCCGGACTGGGAGGGAATTAAACCAGGACCACATCGCTGCAGATTGATGGTGCTCACTCTGGTCACCCACAACTGTAATTCCAACAGTCATGTCCTTGACAGTCTCGGCGCATGAACCAGTGTTACCGACTCTTTTGTAAGACAAAGCGCATAGCAACTAGCGACATTTTGGATAAACCTTAAGCTTTCATTTAGTAGAATAATGTCACCGGTTTCGCCTTCCCGACGCAGTCTTTCTCCACCGGCAGAGTTAGCAGCGCATTCAAAGAACCGAACCGCAGCAGACTTGTGAATGAACGAGTACAAAACAGCATTTCCAAAAACCTATCACTGTTGACTGTCTGGGCATATGAACATGAGTGTAGTTCGTCTGTAAATATGCACATAGTTTGTTACACAGACGGACGTTTGTGCTCCATATAAAATAATATAATTCACTGCTGTATAACAGCGTATTGCAGTTATAATTAAATATTTTAGCAATTCAGTTGAAGTGAAGATTCTCCCCAGCAAGGAGTTACTGTTACGTCGTTTGGGCTGCGTTGTTGAGCACAGTGGCACTGATATTTCACACACTTTAAGCTCTTTTATTTTCCAAATGTAATAGGATTAGTCCAATGAATCGTTCGGTATGTAATGCGCCGAATGTAATGCTACCAAACCGAAAGCCTTGTACCGAACGGTTCAATACGAATACGCGTATCGTTACACCCCTAATATATTAGGGCTGCACAATTAATCGAATTTCTAATCGCGATTACGATTATGGATGCCACGATTACATAATCGTTCAAAGCCGCTATTACAAAAATAAATAAACAATTAAAACTGGATGCGTTTTTTTCTAACACTTGTCACTCTGTTGTAGATTATTCTGTGTGCTTAAGAGCTTCGGGCTCGGGTCGGGCTCGGGTTTGTGCTAAACTAAAACTTTGCAGCGCGGGGTTTAACAAATCATCAAACACACTGGATAAAAGACGTTTTTTTCTAACTGCAATAGTCGTTGTCACTCTGTTGTGCATGATAGATATGTTAAACTGTCAAACGTGTCAAAAGCGGAACAAAATAGCGGCTAACTCGTTTGCATTAACTGCGCGCCACACGGACCTTTTATCCGCGCGCCATAATTTCAAAAGAGAACAGCGCACGCGAGCTTAGAGCGCATGTGTTTATTACAGTGACCCTGTTCATAAACTTTCATAAGTCGCGATCACGTGCTAAACCTTGTGAACTGTGAACGGATCCATAAAGCATCTGTTTCTCGAGTTCAGCGTTTACTGAGTGCATGCAATCGTGAAATACAGCATCTTTTTTTTTTTTTTCTATTTGTTGTGAAAAAAAAAAAAAAAAGACTTGATTCGGATCCAGCTTTAAATTTAACGTTCGGGTCCACAATCTCGGGTACGGGCCGGGTTCGGGCTTCACCCACATTAAGCCCGTAGACCTCTACTCTGTTTACTGGTAACACGTGTCAATGGTAAGGTGGCAGAAAAGTAGGATATTCATTTCCGCGCGTATTATATTATTAATATCAAAAGAGAACTAAACATGTTAAAGGAGGAATGGAATATAATTATCCATTGTTGTTAAATTCTATCAGTTGATGTGGATTTGTAATTGAGTTGAATAGAGTTCTCCAGTACAAATCACGTCTCTTTAATTTAAACTAGTTTAAAGCCAAATAAATCGGAGCTGTTATTCTCATCAACACTGATGCAGAAACAGTGCAACAACGATGCAAACACCAGTTAGACATATAGTTAAGTTTCAATCCACAAATCACCCACATTACATAGTTTTACTTTTTACATGGTAATGAGGTGCTGTAGGTGGCAGAAAAGTAGGATATTCATATAAAAGATGAGTATTATTATATTATTAATATACTAAATTTTTCATGTTAAAGGAGGAATGGAATATAATTACATTATGTTGTTAATTATTCTACTGTCAGTTGATGTGGATTTGTAATTGACTGTACATCTGTCTTTAGGCTACTGTTTTTCAATGCAAACACCATAGAAACCATATGTTAAGCTACCTTTTTACCATGGTAATGAGCTCCTGCTGTATGTGCTTTTGGTTATGTATAAAAGATTTCTAAGAGACAAGTTATTTTTCACAATGGTACTGTCAAATGTACATCTGCATCTCAACTACCAAGCTCCTGCTTCTCTGAAGGTGCTGGTCAAGCTCCTGTTCTAATGTGCATTTCTAAGAGTCTGGACAAAACTTGTAATATTACCTGATAATATAAATTGTAGGTGCTGTAAAATGCCACTGCTCTCCAATGTTAGTCTGGAGCCCTGATAATATAAATTGTATTTCGTCTGTAAAATGTTACTGTGAAATTTGAAATTTCGTCTGTTTAATTGTAAATTAAATATGTAGCTTTAGTAAACCATTTTTATACCTTTTAGTTTTATTATAACATTATTATACCATGCATAATTTTACCTTTTTTTGTTTAAAGAAGAAACCAAACCAATGTATAGTTGACATTTGAGGCTCAATGCTATAGAAAAGCAATAAAAGTTCAGGAAGAGTGTTTTCAGCCTTTTTTTAAATATATATTTTATATAAAAATATGGCATGCAGCTTCAAACAATGGCATAAATCTGTTCAAAATAATCATTATTAATAATCGCAATTATAATCTCAAGGGAATAATCGACAATTATGATTTTTGTCATAATCGTGCAGCCCTAATATATATATATATATATATATATATATATATATATGTATATATATATTAGTGCTGTCAATCGATTAAAAAATGTAATCTTTTTAACGATTAATTTGCATTAAAAAAATATTAACGCGTGAAATTTTTTAGATTAATCACATGCGTTAACGCGTTAAAGTTGACACCCCTAATATATATGTATTAATACGTTTTTGTATGTATTATTATTTCTACACACTTAAGTGTGTAAAATATTGGCATTTTATTGTGCATTTGTAGCTAATATTTCTGGGCGATATACCATGCTTTGTGTCTAATTTCCTTGGGATTAAATGACAGAAAATGGCTGATGGAGTGACAGCAATTTTGATAACTTTCTCTCTCTGACCAACATAATCAGTTGCTTGTTTTCTTTTTCCCCTTTTGTAAAGTCATACACAAATTCAATTTGGAATGCAGAAATTATATAAGTTGTAGTTTCTGTTGACCGCTATAGAAGTTTACCCAACTAAGATGACTTCTGCTTCTAGAAATGTAAAAGAGTCCACGGATGATATAAAACTGCACCACCAAAGCTCTATAAACGGCCAAAAAAACGGATAGGCTAATAGATTCTTTTTTTAAACCAAATTAGAAACACTCTCTGTCTTTGAATTGTCTGACAGGTTGACTGACATTTCTTTGGAGGACGAGTTTCGAACTAAATGGATAAAGTCACTTACAGAATCTTTAAAAAGACTTGTTGAACTTTAATCTGGTAAAGCCAACATGACTTAGTGTAATAATTGTTACCCAGTTTCTTGCTGTAGCCTATCTACGTCCATCACAAATCTCTGGCAGTCATGTGACTGTAACAGTCACTCTGTTGTGCTTTTATGATGAGTTAAAGGGCTTGCATAGATGAATCATTGTTTGATATGTGCTTGTCACACCCACAAGCTTGTGTAGGATACATGTCCTGAAAGACTTTCCATTTACATTCACTGTCCTTAATATACAGGTTCATATTAGGGATGCATCGATCCGATACTCAGGATCGGTATCGGCTCCGATCCGGTCATTTTCTGCGGATCGGGTATCGGAGAGACGAGACCGATCCAAATCCGATATTGTGTGTATACTATTCTGTGTTATTGTTAAGCCACACGAAAGCACAAAAGCATTATAAAGCACCATAAAGTCAAAGTCCAAGTGTTCTGAAGCCGTTCCATAGTTTAATGTGAGGTACAGATGAATATTTAAGTCGTTAAATTCAAGTTCAGGTAAACTCTTCTCTCTGCTGCGGCTGTCCGTTATCCTCCGTTCAGCGTTCAAACTGCGTGTTGCGTTCGTTTACTACAGTCAAAACAATGAAACTCTCTTCAAGAGTGCTCAATAACTGAGATTTAAAACCGTTAAAAGAAAAGGCTCAATAAACTATCGCGCAGATTTAATAAGCTACGCATCAATCTCTCTTTCCTCTGTGCTTTGAACTTCTCTATCCGGAGCTGCGCGCTGTGACTCTGTGCTGCTTCAAGCGCATCATTCTGCACACGGGATGCGCATAAGCGCTTTGTACCGCTCTCTATTGGAGCTGTTCGTATTATAATACTTTTGCGCAATTAAATTATTTATAGCGTTTCTTGTACTGTCCTATCAAGGCTATTAATAATCTAATGTATAGCACAGTAATGGAGGCAGGACTCCTCTATCATATGTAGGGATGCAACGATACCATTTTTTCAGATCCGATCCGATCCGATCCAGAAAATTCTGAGTATCGGCCGATACCGATCCGATCCTAGCGCAGTGTTTTTTTTTTTGTTTTTTTTTAATCAATGTAGAGTTTCTATACTTCTGTTTCACTCTTTTGTGTGTGAAACACAATCTACTAGACAACTTAATTTTAATGAAAAATAACATGAAAATATATATAGGGGCTGTTTACACCTGGTCACTTCATGCGTTTTGTAATAAAATCCGATCTCTCAAACCACTTCAGGAAGGTCTGGGCCGCATTCCAGATGAAACTGGACATGTGTAAATGCATCTGGTTGTTGAAGCCACATATGTGAATTTTACTCCTCCCAAAATGTAAAAATAATAAACGTGTGAGACAGTGTTATAGGCTATATGACATTTTAGTCAGATATGACTGCGCTAATGCAACAAGGATGAGCTGAGTATCTCTTCAGCAAGCAGACGCGCAAACTGCCACGAATGAAACTGAAAGAAAGACACAGACGCTCAACACAATCATCTTCATTAATAGTATAAGACAAACGTATCTTTCCAGTGCTGACCGTCTTTGATAATTAATAAGCTGATAAGCTGATAATTAATAAAATGCAGCGCTTTTGATTTTGTTGACGTGAACTTCGTTAAATTTATATACAGCGCGGGAATTGAAGATCGGATTTATATCCGTTTTGTGAAGATTTATGTGGCCAAGTGTAAATGGAAACGTTTTAACAAATCAGATAGATATCTGATCAGAGAAAACACATGAAATGACCAGGTGTAAACAATCTAAACATTTAGTGAAATAACATTATTTAGTGGAGAACAAATAAAAGTGAATATGTGAAGGACTAAACCTGGTAAAATGTTACACATTGCTCTTTGCATTGTTGTAAAATACATTAATGAAAACAGGTAAATGTATTTATTTATAAATATAAACTACAAAATTAAAAGACATTTCTTTTAAATATAGCACAGTATAGATGCACAGAATGATGCGCTTGAAGCAGCACAGAGTCACAGCGCGCAGCTCCGGATAGAGAAGTTCAAAGCACAGAGGAAAGACAGATTGATGTGTAGCTTATTAAATCTGCGCGATAGTTTATTGAGCCTTTTCTTTTAACGGTTTTAAATCTCAGTTATTGAGCGCTCTTGAAGAGAGTTTCATTGTTTTGACTGTAGTAAACGAACGCAACACGCAGTTTGAACGCTGAACGGAGGATAACGGACAGCCGCAGCAGAGAGAAGAGTTTACCTGAACTTGAGTTTAATGACTTAAATATTCATCTGTACCTCACATTAAACTATGAAACGGCTTCAGAACACTTGGACTTTGACTTTATGGTGCTTTATAATGCTTTTGTGCTTTCGTGGGGCTTAACAATAACACAGAATAGTATACACACAATATCGGATTTGGATCGGTCTCGTCTCACCGATACCCGATCCGCAGAAAATGACTGGATCGGAGCCGATACCGATCCTGAGTATCGGATCGATGCATCCCTAATCATATGTTGCTGCCTTCATTACTGTGCTATATATTTAAAAGAAATATCTTTTAATTTTGTAGTTTATATTTATAAATAAATACATTTACTTGTTTTCATTAATGTATTTTACAACAATGCAAAGAGCAATGTGTAACATTTTACCATATTTAATCCTTCACATATTCACTTTTATTTGTTCCCCACTAAATAATGTTATTTCACTAAATGTTTAGATTTTATTAAATTGTGCACTCATGATTTTTCTAGAATAACTTTTTCTGCTAAATTATCCACTAACCTAGTTTATAATATTATTTTTGTCATAGATTATGAATGGGTCTGTTTACACCTGCACGTCATGCGTTTTCTCTGATCTGATATCTATCTGATTTGTTAAAACGTTTCCATTTACACTTGGCCACATAAATCTTCACAAAACGGATATAAATCCGATCTTCAATTCCCGCGCTGTATATAAATTTAACGAAGTTCACGTCAACTAAATCAAAAGCGCTGCATTTTATTAATTATCAGCTCATATCAAGATCAAAGACCGCAATAGGAGAGCGCGCGTCATCAGCACTGGAAAGATAAGCCTGTCTTATACTATTAATGAAGATGATTGTGTTGAGCATCTGCATCTTTCTTTCAGTTTCATTCGCGGCAGTTTGCGCGTCTGCGATGCTCAGCTACTCATCCGCGGTGAGGCTTGTTGCATTAGTGCAGCCATTTCTGACTAAAATGTCATATAACACGGTCTCACACGTTTATTATTTTTACATTTTGGGAGGAGTAAAATTCACATATGTGGTTTCAACCATATGTGGTTTGTGCGGCCCATACCACCTCCTGAAGTGTTTTGAGCGATCGGATTTATATTACAAAACGCATGAAGTGACCAGATGTAAACAGCCCCTATATATATTTTCATGTTATTTTTCATTAAAATGAAGTTGTCTAGTAGATTGTGTTTAACACACAAAAGAGTGACACAGAAGTATAGAAACTCTACATTGTTAAAAAAAAAACAAAAAAAAAAAACACTGCGCTAGGATCGGATCGGATCGGAATCAGCGATACTCAGAATTTTCTGGATCGGATCGGATCGGATCTGAAAAAATGGTATCGTTGCATCCCTAGTTCATATAGCCATGGAGAACCTGGAAATACCAGGGAATTTTTACAAGGTTTTCCTGGCCCAAACATTTATGAAACTTGTTTAAAGTATGGTTTTACAGTAATTCTTTGCTCTAAAATATATAATTAGCTAAGTGATCAGCCTTTTTTTTGTGCAAATTTATAATGAATTAGTTGGACAGACTCACAAATGGTTAATTAGTGAAATCTGTCTGAAATATAAAGATTTTGAAATACTCTCCAACCAAAGAAAACTGATGAAAATTGATACAAATTCATTGATAAAAAAAATTATACTTTTAAATAATAACCCTGTTTGTCTTTTTACATTTTAATCAGGACATTATTTGACCCATTTTTAACCGTTTACTTTTTGGGGACGTCCCAGTAAGGAAGCTTTATGAGGTTACAATAACCTAATAAGGGGTTTTAGATAAATTTTGTTTTCGTAAGCTTAGTCAAACATGCACAAATAACCTGTTTGTGTGTGTGTGTGTGTGTGTGTGTGCGACTGCGGTGGTTGTGATGGAGGCAGGGCTGGGCCATGCTCCAGGGAGGCCAAATGGAGTCACACCGCTAGCGTTCACCTGACACCTGTCTGCTCATCAGGAATTTCTGGAAGCTCTCGTTTCTATTCACAGACTTTGTCAAGCATTCCAGTATTCATCTATTTCATCTAAAAGGCTATTGTGACTCAAATGTTGTTTGCATTGCAATCGTGGGTATGTGCTAGTGCTGCTGTGAGAGTTTAGTAAACTTAATTGGTCATTGTTTATGAGTCTTTAGTTGTAAGACTATAAGGCTCAGAGGAATAGTTTCCTGGAATGGGTCTCACAGGTGGTGTTATTTGAATTCACTCGCTCCAGTTTATTGAGTTTACTCAAAGCATGGGCTATTTCATGGATTTAACTTAGTTTACTTGCAGTAGAAGCTCTGCCTGAACTCTGAAAAATAGTTTTTTTTTGGTTTTTAAACCATGTTTCTGATGTTATTATACTGTGACTCAGCACTTGCCTTCTCATGACTCAACAATAAGGATTGCAGTTACAATTTCTAGTCAAAATTTCCAGTGACTAATTCATATACCCTCTTTATAAAAACAATTAGCATACATTTATTTTTTTAATCTAAGGGATGTTTCAAAGATTATCACAAATAATTCTCAGTTTCAACAAAAATCAGATAGATTACTTGGCTTTTACCAGTTTTGAATATTACATTTATGTGTTTTTTAATTACTTTTTTAATTATAAGTACTTTTTAATAATAATTACTAATTAATAAAAAATCAAAACAATTCTATAATAAGTGCTATTGACTGTAAAACAGTGACAGGTCAAATAGCCTTCGTTCACAGCAATTCCCAGATTAGGGATGCACGATATTTGATTTTTGCCGATATCCGATATGCCGATATTTGCTTGTTAGTCAAGTTGACCTTTATTGTCATTCCGCTACATGTGGGGACATACAGTGGGACGAAATGTCGTGCCTCACAGGTACCCGGTGCTACATAAATACAGACATACAACAATGAAGTAAAACACTATAAACCTATACACAACTAACCTACTGACAGATTTTGACTAAGTACAGTATACTCTATGTAAATGTTTACCCTATACAACTAAAGATAAAGATAGAAAATACAAACTATACAAACTGTTTACCATAAAAGTTTACCCTATACAACTAAAGATAAAGATAAAAAATACAAACTATGCAAACTATGCGAATGCTTCACATAAATACTGTACATGTGCAGAGGGGTCCATGTTTCAGGAGGTAGGGGTTTGCATGGGGTTTCAGAGGGGGGCGGGGTGATCTGAGTTCAGGGCTCTCACAGCCTGGGGGAAAAAGCTGTTGAGCAGTCTGGCGGCGCGGGCTCTGATGCTCCGGTACCGTCTTCCTGATGGTAGGAGCTGGAAGAGACTGTGGGAGGGGTGGGTGGGGTCCTTCATGATGCTGTTGGTTTTGCTGGAGCATCGTGCAAGGAAAATGTCTAGGATGGATGGGAGAGGGGCACCGATGATCTTTGCAGCCGTGTTCACTGTCCGCTGGAGGGTCTTGCGGTCAGCAGCACTGCAGTTCCCGTACCAGACAGTGATACAGCTGGTCAGCACACTCTCAATGGTGCCCCTGTAGAATGTGGTGAGGATGGGTGGTGGGAGACTTGCTCTTTTCAGCCAGCGTAGAAAGTGTAGGCGCTGTTGTGCCTTCTTGGAGAGTGACATGGTGTTGGTGGTCCAGGTGAGATCCTCCGTGATGTGCACCCCCAGGAATTTAGTGCTGCTGACTCTCCCCACAGTCGAGCTGTCGATGGTCAGTGGGGGGTGGTCAGTGGAGTTCCTCCTCCTGAAGTCCAACACAACCTCCTTTGTCTTCTCCACATTGAGGGACAGATTGTTAGCACCACACCATTCAGCCAGCTGTGCCACTTCCTCTCTGTAGTGTGTTTCATCGTTGTTGCTGATGAGACCTACCACTGTTGTGTCATCAGCAAATTTGATGATGTGGTTGGAGCTGAACTTGGCAGTGCAGTCGTGGGTCAGCAGCGTGAAGAGCAGCGGGCTGAGCACACAGCCTTGTGGGGCACCTGTGCTCAGTGTGGTAGTGCTCGAGGTGTTGTGGCCGACACAGACTGACTGAGGTCTTCCGGTTAAAGAGTCCAGGATCCAATTACAGAGGGAATTGTTAAGGCCCAGCAGGTTTAGTTTATTTATGAGCTGTTGTGGGATTATTGTGTTGAATGCCAAGCTGAAGTCAATGAACAGCATTCTGACATAGGAGTCTTTGTTTTTTAGGTGGGTAAGAGCCAGGTGGAGGGTGGAGGAAATTGCATCGTCCGTAGAGCGGTTTGGACGGTATGCAAACTGGAGCGGATCGAGTGTGTTGGGGAGGCTGTTTTTGATTTTTTGCATGACTAACCTCTCAAAGCACTTCATCATGATTGGAGTCAGTGCTATGGGACGGTAGTCGTTTAAACAGGACACAGGTGATTTCTTTGGTACCGGTATGATTGTTGTGGATTTTAGACATGTGGGGACGACTGCTTGGCTCAGCGAGGTGTTGAAGATATCTGTTAGGACATCCGTCAGCTGTGCAGCACAGTCTTTCAGTACACGGCCAGGTATGTTGTCAGGACCCGCAGCCTTTCGTGGGTTAATCCTGGATAGGGTCTTTCTTACGTCGGCTGCAGACAGAGCGCCTGGTCGTTGGGGGTTGTTGTCAGTTTTTGTGCAGGTGTGTCGTTCTGCATTTCAAACCGTGAATAAAAGTGGTTGAGTGTATCGGGGAGGGATGGATCATCATCACAGGCCTGTGGCAGGGGCTTGTAGTCAGTGATGGTCTGTATGGCTTGCCACAGGCTCTGTGTGTCTCTGCTGTCCATGAAGTGATTGTTGATTTTTTGAGCATGTGACCGTTTTGCAGATTGGCTCTTTCTGTTTTGAGGGCTGCTTAATCTCCTGATCTGAATGCTTCATCTCTGGTCTTTAGCAGCCCACGAACCTCTGCTGTCATCCACAGCTTTTGGTTTGCTCGTGTGGTGATGGTCTTAGTGACTGTCAAATCATCCATGCACTTTTTGATGTAAGCAGTCACAGTTTCAGTGTACTCCTGCAGGTCTGTGTGGTTGTTGTAGGTGGCCGCCTCTTTAAAACTGTTCCAGTCTGTGCACTGAAAGTAGTCCTGTAGTGTTGAAGTAGCATTCTCTGGCCAAATTGTGATGAGTTTTTGAACCGGTTTGGCGAGTTTCAGAAGTGGTCTATATGCTGGGATTAGCATAACAGAGATGTGGTCCGAGTACCCGAGGTGGGGGCGGGGTACAGCCTTGTAAGCGTTCTTTACTGTTGTGTAAACAAGGTCCAGTATATTATTTCCCCTTGTAGCAAAGTTTACATGTTGGTAGAACTTTGGCAAAACTGTCTTTAAATTTGCGTGGTTGAAGTCACCGGCTATGATGAAAAAGCCGTCGTGGTTATTTGTTTGTTGTTCACTGATGGTGCTATACAGTTCACGAAGCGTGTCCTTAGCGTTAGCACACGGTGGAATGTAAACTGCGGCAATAACAATGGCCGTGAACTCCCGTGGCAGATAGAACGGTCGACACTTCACAAACATAAACTCCACCAGTGGTGAACAGTGTTTTGATAATACTGCAGCATTGTTACACCATTCTTTGTTGATATACAAACACAAGCCACCACCGCGTGACTTACCAGAAAGTGTTTTGTCTCTGTCTGCTCGATAGCAGGTTAGCTTGTTCAACTGAATGGCGGAGTCCGGGATGTTGTCATTTAGCCATGTTTCAGTGAAAACAAACACACAACAATCCCTTGCCTCATGCTGTGTAGACCGAGTGAGTTGAATTAAGTCCAGAACGTTTGAGAGCATGAGTGTTGGAAGAGCCGGTCTTGTGGGATTAGCTCTTAGCCTAGCTCGTATACCTCCGCGCTTACCGCGCTTCCGTCCTCTTTCACACCGCTTGCGACGCCGCCTTGCGCGGATAGCGTCAGTAAGCGAGCCCGCGGTCTCGAGGTCCGGCTCCAGCAGTAAACAAAGGCCTTGTAGCTTCTCAGCAGCCGCCGGTGAGAGTTCGTATTTGTATGCGTTGCCGATATCCAAAAGGCTTTGGCGGTCATAGATGTGTTTCGGAGAGAATTCCTTATGTATTACCGGTAAGTCGACAATATTTTGAGATGAACAAACGACATTAAAAGACATAAAAGCACCGTCTTTGGGACCCGGAGCGGCCGCAGCGTTAAATCGCGCCGCCAGCTTGGATCTAAAAAGCTGATGCCAATACCGATATGAATTGTTTTGAAACAATGCCAAGTCTCTCCTGGACAGAAATTATAAACAAAATTAGTAGTAGGCCAACAGCATCCCCTAGATTAATTAAAAAAATGCCTTACAGGATGGGTGTTAGCATCAGGGGGAGGCTGCCGCTGCTGATGCTGCTCACACTAGTGACTGTTGACTGTACGTAGATTCTCAAATTAAATGTGGAGATCCCAATCATTCAGGCAAAAGTTCGCTTCAAGAATGACCACACTGCTGTAGGGCTGGGCGATATATAAAAAAATTTGATATCTCGATATTTTCAAAATTTTTACGTTATTCGATATATATCTCGATATGTTTGCGTTTGCTTTTAAATAATTAAAAAAACATGATTTTCTTTTGCCCCCATTAAAAAAAGAAAACTATTTAGAACAGCTATTGTTACAAAGTAAATTCAAAATGTTTAGTGCAAATTTAAGCATTTAAAAAAAATCTAGACCAAGTGATCACTTACTGCTTTTTATTAAATGAAAACATGTATATGTAACTGAAGTAATGCAAAACAAGTACAGAACGTGCATTTTGTCAAAGTTTTTAGCTAAGAACACAAATCTGTCAACTGTCAAAGATCTGTCAATCTGTCAAACCCTCTCAGATGGAGAGCTAGTTGTTGGAACACATAGGTATTTCTTAGCTAATTTTGATTAAAAAATACAATTAAAACCAAAGACTTATGCACTCTCTGTCTATATTATGAAAACTGGTAAAACAAATGAAAAATATTATAACAGTGAATTTCCTAATAGTAATTCCAAATTGCAATAGCCTATGTTTCTCTGTTCAAACAACAGCGGTTGAGTAAGTGCATTTATTCAGCGATCGCAAACAATACAGTCGAGATCTCATGACAGAACACAGACTGGTTGATTGACACTTTCATTTTGATCGCTAAACTCCAGCTGCCCTGCATCCCAATGTGCATACTACTCACCCTATCTGCCCTAAATAGTATTGAAAATTACTAATATCGCATAGAATTTAGGATGGATAGTATGCATATTGGGACGCAGGCCTTGTTTGTCGGTGTTTTCAGATCATCGGCAGTGGCGCTTCCGCAATGAGGAGCGAGCACGTGCGCATGGTTGCCAGATTGCTTAAAATAAACAAAGCACCGGGCAGAAAATGTATCGTTGTAACAGGGAAGCTCTGATTCGGGGATTTGAAGTCTTGATATCTGGCAACCGCACTAATGAAAGGTACCTCACGTCTCTTGCGCGGTAATAGGCTACTTAAGGGGACGTAATATTGGACGTTTGGCACGTTCTTTTGGGAAAGTATGCTTGAATTTGAAATATTCAATATTTTAAAATTTGACATCGTCGTCATAATTATTGCGATATTATTGCTAATATTCGATATATCGCCCAGGCCTACACTGCTGACATGATGTTATCGCTAACACATCTTGCGTATTTGTTATACTTGTATTTTTTTTATTGTTTTTGCCATGAAAATGGTCTATGATGCTGACATGACATTAAAGGGATGCTCCACCCCAAAATGAAAATGTTGTCATTAATCACTTACCCCCATGTCTTTCCAAACCCGTAAAAGCTTCATTCATCTTGGGAACACAATTTAAGATATTTTAGATGAAAACAGGAAGGCTTGTGACTGTCCCGTTGACTGCCAAGTAAATAACACTGTCAAGGCCCAGAAAAGTATGAAAGACCTCATCAAAATAGTCCATCTGCCATCAGTGGTTGAACCGTAATTTTACGAAGCTACGAGAATAGTTTTTTTACACGAAGAAAACAAAAATAAAGACTTTATTCAACAATCCGTCTCCTCCGCGTCACCGTAGCACCATTTTGGAGAGCATCCACTGAACGTAAACAGCTTACGCTGTTCTGTGTCAGCCGCACCACACATATACGTTTTCTACGTTCATTTACACTTTGATTTGAATGAAAACAGCATACAAAAAGTATTCTCGCAGCTTCGTAAAATTACGGTTGAACCACTGATGGCAGATGGACTATTTTGACAATGTCTTTCATACTTTTCTGGGCCTTGACAGTGTTAATTGTTTGGCAGTCAATGGCACAGTCACAAGCTTCCCAGTTTTCATCCAAAATATCTTAAATTGTGTTCTGAAGACGAACAAAGCTTTTACGGATTTGGAACCACATGGGAGTAAGCGATTAATGACAAAATTTTCATTTTGGGGTGGAGTAACCCTTTAAAAATATATATATACTACTACTACTACTACTACTAACACATCTTGCGCACATGATGTGAGTTATTTGTCTTTTCGGCAAGGCATATTTGCGGTTTTTTTTTTTAAATCAGCCGATGCTGATGTTTATATTTTAAGCCTTTATCAGCCGATTTCTATAACGTTCCGATAATATCGTGCATCCCTGTATCAGATGTTTTGTCCCATCCTTCAGACATTCTGTAACTGATTGTGTTTACATTAATTTTGTATCATAAAATCACTTGGAGATGCCCATGTAATGACTTATTGGCCCAGTAAGTCAAGTGACAGTTCTGTCAGCTCAAAAGTCTCTCACACTAGCCCCACGCAGAGCCTACTGAATGTGTAGAGAGGAAGAGAGAGCTCGTTTGGGAACCATATTTGAATAATTTGCCACTGGAACACAGATGACATGTCTCATAAACAGTGTTAAAATATAATGATAAAAAACACATAACACGTCATTAGTGATACCTTAGTGCTTTAGCACACTCTCTGACCTTCTGTCAGGCTTTTATCCACCATACTAACATTTAGACAGCTGGGAATTAACAAACAAAAGCACTATTCATCTCACGGACACAATCAGAGCTCAGTAAACATTAGTAAGGTGCACATATTAATTAGCCCAATCCACGTAGCATCTGCCGTTATACACCATGCCAAGTAGAACAAGAATAACGTTGAGGTTCTTGGTCAAATTTCATCCTGCCGAACTGGATTTTCAAGATCTTTCTCCAGATCTGGTGGTTTGATCCAATCGCAGGCCAGCGCCTCCATCTTGGGTGTTTATTGCGGGGCTGATGTCATTGTTCTGCGTGACTTCTGCTATCTGGCTCCGCCGGCTGCTTTAGGAGGGGCTGTTGTTCAGTTTGCTGCGCTCACTATGGGAGGAGTATAAAACTGGAGCGGGAACACAGCGTGAACCTTGTGAAAGGCAGGCAGATAGTGCAGATAATGCCACGGGCTGTTTTGTGACAAATGTGTTGAGGAAACTGAACCCATCAGTTATTAATTATGAAATAGAGGAGACAAAGGAAGTTGTTGTTTTTGTCATTCCATATGTTGTTTATAGTGAGAGACGCTTCACAAACAAACAGCTTACCATTGAAAAGTACGGAACCCTGTCCAAAATCCCATGTCCAAAAGATATTACATTGCAGTTTACATGACCATTTTCCAGCCTCTCACTGACACTTAGAATTAAACTGATTTTGCAACTGTACCATTGAGTACTATTTGTAAATGTCTTTGTTTTGATTGGCTGACCTCTGTATGTAGTTCATGCGATTGTTCATCAATGTTGGCACTGAGCACTAAATATGTATTGCTACGTCATCTTGGGTTGGGTAGGTGTTCCAACTTATAAATTATTACAAGGGCCTAAAAATGAAAAATTCTGTCATCATTTACTCTCCTTCATTCGTGTTGTTCCAAACCTGTATGACTTTATTTCTTCTAGGGCTGCATGATAAATCGAAATTAAATCGAAATCGCGAGTATACAGAACCTGCGATTGTCATGCATATCTTTCAGTGAAGCACGGTTCTGTGATCAGCATCAAATCTCCATCCGAAGGCCAGACGACGCTCTTGCGTAGAAGAAACCCAGGAAATAGGTGGTTGTGGCTAGAAGGGATACAGCTCCGACCGCAAACGAACAATGAAATTCATTTTCTACCTATTAGATTGTGTTTTATTAACGTCTACACCTACCCCAACCCTAAACCTACCCCTTACAATAATGAAAAAATAGTAATTATTGTTGTACAGTGTGACAAAAATTACGCTGTATTGATGTGTGCATGCCCAGTAGCACCATACGTATCCCATCTAGCCTTAACCGAAATGGGTAGCTGGTAGCAGTAGCTGGATAAACAGAAGATTTAACTGCTTTTATCGATTCAGTGTGACTAATAAACACATGACTATGACAATATGAGTTCTTATTATAATTCTCATTATAATAAAGTACATTTAACTGCTTTTATCTTAGAATATTATGATGTTTCATTCTGTGTAAGAAGCCACATCACTCACAGAAGAATTTATCAAACACTCGACTGACGTTATGAAGTGAGTTTGAAGTAAAAACATGTTATTAAATGTATTTTCACACTATAGAGCAGCATTTACTACACAAGGGTTATGATACAGTTCGGTAGTTCGCGATTATAATACCCGCGGTGCCATTCATTTTTTATAATCGTAAAGTACGTAAAAAAGATATTTGCACGGCAGCAACACTGTTTTACGTTCATGAACATGCATGCCAGCAGAAACATTACAAGTTTTGCCAAATGTCTTTCTGCTGTGCTCTGTGTGGTATACTGTATACACTTTATATTAGAGTGTTTCCTGACGCTTAGTTCAGTTTGTATGAGTTGCACTTGCATGTTGTTCGTGCAGTTTATCAGAAGAAAGGGTTATCAGACCGTCTGTGCCATTTTAAAAAACAAGAAGCATCACTTATTCAACATCATAATATCCAAGAAAGTATTACAGTTTTATCATGACCACTCTAGAACAGGTGAAATAGTTCGTTTCTGGAAGATCTTTGCGATCACGAACGCAATTATTTCATAGCGGCTTTTCACTTGGTTCTTACACATTATATATATATATTTATTCATTTATAATGTTATGTTTTAATATACACTGCTAACTTGGAAATTTCAAGATATGCGAGCAAAAAAGCTCCTGAGTCGGCAATTGAAGTGCTGTTTTTGTTTCGTTTCTGTGTTCGTAAATCTGCGTTGTCTCTGAACATGATTTAAACCATTAAAAACAATTTGATTCGCTTCTGAAGGTGGTTTTGAAAGAATCGTTTGAATTCAGTGACATGAACTTCTGCCACCTTCGTTTGAAGTTTCCCATAAAAGAGCATATTACATTATTTTCCAACATATTTCTATATTCAGAATTTAGTATTTAAAACATTAATCTCATAACTTTATTTACAATTATAAATACACTGAAGTATAAAGCACATCTAAATGTCACATCATGCAGCTTCTGTCAGTGCTAAGATGAGTTTTGTTTAGATCATTGCATGATAACAATAGCCAGTCATTCATTCACATTAATTAAGTATTCAGAGAAAAAATATTGTCTGTTTTCATTTACATCTATTTATTTATTTATTTATTAAATTTTGATTCATTTTGTAGAATTTAATTTTAAATTAACACAATACTGAATGGTTTCGTGATACTACTTGGTATTGTGATACTTCAGCTGGTATGGTATCGTAAGACATTTTTATGGTATCGTGACAACCCTACTACACAGAGCCGTAGTTCACTGAGAAGCTACGCAAACAGCTGTCATTATCGCAAACGATTTCTTCGATTTCATAATCGTGCAATAATATGTCTGCGTTTTTGTTATTTTTTTTTTGGTGTGACTTGTCAGTGAACTACAGTGTAGTAAATGCTGCTCCATCTGAAAGCAGCTGATGGAGATTTACTGCTGATTACAGAACCGGCTTTACTGACAAAATGCGCATGGAAATCACATTCAATTAATCGTGCAGCCCTAATTTCTTCTGTGGAACATAAGAACATATTTTGAAAAAGTGGTTATTTGTATTTATTTATTTATTTAGTCCATACAAAGGAAGTCAATGGTCACATTTTTCAAAATATAATTTTTCCATAACTATTAGGTAGGTTCATTGTACATTAAGTCTGTAATTTTTATTTAATTTTTTTTATTTATAGTTATTTTAACTTCTGCTTTAAGATGATGGTTAAGAAGGTTTTTTTTTTTTTTTTTTTTTGAAAATAAAGGTTAAGTTTTTAACCCCTTTCTTCTAATAAATATATAATAACTAGAATATATAATAATAAGATGAATTAATATATTAATATATCATAAAAAGCATGACTTGCATAGATACATTCACTATATTTGTTTTCATATCATTCAGTTGCACATTGTTTGAGGATGTCATTGGGCAGGATGTATATACAGAAAATAAAAATGGGTTTTTATCTGATTAATCAAAAATAATTTCTATTAATCAATAATCAAAAGAACCATTAGTTGCAGCCATGCTGTTTTATAAAGGTCTAGTTAAAATATTCTGACTGCAGCTCACTTCAGTGTGTTTCCTCCTTCCTCACAAATATAGCTGTGCTTTCATTCAGCTTTTAATAATTTAAGTCATCTCGTGGAATATCTAAAGGCACACAAGGCCTGATTTGTTCCCTTCAATCAGAGAGCATACACAAGAGGAAACTGATAGTTTGGTCCATAATTCATGGAGATCGAGCTCTAAAGCTCTTGATTCTACTGTGTACTTGCTCTTATGAATATTTAACATATTTCCTTCTATAGTTTGTGTATCATTTGTAGTAATAAGACTGTAACCAGGGTACCAATGGCTCCTCATTACCATCGTTAGGTCAATAACTTTGGTTACTAACAAAATTTGTTTGTTTTCTATACTTCTATAAGTTTTCTATACTTTTTCACTCCCTTAACAGATAATTTAACACGAGTCTATAACCTATTGCCGTAACTACCACAGTTATTACTGTTGGTTGCAACTGTAATAATAGAAATAACACCTAAAAAAATAGCACAATGTTTTCTCTTATTTTTCTTTTCAGTTCTGATTTTAATGCCGTCAGAGATGTTTGACTTAGACTGAAGACTGGAGTAATGATGCTGAAAATTCAGCTTTGAATCACCAGAATAAATTACATTTGAAAATATATTACAGTAGAAAACGGTTCATTTTAATTGTAATAATATTTCACAATATTACAGTTTTTACTGTACTTTTAATCAAATAAATGCATCCTTGTTGAGCATGAGACTAAAAAAAATCTTACCAACCCAAAGCTTTTGCACAGAAATTCATAGAAATTTCATATTTTTTTTTTTAGCTGTAATATTTAAATGCTGATGTCTTAAAGGCAATGAATTTAGAGACACAAAGCACATATTGTTTTCGCAAATAACCATGCTTTAGCTAGACTAACACTGGTAAAACACTCCCATCTTTAAATGTATCCCCTGTAAAGCACCGCCGCTACACACTGACCCATTTCTAGACAGAATTTTCTCATTGGCTAACTCCCAATTTAACCCATGCTGTCACTAAGACAGATGTGATGACTCAGCACATCTATTTCAGTGATATTCGTCAGGTGGCAGGCACATTTCATAGCAGGTGCTCCAAAAAACAACTTTAAACATCATAATCTAAAAAAAATCCTTCTTTTCTTTTGATTTTGAGCTGAATATGACACATTCTTATCAGGTTTTGTGCGATTCATCCTGCCCTTTTTCAAATAAACAAGCAAAATCCAGTTTTCTGTGTTCCATATCGTCTTTAATGAGTGAACTCCGCTGAGGTGCGCTTGTATTTTGGCTAACGAGAGCAGGCGATTAGGCTGCTTCTCCCGCTGGTGGAGTGAGACTCACACTGGGTGTTGACGAAGTCTATCTCTCCTGCTCTCTTTCCACTCTCTCTGCGCCGCTCTGCGGTTTTTCATGCATAATGGATGAAATGATACACAATCTGCTCAGCCTCCTCTATCATTTAAAGGCCATGAATAATGGACAGCAGCCCACCTGCCTGTTTCCACTGGAAAGAAGTGAGAAACAAAGCCATGAGTCTTCTGAAGCACTCGTGTGGATATTTGTTCTTATTTGCAAAGCGCTATATACAGGTGCTGGTCATATAATTAGAATATCATCAAAAAGTTGATTTATTTCACTAATTCCATTCAAAAAGTGAAACTTGTATAATTTACATTCATCCACACAGCTGATAATTTCAAGGTTTATTTCTTTTAATTTTGATGATTATAAGTCACAATTAATGAAAACCCCAAATTCAGTATCAGAAAATTAGAATATTGTGAAAAGGTTCAATATTGAAGACACCTGGTGCCACACCTAATCAGCTAATTAACTCAAAACACCTCAAAGGCCTTTAAATGGTCTCTCAGTCTAGTTCTGTTGGCTACCATCGTGGGGAAGACTGCTGACTTAAGTTGTCCAAAAGACGACATTGCACCTTGCACAAGGAGGGCAAGACACAAAAGGTCATTGCAAAAGAGGCTGGCTGTTCACAGAGCTCTTTCCAAGCACATTAATAGAGAGGGAGGGAAGAAAAATGTGGTGAAAAAAAGTGAAACAAAGGGATAACCCACCCTGGAGAGGAGTGAAACAAAACCCTTCAAAAATGTGGGGGAGATTCACAAAGAGTGGACTGCAGCTGGAGTCAGTGCTTCAAGAACCACTACGCACAGACGATGCAAGACATGGGTTTCAGCTTGCATTCTTGTTCAAGCCATTTGAACAACAAAGCGCAGAAGCTTCGCCAGGCTAAAGACAAAAAGGACTGGACTGCTGCTGAGTGGTCCAAAGTTATGTTCTCGTGAAAGTAAATTTTGCATTTCCTTTGGAAATCAGGGTCCCAGAGTCTGGAGGAAGAGAGGAAGCCAGAATCATGTTGCTTGAGGTCCAGTTAAAGTTTCCACAGTCAGTGATGGTTTGGGGTGCCATTATCTGCTGGTGTTGGTCCACTGTGTTTTCTGAGGTCCAAGGTCAACACAGCCGTTACCAGGAAGTTTTAGAGCACTTCATGCTTCCTGCTGCTGACCAACTTTTGGAATGCAGATACCTGCACACAGGCCAAAGCTACCAGTACCTGGTTTAAGGACCATGGTATCCCTGTTCTTAATTGGCCAGCAAACTCGCCTGACCTTAACCCCATAGAAAACTATGGGGTATTGTGAAGAGGAAGATGCGATATGCCAGACCCAACAATGCAGAAGAGCTGAAGGCCATTCAGAGACCTGGGCTCTATCACCTGAGCAGTGCCACAGCTGTCGATCCATGCCACGCCGCATTGCTGATATCAGGCAAAAGGAGCCCCATAAGTATTGAGTGCTGTACATGCTCATACTTTTATGTTCATCTTTTCAGTTGGCCAAGATTTCTAAAAATCCTTTCTTTGTATTGGTCTTAAGTAATATTTATTTTTGAGAATGAATTTGGGGTTTTCATTAGTTGTCAGTTATAATCATCAAAATTAAAAGAAATAAACACTTGAAATATATAGTCTGTTTGGAATGATATGTATACATATACAAGTTTACTTTTTGAATGGAATATGAAATAAATCAACTTTTTGATGATATTCTAATTATATGACCAGCACCTGTATATATGCTGCTCTCCTCCAAGACACCTGGAAAAAAATATATGGTATGTTTACGGTTTCCACAAAAATATGAAAAGATTTTCCACTGTTGAACTGGATGTTGAATTGTATCTTGCACAGCAAATCAGCATATTAGAATGATTTCTGAAGTATCATGTGACACTGAAGACTGGAGTAATTTTGCTGAAAATTTAGCTTTTGATATCAGGGGAAAAAAAATCACATTTTTAAAATCTATTCAAACAGAAAACAGTTATTTAAATTGTAATAATATTTTACAATATTGCTGTTTTTTCTGTATTTTTGATCAAATAAATGCAGCCTTGGTGAGCATAAGAGACTACTTTTGCAAACATTAAAAAGTTTAATTATTCCAAACTGTTGACCCTCGGTGTAAATATATAAAAATAATATATTACAAATTATACTAGTAATGGAAAATGATATAAATAGAAGTCAAATGAAGCAGTCAAATGAATACATATTTACCGGCTATCTTTTTCCATTTAAATGAGTGCGTGTATGTTTGTGTAGGTGTTGGGCTTTGCTGGCAGAGTGGGTGTAAGTGAAGAGGGGGGCATGCATGCATGCATGTGAGGTTAGGCCGGCACACGGCTCTCTATGGCCTGTTTTCATTTGCCCTTCTCCCCCTCCAGGCTTTGGCCGTTGTCGTACATCCACGTGCTTCATGCAGCCAGACGGTGCTGTCTTCATAGGCCACACTTTAAAGCTCTGGCTTAGTTTTGCATATGGCTGCATGATATATTAAAATAAAATATTGTGGTATGGTGTAAGGTGACTGTCAAATGATTGTGCAGGCTTTAATTTAAATATATGTATATAAATGGATTCAAGCATAGTTTTAACACACATTATAGTTTGTGACACAATGTTCAAGTGTCTGAGAACTAGTGCTGTGTATCACCAGCAAAGTCACGATACGATACGTATCAC
The DNA here is from genome assembly GCA_027422415.1 of Schizothorax lantsangensis. Classification (NCBI taxonomy): domain Eukaryota; kingdom Metazoa; phylum Chordata; class Actinopteri; order Cypriniformes; family Cyprinidae; genus Schizothorax; species Schizothorax lantsangensis. The sequence goes on from CM049840.1 coordinate 14,006,250, forward strand.
GATACGGGACTGCACTGAATTTCACCTCAGAAAAATTTAGTAAAACAGCTGTTTATTAAACACTGCATACTATAGGGCCATTGCTAACTATAGGCAGAGCAGGCAGTTGACCTCTGCATTATGAATGGCCTCCATAACTGTACCACAGTACAATATAGGTAATGGCATATGTTTCATGTTTACATTGGGCACTCCCCACCATGTAAAATATTCTGACTGCTTGCATCTTGTTTTTAAGCCCATAAATAATAATGTACTCTTCTAATAAATTTATATTGTAATGTACTCATATTAATATATAAAAAAATCATCTTAACATTGCTGGTAGGTTATCATTGCACAAATTAACACACTCTCTACATTTATAAATTAAAATTAAAAGAGTCCTAAACCAATGCTCACTGTATCTCACGCACACAAACACGCACACTCAGTCACACACACAGATCACGTTGCGGCCACACACAGACATTCAGCAACAATGTTTTTAGCACTGCCCCGCAATTTTATCAATAAAATAGCTTAATCGCTCAAGAGCTACATTATCTTTCTCAACAAGGAGCTGGTAACATCATTGTTTCTGAAGGAATTCACAGCTTTACTGTTGCGGTGGTCATTCATACATACACAGCATCTCTCTCTCTCTCTCTCTCTCTCTCTCTCTCTCTCTCTCTCTCTCTCTCTCTCTCATAAGTGAACACTTGATGAATTTCACTTTTCTGATAATAGAATATTGAAGTGGAGATCGCTAAACTGCTAGCTAGCCGGTGTTTTCAGAAAGCAAGCGCGTTTATCCAGTGGAGAGAGCACATGGTTGCCAGGTTGACAAAGAAAGTATCACACTTAGCAGATATTTCCGTATTGTGCAAGTGTGAAGCTCTGTTTCGGGGATTACGTCTCTTTATATCAGGCAACCCAGTTGTGTTCCTCTGCAGTCAGATTAAACATTGTTGTTAAACATTTTAAACGGTGTTCTTGTATTCAAATTAAGTGCGGTCCACACTGCTGCACACGTGCCACAATATCGATACAGGGCCAGCTGTATCGATACTCGTATCGTCAAATCTCTGTGACGATACATCGTCGTATCGATATTTCGAACACAGCACTACTGAGAACGGCTTGGTTCATTTACTGTGAATCAAACCATTCGAAATGAACACACAGAGCCAAGCCGAGCACCTCTTTGTGTATGGGCCTTCTTTTATTGTGTAGCTGTATGTGTGTTTTTAAAGCATGGTCTGTCTTTCCCCTCGGGCTCTGCTGCATTGTGCATTAAGTGGGCCGGTGATTTCGGGGAAAGGGCGGCTGGATTCACAGCTGAATGCACCGCTTTGATCAGGACCAGATGTAGAGCAGGATCTCCTGGAGAGGCAGGCTTACTCATTAAGACAGACTGTGATTGGACTCCTCTTGAACCTGCAGACACACTTTCAACCCACCCACAGCATGTGGGATGCCATCAAAGCTTCCCATGTGGAAAAAGACACATCATTGGCATTTCATCATGTGTTTTTAAACTGTCTCAAAAGTCTGAAACAGACCGGACACAAGTAAATGAATGCAAATGTTCATAGTTTAACAATGTTGTCTATAGCCAGTTTTATATTTCTGGCTGACTGTTGTCATGGTTGATGACAGTTAATTGAGAAGGTAAAATAACATGCTTTTTTGCATGAGGTTTTTGTTACGATAACATATACGACACAGCTGCTATCATCTCAGGAGTTGGTAAATAGTTAGTTCACCCAAAAACAGAAGTCTTGTCATCATTTGCTCTCGCATGTTTTTCCAATTTTTTTTCTTTCTAAGAAGATATTTTGTAGAATCTTGGTAACCAAACAGTATTGTTAACTACTGACTTCCATTGTGTGGATAATAAAAAAACACTTTCTCAGTAAAGTGCAGTAAATGGTAAAAGTGTTTGTGCTACAAACCAGTGTGTTTATAATTAAGACAATATATGAAAATAATAATGCCAATTTGCAGTTTCAAGCAGAATAACGAGCTGTTTCGTACAGCTAAAAATAATTGGAATGAATTGACACTGGAAGCCAGAAACATTACATTTACAAATGGCCGTGGCCGTTCTTATGTAAAAAATAAGATGGATACTGCAGGGGAAAATGTTAAGCAGTTGCGTTTTGTTCTAGAATTTAATGTTTATATTAACCCTTTTATTGCACTTAATGTATAGCATAGCCTACATAGATACATTTCTGTATTTGTTTTCGTAGACTTCAAATTGCACATTATTTGGAGTAAGACATTGGGTGGGGTGTGGACTAATATTTTTAATAATGGACTGAAGTGAATTATTTTTGTATTAAATTTTATATTATATTTTGATTTTTTTTTTCAGATTAATCAAAGAAACCGATTAATCAGTTATCCAAATAATCGTAAAGTATTGTAAAAACTATATCAGTGTCCACAGCAACAAACAGTAATGTTCTGTTTTTCATAAGTGTGCGCTGCAGGTTTTTGTCGTCTGTTAATTTAAATGCTTGAGCTCTTTAAAGTCAGGTGGATTTTGATTGGTTGTCAGTATTTTATCATTTGCTATGAAAAATCATTCCGTTTCCAACAGTATAATTCTTCTCTAAATTTATTATTACAGTTGTGGTGTGGACTTCACAATTCTCATAGAATTAGAACAAGTTTTAAATATGAAACGATAAATGAGAGTTTTATTTTATTTTATTGTATTTTTTATTTATTTTGCAACACTGATACTGAGTCTACTGCACAACCAGTGTAGTCTGATTCCCGAACAAATGATTCTCATGAACAAGTTCTTTTTAAAGTAAACCACTTTTCAAACCAACACATCATGACCAGTGTAGTTCAAATCACGAACAAATTAACAATAGTTTTTTTTTACTTGTAACTTTTGTCTTGTTTTCAAATGGCCTATTTTTTGTTTCAAATCTAAGTTTGTAATGTTGTGATAAATCTCAGGGCTGGTTTGGTATCTCTTTATATTTAACTCACTTTAAGCTCACTAAAAATTTTTTTTTTTTTTTTTTAATCATCATCATGAAGACAATTAATTGGAGAAATATATGTCGACTCAAATCCACTAAAAATGTGTTGAGTCATTTTAATGCTCTATACAATAACACTACTATTTTATGTTTATAGCTAGCTAACTAAATAATAGTCTCGCGTAGCCAGACCTTCAGACTGACGGCTGAAGGTCTGGAATAGATGGCCGCTTTCATTGGCCAAGGCCCGCCCATGAGGCCGTTTGACCGACATGTCAAACAACCAATCACAGTTCGTTTCGTTCAGCATCACGTTTCGGGCGTGGAAATGTCGCCACAATAACAAACTGGTGTGTGAAACTCTCGGACGTATTTTAAAGATTCTATGCCGCGAACTTTAAATATTTCACATACTTATGAAAATCCAGCGTTTAGTTGACCCTGATAAGCGTTCGACATCACATTTGTAAATACGACGGCTTTCTTCTTTTGTGAGGTGGTTTGGCGCCACTGCATCTTTGTTTCCCAGCAGCCCGAAAATACGCGACACTCGTGTCTCCCAGAAATCCGGTTTAATTCAACCAGTCAGATGACGACTTCGACATTCCTGAAGTGTTTCCAGAAAAGTGTGCCATATGCATCAGACGTTTAGCCAACGTTCCGTGGGCGTGACGTCTGAGGCTGAGACTAACTAAATAATAATATATAACACATGTATTTGAAGGTAGCTCTATCGCCCCCTTGAGTACTGGAGTCAAGAACATTACTTTTGTACAGCGGGCTGTGTGTTTTGGCCGTGTATTTGTCTGTTTTCACAAACTTGGCAAGAGTACGTTTTTGATTGAAAGTCTTCCTCATTTTCTCTGATATTATTAAAAATGTGCCTTTTCTGTCCTCTGTGCTGCTTATTAGATCTGCGAATATATTGGAGTATAAGGGCTGAAATTGCCCTGCTCTCAGCTCACAGTTTGATCTCAGAGGGTGTTTATAATGCGCCACAGTGTTATTAAATGCGCCCTGATTTGGCTGCGAGATACGGCAGTGGCCATTCATTTGCAAAAGCCCTGCAGCCTCTTAGGAATCACGGGCCTTCAAAAGATGCCACCATGTTTTAATATTCATTGCTACAAGGGGCCAGATAGCGTCTTGGTTTGTGTGTGTGTGTTCTGATATGAATGCAAAGAGGTTGCTCCTAAACATTCACCCCCTTACTCATGAATAATTTGATCAGTCTTGTCACCCCTGAAAACTGAGCTCGATTGCTATGAACGACTCAAGAGTGTTTTTCTCTCCTCCTCCCATATTCACTTTCTCCTTCTCTCTCGCTTTATAGGGATTTCCTTCCCAGAGGCTCCGGCATCGTCACCCGCAGGCCTCTCATTCTGCAGCTAGTTAACAACAAAGCTGGTGAGTGTGTTGATGAGCACAGCACTACTGAACAAAGCCTTCTCAGGTATTTTTAGTATGTATGCGGACGGTTGAAACCACATGCTTTCATGTGTATTCATGCACAGTGCCCATAGTGTTTATGCTGGAGCTGAAGAGGTGTGACATTAAATTGTGTCTCAGAAAATGTGTCACATGAAATGACACATCGAGGGCCCTTTGAAAAAATATATGTAAATGTGTAAATATATATAATGTATGTATGTATGTATGTATATAATTGTTTTGTTTAGTTGATTTAACATTTTAATCGTTTAAATACATTTTAATAATCAAAAATCAGTTGAATTCATAAAACTTTAATCATTTTCAGCAATTTTAACAATAATAGTGCCCTTTGAAATGTTTTGTTGTCTGTTTTATTTTTTCTGCAGCCAGTGTTTTATGATTTTAATATGAATTCATAATCAAAAGTGATGGTTATCAAAAAAAAGAAAGTGCTACACAACAGAGGTTTATTCTAATGAAATGAAATTCAAACAATTCCTTTCATTTTTTTCAAGGAATCAAACAATTCCTTTCATTTTTTGATGAAGTGCTATACACAATAGAGTATTTCTTTAATCTATTCATCCAAATTTTGTCAAATTCTGTGACATTCTGTGTTATAAAACAAATAAATTGTAGCTTTATGACTGGATCCTGTGGTTCATCCACATTTTCTGCATTACAGAAATTATTGGGCTCTATACCAGTCAGCAAAATGTATTTACTTATTTATTGCAATTCATTTTACTAGTGGCACAAAAATGACACTACAGCTATAATAACGTCATCTTATTCTGTTTCCGTACATAAAGAAAGTTCCCCTCTGAAAATTCCCCTTCTAACATTTACATCTCTCAGCCACTTTAAAGCAATTATCATTTATATTGTTTTCAGCATGAGGCACTGTAATTTAGAGAGAACAAGGAAGCGCAGATGGAGAATTAATTCAGACAGAAAGACATTACCGAACAAATTATCTTCCAGATGAGTGCAATTGACCATAAAGTTGAACATAATAAAGCTGAACTGATGTTGTCTGCTTGTATATGCACATTATCTGTGGATCATTCACATCATTGGAAATTGAAAATCAGTTTTTATTCCAGGCCAGTTCCATTTTGAATTAATACTAGAACGAAATTAAGTTTGGTTCTGTTAATGCAGAGGAGGGAAAACAGGAAAAGGGAAAAAACAAATTAATTGAAGCATGTCTTCATTTCTAATTTAAGATTTTTGTTTTATTTTTACATTGATATAAAAATGTAAGTGAATTAAAACTGGAACAGAACTAATTAAAATGTAAAAAATGGCTTTTTAATATATAGTATTATATATAATATAATATTGTGTGTGTGTGTGTGTGTGTATATGTATATGTATGTGTGTGTTATGTATGTGTGTATGTAGTTACGTAATGCATTTGCATTTGACCCATGGCTCTCTTTTAAGTTTTTGGACCTTTGTATTGAAAATGTAGGCTATGTAGAACAGTGTTATTTTAGTCTCACTGAAATGCTATTGTATTTTTTTTATATATTTTTTATTTTTATATTTCCCATTTTCATTTTAATTACAATATTAGTAATTGTGTGGTGTTTTTGGCCATTTTTTTTTTTTTTTTTTTATGTCAATATAATAATATAATTTTATGAATTTCAGTTTTAGTTATATTACTACATAATGCTCTTTCGGCAACTAAAAAAGGGTTTCAGGTTACATTTATTTTAATTCAAGTAACTTGTGTAATGCTGTCTCTCATGCTTTATGACAGTGATATGGTTTAGACTTTAGGTGATAATATTACTATATGGTTTTCATGTCTTTTTTGCCTTGATGCTGAAATGTCATCGCTCTAAACCACACACTCCATCGCTCTGTTTGTAGAATATGCTGAATTCTTGCACTGCAAAGGGAGGAAGTTTGTGGACTTTGATGAAGTCCGGCTGGAAATTGAAGCAGAGACCGACAGGATTACGGGGTCCAATAAGGGCATCTCTCCTATTCCCATCAACCTGAGGGTGTACTCGCCACACGGTAATACAGCACAAGGCTCCCTAACACCACAGCTTTTCTCAGTCCACACTCGGCAGCCATTGTGTAAATGTCACTCGTCTCTTTCTCTGTTCAACAGTATTGAATCTGACTCTCATCGATTTGCCCGGTATGACTAAGGTTGCTGTGGGCGACCAGCCGGTAGACATCGAGCACCAGATTCGAGACATGATTATGCAGTTCATCACTAGGGAAAGCTGCCTGATCCTCGCCGTCACCCCGGCCAACACTGACTTGGCCAACTCAGACGCTCTCAAGGTGGCTAAGGAAGTGGACCCTCAAGGTGAGGATTGCTGGGAGGGTTACACACAGATCAAATAAAAAAAGGATGTGTATAGAGCTCACATAGTTAGGGAAAACCTGGAAATATCAACTATAGCAAAGCATAGTGAGGTCAGTTTTATAAGTGAATCTGTCTTTGTAAGTGAATAAAGTCTTTTGAGGAGTTACAGATGGGCTGATTGATTCATTGGTGAACCAACCTGACTTTGAATCTTGGTCCAGTAATAGTAAATGACTGGAAATGTTATGGATATTCATTGGTCAGAAGAGTAGCTCTGTGGTTTGAACACAAACCCTGATGATGTTGTTAATGTGTTTTTGTTTGTTTCAACAGGACTGCGTACCATCGGTGTGATTACTAAACTGGATCTAATGGATGAGGGTACAGACGCCCGGGATATCCTGGAAAATAAACTCTTACCACTGCGTAGAGGTGGGCAGTTTGTACTTAACACAATCACATTACAGCAGTGTCATTTATGGACAATTTCTTATTATTTATGAGCCATTTTATGTCACAGTAGCCATACGCTACACTGCTATTCAAAAGTTTGGGGTCGATAAGAATTTCTTGTTTTGGAAAAAAAAAAAAGTCTCTTATGCTGACCAAGGATCAAAAATACAGTAAAATTGTGACATATTACAATTTTAAATAACTGTTTTCTATTTTATTATATTTGAAATATATAATATATTCCTGTGATACAAAGCTGAATTTTCAGCAGTCATTACTCCAGTCTTCAGTGTCACATGATCCTTCAGAAATCATGTCTTTGATGAATAGAAAGTTAAAAAGAACAGCATTAATCTGAAATAGAAGTCTTTATAACCATTATAAATGTCTGTTGATTCTGATCAATTTAATGCATCCTTGCTGAATAAAAGTATTAATTTCTTTAAAAAAAAACTAAAATAAAAAAATATAATACTGACTGACCAAGCTTTTGAACACCAGTGCATCTTATTATGTAATTTGAAATTCAACAAAAAATATAATATAATATAATATTTAATATAATAATAAAGAAGCTTCCCATATATTTTTGTTTGACTTACTCTATAGTATTTGGAAAGTTCTTTCTTCTTGTCCTGACTTGTTTTGAACACATCCTGTCCTGTCTTTTTACATTCCTTACTGTTTCTTTGTTATTCTCGCATGTAAATAACATGAAGCATTCATACCCACTGATACTAGTGCATATATCAGTCACAGTATAAACAATATTGCAAAATTTCAGTTGACACATTTCTATCATTGCACGGTATATATTGTCAAATCATCCAGCCCAGCGTTTATTGCCACTTTCCCTGTCCCAGGTTATATTGGCGTAGTGAACAGAAGTCAGAAAGATATAGATGGCAGGAAGGACATTCGAGCTGCACTGGCAGCAGAAAGGAAGTTCTTCCTGTCCCACCCCAGTTACAGACACATGGCTGAACGAATGGGAACACCACACCTGCAGAAGTCCCTCAACCAGGTGGGACCAAATCGCTTTCATACAAACTGCAGTTATGGATTTGCATAAATAACTGACGATTTTAGAAAAGATTTGTGTACGGTCATGTAAATGAAGCTAATGCCTGAAAATCACTTAATTTATTCAATGTCACATTCTGTTTTGTGCCTCTCTGTATATCACTTCCTCTTCTTTTATTTTAGCAATTGACCAACCACATCCGTGACACGCTACCCGGCTTGCGCAGCAAACTCCAGTCTCAGCTTCTCTCTCTGGAAAAAGAGGTGGAAGAGTATAAGAACTTCCGCCCGGATGACCCTACGCGAAAAACCAAGGCCCTGCTGCAGTGAGTGTTTACGGCAGGTCACACGTGACTAGCATCTCTAACTCAAGCTGTTTCTTGGCTATAAACTGTAGGGCAGATGTTTATAACTCCGAGTGCCTCTTTCAGGATGGTCCAGCAGTTTGGAGTGGACTTTGAGAAGTGCATCGAGGGGTCCGGAGACCAGGTGGACACGGCAGAGCTGTCCGGAGGTGCCAGGATTAACCGAATTTTCCATGAGCGCTTCCCCTTCGAGCTGGTCAAGGTAAATGCCTTGTTTCAACAGAACACTTTGTTTTGTCTGCTTTTGAGCTGATAAAGTTGGTCTGAATGTCTGGAAATACTACTTTGATCTTTAGATAACACGTCCCAACAAGTTCCCGGGAAACCCGGTATATGCCACACAGGTACAGTGGCAAGTCCCTGTTATGAAGTCTCTCTTTCTCTTTCAGATTGTGTTTGACGAGAAGGAGCTCCGGCGAGAAATCAGTCACGCCATTAAGAACGTCCATGGTGTCAGGCAAGTGGTGTCCCGTTGACGGCAAGCACTTGTCAACCCTGCAGGCCATATGGCGGCACGAAACCACACCACTTCTTATGTACTCTGTTCACTGACTAATATCTCACTCTTTCACTCCAGTCACACACTTTCTTTCTTTCTCTCTCGTGTGTTATAGTAAGGCCATGCTTTCACAACACAGCTACCAGAATCGCTTTACTGCTCACGGTTTTTCTTATTATCTGTCTTTTTAAATATAATTAAAATCGTACATATTGCATCTGTCAGTAGATGTATATATCAGTAATAGTGGCGTTTTTAAGTATTTTCTGCATGTCACCACCGTTTTCACAATACCATATTTTCCAGAAAATAAGCTATGCTTGACTATGCTTGAGCTATGCATCGGGTCAAAATTGCATTATAGAGATACAAAATTTGCAGACTTTTAGAAGTCTTTTTTTTTTTTTTTTTTACATTCAGAAATCATTTAAAATAAAATAAAAAAACACATTGAAGAGTTTACAAACATAAAATTATATACAAACGTGTATTTTAGTGTCCCTTACTCAAATCCTTTAAATTTAACTGTTCAGAACAGAACCGGAATGGAAAAATCATTTTTAAAACTTTATAAAAAAGGGTTAAAACTGTCATATATTGTAGTGGCATTCATTATAAACAACATTTACTATTAAAGACAGGCCTATATAAATGTATTTAAAGTGAAACTGAAACTACCGGTGCATAGGGAAATGTGCTTTATAAATAAACCTGAGCTCATCTACTTCTCACATTTGACACAAATTTAAATCCAAATCCATGTTTTGCCTGCTTGATGGTAAGTGCATTATATAAGACATATCGGAATATATGTCAGATGAATATATATATATATATATATATAAAAAAAAAAACTTGCGCAAGACTTATACTCTGGAAAATATATCTCATTAAACAGAAAATATAATATTTATTTATACATGTTAGTACATTTTAATAGGAACATTTGATCAAATATTTTTTATCTTTTTTTTATTTTTATCAAGAACCACTCCAGGCTCCACATTCTGAGCGCTGATTCCAGCAGCTTTAAACTTCAAATTTGTGTGATGTCTGTATAACTAGATATGCGCAGAATACAATAACAAAATGCATATTGTATACATGCAATATCAATTGTGGACGTATATTTTTGCACCTCCAAATTTTTGTGCTCATTTTTTTAAAAATATTTTAAGAAAATATTGCTTGTTCTCACCATCTTTTGTTCTATCGTTGTTTGCAGCACATTGTTGTTCGTAATGTAGTTGCTCATAATTAGGGATGCAACGATACCATTTTTTCAGATCCGATCCAGAAAATTCTGAGTATCGCCGATTCCGATCCGATCCTATAGCGCAGTTTTTTTTTGTTTTTTTATCAATGTAGAGTTTCTATACTTCTGTGTCACTCTTTTGTGTGTTAAACACAATCTACTAGACAACTTAATTTTAATGAAAAATAACATGAAAATATATATAGGGGCTGTTTACACCTGGTCACTTCATGAGTTTTGTAATATAAATCCGATCGCTCAAAACACTTCAGGAGGAGGTCTGGGCCGCATTCCAGACGAACTGGACATGTGTAAATGCATCTGGTTGTTGAAACCACATATGTGAATTTTACTCCTCCCAAAATGTAAAAATAATAAACGTGTGAGAGCGTGTTATAGGCTATATGACATTTTAGTCAGATATGACTGCGCTTATGCAACAAGCCTCACCGCGGATGAGTAGCTGAGCATCGCAGACGCGCAAACTGCCGCGAATGAAACTGAAAGAAAGACGCAGACGATCAACACAATCATCTTCATTAAAAGTATAAGACAGGCTTATCTTTCCAGTGCTGATGCCGCGCGCTCTCATATTGCGGTCTTTGATCTGGAAATGAGCTGATAATTAATAAAATGTAGCGCTTTTGATTTCGTTGACGTGAACTTCGTTAAATTTATATACAGCGCGGGAATTGAAGATCGGATTTATATCCGTTTTGTGAAGATTTATGTGGCCAAGTGTAAATGGAAACGTTTCAACAAATCAGATCAGAGAAAATGCATGACGTGCAGGTGTAAACAGACCCATTCATAATCTACGACAAAAATAATATTATAAACTAGGTTAGTGGATAATTTAGCAGCAAAAGTTATTCTAGAAAAATCATGAGTGCACAATTTAATAAAATCTAAACATTTAGTGAAATAACATTATTTAGTGGGGAACAAATAAAAGTGAATATGTGAAGGACTAAATCTGGTAAAATGTTACACATTGCTCTTTGCATTGTTATAAAATACATTAATGAAAACAAGTAAATGTATTTATTTATAAATATAAACTACAAAATTAAAAGACATTTCTTTTAAATATATAGCACAGTAATGAAGGCAGCAACATATGATAGAGGAGTCCTGCCTCCATTACTGTGCTATACATTAGATTATTAATAGCCTTGATAGGACAGTACAAGAAACGCTATAACTAATTTCATTGTGCAAAAGTATTATAATACGAAAAGCTCCAATAGAGAACGGCACAAAGCTCTTATGCGCATCCCGTGTGCAGAATGATGTGCTTGAAGCAGCACAGAGTCACAGCGCACAGCTCCGGATAGAGAAGTTCAAAGCACAGAGGAAAGAGAGATTGATGCGTAGCTTATTAAATCTGCGCGATAGTTTATTGAGCCTTTTCTTTTAACGGTTTTAAATCTCAGTTATTGAGCGCTCTTGAAGAGAGTTTCATTGTTTTGACTGTAGTAAACGAACGCAACACGCAGTTTGAACGCTGAACGGAGGATAACAGACAACCGCAGAGGAGAAGAGTTTATGTGAACTTGAATTTAACGACTTAAATATTCATCTGTAACGTTACCTCACATTAAACTATGAAACGGCTTCAGAACACTTGGACTTTGACTTAATGGTGCTTTATAATGCTTTTGTGCTTTCGTGGGGCTTAACAATAACACAGAATAGTATACACACAATATCGGATTTGGATCGGTCTCATCTCTCCGATACCCGATCCGCAGAAAATGACCAGATCGGAGCCGATACCGATCCTGAGTATCGGATCGATGCATCCCTACTCATAATACAAGATTGTGCTGATAACATAAAGTTTTTAGTGAAGATTGAGACTTAATAAAGAGTCCAAGACAAGACAGAGTACACATTCTCCTGAGTCCATGAAAATATGGTCTTGAACTTGGTTTCTTGGGGCCTTTTTACATTCGGTCACTTCATGCGTTTTCTCTGATCGGCTATGTTTTGTTAAAAAGGTGAAAAAATTAATGGAGCTCATGTCAACGAAATCAACAGATATGCGCTGCATTTTATTCATCATGAGCTAATTTCAAGATCAAAGACCACAACAGGAAAAAGAGCAACATCAGCACCTGAAAGATAAGTTAGTCTTACTACTTTTAATAAATGATTGTGTTGAGCGTCTGCTACTTACTTTCAGTTTCGTTTGTGGCAGTTTGCGCATCAGCTTGCTGAACAGATACTCTTCTGCAGCGATACGTGTTAGCGCTGTTATATCTGTCTATAACGTCATATGGTCTATAACACACTCCCACTCCCACACGTTTATTTTTTTTACCATTTTGGGAGCAGTAAAATTTAAATATGTGGTTTCAACAACCAGATGCATTTGCATTTGTCCGGTTTCGTCTGGAATGTGTCCCAGATAACCTCCTGAAGTAATTTGAGGGATCAGACTTAAATCAGTCTCAAAAGCATTTACACCTGGTCTTTTCACTATCTGATAGCTATCCGATTAGAGAATGCATGAAGTGACCAGGTGTAAACAGGCCCTAGGACCAAGAGCATGAAAATAATGTCTTAAAGAACTGATTTGAGGACCAAGACAATTAAATTCTGATCTTGGACTCTAGGACCAAAACCATGAAAATATGGTCTTGAACTCTGGGATCAATACAATGAAAATGTGATCTTTGACTCAGAATCAAGGACCAGGAGCAAGAAAATATGATCTTGAACTCGGACTTGTGGACAAAGATTCAGACCATGAGAATATAGTCTGGAAAATGTGGACTCTGTCGTGTCCAACTCGACCCTTTTCTGCTCTTGGTTTTGACCCAGACTCGACTGATTTGCTTACCATGTGTCTACTACCAAAGTGAGCACCAGTTAGGCTGTGATTTATCTCTCTAGTGAGACCCTCAAATATTTGTCTGCGACCGCAAAAACGGTGTCATGAGGGCATGGCCTAAAGAGATTTTAAGAGAAACCTTGTCTCTGAAATGTCTAATTGACTTCTTTTTCCCCACAGTGAACCACGCTCACTTATCTGTTTATGATTTAGAACTCACTTTTTTTTTGTCTTTGTGAGCTAAACTGTTGTCTTTATCCTCTTCTTTCCCTCCACTTCACTTTCAAGTATCCTAATTTCATACAGTTTCACTTCTTTTTTTAATGTAATTGTCACAAATATCTGTCTTTGAGTTATTTTTTGGCACTTTTGTTGTTGTTTATTTTCTCCTCACTGTTGGTCTCTGTCCTCTTATGTCCTGCTGTCTGTCTGTCCTGTGCGTTCTCAGAACTGGGCTGTTCACTCCAGATCTAGCGTTTGAAGCCATGGTGAAAAAGCAGGTCATTAAGCTGAAAGAGCCCTGTCTGAAATGTATCGATCTGGTTATTCAGGAGCTCATCAACACAGTCAGGCAGTGCACCAACAAGGTACTGCAGTACCCCAGCCTGGCCACAGGGGGGCTTCCTGTGAGGGGGTCACACTACACCTGAGACAAACAGACGGGGCTTTCGGTGGAAAGCACAGAGGGAGAGTCGGAGGTTGAACGTGTTTGCGTGGCGGTGTGACCCCCTCGGCCCCCCCGGCTGCCGTGTGCGCTGGCTCTGCTGTCGTGTGTTGGGGTGTTGTGACGGTCTTGTGATAAAGAGATGAGCGGAGAATTTCACTCTCTGGTCATCTGTGGTCTAAAAGGGATGAGCCAGGGGTCTTGCAACATCCTGAGCACCTCTGTAGCCAAGGGTCAAAATGAAACGTAAGGGCTTTTTGAGGCCAGTTCACACCAAGTCTGAAATTTATGCACAAGATGCTTGCATGTTAAGTAAAGGTTGGGATCGTTCAGCTTCTTAATGATTCCAGTGCCAAATTTTTTTTTTAAAGATATTTTTTTTTGCATTTTCACCTTTATTGTGATAGGATAGATCAGAGCTGACAGGAAGCGAAGTGGGAAGAGATAGAGGGGTCAGGAAAGGTCCTCGAGTTGGGATTCGAACTCGGGACGCCCGTAGCGCAACGGCACTGTATGTCGGCGCGCTGCCCACAAGGCTATCGGCACCTACCCAGCGACATTTCTTTTAGTTCAGTAATTGATCGCATTATTAATTATGTATAAGAAGTACATATGACTGCAGCATACTTATAAAAAAAGAGTACTTATTAAAGAAAACTTATTAACTAAAAGAATATACTTAAGTGAAAACTGAATGTAATATTTTCAGATAATTAATTGCATGTTATTTGCATTTGAATGAAAATGTATTACAGTTTAAATACACTAGTCAACATTTGAAGTGGATCAAAGCCTTTCATCAAAGTTGTCCTAAAACCAAAATGCATTCTTTTCTTAGGACAACTTTGATTCACTTTTTTGATCCACTTCAAGGGCCAGTTTTACTAACAGCTTGCACCAGCGCAAACCGTCTTTTGGCATTAAAATTGTACTGTCAGGTTTTACTAAAGACGCGCAGTGACGAATTCGTGCTGAAAAGGCATGGACACAGTTATTTTTGCTCCTGGCCTTATTGAATATGCATCCGGTTCACGAGCTGATCGCATGAACAATGTGTGCGCTTCTCTTTAAGACACGCAATAAAAACACTTGATGAAGGGATTAAGCCGTATTGTGCTTTTGGTTTTAGTTCATTTGACCGATAAAGTGCCAAAGCATAATGGCCCAAAACAAATATGTTTTAAAAACTACACTTTTTGCCCGGAAGACCTATCGTTTCATATCGTCATGTGACCATGATAATATCGTTACATCCCTAGTATATATATTAAATGCGTTTAGTAACTATTGTTTTTTGACTAGTTTAAGTAGAATTAAGTACATATGTATATGTAATTTCATAATTACCTCACTGAGAGTATATTATGAGTCTTTTTCACCAATTTAAATGAACAACTCATTGGGTTGAAGGTCTCTAAGATTCGAGAGTTGTTTTGAGATATTCATTAAAAAGTCAGTTTATTAGAGTCACATTTTCAAAAATTGCACTGGTTGTTAATAGATCTATTTTGCGTCTGCATATTTGTGTCGCTAACTTTTTTTTTCCAAGCCTAACTTAGAGTACAAATTTTGCTGCGGTGTTTTCTTCTCATTGCCTGAAGAATACAGATGTAGAAGAACTATTAAAGTCAGCATGAAATTAAAATTCATATTATACATATCATAGATCTTATTGTGACTAATTAATTCATGCATATGTTACAATATGGAAAAAAAGATACTGCGACTTTCACAGAACCAAGCGTCATGAAAACCATTTGATTCCGGTACTTCCAAAAATACAATGAATCCGTCACCTTTTTTTTTTTTTTTTTTTTTCAGGTCAGTTGTTTTAATATTTAATAAATTTAAAAATATTTATACAGTGTAGTATCATTGGACTTGATGTGAATATTTTTGGTGTGGAAAAATGCAAATATTTTAGACTAGTTATATTGGACGTTGAGTGAACAAGCTTTTCTAGGGTCTGTTTATTGTGGTGCAAAAAAATACATAATTGATGGATGTGAAAACCTGCGGCTCCCCCTTTTGGACCTAGTTTGTATCTGTTCATAGATAAGCAATGATTAATCAACTAAAAGTTTCCTCTCTTTTTATTCTTCCCCTTGTTTCTCCTTTTCTGTCCTTTTTTAACACCTCAACACTTCTTCTCCCCCTGCTCACTGGCATCACCCTGACCCCTCAGAACGGGGTTGTTCACCCCTGATCTGGCCTTTGAGACTATAGTGAAAAAACAGATCCGCAAACTGAAAGAGCCCAGCCTGAAATGTGTGGACCTGGTGGTGTCCGAACTCACCACCCTCATCAGGAAAAGTGCCAACAAGGTAACCAGGAGCGGCTCAAGAAAAGGCGGAGTCAAAAAAACTCCCCATTCCTCCATTTCCACGCGCTGCCACCCACCCAGCTTTCCACCTTTATCAATCAGCCACGCCCTCTCCGCCACATAATGTGTGTCTGGAATGTGTCCATGTGACTCGTCCGAAGTTCTGTTTCATAATGAGTCTTACATTTTCCTATCCCATGTGAATCCAATAAAAACCATCCAGATTGTTTGGAAAAATTGGGTGTTTCCAAGCTGAGTCAGCTTTAGAGCCCCAGTTCCAGTGTTTGTCAGTGGCACATCACCTCCTTTCACTCTTTGTTGCACTCTTTGTCATCAGTGAGCCTGATCCACTGACTGTAGAAGTAAAAGCCATACAGAAACAGACACTTTGCCTCCTGCCCCAGACACAAAAGGCTGCTGCTGTTGTTATAGCAACAAAGAACCCGTCACCTGCCATCTTGTGGTCATAGGTGGAACTGCAGTGCATGACTTGATTCTGTCCTCCCTCTCGAATGTCACATTCTTTTTGAAATTTTCCCATTCTTTCCTTTCTTAAATCGCTATTTCACTCTCAGTTTTGGAAGGTGGGAATATAATCTCAAAAAAATGTAAAGTTTTCCTGCATTTCACATGAAATTATCACTTCAGATTTATATGTTTTAATAACTAGGGATGGGAATCGTAAGGAGTTTACCAATTCTTGCTCTAGTTCAAATTCTACTTAAAATTATTATTTTAGTACATTTAAGCAAGCACCAAATTATTGACCCTAATGATATTACACCATATGCTACCATTATACTGTATATTCTTACAAAAAAAGAATTCTTACAAATAAATTAATTCTTACAAATTAAAATACTAAATGCTGGTAACATTTGTAAAATAATTCTTTATCACAACAAAATGTACTATTTGTACGTTTTATTTAAGAAAATATCTGACCATTCACTGACGTTTTCAGGTCTCGCTCACTCAAGATTGTATATCTGATATAAAATGCAACGGTCCTCACTTTTTGCAGCAAACCGCAATCACGAATACATTTTCTGTCATCTTTGCAGGACTGTGATGTGTTCAAAGAGTGTACAAAGTAGCACATCTGTAGCAATAGTGTGAAAGTGAATAGCACATAACAGGCACATTACCGGTATGAACATAGATATCTATTGGTGCTATATATGTCACATGACTAAACATGCGTCATCGTTTTCAAAAGCCTCTGTTTTCACAGTCCACACTAGAAAGCGAAAACAGCATTTTCAAATTTATCCACTTTGGAGAGCGTTTTTAAAAAGCTCAGTTTTCCTCGGCAAAAACACCATCTCAGTGTGGACGGAAGGCCAAAATGGAGAGAAAAAATATGCGCTTTCAAACTAAAACATATTAGTGTGGAAAAGGCCTAAACTGATTTATTGTCTCTTAAGTCCAATAGGTCCAATTTGGTCTCTTCAATTACCAAATTATCAAAAAAGATTAATTGTTAGATACAATTGTTAATTATTGTGTTGATATTGTATTGCTGCTATTGACATACAGTTCTTGGTTTATTTTAAGTCTAATATGTCCAAAAATAATGACTTTCCATTCCTTCAGTAAGTGAGTGAGCCATTTAAGGTCAATGAGTTTGATTCGCAAGAAGAGTCTAAAGATATCACTTATACATAACGTCTTTTGCTTGGTGCTGTAGATTCAACAGTGCAGACCGTTTCAGTGGAAGAAGTCATATAGTAACACTTAACAGAACAAAATATCATCATTTGGCTGTAGTATTTTACATTGATATTTGTAACCGGCTCTCGATTCCCAACCCTAGCATCCCTTAAATTTGGTTTACTGCACTTAATTAACTTCTAATTAACTTAGAAGTTAATTAATTGATTTACTGTCCATTCCTGGCTGGGAGTGAATGCTGTCTTACCTGCACAACTTGCTGAAATACTCAAATCTGCATATGAGTGTGTGAGTGTGCGCATGCCTGCTCTCTCTGGCATTGGTTCCTCTTGTGCATGGTGGCTTAGCGAAAACTAGTCCTCACGTCGACCTGTGTGAAAAGGTCTGATCGTGGTTAGCTCCTACTGCTTTCACATTGCAGAATGTGTATGTGTGTTTACGCACGTGTGCGTGTGGCTATGTGTACATGCCGTAGCCTGCATCTATCTGGTGTTTTTCCCCACAGCTAGGCTCTTACCCCAGACTGCGAGAAGAGACTGAGAGGATTGTCACTACTTACGTCAGAGAGAGAGAAGGCAAGACCAAGGACCAGGTGCGAGACTGGCGAGAGAAGATCCACTTTGACCACATAGTTTTTTTCATAAATTTTCTTAATGTGCAAAATTGTTTTCTTTACAGGTCCTTTTGCTGATTGACATTGAGCTGTCATACATTAACACCAACCATGAGGACTTCATTGGATTTGCAAAGTATGTGTAGCATCCAGTGTGGCACATTCTGGGTTTCATTTCTCACCTCAAAGCTTGACCCCTAACCTTAGCAGTGCTTCTTGTGTATTTGGACTTTTGACTGTCTGTAAGATTGGTCTGCAGTGCAGTTTATTCTGACTCATTTAGAAAGGAAGTGGCCATGTGGCCAACATGTAAAGCAAAGGGAAAATAAAATGGTATGTAGCCATCAAAAATTTCACAATTATGGTCAGGTTCTGGTCAGACTTCACAAATATTTTACTTTATTTTTATTTAGTTTAGTTTAGTTTAAATGTATTTTATTTGTTCAAAAGTGACATATTACAAAAGACTTCAATTTTTTTTTAATTACTATTAATCAAATAATTTTTAAAACATGTATCATGGTTTCCACAAAAATACTAGGCAGCAAAAACTTTTCATACTTGATATTAATAAGAAATGCTTGAGCAGCAAATCAGCTAGGGCTGCATGATATTGCGTAGCTTGTCAGTGATCTACGGCTCTGTGTATTAAATGCCGCTCCATCCGAAAGCACGTGATTGAGATTTACTACTAATCACAGAACTGACTTCACTGACAAGATGCGCACGACAATCGCATGTGATTTATCGTGCAGCCCTAAAATCAGCATATTACAATTATTTCTGAAGGATCCTGTGACATTGGAGACTAATGTAATTATGTAAATGATGCTGAAAATTCAGCTTTGCATCACAGGAATACAGTAAATAACATTTTAAAATTTACATTTACATTTACATTTAGTCATTTGGCAGACGCTTTTATCCAAAGCGACTTACAATTGGGGAATACATAAAGCGATTCATCTTGAAGAGGCAATCAGACAGAGGAAGTGCTCGTAACACCAAGTCTCAGTCATTGTTCAAATAAGTACAAGCTAACAATATATATATTGATATTGATATAACAAAACATATTAAAATAGAAAATAACTATTTTAAATTGTAATAACATTTCACAATATTACAGTTTTAGCTGTATTTTTATCAAATAAATGCAGCTTGGTGAGCATAAGAGTTATATTTTTTTTTAAAAATCCCACTTCCCTCTTTGCAATTTTATTTTTTCTGACAACCCCATCCTATATTATCATCTCTGTAATGCTCTTGGGGCATCAACAGCAATATTTAGCTGTATATAGATTGTGTAGGTACTTTCAAGATGTTTTAAACCTGTTAAAGAATCTCTAGAAGTCACGTTTGGACTGTGTCTCCTGTTTACTGTCAGTGCAGTGGACTAAAAAGTTCAGATTAGATCCCTATGCCTGTGCATTATGGCTAATGCATTGGACGTAACTTAAATGCACTAAAATGATTAGTGCATGTCTTTGAACTCTCAGAAAACTAGTGTACAACTAAAGACTTATTGCATGTAAAATGTTTGCATGCTCAGTTGGTTACTGTAGAGCATTCAAGAGTTGAGACAAAGGTCGCCTACAGCATCAAGCCTGTCTGACCCTGCTCGCCCCGCGTGTGTCCCCATGCGCATGCCGTGAGTTTGTCAGGGCACCTCTTTTAATGGTTCTCATGCCGTCACTTTCAGTCTTGACTTCAGACGGATGGATGACGGTACCATACCAGGGTACGGCAACAACAGGTGCGCTAGTGCCCCCTCAATCACCCAGTCATCTTAGATAGAGGTTAATCAGACCACCCATCTCCTCTATTTTTCTCCTGCCCCATTCCTCCTTCCTGCCTCAGAGCAGGATTGCTCCCACCCAGAGTGCCAAGGAGGTTTACACAAATCATAATTTTACTGTTGTGCTATTCTAACAATACAGACAACGGTGTGCAATCAGTGCATAATCAGTGTTTTCTGTCTGTTTTCCCCACCTGCAGTGCCCAGCAAAGGAATGTCGTCAACAAGAAGAGGGCCATTCCCAACCAGGTACACTTATCTTTGCTTTCACATGCTCTTCAATCCAAGTTGTCACTCCTTCATTCCAACACCATCATGCTGTCCACTATTCCAATTAAACACGAAAGGGCCTAACCTTGAACCCTGAGGGACCCCTTCCACATCACCCATTTTAATCTACCCCCGTGATTAAAAACTGAAAAGTATGTTTACCCAAGGTCTCTATCACTTATAAATGTTATCAACTACACCCTTTTACACAGTGTCCTTACCAGGTGTGACATAATGCAATGAGTGATAAAACCTGAGGCTTCCATTTAAACCTGAGTTTTTGCCTTTACTGACCACAAAAAGTTATTTGCATCCCCACCTAGAGTAGTCTGTGTAACTTTATATAAAGTTGTTTAGCTTGTAGTACTAAATCCTGGATTTTAACAGTCATTTTCAAGATTTGGATAATTAAAAAAAAAAAAACTTTCATGTTTTTGTTCTGCAACACAAATGACATAACTGACATTATGACTGAGCAGCTCTATGTTCTGAATGGCTGATATTGTGAAGCATCACGCTTCAGTTTGTGTTGACAGCTGGAATTCTGTCACTTCACGCCTGGTTAGGACACAGTGTTAGTATTTTTTGTGGACCGTTTCATTTGAATGAACATTGCTTGCCACTAAAGTGTATTTTTCTACCAGTTAGAAAAATAAAAGAGCCTGAAATGGGTTTATCATATATGAAGGTTTCAGTGGAAATGACATAAGCAACTTGAAAGTACACTGTGTTATTAGACAGGGAAATTCCCTTTCATTTCCTCCCGCTTTTGATAAACTCTGCTTTCACTAGCATCACAGCAGTACTAGCTGCTAGTAACACTGACGCATGACAAATGAGTAATCAATGCATTGTTTTTTGTTTCAGTCTTGCCCTAATTTAATGCAAACTTCCTTTTTCTGTTGGAAGTGTAATTCAGAATGTGCATGGATCCAGCCGTGACAATGACACAACCTAGTAGATAATTCTGATTTGTGGTACTGTCAGTCAATCTAATTGCATGTAACTTTGTTCTGTTGCTCTCTCTCTCTCCCTCTCTCTCTCTCTCTCTCTCTCTGTCTCTGTCTGCTTCCAACTTTTTTTTTCTCACTGTGACTGTTCTCTGTTCTTTGACTCACTCCATCACACCCTTGTCCCCTTCAAACCTTTTCATTTCCATTTGAAAAACGTGTCTTTCTTAACCATCCTCCTGCACTGTCTTCCCTTTCTTGCTTTGCTTGTTTTCTGTGTCTCTGTCTCATTTCTTCTCCCCAAAACTTGCTCCCACCCCCATCCCTCCTTATCACTGCAGGGTGAAATACTGGTAAGTACGACAAAGCTACAAGCCACGCCCAGTTAGAGGTCACCAGCGCTCATCCAGTCAGGAGAACTGAGGCCGTAACAGGTCAACTAACTCATAATTACCAGTGTGGTGTGTAAACTTGCTGGCGAGAATTATAAAGCTGATGGTTTTTCTTTCACTCTGCAGCTAGGTGGCCTGAGAGAAGGCGAAGCCGAGAAGGTATAGTCTGGTGGAAAAACCAAAATGGTGGAACCTGGAATAAAAAATTTAATCAGGGCGTCAATTTCAGTTACGAGTAATCAGTAACTGATGTCAAATCCACCATAAAATGTCCACTGTAATTAGTGGCATCACCTTTAGTTGATTAACATTCTGATGGTGGAAATGGGGGTTTTAACTCTTTTCTTAATTATAGTATCTTGTTCTTCATTAAACCGAGAGAATTTGGTCTTTGTGTTCCTCATTACTAACCATTCCTTTGAGAAAATGTCACAGTGCACCCTTAATTTCATATATCAGTGTATTTTTATGCATGAAAGAACCTTTTTTTTTTAAAAAAAATGAGAAAATGGAGGCCTCGGTTGTCCTGTTACTGGATGTGAGTCCTGGTGGCCTGGGCTGGGTGAGCAGAGTTTGCCTTGTGGAGAATAAGCCTCTTGGGGATATGGTGGGTGGGTGGGGCCAAGAAAACATCCAATCATACTAGAGAGCAAAACATGTAGAGTGTGTTTGGGTTTTCTATACATGTATGTGGTGTGCATTTTTAATGAATTCATGCATTTTTTTTTAAAGATTTTAGAATACATTTGCCATGAAGAGCTAATCACAATTATTTTCCACTAAAATATGATGATTTCTTTATACTAACAATATGTCTGAGGTAGGACTGGGCTATATGACTAAAAAAAAATCTCAATATGTTTGAACCTCTAACTATATTTAATATCATTGCAATCTTTTTGTCAAGTAGATTCAAAAGTAAAACAATAATCATGTAATTAATGTAAGGCATCTTTTCTATTTTTCACTAAATGAAGAGTAGCTAATTTAAGATTTTAAGTTCATATGCTGTGTAACAATTCAGAGTAATAAATAAGCATTTACCTTTAGATTTGTTTATTTGCTTTTAATAAATGCAAAGTGCCACACAGGGCATGAGCATTTTTAAGGTGATAAATCATTTAATCATAGTCATTAAATGAAATGGGCAGAGTGAATTGAATTTGAATTCCAATTACATTTAATTTAATCTTAATCACAAAACTAAACCTTTTAGAAAACTTAATGGCCAAATGAAAGTGTATTAAAGTCATCACAATAATAACTTGCTTAATTTTATATCTACACTAAACTTATTTTAGATCATCAAAGTATTGCCCAGCCCTACCATAACAGTTAGTTGGTATTTAGCTGGGGGTTTTTTTTTCTTTTCTTTTCCCCTTGGTGTGCCAGTAATGGCCAGAATGTGGCAGTATCGGGTTCCTTTTGCTAATCAATTGACTCTAATTTAATAAATTAACTGCTCAACCTTAGAGAAATCCTTTCTGGGGCAAAGTTAATTGGGGGATATCTGTTGGGGTAATTAACAGTCGCCTCTCACAGGTAATCATCTAATCATCTCATCTTTAATTCAAAATCATCCCTTCTATCAACAGATTTCTGTTTAATGAAAATTCTGATCGCATTTTGCCAACTCTTTGATTAACTTGTTGATAATTATGCATTTTAAATGTACATAATATTAGGATTAGTTGGTGTAATTTAGAGACAGCAGTCAGAATGTGCAACGTGGAAGAACGGTGAAATCCTAACACAACGGAAAATAGGGTCATGCTCTCATTTCTTTCAGTTGTGGGCGGCAAAGGGAAATTGGATCCATTTTAGAGAATACAGAGCCCGAGCCAGGCTTTGACCACAGATATTTGCTGGGTTTCTGTCTAATGAAAAGATATTCAGGAGCGTTTTTGTGGTCGTTTGTTCAGGTCGCTACAGTACATCCTAGCATGAGACGCCTGAGCCATACTGTCCTGGTGTTTTTTCTTCTCATCAGTCTCTTCTGTCTTTTTCCCCTCTCAGAGATGGTTATCAGGTTTCTTAAGAAGGTTGATGGCATTTCCCCACCAAGGCAAACAATCTATATAGTCTGCCATAGCTTTATGTCTGCGTTGTTTCTGTTGGCACTCTCTAACTCTAACTCTAACACCCTCCTCTCAGTTTCACTCCGTTTTTACGGAGAACAAAGCAAAACGGAAAGGGAGAAAAGGGATAGTACCGTAGAAATGCTTGCAGTACATTTTGGTGTGGTATTTCTTTCTTTATTGGAAAAAGATCAGTGTCATTGATGCCGTGTGGTATTACGACGTAAGCTGTAGTACCAGAACGGAGCTGGAATGTGCATTAATAATGAAAATAAGATTAATTTTGATTCCATGTTGACTTTATGAAGCGGTGTTCCACAATCCTTGAGTTACAGACACCTTTTAATCCTCAAAAATAACACAGATTACTTTACCACTGAAATCTGGAAGCCCTTTCCCTCCTATTTCCTTGACTAACCCTTTATTTCTCCAGCTCCTGTACCTTCTCTGTTTACCAGTACAACACGCTGACCTGTATCTTCTCTCACTATTCCTTCCCGTTCAATAGGTTTTCACACTTGAGTGTACGTCTTTCTCCATTTAACACCACTAACGGCGTTCTCCTTTGTTTACCAGCTTGTAGGCTTGATTTTACTCACTAATTTGACCCTAACATACCACTGCCGACCTCTGACCCCTGTTCCTGTGACAGGCCATTGGGTCTGGATGGCATCTGCCGTCACGTTGCCCTGTGCTTTAGAAATAACTCCTGTAGAGGGAAAAAAAATCCACAAGCACAACAAAATTGTTCCTTTGTTCTTTTATTGTTGCTCTATTTCAAGACATTCCCCGGTGTTTTTTTTTTAGTGTATATTCAGTTTCTAGAGCATTTATTTGTGACTAAGCTTTAATTGCTGCCTTATGTTCTGACTCCATGCAGAGTAGATACTGTAGTCTAGTGGTTCCCAACTGGTGAATTGCAACATAAAGCTAAATACGATTAATAAAGTGCAAATATAATGGAATTTTTGCTAATATGCTAATACTGATACAACATATGCATTTATGTTGGTAAATCACACTACTGCTGTTCTTCATGAGGTTACAATCATCACTTTTCTGGTTTAACTTATAAATATTTATTTGTATGTTAATATTTTTGCATATCTATGGGCCCACATTTTCCATAGTTCGGCAAATTTTCACATACGAAATGTAGTCATTTCAAAAGGAATCCACGTAATTGGGAATTTCGCGTAAGGGCGGAAGATTTCCACACGCAGATTCGCTGTATCGACAAACATTATGCTTTTTGTTTTAATAAGTGATTTCTGTGTTAAGCATTGCTATATCCCTTACAAAAATTAACCATGGTTTTTACTACAGTAAAAAAAAAAACATGGTTTCTATAGTTAAACCATAGTAACAACAAACTGACCATGGTTTCGCTACACTGACCATTGTTTAACCATTGTATTTGTAGTAAACTGTTATACAATTAGTAATCAATATGCCAAAAAAAAAAAAAACATGGTTACTACACTTTTACTATAATAAAACCATGGTTAATTTTCGTTAGGGATTGGCAATGAAACTTACCAACAATGGACCTTTTTGGCCTGAAAAATTTCAGTAAAAAAAAGGAACAATTTTGCCTGAAAAATTTCAATGAAGTATTCGAAACCAGTTGAGAACCACTACTGTAACATACAAAGCAGAGTTATTTATTTAATCACGTTAGCCACAATAGAAGGCAACCATACTTAACAAAATATTTCCACAGCAGGTAAGCACAGGTTTGCACAATAGGGTTTTCAGGTTTGTTCAGCATAGGACACAAGCTTCCAGCACAAAAACTGTGTGGATCTCATAAATGTTTCCCCACTCTTGTGGCATGCCCTACACCCCCCTCCCCCCCTCCACCCTCTGTCCCACAGGTGATCCGTAAAGGCTGGCTAACCCTCAACATCAGCATTATGAAGGGCGGCTCCAAAGAGTACTGGTTCATCCTGACGGCCGAATCGCTGTCCTGGTACAAGGACGAGGAGGTGAGATTCATCTGTTCTTCATTTCTCGTTTACAGTCCCTCCCCCTCTCGCTTAAGCTTAAAACTAGTGCCACTCAAGTTGAGCTCGAACTCCATGTGTGTTTGAAATTAGTGCAAACGTTAGCTGTTTTCCAGAGTTCCTGTGGCTTGACTGGTAGAGTGTGGTGCGAGTTACATCAAGGCCTTGGGTTTCATTCCCAGGGAGAACATAAATTTATGAATGTGTACTTTAATGTATTTGGCAGACGCTTTTATCCAAAGCAACTTCAATGTAAACGTCCCACTTTATTCCCCAAGAGAGACTGTTTATATGTAAAATTCCCCCCCTGTCCAGAAGCGAATGGTAGAGTCCATTTGCTCGAGCCACGGGTGTGTGTGTCCCTGCCCAGCCTAACCAATGTGCGGACTACTGTTCAGCTGCAGCATGATGAACAGGTAGTCTGAACACTGGGCAGGCGGGGGGGAGGAAAGAGGGCGGCTGGACCGCAGGTCACTGCCCCGAGGACCGCACACGACTGCAGAGGAGAGTAAACAGTTCAGACGGACACACTGATAAAGCGTTGATCTTACTTAACCCGTCGAGAACATGTTCAGCTTGCTACTTATCTAAAATAAAGTAATACAAAATATGTTTCGAAGTAAATTAAGGTGGTTATATAACCATTGTTTGGATTCAGCAGCAAGTTTAGTTAACAAAATCCCCATAAATTTGATTCTCAGTACTGTAGTACTGTTGATATTTTAATTGTAAAGTATGATTTCCGTAATTTACTGTAAAACAGTAAAATAACTTTTTTATTAAAATAAAAATTCTAATGAAAATCATTGTGAATAAATTGGGAGTTACAAAAAAATTCCGAAAAAAAATGGAAAAGTAAAAGATTCGGACTACGTTAATGATAATTTGAGGGCGAAAAAACTTAATTCTCATGAAAATAATGCTGCGATGAATTAGGTTTCATTTTCTTAATGCAAAGTATAACCTCTTTTGATTTTGGGGTGAAATGTGACCTTTTTATGTTTAGATTTTTACTTCTAAATAGGTTTTTGTACCGAATAATGAAGGCACACAAAGAATCAAGTAATTAAAGCTGGTCCGCATATGCAAAAAGTCTATATTGAATATATTATGAATCTAAACATAATGAAATCGGTTGAAATAACATTACTGAATATCCTGACATTACTTATTGAGAATGTTTACATTAAGAATTCTTTTCAAATGTATATATTCAGTATACTCACATGTCGGCTGCTGCGTGGCAAATGCATATTCCAGGCCTCTGCAGTTTCTTCAAGAGGAATACGGACCTTTTTGCCATCATGGCTACATTTTCGCATTCTGGACCATGTGCAGTTTTCGCTCTTTACCATTGTTTTTTGAATAACGCTGAGAAATGTTCCTTTAGCAGTGGTTTTCGAAGTAAAGAGAAAGCGATAAATGGAGAAAAGAGAGGCGAGGAGCGGGACGAAAGTAGAAAAGGGACGAAAGGGGAGGCAAAGTGACGTGGCAAGCGCACTGAAATGTTCCAGCCGGGATCCGACTTTGGAATTTGCAGGAAATCGTACTGGGTTACTGGGGGGTTGTTGTGTGTGTATGTATACGTGTGTGTGTGTGTGTGTGTGTTGGGGGCAGGGAAGTGTTCCTCTGAGTGATGTAACTGTTGGAGCCGTAGCTGTGCAGACATAAACGTTTCCAGATGCTGCTTCTCAACTCAACAGAACGAGTTGGCAGCATTAGTCCTCATCCAGACTCCTCCTCTTCTTTTTCTTTTCTTTCTATATCTCACATCCCCCTCTCTGGCTTAGCAACCTGGTGGTCCTTCTTTAAAGGGACAGTTCACTTCAAAATGAAAATGCGGTCATTAAGTCGCTGTCATGTCGTTCCAAACCCATATGATCACAAAAGATGATGTTTTAAAAAATCTTCAAGTAGCACTTTTCTATACATCCATTGTGATATATCGTATTTAGAATCTCTGAACGCTGCAGGTTTTGACACCACTGTGAAGTGGTTTATAAGATTGTTGCAACTCTCCCTCTCTCATCTCGCTCTACTAGGAAAAAGAGAAGAAATACATGCTTCCTCTGGACAACCTGAAGCTCAGAGACGTGGAGAAAGGCTTCATGTCCACTAAGCATATTTTTGCAATCTTCAACACTGAGCAAAGGTCAGGGCTGACTGCAATTCTTTGTGTTTGTGTATTTTTGTTTGGTGTTCGGCCGCTTCATGTGTTCGATCCCCCTCGCAGGAACGTGTATAAGGACTTGCGTCAGATCGAGCTGGCCTGTGATTCGCAGGAGGACGTGGACAGCTGGAAAGCCTCTTTTCTCAGAGCAGGCGTTTATCCTGAGAAAGATCAGGTACTAATGTTCAGTTTGAACACAAGTACAATCTAAAACACTCCGCATTCCATTATTGAGAGTTTAAAGTCTACACATTTAAGACTCTTTTGTATCAGCATTTATTTTTGACTGTCAACAAACATGTTACACTACTAGAAAACTACTAGAAGTCACTTAATGCTCACCAAAGCTGTTTATTACAAAAACTACACTAAAAACAGTGTAAACACACACACACACACACATAGTAGTAAACATTTGAAGGGGATCAAAACCTTTCATCAAAATTGTCCTAAAACCAAAATGCGTTCTTTTCTTAGGACAGCTTTGATGAACTTTTCTGATCCACTTCAAATGTTGACTACTGTATATAAAACAAATAAACAAAATTTCAATTAATATTTTGGAATTATTACAATTATATTAGTTTGAATGTATTTTAAAATGTAATTTATTCCTATTTGGCAGTCATTTCTCCAGTCTTCAGTGTCACATGTTCCTTAAATTTTTTTCAGGATTCTTTGATGAATAAAACGTTAAAAAGAACAGCATTTACTTGAAATATAGTTTATTTAGCATTATAAATGTATTTCCTGTCACTTTTGATCAATTTAATGAATCCTTGCTGAATAAAAATCTTTCTTTCAAAAACAACATTCCTGATGCAAAACAGTAATTTATGTTATAAATTTAATAGTAGTAGTACTAGTAGTAGAGGTGGCGGTGCATCTAAGGCAAACGTTTCTATTATTATCATAAATACGCAGTTGAAAATATATTAGCACACCCATTTGTGTTATTGACATAGTACCTGGAATTATGCAGTTTGTTAAAGATGGTGTTTTACATTATTACTGTATAATTACTATGTTATTACTAAGAAATTTGTGTAAGCAACCAGCCAGAAACACTCACACTGCAATTCAAAATACAGCAGCTACTTAGCAACAAAAAAAAAAAAAAAATCTCTTAAATCATCTTAGCGACAACTTATGGCCATTGCACACTGAGTCCGAAATTTTTGCATGCTTTTTTCAGTTTTTTTCGTATTCCTCATCCTTTCCTATCAAAATGCATGCAACGGATGCGAAAACACAGAAAATCGAACCTGATCCGAATTTTTTTTTGACGGACGAAAGTTTCAGAGGCAGTGTGCAAACGTGATTGACACAACGTGAGGTCATATTTATTTTTTTAACGTGCGAAAATTAGACGAAAATTTCGGACTCAGTGTGCAGAGACCTTTACACAGCTTTTACGTGGACAAATTCCCCCCCTATGCGATCTTGGTTTGATCAGCAGAAGTTGTTTTAGAGGTTAAGAACGGCTTTACATTTTGATGAAAGAAAATACTTTTTCCCCTAAGAATAGTATGCACTTATCCATTCAGCATGTTGTCTTTAAAATTCATGAACATTCCTAAACTTAGATCAAAGGCAAATAAGATGTTGTTGTAAAGAAACTGGGATGTGTGTGTGTAGGTGGAGTCAGAAGATGCCGCTCCAGCCGACACCTTCTCCATGGACCCTCAACTGGAGAGGCAGGTGGAGACCATCCGTAACCTGGTGGACTCTTACACTGGTATCGTCAACAAGACCATCAGAGACCTCATGCCCAAGACTATCATGCACCTCATGATCAACAACGTAAGTACACAACCGCTCGTGTTTTAAGCAGTTCATCTTGAAACATTAATTTTAACATACTGCAAACAGCCTCACCTCTTCATTGACCTTTCTTTCCTGTTCTGTTGTCTTTCTGTCCCCAGTCTAAAGACTTCATCCACTCAGAGCTGCTGGCGTACCTGTACTCCTCAGGAGATCAGAACAGTCTGATGGAGGAGTCTGCTGACCAGGCCCAGCGCAGAGACGAGATGCTGCGTATGTACCACGCCATAAAAGAGGCCCTCAGCATCATCGGTGACCTCAGCACCAGCACTGTGTCCACTCCTGTGCCTCCGCCCATCAACAATACCTGGATTCCAGAGACTAGGTTAGAAAATTAACAGCATGCTGCTGTCTGGGAAAGAATTACATTCCCGTTACTGTGGCTTTCTGTGCCAGAATTAATTGATACTATGGCCTGTCCCATTACTCAGTTGCATAATTTGACTGGCCAGGGTATATGTTGAAGTAGATGGTGACGTAAAGACTTGTTCATCAAAAAATTGGGCTGATAAGGTTACAGACACTCCTGCTAAACGGGTCCCCAACCCCTGTATTTGGCCCAAGTGTTCAAGTGAGTGTAAAGACCACAAATGTGCATAGAACTTTTAATTACTGGATGGGACACCCTACATCATAGTGTTGTAGAAGTGCAAGTTTTTATTTTCAGTACTTGGCTCTAAAATAAAATAAAATCCAATACATTTTTCTTACACTGGAAAGTTGTTCTTGACATCTCACCATAATGAGTCACGTGAGTTCCTGTACATGATGGATGATGGGATATGCGTAGCTTCAAATACTGCTCCAAAGCAGTATAGAGATCTACACTGTAAAAAAAAAAAACATCCGCAAAATTTACGGTAAAAAAACGGCAGCTGTGGTTGCCAGTATTTTACCGTGAAAAATACGGTAGCAACATTTTAGACTTTACAGTTTTTTAACTTAAATTTAAATTTAAATGCCGTAAATTCATTAACTGATATAATGTTAATATACCAACCTACTGAAGTACTGAAATCTGTTTTGTACCTTTGTAACACACTGATAACCACCAAAAGCAGGTAGTGATGAGAAAGTTGCATGATGAAACAAAGCCCATCACAAGCAGCTTTTAAATATTAACATATATAGAAGGTGCACAGTGTCACTAAACAACATCAAACTGAAATAATGCAATAAAAATTAATTTAACAACATTAGGTGTAACATAAAATCCTAATGTACAAAACTGATGAGAAGAAACAGTTATTTCAACAACAAAAAAACATCAAATTTGAAATGTAACGCAGGGAATTCTTGGAATGTCAATTTACGGTTATCCACTGTAAATTATACATTCTTTTTCACTTCCAAAAGTGGAAAACTTTATATAGTAGGGTAACTTACCGTTAACCATTTAACAGGTTTTTGATGTAGCATTTTTACAGTATTTTACCGTTAAATTCCCTGTCATTTTTTACAGTGTAGTGTGCAACAAAATGCACTGATCTTTGGTATTTGTCAGACTTAGGCAATCTTGCACTCTTATTCCCTGTCACAAACAAGCACTCTCAAGTAGCCAAGGCCCCAAATGTGGGTACCCCAACTGCTGTAATTTCATAATTTTGAACAAATTAGTTTGGAACTTGTTTCAGGAGTTTTACCTGAAGAACTTCACCATGAATATACTGGGCCTTAAGTGTAGTGTACCTACTAAACTTGTTTTAGTGTCCTTCATAACTGTTTTAATACTATATTTCTTCTTTTCCTGCCCTGTGTAGCCCCACCCCGCAGCACAGACCGCCTACATCAGCCCCGCCCCCCAGCAGACCTCCAGCAGTGAGAGGTCCAACACCAGGCCCGCCCCCTCTTAACCCCACCCCCTCCTTTGCAGGTCCACCCATTCCCTCTCGCCCAGGCCAGCCCATTAATGCCTTCAGCAACAGCAGCCAGGATCCTTTCAGTGCGCCCCCTCAGATCCCCTCCCGCCCCGCCCGCATCCCCCCGGGCATCCCCAGGTAAGACACTAAAGCATCTGTCACCTCCATGTAGATGTGTATTCTCACTGTGCGTGTGAGAACGAGAGTCTTGTATCTGAAGCTCAGAGGACTGAGGAAAATACTGTTTGAACAAGGTTTGACTGTTTCTTCAGCTCTTATTCTTCTCTCACTAGATAATGCATGCAGATATTTTCTCCTGTCACATACTACTACTAATATTATTAATGCAAACAAGTTTTCTTTCATTTACTTCTCAGCAAATTCTTTCTAATCCTTCCAGTGATATCATTTTCCTGTTTTGAGAAAACATTCTCATCTCTTCTTTATTTCTTCTTCTTGTTTTTACTAATCTAGCCTCATCTGTTCTCATCTCTCCTCATCACTTCTATTCTCATCTCTTTTCTATTCTAATTTTTATCTGTTTTTTCTTATATCTTATTTTGCTCTCTCACTTTGTCTCATCTGGTATTTTCTTATCACTTCCTGTCCTTTATGTCTTGTTTCTTTTAATGTCATCTTGTTTCTTTTCTTCTTGCCTCTTCTTCTCTTTTCTCATTTAGTCTTATCTAGCCTCTTTTTTTCTTGTCTCTTCCTGTCTTTTCTTATCTTCTGCTTTTGTGTAGCCTCCTCTAGCCACTTCTTGTTTTACATGGTCTCACTTAACTTAACTTCTCGTCTCATCTCATCTTGTCATATATCTTTTCATCTCTTCACTTGTCCTATTTCTTAAAATTTCCTCATCTAGCCTCCTCTTCTGTTCTTGTCTATTCTCATTTACTCTCATCTAGCCTCTTCTCGCCTGCTCCTCACCTCTTTTTTTATTTCTCATCTCATGTAGTCTCATCTCCTCATCTTGTCTTTTCTCATCTCTTTTTATCTAGCCTCATCTAGTTCTGTCCTTCCTCGTCTTTTGTCTCGTCTGTTTTCCTCTCTTCTAGTCTCATCTACTCTCGTCTCTCCTCAGCTTTTGTCTTTTCTCATCTCTTCGCATCTAGTCTTATCTTATCTAATCTTGTTTCTTCATCTTTTGTCTCTTCTCCTCTCATCTAGTCTCATTAAAGACTTTGGTGAGTTCACCCAAAAATAACAATTCTGTCATTATTTACTTACTCTCATGTCGTTCCAAACCTGTAAGACCTTTTTTGTTCATCTTCGGAACACAAGATATTTTTGATGGAATCTGAGAGCTCTTTGACCCTCCATTGACAGTAATGATATTACCACGATCAATGCACAGAAACGTAGCAAGGACATCGGTAAAATAGTCCATGTGACATCAGTGGTTCAACCGTAATTTTACAAAGCTATGAGAATACTTTTTGTGCGCAAAGAAAACAGTAATAACATAATTTATTCAACAATTCTTCTCCCTGAATTACTGTCTTCTGCCATTTTGGAGAGTATCCACTGAACGTAATCAGCGTTGTTTATGTTCAGCATGCGCGCGCGTCTACTGAATGAAAACTACGCTGATTACATTGATATTATTGTGGTAATGTCCTTGCTGTCTATGGAGGGTCAGAAAATCTTAATTTGTGTTCCGAAGACGATCGAAGGTCTTACAGGTTTGGAACGTCATGAGGGTGAGTAATTAATGACAGAATTTTCATTTTTGGGTGAACTATCCCTTTAAGTCTTGTCTCTCAACTCCCCTCCATGTGTCTTTCCTCATTTCTTCTCATCTAGTCTCATCTCTTATGTGGTCTTATCTAGTCTTGTCTCTCCTCATCTTCTGTCTCTTCATCTCTTCTAGTCTCCTCTAGTGACCTCTTCTTGCCAAATCACTTCTCTTTTTTGTCCTTTTTCATCTCATCTAGTCTCGTCTCTCCTCGTCTCTTGCCTTTTCTCATCTCTTCGCATCTAGTCTCATCTCTTATGTGGTCTTATCTAGTCTTGTCTTGTCTCTCCTCATCTTTTGTCTCTTGTCATCTTGTCTTATCTAGTCTTATCATTTATTGTATCTCATCATCTTGTCTCTTCATCTCTTCTAGTCTCACCTAGTCACCTCTTCTTGCCTTGCCTCTTTTACTTTTGTCTCATTTCCTCTCATGTACTCTTGTCTCTTCTAATCTTGTCTCTTTTCATCTCTTCTCTTTTTTGTCTTTTCTCATCTCATCTCATCTCATCTAGTCTACTTTCTTATCCCCTCTCCTTCATCATTTCCCTGTGGTTGTGGGTATGTCTCACCTTTGTTTCTCACTATTTCTCCTCCTACAGCAGAAGACCCCCTGGCGCTCCCAACCGGCCCACCATTATCCGCCCTGCCGAGCCCTCCCTGCTAGACTAGACCCATGCGCTGGCCACCATAGGCTGACAGAAAAAAAGAGAGAGAGAGGAAGGGCTGGAGAACTGCACTGAAACGTGTGCACGTGTGTCTACACATACAGCCTGACCAATAGACCCAAATAATCCACTCAAACTGTCCTCTGATCAGCGCTGCTAATCACATCCGTACTTTTAAACTCCAGAGGTCTAAATGAAGCACGTGAATATTCAAATAAAATTATTATTGTTATTATTTTGTTCAAATGTAGAGTGAACTAAAGGGTGTAGTGGCCTCCAACTTTCAGTCATTTCATCACACACATAGGTCAGGTGACCACCAGGGGGTATCCTACTCAACTTGATTAGACAAACCAACATTGGACTCATTATGCCTCCTCTCTGACTAGTGGTTTAATGTGGGATAAGATGTATACAAGCACTGTACAGGCTACTTGCTGTTAAACTAGCCTGTCTTCTTCCGGTTCTTGGGTAACTTAAGGGTGGTTGAAGACTGTTTCTTGTTATAGACACACTTCTTCATGTGTTTTTTTGTTTTCATTTTGTTTTCTTGACTCTCTAACTTGATATGCTGAAATAAGACACCATGACTGTTGTTGTTATTGCTATGTGGGATTGATTTTGATCTGATTTCTTTGTTTTTCATGTTCAATTGGCTATTTATGTTTGATATCTTTCAAAACGGCACTTAGTACCAAGCGACTGTTAATTATGACTCAATAGCAGCTAACCGATCAGAGAAATGCAAACATACAAGTTAACAAGTAAAAAGCAAACTCATATTTGGAGTTGACAAGCAACATCCTCTTTCTGTTGTGTCGGGAAATTTGGTTCTTGAAAAGCACTTCTGGTTCTGGAGTGATGGGAATTTCTTAAGATAGTCAGAAGAGGAGGTGCAGTTTGTATGCAAATCTCTGTAATGGATCTGTTTATACAAATAATAATTTGTGTATATGAATATAATCCTGGAGCACGGTAATCACTCACGACGGGCCGACCCGTCAGAGCTCAGAGCTCAGGTAACATCCGACTCCAAATCTCGTAACAGTTTACGCTAGCTTAGCGTTCTGATCATTGTAAATTAAATTAATCTGCAATGTGCTTTTATTTTCGCATTCAGGGATAGTGAGGGTCGGGGGAGGGTTTATGAGCGGGAAAAACAGGATGCTACAGGAAGTGGGAATACACTCAAACACAGGGTTGCTGAACATGCTACATATGCCAGTGTATTTGAGGTCTGGGGCGTTTGCTTTATGGAACCAGTCCGCTCTTGCCTACAAAGACACAGGGAACTTTCTGAACACAAAAAACGGTGAACCTTTAACATAGAGATCATAGTAGATGTGCTAACACGCGTATTTCTGACTTTATTATTTATAACCTGGGCATTTGTTTTTGTGTTGATTTGCATTTTTCACAAACTGTTAGCTTCTGAGTAGAACAACAGATATTCTTTGCTATCGACAGATTTATGCCCCTTCAGTTGCGTTAACAATGGTTGAACAGAATTCAGAGTGAACGCGGTCCAGCTGGTTTTCTGTTGGACCCTGTTTTGATTGCAGAATCTTTGATGTTTGCCTTTATTGATGTGCATGCGAGGAAATGGGCTGTGACAAATTTTGTTTTCTTGATTAACTTGAGGGTAAGAATTGAGATTTGGTGTAAGCGGGAGCTTACTTCAAAAATCTTTGATTTTTAGCGTCGATTTGTCTGTAAATAATCGAAGGCTTGGAGTCGGACTTGAGATGAAACTTAAAAATTAGCTGTGGATTTCAGGGCTGAATGCTCTTTAATCACTCCTGTGTGTTATGGCTACAGTGATGGCAACCGCTGCTCCTCCTTCAGGCTTCTTCAAGGCTTGAATTAAAATCGTATCCAGCCGTATCTTTTCCGATTTAAAATTACTTCAACATCTGTTAAGAACTGGATGAAGCCCAGATCACTGCAGCCATAACTTTTCCTCTGGTCTTTGGTTATGGTGACCCAATCCCCGTCTCTCCCTCTAATAATTGTGTCCTTTTGAATGGAGTGAGGGACTGAGGACATATTTAGCATCTTTTTTTATGCTTTTGGAATAACAAATCATTGTCAAGTGCCTGTATAGCAATTAAAATGGACTTGGAGCAAAATGCACAATGAGAATTGGAAGTGAGATGATAATAAAAGGTGTTGTGTATAATAAAGATCTGGTGCTCTGGTGGTCGGTGTTTCCTTGTGTCACGTCTCCTCGCTGTCTGCTTGATTTTCCATGACATGTCTCTCCAAAGCATGCATCTCTTCCTCTCGGTGTTCTCATGGAAATAAATCAAATGTAGTCTTACTAATCTGTGACTGCGTCCGAAACCACATGCCCTTCTTTTGAATAAGTGCTTACTTTCGCTTCCAGTTATTGCATATTCCAAACTGGTATTTCTTATATTATTTTATAAGGAGTGTGGGTTATTCTGTCTTCAACTGGTTCTAATTGATTTATTATTATTAACATATTAAAAAATGAGAAATTTTCTACATATTAGATGATGTGATAATGTCTGAAAAAAGCAGAAGCTCCTGGGCAATTTAGAGAGTGCATGCTATGACTGTAAAATATCACAAGAACTTTTAAAAATATAAGAATACCAGTTTTCCAGAAGTACCAGCAATACTGAGTAGCTACAAGGTAAATTTGGTATCCAATGATATATTTAAACAGTTGACTCAGGAACGATTGAACCGAATCATTTAAACAGATTCATTGGGCATCATTTAAACATTCATTCAGAATCATTTAACAGTTGATTCTCAGGAACGAAACCTTGTTCAGAGACGCAAAACAATGCTGTGGCAAATAGAGCAAAAACAGGTTTTTGAAGTCTCTTCATATTAACTTCTTGTTTATTGCTGTTGTATAAAATCAGTATAATTTGATATGCTTACTTTTGGAGAAAAAAACGTCACTCTTCGTGTGATAGTAACTATATGAAATGATATAAATATATAATTGAGAATAATGTGAACTAAATGCATTTTATGACTGATTCATGCAGTGAAATATAAATGCGCATGCGCATAGTCTAACCTTCTAGACCATGTAATTATGCGCGCACTCTGAAGTTATTTTGTTTGCTTTTCGCAATATACTCGTTCCACATATATAGCACATCAATACCATGGTAAAAATGTAACGGTATGGGTTTTATTTGGTAGGCTATTTATATGAAAAACAGTGGTCTATACATAAATGCACAAACACTAATCACAAAAAAATACTGTAAATTATATTCCATTACTCCTTTAATACATTTAATATGTCTATTAAATAAAATTCGATATGAATATCCCACATGACATTTCTGACACAATACCATGGTGCAGTTAACGTTAGTGTTACTACAGTAGATCCGTGGTAAATGATGGCGATTTGTAGATTGAAAAGCCTTCTGACTATATCGTTGTTGCACACAGTGTTTCTCCTGTTTGTCAGCGCTGTTTCATAGTGATTTGTGTTCTTTGCTGAATTCGCGCTTCACAGCGGATCTCACAGCGCTGTTTAGTGGTCGCGTGAGCGGCGTGAGCGAGACTCATCAGCGGGAGTGAGCTGGGCAGCTATATACAATCTTTTTTGGTGGCTGCAGCGGGCGCTGCATTTTTTTTTCACTCATAAACTATTGTGAATTTACATTATGCATTTAAATTAATAGTACCCACTGCAAAATCATCCTGGGGTGGCCACAGGGGTGGCCAGAGTTTATACAGTAGTGGCCGTGGCCACCCCTTGGGGGCGCCCCTGCTAAACTGGAAACGTTCTGAGAGCGTGGACCAAGTGAACGCTGTACTACCTGATATATGCCAGATTCATTGGCGCCATAGGCGCTACCTCCGTTTCCGAGGAAAAGCTCCGAGTAGAATGTCACGTGTTCTCATCTCAGAATTACCGTGATTACAACATGGTGTGATTGCAGCTCTTGTTCATAGCAAACACGTTTTGGAAGCGAGTGTGAACGCATTGGTCAATCAAAGGTTATTAAGTCAGTGATATATCCATGCAATACCATTAAAAATGTGTTTGTGTTCATCGTAAACTCGATGGCTTTGAATCGAGCCGTTAACTGAATTATTTCGTGAGGTTCCAAACGATTCCCTACCTACTGAGAAAGTCCATACTTTTGAGTTATTTCTATTGCATGATAAATATGCATAAGTGTTAGCAAGAAGCTAAATAGAGGTAATCGATCAGTTACTATTTCTAGGCTGGTATATCGGTTACAGTCCCATTACACTTTTCAACTGAAAATGTTGAAAGGGATCCTCCACAAACTCACAAAAGTCATAGCACAAGGACTTAGCTGAAAATTGTGCACTGATGCATAGCTATTTAAAAATCCATCCAAGTATTTATTTTTAGCATGCACTAATTAATAAATCATGGATACTGTTTTAAATAGATGTAATGTCAGTTGGAATGGAGCACAAGAACATGTAATGAGCTGATGAGTCACATTTGCAGAGCTGAGGGTCTCAAGAACAGGAAGGCTTCATTACCGCTTCTTCCTCTGTAAAGCTGAACTTTTAAGTATGACTCATGAGCACGTTTCCTTAGTGGAAGTAAAACAAACAAAAAAGAGAGAGAGAAGTCATCATGGAAGGCCACATCTAGTGTCATTTTATTATCAGCATGTGATCTGATGAGTAATGCAAGGCTCATATTTAGCAGCTTTTCTATCAAAGTCAGCTGTTTCTACATAATAAGTGGTTTCACAACTTTTGAGTTATTAACCTACCCCCAACCCCCCTTCACATTCACACAGCCTACACGGTCATAATGAAAACCTCAGTATTTCATAGCTCATCAGAGCCTGTTGAGTTACTGTAAACATACATGTTTCACTCTGTACAGCACGCAAATGAAATTCTCACTACTGATCTGTACTTTTGGTTGCGGTTGTTGAACAGACGTCCACCTCCCCGACGGACAGAGAACCAGTGGTGAAGCTGATCCGGTGCTCTGGAGAAGGATCACCATACAGCTGCTCTTCTGCACCCTGAGGACATGATGCCTGTTTCCAAAGGATATCAAAGGAGCAATCAATTGGATTGGAAAAAGTGTCAACTTAAATTTTCCTGTGCGATATAAAAAAGTGACCAAAAATTAGATTCTTGTTTGAACGTTACTCTCATCTTGATCTGAAAAGGTGCTGACTTACCTTTTTTCTTTTTTTTTTAGCAGTCTTGGTTCTAGAGGTAGTTTATTAAACCCATTAGGCTTCTCCATAGATTATATAAAAATGTTGAACCAAATCAAAACAGCTCAGAACTGCAACATTACAAACTTTGATTTTAAACAAATACCAGGTATGAAGCACTGCGAATGATGGTGAATCTGAAATAATGTTACAATGTAAAACTATTGACTTGGAGTCATTGATTTTATATATTAAAAACAATATAATTAACTTTTTTTTCCAAACTTTGAAATATTTACAAAGGAATAGAAGAAATAGAGTGCTGCATTGATGACATACTGTATTTTTGTAGGCTAACCCATAAGTTTGCATCACCCTGGTTCCCTCGACAAAAAACAAATATAATTTTTCCCATTGGCTTTTGGATTACTGCAGAAAATAAGCTCTGTTACCAACAAAAGCTGATTCTTACACATTTGGTTCATCATGAAACTTATCACACATGAACACAACTGTGTTAAAGCCTAAACACAATCACGATGTAGGAAACTAAACATAGGCTATAAACATGACTTCAGCATCACCGCCATTAAGCTAGAGAATAGATGAGTTGGCGTGATGACATTTAATGTCCCCAAAAACCATTTAACCACTTGTGTATTTACTTATGCATTTTAAGGCGTTGAATAAAACGTGTGAACATGAGCTTGTGTTCACCACAGACCTTATTTCAACCAAAACCCATTAAAAAAAAACTTCAGTACGATGGAACCAGGAGGTGTAAAATGCAAACTTATTTCCAGGTTTTGGTCTACAAAAATACTATAAAAGGGAACTACAGGAGGTGCGTTCCACTTGACTTTTTGACACCCATTTGCAAACTTTCCTAAGCACTTCCTCTCAGGGGAATCCATGCTGCCATTTTGAAGTGCGTTCCACTTCTTAAAGTGGCCGAGGAAAGTTTATATGGTCATATTGCCCCAACATGATACACAGTTTACTTATTGATTCTAAGAAATTGCAATGTTCCCACCAGTAGTGAGCACTCTTGCAAGCAATAACATACACTATATTGCCAAAAGTATTGGGACACCCCCTTCTAATGAACAGGTTTGACTACTTTAGTAATTTCCATGAGTACAATGTTTAATGTTTAAGCATATAATGATATTCTAGGAAATTGTGTGCTTCTAATATTATAGCAACAGTTTGGACAGGACCCTTTTCTATTCTAACATGACAATGCCTCCGTGTATAAGGCAAGGTTCAAAAAGAAATGATTGATTCAATCAGTGTGGGACAACTTGACTGGTCTGCATAAAGCCAAGTCTTAATCCCAGCTGAACACCTCTGGTGTGACTGTAAATGCAGACCTTGAGCCTAAAACTCATCACCAAACACCAATGACTTGTACATATGGGTTCAGTCATTTTAGACACTTCCAAAACTGTTGCAACAGAGATGGAAATACAATTTTTAAATAAATGAATTATGTTTCCATCTATGTTGCCACAGTTTTGGAAGTGCCTTTTTCTGTTCTAAAGAAGGGGTGTCCCAATAATTTCGTCCACATAGTGTATGTACAAGTCATTGGTGTTTGGTGATGAGTTTTAGGCTCAAGGTCTGCATTTACAGTCACACCAGAGGAGTTCAGCTGGGATTAAGACTTGGCTTTATGCAGACCAGTCAAGTTGTTCCACACTGACTGAATCAATCATTTCTTTTTGAACCTTGCCTTGCAAAATGTCTACTGAATAAATTATGTAAGATGAATGAACTCTAGGGACTCTTATTTATAGGTAGTTTGTAATGAATATGATTGTACATAATTTTTACTAGGCTTGTGGTATAATGAGAATATTTGTATATTATTGCAGGGTGATGGAAGAATAAAAGAAAAACACCTACAGATTAACCTGTAGAAAAAGAGATTAATGGAAACAATCTTGAAAGTATTGTTATGAAACCATGTGATTCTGATTCCCACAGTACAGTAATAACTCAATTCATTGCAGTCAGCAATTTACTTGAATTGTAACATCAATAACTCAGATGAGTTTCAAATTCATTTTGCATTTGCACTTGCTATGCCACATATGACTGAGCTGCATCATTGTTCCAAATGAGATGCTAATGTGCTGTATAATAAACCATTC
The DNA here is from genome assembly GCA_027422415.1 of Schizothorax lantsangensis. NCBI lineage: Eukaryota > Metazoa > Chordata > Actinopteri > Cypriniformes > Cyprinidae > Schizothorax > Schizothorax lantsangensis. Next base: position 14,047,782 of record CM049840.1, read on the forward strand.
AAAGCAAAACGTTCCCTTGGATTTTTATTTTCCTGCCGTGTAAATCCATAAGAAATGTTAATCGCAATGTTATTTATTTCAAAAGTCTTATAAATTATTTTAACCACAGTGTTTTAAAAGTCAAGTACAAAATTACATTCAAATGTTTCTACAGTACTTCAAGTAAATTTAGTGTTCATCAGTGTTAGCACTCTACAGAAACCTCTTATAATTAAAACTCTGAGAAATGGTCAATGGCCAAACACTTCAATTCTAGCATAAACTAGAGGGATATTTTTTGGAGCTGAGAGTTTCCACATGTCTTCATTTACAGAATCCATTATTCCAGCATACAGTGTTCCAGCATCTTCCCTCCAGGTCATCTCTGCTATGTACAAACTCTGTGTTTGTCACTGAATAATCTGCGTAACGTGTAGATCTGGGTGAGGGCCACGCTGACCATGACCAGCAGACTGACACTGGACCAGAAGGAAACCCGCCACAGGTTATCCTCCAGCAGGTAACGGTCACGAGCCTCAAATGCCCGCAGCATCGTCTGTAGCTGACGGCTTCGCTCCAGGTTCTTGTGCACAGCGTCCATTGTGTCCTGTGTGGAGAGAAAACATGAGTGAAGCTTCCCACAAAACATTTTGAAGCATTGCATTTTGGTTGCAGATGATCAGTGCCAAAACTAGAGCTTTAAGGAAATTTTTAACTGCAAACAATTTTCTTAACTGCATTCAACCATTAAAAAAAAAAAGTTCTGGAAACAATGTGAAAATACCAGCCTGGTAGTTTTCTTTAACCCTAATAAAGCCTACTGTATAATAGCTGGTATGCAAATTTCAAATGATCAAAATAATCAAAACCTGAAAAACCTGTAGTACACAATCTACAACATGCCTTCTGTTGTTTGACTGATAGCTTATACTTGTTAACAAGCACAGGGGCGTCGGACAGGGGGTAATAGTGGAACTGAGTATAACGATATACTGATTATTATTATTATTATTAATAATATGATTGATGAGGGGCCCACCCCCTTGGTTGTGTGACCGGGGCCCAACATTTGGTGCTACGCCCCTGAGCAAGCAAAAGGCCTTTTAGTGTAATTGTAAAATCATCCACTTTCAGGTTGTGATATTTGCTGATTTTTGTTATTAGGGGAACTTGAGAATAACTTTTATATTGTTAGTAATATTTCAAGATGAACACTTACTGGACTTAAGCAGCTTAGGTTTATTAGAAAACTCATGGTAAAATGTGGGTGAAAACTAAATTTGATCATAAAATGACATTTAAAGCATTAATACCATTTTACTAAGACATTTTATTAGGAGATACAGATTGACGACTAGGCCTAATATTTATATGCATTTTATGTAACTTGTCTCTCATGTTGTTAAAAAAGCTCTCATTTATTTACATTACAAGCTATCAGAATTTCATCTTTTTGGCAATAAATATTAGCAACTGTACCAAATTACATATTGTTGCTTAGTTTGAGCTCCATATTCTCCTATATCATATTATATGAGCCATAAAGACTTGGTATATCAAATAATACTCATTTTTTTTCTACTGTTAAAAAAAAAGATTTTGCTGACTATTATTTCATATGTCAGGTCCTACAGAGTTAAGAAACCTTATAGCACCAATATAATGTACGGTTTGTTTACTACAAAAGCATACATGTAATTTTATGTACAGTATGTGGGATAAAAATGGTCTCGGAACCTTTTTTGAACTTAAAAAATGTTTTCACAAAGCAGCTGTGCTTGCTGGGTTCTAGAACGGATTTGATATTTATCATGCACATGATCCACATCCTACAATAATAAGAACTGTAAACTGGGCAGATGAATGAAGTGCTGTGATTTGTGTACCCTGATATCCTCCAGTTTGTACTCCAGCGAGTCCTCCGGTTCAGCAAGAGCAGCCCAATCTTCATCATCTTCATCTTCCTCCTCTGGTCCATCCACGATCAGCTCCACGTACACCATCTTCTCTGAAATACGGCTGAAGCTGTTGTCAAAGCAAATCCTGTAGTCGCCCTCCTCAGTGGGGTCCACCCTGACAGCAAACCCCCAACACACACAGCAAAATTACTATAATGCACAAGTCATTAATTTAAGAAAAATGATGAAATATTAGATCAAAAAATAAAATCCATACAATAGGTCCATACAATAGAAATCAATGGTCACTAAAACTTAAACTGTAATAAATATTTTTTGAAATATCTTTTGTTGTCATATTCAAACCTATGGAAGCTTATATCCTAAAATAAAACGGAATAAAAATTAGAATTGCAAAAAAAATATTACAATTCTCACTTTTTTTTCTCACAATTATAAGTTAATACCTCACAATTAAGTTGCTTTCTTGCAATTGTAATTTGACATCCCAAAGCAATTTTCTCATATTGTATTTTTGACTTATTTCCTTGGAATTCTGACTTTACATCTCTCATTTCTGAGAAAAAAAGTCAGAATTGCAAGACATAAATTCAGAATCCATAGAAACAAATTCAAAAGAGACAAATATCAGAATTCCGAGAATTTTTTTTTTTGAAAAATTATCAGAAAAAAAAGTCTAAATCATGACAGGCAACTGTTTTCTGTAAATTCAGTTGTGGTCACTGTAAGCCCTGCAGCAGCAGACAGCATGCACGTTTGCAGCGGAGGACATGCAAATACTGTGGGTTAACAGTCCGAAACTATGAGTAAATGTTTCAGCTTTGTGTACTATGGGATGTGAAGCTTACGTGTGTATGCCATCTGATTTTCTGAAGTCGGAAACCAATCTGTATCCGTGCGGGGAGATCAGAGTGAAGCCGACGTCCAGCCCTGAGCCTGCAATGACCTGCAGAAACACACATGGGTTAATGGCAGGGTGATTGTTAATTGAAACAGCATTCACAACCCACGTTTTATTTCTGTAACGTGACATGTATCCGAGTGCAACAGGATAATCATTGAAGACAAAAATACTCATATAAATTCAAAATTCAAATGAGAGGCCTCCTATCTTCCACAGACTGATAAAGCAGCCCATTGAGGAGTCAGTGTGCTGTTACTAGAGATAAAGTGAGGCAAACAGTAACCATGTAGCACTAAAGACACCGTGATCCTTGCAGCAGATGGAATGAGCTTTGGGTCGGGTCAGCTGTCCCGCAGCTGTGCCTGTTTTTAACGTAAAGCGGGATGGCTCCACAAACACACCCCAGACATGTGGCACAGTGAATCTTCTGAGAAAGGTTCACAACACAGGGCTGGACTAGAATAACTAAAATACAGTAGCTTTAGTGAGTAAACAGGGCTGAATGAGGATTGCTCAAGTCCTTATTCAATTGACTTTGATGTCAGTAATATTGAACATCCCACCAGAGCTGTAGAGAAGAACCACAAACATGAAACCAAACCATACACACTGTTCATGTGATATTAGTATGTGATCACAGGAGACTTAATGACTTCATATGTACAGTCATACATATAAATGCACTTTGACCAAAACATGCACCTGTGAAAGGAAATGTCCTGCTACTTCCTGGTCATTACTGTCAAGCAAAACTGCAATATAATGCAGTAGAACCTTACTAATAAATAATAATTAAACAACTATGATAAAGCAAAAGTTACACAAACAACTAGACTGTTTTGACAAGTTCTACTTCTCAAATTTGCTGACTGCTGTGGCTCGATTCATTTCAAATAGGTTATCATTTTAAATAGCTGAAATACTTTAAAAATGTTATTGACCTGGTACTCCACTTCCATGCTGCCGTTCTTAGTGGCTGTTTGGAAGAAGCACTCGGTTGCTCCGGGAGGTAAAAGGAAAGTGAACTCGGTGTCCTTATTCTGTCCGAATGCGAATCCCAAATCCACGCTGAGCGTCAGAAAGAGCAGCAAACACGCAACGAGACGCGTCTCTTTACACCGCTGCATTACTTTGCTCTTCATAAACACACTAGAGCAGCTGTTTCAAACAGCCCGTCAGCACTGCGAGCGGCGCGACAACGCTAGGACGCTATCATTGCCGTCTACACGGACTGCAAGAGCATTGTTTGGACTCTTGTGAACTTGCGGTGACAAACAGCCGCGCTTGAAGTTTGATAGCTTCGTTGATAATGAACGCGTAGTTGTTTTCCCGCGTCGCGTAAAACGCGCAAACAGCCTCGATGATTTGTCCACTGGGTTCCGACGTCAAGATTCAATGCGCGTCTGTGTCGTTGCAGTGCAGGAAACATCGCATGTTCTATCATGTGTATAATGTGTTTGTCACATAGAACGTCTCTGCAATGTTTTGAAAAATATTGATGGTTATAAAAATAACAAACTTATGAGGAACCTTTCAACAAGTGGCTAAAATGAAATGTTGCAATTATTATTTAGTTGCATCCAGTGCCGCCGCTCCCATATGCAGAGTAGGCAGTTTGTGTAGGGCACCAACTCTCCCTGGGGGCACCATCACAGTTGCTCAAAAAAAATAAAAATAGCACACACACAAAAATATTAGCATGTGTATATACAGAATTAATAAAACGGCATTTTACGGTGAACGCAGGCTAAGCACGTTAATCAAATCAAATCACTTTTATTGTCACATCATCACAGCACATGTGCCTTGATGAGTGAAATTCTTGAGAGCGTGCTCCATACAGTGCAGAAACAATTAACATATAGACAGTACCATTACTTACAGACTTATACAGATGACAATGTGCAATATACACATATACTCAGTACACAAAGTGTACTGTTAGACATACTTACAGTTATCAATGCACATTATACACCATATGTACACATTCTACATTATGTACACACAGTAATATGCAAAGGTGCAGTGGATTATACATAAGCTGGATACGCAAATGTCATGGATGTGCATTGGATGGTATCCAGTGGTAGCAGATAGATTGTTGTATTAGTGCAGTGTGTAGGTGTAGTCCAGTTTGAACTGTGGAGTTAAAGTGCAGTGCGTGGCATATCGTAAAGTGGGAGTGTGCTGTAGGGTCTATTAGTTCTGACTGTTCATTAGCCTGATAGCCTGAGGGAAAAAGCTATCCCTCGGTCGGCTAGTGTGGGATCGGATGCTGCGGAGACGTCTTCCTGAGGGCAGCAGAGAGAACAGTCTGTGGGACGGGTGGCTGGAGTCATTGGTGATCCTCCGGGCTTTCCTTATTTCTGTTACGCTCTATTCCCGCATCCGCGTCCGCTCGCACCTCATGTTTACGGCTGAACGCAAATGATCATAATTGATGGACAACTTTACCCGTGAAAAGACATTAGCAATCCGGCCCCGAGAAAAGAAAAAGAAAAAAAAAGATGAAGATGAAACCCTTGCATCACTTTGAGGTAGGCTACATTCATCATAATCCTGTGAAACTTTTTTGGCTGTAGACTTTAACAATGTTTTAATGTCTAAAAAAATGCTGGGTTAAATACAACCCAGCGCTGGGTAAAATATGGACGAACCCTGCTCTGGGTTGTTTAGACCCAGCGGTTGGGTTACTGCCCAGAAGGTTGGGTTAAACATTTAACCCAACTGTTGGTTGAAAACAACCCAGCATGTGTTCTGTCCAATCCCAGCACTGGATTGTATTTAACCCAGCATTTTTTAGAGTGTACTTCACCACCAACGCATCTAATATTCTCTCTGAGTTTTCCCTTATGAAAATTAGCCATGGTTTTACTATGAATAAAACTAAAAATCGTGGTTCTTGTAGCCATGGTAACCACAAATTAACCATGGTTTTGTTACTTCAAATAATAATTTAAAAAGTGGCTATTAAGATAATATTTTAAAACAGACTATAAAAACAGACCTAAGCCAACAACAGCCTTTAAAATGACTTAAAATGCATTATATAAAAACAATGAGGAAATAATGATTGGTTTATTAATAATTATATGGTTTCAGTGAATAACACTGTTAAAATACATAATGTAATACAAAATAATTAATTTACGTACATTACATATTATAAGAAATGCCTGCAAAGGGAGCCAAAGGCCTGGTAACTTCTGCTGTTACACATACAGTACGATTAAATCCTTGTTTAATAGGTTATTGACCAAACATTTCATTCAAATATACACCTAATCTTTAATTTTTGGCCACCTTTTGGTATAGATGACACAGCCTCTATAATTTCTTCAACAAAAACATGTGGACATCACAACCCTTACAAAAATTAACCATGGTTTTATCGTAGTAAAACTGCTTAATTTACTTTTGCGTGATTTCTAAATGCTTGAGACCATAAAATCAATCAGACAACTGTATTAATAAAATCATAGCCATAGGTAGCCTAACTGTCTAGAGCTACAATTGTAATTTGTAAATTATACAATTTAATTTCAATTTATTCAATTATTTACTTTTATATTTTATTAAAGTTCTATTTTGACCCCTGTAGTAGGTGTTCTTTTGTTGTTATTGTTGTTTTTTACTTCCATAATATTTAAGGGAAGGGGCACAACAATACAATTCTGCTTTGGGCACCCATTTGGCCAGCAGCGGCCCTGGTTTCATCTATCATGATCAACAATTACCCCAGGAACTAATTTTGATGATTATACAAATCCTGGTATTATAGGCCATGCTTGCTTGGCTTTGGAGTCAATTGTCAAATTTGTCAACAACGCTGGACTTATTAAAGGAATAGTTCACAGAAAAATTGAAATTTTGTTATTTACTCACGCCGTTCCTCACTTATAAGACTTTTGTTCAACTTTAAAACAATTCAATTCAAGTTTATTTGTATAGCACTTTTTACGATACAATCGTTGCAAAGTGCTTTACGGGAAATTAAGTTTCTACAATATATTTATACATTGCAGAAACGTAATATATTAACTTATGGCAAAATTTGTTAATTCTCTATGTTGTTGGGGGATCAGAGGTTGGCATCCTCTGAGGTCCTCTGAGGGGTTGGCATTCCTAGGGGCAGAAACAGAGAAACAAATAGACATAATTAGCGTAGCTGTTGTTCCATCCAAGCAAAAATTATTTGTTCAACCCAAGCTAAAGAATAATAATGTGCGTTTGATCAGATATAACTGCAGTACAAGATTATGAGATGCATTATATGAATGCATTATATGAATGCTTGGCTAAAGAGATGTGTCTTTAATCTAGATTTAAACAGAGAGAGTGTGTCTGAACCCCGAACGTTATCAGGAAGGCTATTCCAGAGTTTGGGAGCCAAATATGAAAAAGCTCTACCTCCTTTAGTGGACTTTGCTATCCTAGGTACTACCAAGAGTCCAGAGTTTTGCAACCTTAGGAAGCGTGATGGATTGTAGCGAGACTAGTTAGGTATGCAGGAGCTAAACCATTTAGGGCCTTATAGGTAAGTAATTATATTTTGTAACTGATACGGAACTTAATAGGTAGCCAGTGCAGAGACTGTAAAATTGGGGTAATATGATCATATTTTCTTGACCTGGTAAAGACTCTAGCCGCTGCATTTTGGACTACCTGTAGCTTGTTTATTGAAGATGCAGGACAACCACCTAGCAGTGCATTACAATAGTCCAGTCTAGAGGTCATGAATGCATGAACTAGCTTTTCTGCATCAGAAACAGGTAACATGTTCCGTAGCTTGGCAATGTTTCTAAGATGGAAGAATGCTGTTTTTGTAACATTGGAAATATGATTTTCAAAAGACAAGTTGCTGTCTAATATAACACCCAGACCTTTGACTGTAGAGGAAGTAACAGGAAATCCGTCTAGTTGCAAATTGTAATCCAAGAGATTCTGTGTACTGTTTTTTGGTCCAATAAGTAATATCTCCGTCTTATCTGAATTTAATAGGAGAAAATTATTGGTCATCCAATCTTTTACATTTTTAACACACTCGGTTAACTTAGATAATTTAGAAGTTTCATCTGGTCTTGTTGAGATATATAGTTGAGTATCATCAGCATAGCAATGGAAACTAATCCCGTATTTTCTAATAATATTACCAAGGGGCAACATGTATATTGAAAATAGCAGAGGACCTAGGACAGATCCTTGTGGTACTCCATACTTTACTGGTGATAATTGAGAAACACAAATGAAGATATTTGTAATATTCTCTCATAATTTTTGTCCATCCTTTGAAAGGCCACACAGCCAAAATTTTAATTTTTCTGAAGAGACACAATCACTTTATATGATGACTAGATTAAATTTTATCATCAAAGTGTTTGTCACACTTAACACACAAGAACCAGTAAGTGTTGTTCTTGCGTGTCAAGTAAGAATGTTGAGCAGATATTCAAATTGTAATTATTTAAGGTTTTTAAGGGTTAACTTTTATTTAAATATACATTATCTATGTATCTATAACAGAAGTCCATGGTAAGACCCTGCTAAATAAATGTGTGTAAATACTACTGTAGTATATCAAGGGCTTGACACACTGAACAGATGGTCAGCTGTCATTTAGCTTCTGTCAGCTCAGTTTTTGCTGTGTGTTCTGCACCGTCAGTAGTTGTTTAAATTGGTGTCAGGCAGTCAGCAACATCATTTAAGTGTGGCATTCAACAACATCAATAGCTGGAGGATGGAGGACAGAAATGTCTGGACTTCAGCTTCGGTCCATCAATAGTTTTTTTCATGTTCATAGAGTTAGTTGGTGGAGTAAGTATATGAAAACTGTGTGTTTACACATCATTTAAAAAAGGAAAGGCAAGTAAAAGAAAGGAAGTGACATGTGGCCAAGTATGGTGTGTCCCTTACTCGGAATGTGTGCTCTGCATTTCACCCATCCAGGTAGTTACACACACACAGCAGTGAGTAGTGAACAAACACACACCCGGAGCAGTGGGCAGCCATTTATGCTGTGGTACCCGGGGAGCAGTTGGGGGTTCGGTGCCTTGCTCAAGAGTCTCACCTCAGTCATAGTATTGAGGGTGGAGAGAGAGCACTGGTCATTCACTCCCCCCACCTAGAATTCCGGCCGGACCTGAGACACGAACCTGCAACTTTTGGGTTACAAAGTATGACTCTCTAACCATTAGGCCACAAATAGTAGATGCCAGTGTTTCGTATGGCATGCATTCTGCCAATCAACGTTCAACCAATCAACTTCCTGCAGTGCAAACATGCCAAAAAGTGGGTACTTATAATTACAGGAACCAATAGTCATAGGAACTATGAAAAAAAAAAAACTTAAGCGACTAAAGCAAGCAAACAAACAAGTCAAAGTGCACACATATAATGATTTTAATGATACATCTTCAGCTCACCTGAGCATTACAATATGCAAATATTTTAATAACAACATGGACATTTGTAATGAAGAAACTGAAAACCATTTGAAAGGCTAAGGAAGCGATGATGTTTATGGTTTGTATAGCTGCAGTCATAGTTTCACGTTCCCTCTTTGAATGACAAATGCAGACTACTGCCCCCTATTGGTATGGAGAGTTATTTCATCTCACGCAGGCGCAGAACATACATGCTAGTTGACCTCTGCATGTAGTCTTTGACGTGTGTTCAAGTGCAACTTTTTGGCCAAGACGCAAGTGACAACACAGTCAGCTTTCATCACCACTAGCTCTTTGATAGTGGTTTCATGTGTCGCAAGCTAAGGCATTAAGTCAAAAGTACATAAGGACTGAATGAGTATTCTGAATGAGCGATAGGTCTCTCTTTCAGTCTGCTTGCATTTTTTGTCAGCTGAACTATACTTGTGGTTATTGTTCTAAATATAAGGATGAAAAAGAAAAAGACTACATCAGCCTGCATAGACTGTATCACTACTCTGTGTTTTATTGCTCCAAAATGAACTTTGTATTTTTCCTACAGTAAAGTTACTTAAAACTTTATTACAGGTAAAATTACTTCAAAAAGTGCAAGAGTGTGTGTGTGTTGTGTAGAGTAGGGGAAGCTGTGGCTGAGAGCTGATGCACAGGAGAGAGGAAGGTGTGAACGGGTGGGCCTATTGCATGGCCATGAACATGCATTTATCTGCTTGTGTAGGCATTTGTGTGTTCCACGTCTTCCGATTTTTCTGATTTTTTTCCACGTGTTTTCTGATTCCCATTCATGTAGATTCCACTTCCAGCCTACTCAAATGGAATATGTCACGTTCTGAAAGACAAAAGATCTGACTTTTATCACTGATAACTTTTTTCTCATTTTGAAAAAGTAGAAAACTATTATGTTGCACTTATTTCGTCCCACATTTCTAAAACTTGCAGATTGTACTTTACCTGTCATTTGAAATTTTGAGAGAGGTCTGAATTTTTTTTTTTGTTGGCCCCACTGCAGTGTGCTTTCTCACACCGTCCGCCCACCTGTGGGCTTTATGAGTGATGGTTATCTTTCACTCTCACTGTGGGTCTCGCTCTCACTGTGTTGCAGTGGGTCTTCTTGCACCTCTCTGGATGTGCAGTTGTCATCTCTGCAGTGGCCAGAGACGGTGTGTGCGCACATGGCTCCGGGTAAAGTTTTGTATCCTTCAGTATTCGTGGTGGACAGTAAAATGAAGCCCCCTCCGCTGCCCCCCAAGCCGGGCCGTAGACAGCGGAAGGATGTGATCCAGACTCTACTGGTGATCCTGGTGTGTGTGGCTCTATGTGGCATGGTCGTGGAGGCCTGTTTCATCTACCATCTGTTCACATCAAAAGAAAACTCTGTAAGTACTACTTGGTCCAACTTTCTGAAGCATCGCTGTCTTGTGTACTTTCTTTCAGCGTCATTCTTTCACTCACACTATCAGTTCATCTAATCTCAGTTCATCTTTTGTTCATCAGTTCTTTACAGCTTTTTGGTCATTTTCTTTATATTTTCCTGTCTTCTGTTTCTCTTTTACATGAAGAATATAGATTATGTTATTTGGTTGTTGACCTCATCGTGGTTTATCACTTTCATGCTACTTTCAGATATATGAATCAATAAGATACAAATGTCATAGAACTATAATTTAACTATAATTGTGTAAATATATATTTCTGATGCTCTTTCGAACTTTCTATTCATCAAAGAATGCTAAAAAAAATTTTTTTTATTATAATTATTATATTTTTTACAAAAATAAGCAGCAACTGTTTTCAATGTTGATAATAATGAGGAATGTTTCTTGAGCAGTAAAGCAGCATATTAGAGTGATTTCTGAAGGATCGTGTGACTCTGAAGACTGGCGTAATGATGCTGAAAATTCAGCTTTACCATCACAGAAATAAATTACATTTTAAAATATATTCAAATTGAAAACAGTTATTTTACATTTCAAGAATATTACTGTTTTTACTGTATTTTTAATCAAATAAATGCAGCTTAGAAAGCATAAGTGAATAATTATTGAAAAATTGGAAAATTTAAAAAAATAATTATTTACTCCAAACATACATACATTTATACACACACACACATAGACATATGCTGTCATTATGGGAAGTAAACATCCTCCAAATACTACGAAATTACACAATTCATTAATGATGTTCATATTTCACAACTTTTCACTTATATTGTAATGCTGATAATATAATGCAAAACAAAAGAATTTCACTCATTTATCCGTGAAAATAGACTGCATGAACATTAAGATGTTTCCGTCAGGCTCCTCCCTTTACATGAAATTTGCAGAAATGTAGCTGGACAGCTGGTGCTCAAACCACATGGCGTGCTGTGGTTACCTGACCTAGACCCAGACCTAACAAATGCAGCTATGAGAAAATGGGTCTTAACCAACATGCAACAGGTTTATCTGATAGAGAAGTGTGACACAAATTAAGCTATCTGGGAGAAACACGACTGAATGCAGAGTCTTTTTTAAAATACAAATAGTCATACTAACGTTTTTTTTATTACATTTTACATTGCTTTGTGTATTACGAGTGTAGCTTGATAATTTTACGTTACTGTTTTTCATATTTTTATTGTACACATGCATCCAAGCGAACATAATGGTTGCTCTTAATAATTTCCTCGCTTGCTTTGACACAATCTGTATTGTATAAAGCACTATATAAATAAAGTTGACTTGACTTGTACTGAAGTAGTGACAGATCTTTTCTTCCGTATTGTGACGTACCTAAATTAAACGGATTATCGGAAAAGAAAAAAGGGCAGGGACTTGGTTCTGTGAGTTTGTTGTTTGTTGGATGTTAGACGTGGCACTCAAGACAGATGAATGCGAGCTTGTAGCTTTAATTAACATAAATGTAGAGGGGATTCTTATGAAATTATGTTATTTTACATTAACTAAAGTGCAGGAATTTGCCACAATTGATGCAACAGCTGCCCATGAAACATCATTGTAATATCTCTGAGGTGGTAAACCTCAAAAGGTTTTTGCAGACTCTTTGCAGATTCTTGGTGTTTGAACAATCAATATGAAAGATTCATAAATGTAAGATTCTTCTTTTTAATCTTCCGCAGACACCTCCAGATGAACCACAGACTGCTGGCATGAGAAAACAAGGTAAAGATCACTCTACTAGTCTGAACTGCCACACGTTTACTTTGATGCATTGCACCTTTTATTATAGGTAAACATGGCATATGAACAATATTACATATTGCATTTAAACTAGTGCTGTCAATCGATTAAAAAATGTAATCGCGTTAATCACAGTCATGGGCTGTGATTAATCATGATTAATCACAAATTTAAAATACTAGGATTTACCTGTAAATGTGTTGAAAAACAAATGCATGACAAACTAGTTTAAGGAAACATAACCTTTCACACTTCCGCCAGATATTAGACATAATCCTTATTATTCTTTTACCATTATTCATTTGTTTTTATTCAGCCATTATCAGTCTTTATACTGGCAATAAAACGTTTACCAAGCCACATCACTTCAATCCCAGGATACATTTACCCAACTATTATCAAAAGTATTTCTAAATCAATACAACAAAACATTTTCTTGCGACCTTACATGAAGTATTATGACAAAATACATTATGAAGAAGAACTGCACCTGTTCTGCAGGTGCATTAGAGCTAACATTAGCATCATGCTACATAAGACAATTTATGAGATTAATAGTACACTTTTACTCAGAACTCACTTCAAACCACCATCGAGTGTTTGTAATAACTTCGTTTTGCGATCACATGTGGAATTTGGTTGTTTACTGTTGTTAAAATATGCTTTTTATAGCCTTTTATATCGCTGCAAAAATGAGCATTTCAGATGTAAGTTACACATTCATCTCAAGAAAATCACATAGAAACCATATCCTATCGTAATCGTGTGTTTATTATCTTCTATAATCTATAGTGGCTGTTGTCATGTTTATTTCTGCTGTGTTGTATGCTCTGGCTGAAACTCACGTTGTTTGTGATGTTACAACCGCCTCTCCGTTCTGAAATTGCCAGGTATACATTCCAAAAAAAACGCAACCCTCGGCTCTGTAATTTTTCCCGCGACTGTATTTTCAAAATATTACACGGTCACTTGTGCCACAGCCGCTACCCTGGCAACACTGTTTGCAGTATCCTCATCACACACTGATAGATAACCTTCCGCGCTGCGATGACGGGAAGAAGTTGGGGTCAAACCTTATCAAACGATTAATTTGCGTTAAAAAAATATTAACGCGTTAAACATTTTTTATTAATCACATGCGTTAACGCGTTAAAGTTGACACCCCTAATTTAAACCTAGGATAATTTATTTATTTATTTTTGGAATATCACAGAGAAAGAACATGCTGTCCCCCCCAAACAAAAACCGCTTGGAGAAATGAAGCCATCAAAACCAATGGCAAAACTGACAAGTAAGTTCACAGCTGATTTATTTTTTAGATGTTAGGTTTACTTTATTTGTCATCAATGAAAATCGATGACTAGCAATCCAATGTCTATTCACTGTTAATACTTTCCATGTCAGCAGAACTGAATTAGTACAAATAGAAGTATGGTAATTATTCAGTCACCAAAAGTCTGCATGTATGCTGAACAACTGTTAACGGTTCTTACTTCACTATCCACTGTATTTTAATGACAAAATTTATAAATGGGATCATGAAAGAGCAAATTCATTCAAGTGTGTCGAAACATTTGAGAGCTAATGTATTGTATATGATGCTCTTGCTGTCCTCTCCTTTAGCTGGTCAGGGACTTGTTAATGGAGTCGTGCTGTGGCATGAGAATCAATCCTTTCTTCACCATGTCAAACACAAGGCAAATGAGGGCAAACTCATCATAGAGAAAGAAGGATATTATTCTGTCTACTCTAAGATCAACTTCATGGAGGACAACATCATATTCAGCCACTCTGTACTCCGGGTAACACATCGATATGTAGGAAAAGAGATTACGCTTCTCCAGTCCTCTAGGTTACATCCTAAACTCCTGAGGTTGAAAACAGACAACAACTACCTAATAGACAACAGCTACCTAAGCGGGGTGTTTCATCTGTACAAAGATGATGCTGTCTTTGTCATGGTGAAAAACTGTACACTTGTGTTGTCCAATTCTGCTGAGAACTACTTTGGTGTGTTCATGGTTTAGATGGATTCTGCAGTCAGACTGTTACAATATGTGTAATGTGCAAGTTGGATAAGTTCACAGATAAGTGACTAAATTATACTTAGTTTTTCTTTAAAACTCCTTTCAAGTAATTTTTCTAAATGAAAACAAGCTAGACACTTGAATCAGAAGAAATCAAACTTTTATTGATCATTTAACATAAGACGTTCATTGTAGGGGTGTAACGATACGTATCGTGTATCGAACGGTTCACGGGCAGTTCCAAATGGAAGTTCATCCCACTTTGGAGTAAGTGACGTTTGGAATGCACTTGGTGAAGGGAGCGATCTAATTTCCTCATTATCTTCAGCTGGGATGTTCCCGTGACAACGCAGCATGGTGTCAGTCAGCAGATTCGCTGACGGACACCAGCATAAAAAATACGTATATACATTTTAAAAAGTTTATATATATTATTTTTTATATATTATATAGCATATTTTAAAAACTTTTTAAAATATAAAATGTATGTTTATTTGCAACAGTTATGATAACAAAAATAAAAAGACATTTGACATTTAAACAGCGAATCTGCTGACTGACACCGTGCTGCGTTGTCACGGGAACATCCCACTGAAGATAATGAGGAAATTAGATCGCTCCCTTCACCAAGTGCATTCCAAACGACTAAATAACACACGCACGTGCCCTCACTCCAAAGTCCCCACTCCAAGGGGATAGGGATGATCACTTCCATTTGGAACTGCCCGTGAACCGTTCGATACACGATACGCGTATCGTTACACCCCTAGTTCATTGTATAGGATAGATGTATGGGACAGGATATTTTTTCTTTATATATACATGTACATATATATATATATACCTTGTACTATTTCTGCCTGTGTGTAGCACCTGCAGCTCTGTTGATCTACTTTGTATAAAAAAATAAATAATTGAAGTGGTAAATCATCAACCAAAAATTATTGCAATAACTTTTACAAGAAAATACCCTTTTCATGTTGTTTCTTTGTGAGTTATTTGTGAAATTTACTTACTAGTTTCTATAAAACTATATGTAGCCTGTATGTATATGCGTGTATATATATATATATATATAAACATCCTTGATCATTTTAATTTGATCTTTATAGTTTGTGCAGCATATTTAGCATAAATTGTTTTGTGAGAAACAGGTGTCTGAATTAATAATTGTTCTGGAAGATGAACATGAATATTTCATTGCACCTTTAGTTTGCTCAAGATATAAAATAATACTGCTGCAATATATCGCAGCTCCTTTTGTATGTTGCTTTGCACATTTTAAATATTATAATTTACTTTTTATTATTATTCTTATATTTAATTAAATGAAATGTATTTTTGAAGATATTTCTCACATACAGTAGGGATCAAAAGTCTGAGACAACATTGAGTTTTTTTTATTTACAAATAAACGGAAGCATTGAGAGAGTTGAAGTGAGTAATTTTGTAATGATTATAGTAAACTCTTGCTCAGTTTGTTTGAACATCCTGATACAGCAACATTGACTCCCACTCAAATATGTAATTGCAAAATAAAAGCACAACAATGCTATACAATACAGATTGTGTTTCAGACTTTTGGACCCCTATATATATATATATATATATATATATATATACTGTATATATATATATATATATATATATATATATATATATATATATATATTATACTATCACATTAGGTATAGGGGCAGTAATTTATTTGACTGATCATTAACTTTTTGCATCAGCAGCATAAAACTTTATTTTAAGTATTTTAAATGAATGTTTACTGTCTATTTTGAATACATGTCCTACTCAAAATAAAGTTACGACAAACCACAGTCTGCTCATCATTATGTGCTGTTATATAATGTGCATTGTGTAAATTAGTCACTTGCATGCAGATCCACAACGCTGTGGTTTGACCTTTTCCTGCTCGTCCACTACAGTGGCACTTAAATCTTGCTTTACGTGCATTTTTTAAATTCATAATGCAAATGTTTTTCTGACTCATCTTATCCTTTGATCTCCTCGGTGCGGACTTGAGTCATATGTCTTTTGAGATGCAACCTGTTCACATCTGTCAGATGACATCAGCGTGCCACAGCAACGAACATTTCAAGAACTTCAGTAAAATGAGTTTGGAGAAACGCTCGGTTGTTCACACAGCCGCGTTTATCGTTTGAATCAAGGCCTGTTATATTTTATCTTATTCTAAGAAGCTTTTCTTTGTGAACGCCCACGCTGCTGTGTATTCTTAGCAGAGCTAGTAAACTGCAGAGGAAGTGGGGGTGGGGGACGCTACCCGTGTACACAGGTACGAGTTTGGCTGTTTCGCTGACTCAGATCTGTCTGTCTGAAGACTGAAGCTTCTCTAACGAGCTTGATGGAAGATTCCGACCAACACAGCAACAGCAGCACATGTGCCATATCACAATTTAGACAAAATGAATTGGTAGGCCCAAACTTTCATGACATTATCGCTTTCAGAAAAGAGTTTGATGGTTTTGTGCAGTCAGATAATATATGATATTTGATGTCAGAACCAGCTTTGAGTGGACTGATTCTGAATGGGAAGGTTTTCTTGCATGTGCGTTTGTACATCCATAGAGTTTTCTTGTGTTGATGTGTGCATATGTGTTGTGTATAGTTCCTTTGTGGGTGTATATGATCCAGTGTATGTGCACATTAGCATATTTAGCCTTTCTTCTGTTTTGGTAGGGTGAAACCGAAAGTTATTTGACTGGATTTTCCTGCCCTTTCAATTTCCACTATATAGTATCTGTAAAAGGTGTGATTTTGCTTTACAGAGACTGAAGATTAAGATCAAAAGTGTTGCTAATTTAAATATTTTTTTTTTGCAAATTAAAAGTAAAGCACAATGATTACTCAAATTAAAATTTCATATCAAGTTACTGATCTTATTCACCATACAAAAAAAAAAGACAAATGAGTCTCTTAAGGGAATAGGTATCTCGGTCACTATTTGCTCCACAATCATCATTGTAAAAGCAGACTTTGTGTGAAGAACAGAATTAAATTGAAGTTATTACTCACTGATTTTTCGCTCTCAAATCTCATTGTTGACTAAATTCAGATTCAAAAACAGGACCTTAAAACATGACATGCCGGCTCTGCAGAGATCATTGAGACCATCGAGATCTGTTCTCGTGTGAATGTCATATGCCAGTTTCAAAATGTGCAATAAAGAATGAGAACTGAGAGCTGCAGCAAATGGGAAAACCTGATTCATAATATAAATTTCAGTTTATTGACCACGCAAAGCGTGATATATTTTTATAAGATGCAGACAACAGTATATAGGGTTGAAACAACAATAAGTACAGAATTTTAGAGTAAATAATACATTTTAAATAATAAAAAAAGTTAACAGCTTAAAACTAAGGCACTGTGTGAGGAAAAATAATAAGGGTGAATTTAGGTAGATTGTGCCTTTCGACAAACAGAAACTTTTTTCTTTTGTCATTTTATAGTGCTGTCAAATTGATTAATTGCATCCAAAATAAAGGTTTTTGTTTGCATAATATCTGTATGTGTACTGTGTGTATATGTATTATGTATATATATAAATACAAACACATGCATGTATATATTTTAGAAATATGTTACATTTATATATTAAATATATTTTTTATATTATATAAAATATAAAAATGTAAATATATACATGTAAATACATGTAAATATTTTCAAAATGTACTGTATGTGTGTATATTTATATATTCATAATAAACACAGAAGAAACACATTATGTAAACAAAAACTTTTATTTTGAATCCGATTAATGACGTTTGACAGCACTATCATTTTATAAAAAAAATTCAAACGGATGGTCCATTTGGGATAAATCCACCTCCAAAGGATACTTTGGAGCAAGAAAAATTGTGGCCGCTTTATTGAATGGTCGATCCATAACAAGTGCTGAAACCTGGCTGCTACAAAAACAGGCCCATCAGAAGTCAAGTCACCTCTATTTATATACTGCTTTACACAATACAAATTGTGTCAAAGCAGCTTTACAGTGTCAAACAGGAAAATAGTGTGTCGATAGTGGACAATAGTGAACACTCAATTTTTCTGTTAAAGTCAGTTAATCACTAATTCAGTGATTCATGATCATCCAGCTCAGTTCAGTTCAAACAGCGTCTGTGCAATCAAGTCCACAATTGCCAGAAATTAAGTGACCCCAACTAAGCAAGCCAAAGGTGACAGTGGCAAGGAACCAAAAATCCATCGGTGACCGAAATGGAGGAAAAAAAAAAAACCTTGGGAGAAACCAGGCTCAGTCGGGGGGCCGGCTCTCCTCTGGCCAGACCAAACCAGCATGAAGGATTTGGAAGGGTACAACTGATGCACACTTCACTCTCATGACTCTTTGTGCAGGTTTGATTTGCTAAACCTTAATTGGATTGGCAAGATGATGCAGAGGGGTCTTCCAGTTTTCCTGGGGTCTCCCAGGACAGAGCAGTTTTTTTGTTCCCTTACACCCTTCATCTCATTGAAGTGCTCACTCTGGAGGGATTAGAATATAAGGGTGAGCATTTAAGAATAGAACAGCCCGTCACTATCAGACGAAAGTCCAACTGCTCAATGTTAATCAGTAAGTAAAACAGCGCCCCCTGCTGCCAAAATATAGGATTTCAAGTGACAGGGCCTCTTCACCCCCTGACTGACTACTGTCTGTGATATGACAAAGATGCATTGTTGAATTACTGTTTTTTGGTGAGAGACAGTTCAAATAAAGGAAAATGAAATGTGTGAAATGAATACTGAGAGTAATTTTTCTCTGTACACCACCAATCAAAACGAGACACAAAAACATTAAATTAGCATGTTTCAATTTCATTTTCAGCAACATAGGGTGAGAAAGAAGTTAGGAAAGTGATCTCAGGAAAATAAAGTTTATGAGATGTGAAAAGAAGCTGATGAATGTCCGGGTGACGTCACTGAAGACAAGATTCCCCTCAGCAGCAGAAGCACACACAGCGGAAATGCTTCTGCGCTTCTTCCTCATCCTGTGGAGGTGGATAACGGCTGATTTTGACAAGAGTGGGCTGTTAAATTAGCATCATGGACCTAATATGTGGTGGCTAATATGAGGGTGATTGGCCTTTTCCGATTCAGGGGGAACAGCCACATAAAAACTTGAAAGAAGTAAAGAAAAGAAAAGAAAAGAGGAGCACCCACTCAGGAAAGATGGGATGTGAACCAGTAGAATTAGCACTATTTGTTTCCCCGATTCTCTGTATGCAGTATTATTAATGCGTAGGATTATCAAAGACCTTGTCATGAAGCCAGTCTCATTTGAGCTCAGCCAAATTCAAGCTGTTCATTCAGTTTAATATTTAAGTTTTTCACAATTTATTCCAGTTTTTAGCTCTTATCCACATGGAAAGACCAACATTAAAAACTGATAAACATGGTTTTGGTAATTTAGCTTTATAAAATTGTTTTTTTTTTTTTTTTTTTTTTGCACATTGTCTGAGAGCAGATCAAGGTCTGATACATGATTAACTTAACCTAACCTGCAACTATTACCTCAGCTATTTCTACCTAATTTAACCCACAAAAAGGTGTTTGTTGGTATAAATTAATGTATTTATGTCGAGTCTATTATGTTAAAGAGCATTTTTACTTTTTTTCAGGGTATGGTGAAGGGAAAACAAAGTTGTGTAGTACCAACACAGTGAATGTGGAGAGAAATATTCAATAAACTTTTGACTATTTTTGGAAAGAAAACAAAAAAATAGGTATTGTAAATCAGTGGGTAAGCTTGCTGTTTTAATGTCGAAAGTTTACCTCAGTTTGGACGCAAACTTCAATCGTTCCTTTTAATAGCCTGCGCCAAGGCGTGGGTCCACATGCGCAATTGAAGTTATCTTTATCCAGTGTCTGCGCCATTTCTCTTCAGAAGGTATGACCGATTAAACTTTCTTTGCTGTGTAAATATCTCTGTATCGAGCTCTATTTTTGTTCCCTTCAGTCGTTTGTTGTTGCTCTGTCTCTCGTTTTTTTTTATTTATGAAACAACCGCCAGGGCCAGCATTGCCACCTTGTGGCCCAGCTAATACATGAAAAAAGGGCTAATGCTGCCCTTACACATTACGAATTTTCGTAAATACATTTTTTAGCCTCTCTGAGATTAAAAATCTCTTTCACAGGAATGTCCTGGCCTTAGTTTCTTAGTCAGAAATGGGAACTGAGTGGAAATGAACATATTTTCAACTGGGAAACTTGGTGATGAGTTGGGGGACCATAAACAGAGGAGAAACCATCTGAAGCGGGGGTTTTTTTTTTCACACAACACTCTTACTCTTACAGTGTTGTGTATTCAAATATGTAAACAACCATTTGATGCATGATAGTTATTGTAGTTAAACCATGGTAACCACAAATTAACCATGGTTTTGCTACACTAGCCATAGTTTAAAAACTGTGGTTATACAAATGGTACTCAAAAGAAAGAAAGAAAAAAAAGGTTACTTACTACGCTTTTACTATAATGAAACTATGCTTAATTTTCATAAGGGGTATGTATTTTACACAGCAAGAACAGCATTTATTTGACCAAAATACCTGAATTATCAGCAAGCTGACTATCTAGATAGCATTGTGAAAGTATACTATAGCATGATGTTTTTATGGTTGTCAACAATTGGCATGCTATGTTTTATTCAAATTTGGATGTTGACTACATATCTTCAGTAGGCTATATTTGGGCTTTTACAAGATTTCCTCAAGGAAAAAGCAAGAATGAGCATGCTGTTCTCCACTCTTTTTTTTCTTGTAGAGTCAAAGTAAATCAGCAGAAATTAAACACAAAACATCCTTACCCATCACTAAAGAGGTTTTGATGAGTCAATTATAGTGGAGTTCATATTCAGGCCTTTTAAACTGTGGAGGTAATGTGAGGTAACGAGTGTGTGAAAAGACGTAGGTCCGGATTAACTCATAAGGGGCTCCTCGAAAGCAGCAGATGAGATGACGTTATGGTTTACTCACCCTTTCACTTTCTTTTCAGAAAGAGGGTCCCGCTATTGAGTCATCGAAACATGATGTCACAGTAACAGAATGATGACACTATGGTTTCGAGATCTAGGAGATGCATGACAAGACCATAACACAAGGGCTCAGAGGTAACCAAATATGGTTCAGTTTAGTGCCAGGTTACGATTAAATTAGATACAAACTTGAGATAATTATTGAACACATGTCAATGCTGAAACCCACAGCTAACTAAAAATGTTTGCTGATGGATTCATGGAAATGAGTCACTGCTGTGAAATTGTGTTTCTGCCCCCTCACTCCCACCTCGATGGAAAGTCTTATCATTGTCTGTCTCGTCTTGTAAGCATATCAGCCAGTCTACCACCAGTATAAATGAGTCATCACAAAAACAATTAAACAAAGCAAACAAATGCATAAGACATTGGCGGAAAGTAGTTGTTTATTCCAACAATTGCCTTGCACTGTATAAGCTTTTTTTTGTCAGAGATACCTATAATAAACAGTCAGACCTGCAAAAAATGAGTAACTTTATTTGAAAGGAGATCTTAGGACAATAATAGGCTATAGCAAAACACCAATTCAGCCGTATTTAGTGAGTCCAAAAAGTGACTTGGGTCTTTACAATGTCATAAGTCAGTACAATGTCACTAGATTCCAGATAGAGGTCTGTGGAATATATATATATACGTATATACATAGAATTTTCTTTTGATAATGTTCATCACATTTCTAATTATTCAAATGTCCACGAATGTCCAAATGACCTCATAGGCATCATATGATGTAAATAATTTTAGCTGAAATTTTGTTGCTGTTATAAACAGAAGATATAGCTTTTTATATCAGATTATTGGGTTGGCTGAGAATCTTAGATGAAGGTCTTTAACCCTCTACGTTAAATAACCTTTCAAACCAGTGGTATCTGCATACAAAGGAAGGGAAGCTAGAGATTTTCTCAGAATTACTTTCACTTTTCTGAGCAATTTGTGAATTGAGCTGGTGTCAAGACAGTTTTAGTGGGTGTATGAAGTCAGCTCTTCACGCAAATGGGTCAGAGTATCTACAAGTGTTGTTCATTACATTAACATGATCCAGTTACATTTGACTGTCATAAAGTAGCACTTTTTTCTTATAAATGTCTGTCCTAAAAGAGCATACTATTGTTTTAGAATTAGCAGGTTTTTTTGTAAAATGTTTTGCTTGAACAGGTCTTTTGTTTAAAGAAATGCCACTTGGTTGGATATTTGTTCTCTAGGTTAATCCAATGACTTTCATAGTCTTTTAAGTACACTCAAAATATTTTGCTGCCGCTGTATAATCAACAGCCATAAATACAGATAAATATGACAAAATAAGGAATAAAAAAAAACAAACAAGAAAACACATATACACATTGTATATACAATTTCAGTGGCTTGCCACTCTTAATATACCACCTGACCAATAATACCTTTGTTGGCGAAAACTTGGAAATAGCATAGTAGCATACTACTCTCTTCCATGCTAGTTCATCCAAATATGAAAATTCTGCCATCAAGGTTGTTCGAAACCTGTATGAGTTTATTTCTTCTGTTGAACACAAAAGAAGATATTTTTTAAGGAACGTGGGTAACCAAACATTTTTTGGTCCCCATTGACTTCCATAGTATGGAATAAAACACAGTGGAAGTCAATGGGGACCAGCAACCCACATTCTTCAAAATATATTTTATGTTCAACAGAAGATACAAACTCTTACAGGTTTGGAACAAATTGAGGGTGAGTAAATGATGACAGAATTTTTAGTTTTGATTGAACCATCGCTTGTAATACTTGTAGTATGCAAGTCTGCCATTCTGAATTCAGCCTTAGTTTTTTGCTTTGTTGAAGGGAGGTATTCTGATACTTTCCTTTGTGTGCACTTGACCCTTTGCTAAGTCCCCACCTTTGCTGCAACTAGCAGATGTCGCTGATCTGCCATTTGAGACCAGCTCTTGATATTTTCCATTTCTGTGGTGTTTTTTTTTTGTTTGGCTAGTTTCAAGAAATTGCAGAAATTATCCAGATGTATTGTTGTTGAGGAGCTTAAAATTCCGACACAAGATGCCAAAAGAGAAAACAAGCAGTGTTTATTGCCCTTTCTCTTTAAATAAATCTTGACATGTTCATGCTGCAGAAACGGTGTGTTGATTATAATTATAAACATGTTTAGCATCAGTAAGGAGACCTACATTTGCTAAATCAATGTTACTTACTTAATCTCTTTTAATTTTCTGTTGACTCGGGTGTTGTAGTGTGGACTAAGGTATTCACAATACCAAAGTGAGTGTGTTGAAGAAACATTTGGAGCAGTTCAGGGCTACAGCAAAGGGTCAGTTTCACACAAATATATACATACATGCATATAAAGTGCATCAATAGGGTGCCAATTTTACATTGGTAACAATCAGAATTCGGCCACACATGGACATTCAGTGACTCTTCATCCATTGAATGGGGAGAAGTTTAAATATAGTGCAATAAAGGCAGAGAGCTTTGGAGATGTCACTTTAAGAAATAAATTTAAATAAAAAGCTAACATGTCGTACACTGCCTTCAGTGTATACTTCAAAACCCAGCAGATCAGTGCAGAGGGAGTCCACATTCAGTACTGTCACAAATCCATTTCAGTCTTTGATCTAGATTTAGTTTCAATGAAGCTTGATCACACCCAGGTAGGTTTCAGTGTGCAAGGACTGGATTTTGGCTTTTGGCTTGCAGGTCACAGTTAGAGTATCTCCGGTATCGAGGGAAATGCCATTAGCCATGAAGACAGTTGAGAGTTTTGATCCATTGATAAGACCTTTTAAAATCACGTTTCTTTTTTGTGATTCCACAGTGATTGTATGGTTTGCTTTCTCATGAGAGGCAAGGGTAACCTGCAGGTACAGGAAATATTGGCCATACTTTTTCACCAACAGCTGTTCCTTTCCCTCAATAAAAACCTCTTGCAATGTTTTCCACTTCAGTTTCTCCACCATGTCTGAGTCACTCCCTGAACAAGCAGACAGAAAAGTCATGCAAAAACCATTGAAATAAATGCTGTTCTTTTGAATGTTCTATTCATCAAAGAATCCTGAAAAATATGTCACAGTTTCTACAAAATATGAAGCAGCACAACTGTTTTCAACATTGATAATAATAAGAAATGTTTCTTGAGCAGCAAATCAGCTTATCAGAATGATTTCTAAAGGATCATGTGACACTGAAGACTGGAGTAATGATGCTGAAAATTCAGGGGTACCCCTGCATTCTGGGGTATATTTCTTATATTTTGCTGTATAATGAAAAGATATTGATATATTTTAAACTACTTGGACTTAAGTATCCAAATAGTTTATGTGGCTACTGTACGAACTGAATACACATAAGATGAACTCTTAAAAGTCTAAAAGGTTCAAAATTCTGACTTACAGTTTGGTGAAAATTCCATTAGAGGAATTTCTTGTTGTGGAGGTGGAGTTGGAGTTGGAGTTGGAGTTTGAGTTCTGGCCTGAGATTGGTTGACGTTTTCTTGATCCTGTTGGAGCAAAAAGAATTATCAAGGCTAATATCAAGGCTAATCTTTCTCACATTGTCTACAGTAAAATAAAGCCTAGTACAAATATAGTTCAAATATAGTAAGAAAAACTAAAGGACTTTGAATGTGTTACCTGAAATTTCAATAATGTTGTAAAAACCTTGAGCGTTAAGCATTTATACAGAATTTAAGATTTCATAGATGAATAGATACTGTAGATAGATGTTACTAAGGTGGTTTAATTGTTCGCTAGGTGGTTTCTAGGTTCCTCTGGTGGTCACTAGAGCACTGCCAAGAGGTGGATAGTAAGTTGTCAAGCTCAATCCAGTCCAATTTATCTATCCCCTTTAGTTCTTTTTTTTTTTCAAACATGCAACAAACTGTGCAATATGCATGGCTTCTGATGTCAGACAAACAGAACGAAAAACATTATCAGGGAAGAGGAGGGGTTGTGGAGTGGCATTTCCCCTCAGTGGACTGATGTCATTATGTCTTCTTTTGCTGTTCTGTGGTTGCTGGTTTGTCTTCACCAGTCCAATATGTCTACATCTACTTTTATTTTTCGCTTGAGTGTGTGTGGAAAAAAAACATTTCAAGAGAAAGTATAGTTTCAGACCTAAACCAATTTCGTTTTCAAACATCAGAATCAAATTCTCATATCTTATAGGTGTTACTTTTGGAAGAAACCACCAGTAAACCTTTCTAACACTATCACATCCTAATCTTCAGAAAGTTACCCAAAAATATAATTTCTTTATGTTTTTTGACTGAGCACAACACGAATAGTAGTTTCATGATATATGTGACAAAACTGTGACTCAAAAATGATGGTAAAGTGGAATTGCATCAGATGCTGATTTGTATCAATAGAGAGTTTCATTTCTTATTTTCTATTGCACTGAATTGTGCATGCACATGTTTTCACACATTCATGTGGTAACCATGAGATTCAACCTTCCAACTGGCATGATATCATGGCTAATTACTCTACACTGTTCAGATAAACAACAACATCTTCTAAAAAGTCAGATCGCTCCACTGTGCTGGAAAGAGAGATGATGATTGATAGTGATATCTGCAATATTGATACTGAGTTTCCACATTGGCACTAAATGAGCTGTTTTCTTATTGTATACAAATGACTCACTGTATTTTGTGGTCATTGCATGGTTACTTATTGTAAGAGAAAATATCTTTTTTTAAATAAATGATAAAAATGACTAATTAAGTTTTGAAATGTCAGTTCTCAGCCAGGAGACCTGCACATCCACTAGAGCTTCATAAACACTCTTAAAAATAAAGCTTCCAAAATTTTATTTTTGCAGTGATGCCATAAAACAACCGCTTAGTGAACAGTTCCTGAAAGTTCCATTGTTTTTTTCATTAGTCTGAAGAACATAAAAAAAACAAAAATCAAGAACATTTTCCACTATAAATAACCTGGAAAGGTTCCATGGATGTCAAAGGTTCTTTGTACAACCATCAATGCCAATAAACCTTTATTTTTAAGAGTGCATCTGCGGGACACTTTAAGTTTGTTTATATTATATTATACTGTATATACTATTTATAATAATAAATGTTATATTCTTAAAAATAACACACCAATTTTTCCCCATGAAGAACCTTAAACATCCATGGAAGCTTTCCATTTCTCACAAAGTTCTTTATAGTGAAAAAAGGTTATTTTGGTTATTTAAATGTTCTTTATCCTTAAGATTTTTTTTGTTGTTATTTTAAGAACTGTTTACTTAAAGTTTTTTTGAGGAACCGAAAATTGTTCTTCTATTGCATCACACTGCTAAAGCCCATTTTTACAATGTTTCTTTTTAGGAATGTAGTTACTAAACTTCAAATAGTATATGCCACAATTTACAGTACATCTGTAAATAACTAATATTTTTAATAATATGTTTATTTGAGCTTATATATTTCAGTTTGCCCTGTCTGTAAATATAAGTGTGCTGTGATTACACATATCTGCGTTCCCCTCATCTGCGGTCTTGAGTCAGCAGCCGCTGTGGTCTGACTGTATCCCACCAATATACAGATACGCAAAACACAACAGAACTCGAAACAATGTAGCAGTTCATACAATACAATACCAGTTTGGACAAACTTGCCTGAATTTCTCTTCATTTTAATGGAATTTTTAAACATACGCATACTGGACATGAAGTAAACAGAGCTGCAATCTACACTAATGGTTTTTGCACAATGAAGATTCCAAAAGTGGGTTTTCACAGCAAACCATTTTGGGTTCCTCAAAGAACCTTTAAGTGAACCATTTTTTCTTAGTGTGAAGAATATTAACATTCTAAACAACCTTTTATTTTCACTATAAAGAACCAATGGAAATGTTCCATGGATGCTAAAGTTTCCTCATGGAACCATCAACCACTGGTGGTGGATGAGGAGAGACCCCCCCCCCCACTTGATTGTAAAGCGATTTGGGTGTATGGCAATACACAATAAAAGCGCTATATAAATGCATAATTCATTCATTCATCAATGCCAGGAAAGGAACCTTTATTTTTAAGCATGTAGATTACAGATCTCAACCATACCTGCGGTTTAGGAGCTGGCGATTCTCTGTGGATGAAGTGGAGAGTTATTGATGTGGCCAAGCCTAGAGTGAGCAGGGTGGCCCAAACAAGCAATCCTCGGATCAGTCTCCTCTGATGGGCCAAAGCAACACCACCTCCTCCACCCCTGTCACCCGTTTTATCACTGTAGTATTCAGCAGATAGAGACATGATACCCGACAGCCTCAGTGCAGGTCAAGTGTGAGAGATGAGTGAGCAAACTGAGACGAAAACACTGGTGAGTTCACGAAGCCTGGGACTGATAATGTAGAATGAGCGTGGCCTCCACCTCTCGTCTTCTGGTTGGCCCGTAGACAAACCTCAGAATGTGTCAAGCTTCCTGTATGATGGCTTGGTGTTTGTGTAAGTGAGTGTCTGTGTTCCTGTTTAGAGTTTCTCAGCAGATGTCCAAGAGGAGTGCTGTAGTGTACTTTCCCCTAAAGCATGGGTGATGTGCAATATGAAACACCTCTCATCTGGGCAGGGACAGGCCCTCCTACTCGCTGTCAACCGGAGGGAAGCAGGTGTCACGGTCCCTTTAATAGACTGCTGGGAGTTTTTACGCTACAAAACCATCACAATCTGTAGACCACATATGACGCACTACATGAGACCTGTACTAAGGCATATACTGTGCTGGTGTTCACAGGTGTAGGTTTCGTTTTTTTCTTGCTGTAACTTGTTAAGTGGCCAAAGTGAGCTTATTCTGACATGTTCAGAACCTAAGGAAGGAATCCTGTGTTGTAGCCACCACATTTACCACACTGCATTAGACCAGTACTAAGCTATATGTGGCAGGTATTTTTTTATTTATTTTTTTTTTTTTTTTTTTGCATACGTTGCTATTCTGATTAAACATGTTCTGACATGTGGTAAAAACAACAGGATGCTGAACCATCAACGCATCTGTATAAAGAATAAACAGATAACTTAGATATCCATGTAAAGTTAATAAGACATTGTAGAAAATGTGAATGGATGAAATATGTCCAAGTTATATTTCACTTTAAAATAACAATAAATAAATAAATAAATAAATAATAAAGGGAAATGATATGGGGGTCAGTAAGATTTTTTGATGTTCTTGAAAGAAGCCTCCTATGTTCACCAAGGCTGCATTTATTTGATAAAAAATACAGTAAGAACAGTAATATTGTGAAATATTATTACAATTTATAACAACTAGTTTCTGTTTGAATATGTATTAACATGTAATTTATTCCTGTGATACAAAGCTGAATTTTCATCATCATTACTCCAGTCTTCAGTGTCACATGATCCTTCAGAAATCATTCTAATATACTGATTTACTGCTCAAGAAACATGTATTATTTTTATCAGTGGTAAATGGTTGTGCGGCTTAATATTTTTCTGGATGCCATGATACATTTTTTGAGCATTCTTTGATAAATAGAAAGTTCAAAAGAACAGTAATGGAAATCTTTTGTTACACATATTTTTACAATAATGATTTTTTTTTTCGAATTATTGAGAAATAGTGGAATGAGATTTTGTTTGCATTACATTGAGAGAGAAAATCATACTTAAAAATGTTAATAGTTTTAAAAAATACATTTTTTTTCTTGTCTCATTTCTTGTTATTTTGAGGTGTAAAACGAGCTATACACTCTAAGAAAATGTGCTATATAGCACTAAAAGTGGTTCTTGGCTCGTAATCATAGTAACCACTTTATATAGTAAATATAAAGTAACCACTTTATATAGTAACCACTTTAATATAGTAACCACTTTTGGTGCTATATAGCACCATATCTTTAAAGGTGCTATACAGCACCTTTGTCAAATGGTGCTATGTAGAACCATAAGAGGTGCCATATTGCATTGTATTTCTTCAACAAAAATGGTGCTAAACAGCACCAACAGTGGTTCTTTGGCTCGTAAGGAACCTTTAAAGGGGCTTAACAGGTTCTTTGTACGGCAGTGGTGCTATATAGCACCTTAATCACCCCAAAGAACCGCTGAAGAACCATAGAGGAGCTTAACAGGTTCTGTATATGGTAGCGGTGCTATATAGCCCCTCAGTCATGCCAAAGAACCGTTGAATAACCGCTGAAGAACCACTGAAGCACCAAGATTTGGTGCTATACAGCACCAAAAGTGGTTCCCCTATGATTACGAGCCAAAGAACCACTTTTAGTGCTATATAGCACCATTTTTTTAAAGTGTATATATTCTTGACAGGTTTTGTGACATCCACTCTAATATGGTTATGTACAAAGCTATCTATATTTGCACTTTTGCACTTATGACCGTTTTATTAAAAATATGTGCAAAAAAACGCGCATGTAACCTGTATGTGATTACACATCTGATGATATGACCCAGTTGTGGTTTCCCTTATGTGACCCAGAATCATGCAGAAAGCCTAATTCTGAAAAATAATGGAAAATGATTAGTAACAAAGAATCTCTCCTGACCCCCCTTCAGAATTCATTCATTTATGTCATGTAATCATGAGTATTCAAGTAAACCATCCAAAACATTTGAAGTATATAATTAGTATATGATTCATTAGCAGAAAATGAAGTGTGTGTGTGTGTGTGTTGTATATGTCATGTCCTGTACATATCGTAAGTTCCAGTCTGTGGTGTACCTGTGAAAGTTTAATGCCATTTGCTATATGTCATCAGCTAGATAAAGTGTTTCATGCCACCTGCAGAAAAATAATAAACCAATAAACCACAAAGTAAGAAATGATGAAATACCAACACTTTCCAAAGCCACAAGAGATTTTCCCAACTTTTAAGGCCTTGGGTGAGATAACAAATCAGTGAAGAAGAAAATAAAAAGAGGAACCTTTCTGTTCAGATGTGTTTGATTGAGAGGAACCGAAAGAGACACAGAGGCCCATTTCAAAGATTAGATCTATCTGGGGCAAGTTAGGTTGGTGACTGGTCAGTCTTGTGGGTGGATCCTTTGCCTCAGCAGATAAAGTTCAGAGCTTCAAAAAAAAAAAAAAAAAAACCCACCTGAGATGTGTGGTGACGTGATGGGAAAGTTATATATGGTGAACATGGTCGTATGTCTATGACTGACATTTCTCTCTCCTACTCAATTTCCATCCTTGGCTTTACCAACTGACCGTGTTGACAGCATAACTATAACTTCATAACTTATAAGCTTATGAAGGTTCAGAAATTGTTGTGATTCCATAGCTTCACAGCAGCACCATTTTAGGTTCCTCAAAGAACCCCTGAGTGAATGTTTTTTTTTTTTTTTTTTGATGTGTATTAAGTGAAATAAAGCCCATGGGGGATTTTGAAGGTGAGACACAGTACGATGTCAAAGTGTGACATTAATCCAGCTCAGGATGGATTTGCTGCTGTAATTTTAATACGGCTGACAATAAAGAGACACAACCATCCATTCACTTCATTGGACTCTGGGACTAAATCTTTTAACAAGTTTCAGATAAACATCCCTTTGTCAAAATATCCTTTTACATATAATTTTCACTTTCACACAAGCACACACACATACATAATCGGTGAATACAGAAGTGGTCCATTGTATCCAGACTTTTGTTGTTGTTGTTGTTGTTGTTGTTGATTGACATCATACAATATTGTCCATATTTTGGATAAAGCCTACAGGATAATGGCCAACAACAGTCCACTTGGACAGGAATAGTCTGAGACTATGTACAGAGACTATGTTTTATGTGCATTTTCTAAAAGACTTGAAACTACAATAATAGAAAAATGTGGAAAACTCATTCAATTAACTGAATTCAGTTTATAAAACTCTTCCAAAAGTAATAAATTCAGATTATTTAACAGACATAACAATGCTAAGACATAACCTCATCGTGTTGCATTTTATATGTGACATTATTTTTTCTGTGTACTGGAAACTTCTGACACCAAGACAAACTCATTGTGTGTGCAAGCATGCTTATAATACAGCTCGTTTTGATTATGAGACAAATGGTTGTTTGTCTCCACCTACAGGTCTTTTTCTAAATTTCTACACATTATGTGATGTTCTGTATGTGCTATGAGGGTTCAGTGAAACAGACCACAAAGTTGTTTATTTTATGAGAGAAAATAGCATTTATTTCAGTTTTGTTTACATATTAAGCAAAGACTCTTTGTCTAAGCACAGTTGGTGATATAGACCGTGTACAGTTGGAACAGTTTTTGTTTTTTACATTACCACACAAAAAAACTAAAGTAAAAACATGCAATTTATTCGTGTGATATTTCTTTCATTTGTCTACTAAGCAAATTATGGTCAATAATACCTAAGTATTTCATATTTTCTACAGTTAGTTCAGAAAGACAAGGAATACTTTTGTTCTAATTGTACCCATGTCAAGTTAAAAACAGTACTTTACATTTTTAAAGTAGCCTAACCAACTCATTTTAAATATTATAATGTCTTATATAATTAATTATATATAATTATTATATATAATTATAATAGTATATATAATTATAATGTCTTATATAATTATAATGTCTAAAGATATAATTCTACAACAAATTTTTTTTTTTTTGGTCTTTGTTTTATACCTGTTCTTTATTATAATTAGCAGGACATCTATTAGAATTACATTTTCTGCTATTCAATAGCCCACAGTTCATCTGTAAATCACTGAACAATTAAGATTAAGTAATAGAGATATTAAAGACTTAAAAACCAGCTCATCGTACAACCGTTAATCAAAGGAAATAACATTCCCTTAGTCAGTGAGTAATTCACTCATTGAGAAAAGACCTCAAGATGGCTGTGGACATCACAGACAGTCGTCTGTAACTTCAGCATTTATTCACTGTTGGTGTGAATGGGGCTTGAGAGTTGCACAGACTGTGTTGGATCGGATGAGAAATGTCATTGTTAAAACACTCAGCAGATGGCAATATTTCCCAATTCTCCAAAGTTCCAATAATCTCCAGACCTGCAAATAATTGAAAACCTCAAACCTCAAACAAATGTCTTCAAGAAGCCCCTGCAGAGAGGCCCAAAACTCTACTCTATTTGTGTGATGTGAATCTTTTTTTTATTAAATATTAGACTATATTATTGTAATCGATGGTGTAAGCATTGTGAAATGAGTGTGAAGAACAAGGTCTGACAGGTTTTCTTCATGGCCTCCATTTAATGAAAAAGAAAAAAAAATCAGCTGATTAGTGTTTTAGAATTGTAGAGTTGAAAGACAGGAAGAGGCAACAATTGCCGGTTTCATGAGAAAGGAGGCAAGAAGAGAGGAAGAAGGAGAAAGACTGTGCCTCAATTCCTAGTGGACTGCCTAGCTAGACAGCATTTCACGAGTTTGCGTGCCCATCCAGTCCTGATTGTTAATGGTAAACAAACTTGGCTTGCTGTCTTCAACAGAGGCTCGAACCCGAGGCTCGGCTTGAGCTCTGAGTTCAACCCCCCCATTGTGGTACTACATAGAAGGAGAATAACAGAAATAGAGGAGGAGATGGGGAGGTGGAGGGATGCCAGAAGAATTGTCACTGGGACGGCACAATACGTGCTGCTTATATAGGTTCAAAATAATGATTGACAAGACTGAATGATTAGGCTCCTCACGAACCTACATTTGGAACTTTCGTGTCAGAATTCTACAAGGAGGTGTTTACACTGGACACATGCACTAGAAAATAGTTCTGTTATTTAACATCTCAGTGACGTCCAAGCCGCATTAATAGAAGAATACACACATACAAAGGCTCAAAGATTTAGAAACAACATAGCAGCAGTTATAGCAGTTTAGTAACAGTTAAATTATAGGATAAAATAAAAGTGTGGTCCAATTTATAGGCCTAGCTTCTTTTTTTTTACATTTTCAGTGGGTAAAATTTTGTCATTGGGAATTTTTGCATGACGAGCGTAGATGAACACAAAGCTGCTGTTATGAAGGTGACTAGGTGTGAGCTGTGCTTCATACACTACACTACTGGACCCTTTTCACATGTTTGGGTTTCTCAGAAGCTGTCATAGTTGGGTAAACTTCTATAGCGGTGAATGGGAGACTACATCAGATATATTTTTTGTGTTCCCATTTGCTCAGATAGCAAAAGAAAAACTCCATGATACTGTTTTCATGACTTCTAAAAAGAGGAAAAATAAATAAATAAATCAGAAAGATTGGTAAGGGCAGTCAGAAGAGAAACATTGTCAAATTTCCCGCACTCGCTCAGCCTCTGAAACACGTGTAGTTGTAACTAGTTGTAATTTGATGCAAAGCAACAGAAAGTATAGTTTTACAAATGTACATTTTTAAATATAATAAACTTTGCAGGATTTAGATTCTGAAGGACGTTTAAACGCGTTATCACATTTGCCCGCGAAATTTTGTTCACGTGACGGCTCAAGTTGAGCAACAGATTGCTAGATAACATTGACAAAATAAGTTTATCATAGTTTTACATATTTACATATAATTTTACATAGACAAAACTGTGCTTGTTTTAATTTAAGTTAAAACCTCTAATTGTTCAATATTGCGTCATAGGACAATTTTGGTTGCAAGATGAACCTCACCAAATTGCGCACCCGAAAAATATTTCCCTAAGTAGGCAGCTTGCAAGTTTAAAAGTCAAAATGCTGTCTGGGTAGGCAGCTCACTAGGTTTTGAGACAGCCCCAAAGAGGGCGGAGGAATAACACTAATACCCACAAATCAAAACACGATCCGCTTCAAGTTTTCTCTCGGTTGTAGAAAGAAAGAAGTTTGACATGGAGAGTAGAAGTCATAGAGGATGACAAACTTTTGACTGACATGTTTTCAGGAATGTGTTTTTCTCCATCATGTCCAGATGATGGCCAAACTGCAGCTGAAACTTTTTCATAAGTGCTGGGGAAAGGAGTTTTCATGTAGAGAGCGGACCAGGATCCCCGTACAAGTCCGTTCGCTTTATTAGTTAAGACTTGTGTATATTTCTGTATTTATCATCTATACGTGCGCTTGTGTGCTGTGACACTTACTGGATTTTAAAGTAAAACATTCAGAAGATTCAAAACTTCAACACAACTTTATTACTGACCAGTCAAATTGGCATTATTGGCGCTCTAAAGGACAAAATCTCCGGTAATAGTATTGAACTGAACGGACATCATGCAGAAGCTGAATTCGGTGAACAGTCATGAGGAGCTCCAGCAGCGGCTGGCGGATCACGGCGGATCCGGAGACACGGCGAGGGAGAACGGCACGAAACACATCCCGAGTCCCGCGGAACCTGTGGATACGGTTCAGTGCCCCAGCAGAAAGATGCTGGTCTGGCTGGACATCCTCTGTCTGCTCGTGGGTAAGAGAAAGAAAGTTGGGTGACACTTTGTAGTAACTTAGATTATGATGTTACTAATGCTATTATATTATTATGTTATTAATAATCTAATGCTATGTTATTAGATTATTTGCAAGATATTATGAAATGTCAGCAAAACTTGTACTGGGTTGAACTTTATAAGTATAAACCATTATATGATGCTTTGAAAGTCAATACAAAGTTTCATGACATTTCTATTAGAACGTACGTGATCATTTATTTAGCTTTATATAATGTAGTAATAATGAAGGTTATTGAAAATGCTGCCAAGCTGAAGTGTTTTTTCCACCCCCTCCCCTCCTATGCAAAGAAAACAAGTTTAAAACACCACAACAGATTTATTTGCAGGTTGTGGAACATCCACTTCATCTGTTTTCCTCATAACAAAAAAAAAACTTTTTGACAGTTCTCCACAAAAGATATTGATGTTTTACTGCTGTGTCAAAACTTGACATGGGAACAACATTTCAAAAGTGGAGAAATACAAAGTTGCTCCATCCAAATAATCCCCTCAAAAGCCAAATCAGAGTTTAGGAGAGGAAAATAATAAGTTCATAACCTCTGCGCACGTGGTGTGTGTGTCTTGAGTTTAGAGTTGGCAGGAAAGTTTGTCCTGGGAAATTCAGCCGTATCCATGGAAACAAGCAGTTCTCCAGAGAAAAGTGAAACTGCCTTTTCAGATGCCCTGAACTGCATGTGTTGTTTACTTTGTTTGGGCTATACTTTATCGTAGCTTTCATTAAAACAGTATTAGTTTCACTGTAAAAAGAGTGAAACTGCACAATTGTTACCTGATCCAACACATATTTAGACCCATATTTATGTATTTTTGTAGTCAAGATGATTATAGCCTACCAAATAAAATAATATTTTGGTCTTTTAATATTTTTTAATTAACCCGGTTTTCATATAAATATTTGCACACAGACTCACTGGGAAAAAAAATGTTTACATTAAATATTTTTTACTTGTTTTCCATTACAAATATTATCTAAACTTTCTTAAATCAAGATGCATTTACTTGAGAGGCAAAATGACTATATTATATTATATTATAGACTAAATATTAAGACTTGTTTTTTAATAAAAATAGTAAAAGAAAATTTGCTTAGAGTTTTTGCTTAAAACAAACAAACAAACAATCATTAATTACATTTGTTTTCTTACCCCATTGGCAGATTTTTTTTCTTGTTTTAAGAAAAAAAAAAAGATTTTTCCAGAAGACAAGACAATATTTTAAATCATTTTCCTTTTCAAGTAAATGCATCTTGATTCAAAAATGTTTAGATAGTTATACTAAAAAACAAGGCAAAAATGCTAAGAAATTTTTTTTTTTTTGCAGTGCATGAACTACTAATCAATTTCACATTATATACGTTTGTTTATGAACTTATTAATGAAAGTTATTATGAAGTGTAAAGTTTCCCTGCCACTGCCCAAAGACGTTTCATCCCTACAAATCCTAGCAAAATGTTGTCCTGTTAGTTTGTTGACACAATTACTGCTTTCTGCAATACTGCTAGTAAAATTAGTGCACACCCCATTGGTTTCAGATGATGTAATGTGTCACAACAACATTCACAACAGGGAGGAAGGGGTAAACACTTCAATTATGTTTTTTTGTCGTTGCTTTTGGTGTGCCAAATAGAACCTGTCCAGGCAGACAGACAGGTTACAGTTCACCGGCTTGACTGTGTGGATCACTCACATGAGACCTGCTGTAGGCATCCAGGTAAAAGTCCTCATCCCACAGAATCTGTTTTTAGAAACGTGTCTGGTTCCTGCTTGAGGTTTATAGAGGAAAGGGCCTCTTTTGATTTTGGATGACTGTCACTTTCTGCCTTATGACGTTACAGTCATGCACTCGGCAGTTTTGTGTACTCTAACTGGATTAATTTGTGATTAAGAAAGAGGAGTACTTATAACCTTCTGATGACAGACTGGAGAAAGTCAAGAGTTAGCAGAGAGGAACTGTGTGGGATGAGGCATGACGTGATAAAGGATGGGGGCATTTGCGATTGCTTACTTTGGTTAACATTGTACATGCATTTCCCTCTTTTAATATACATGGAGCTTGTGTGACTTCCTCCTAATATTTGTGTGTCAACTGTCAAAAATTCAGAGCCACATTATGCAGCTCATTTGCACTGTATTCATCTGAAGCATTGAAATGCCGCATTTGAGCATTTTTCAGACACTTCATTGACCCTTCGCAAAGACCCCCCCCACCCCCTTAGTTACTGTTGCTATGTCCGACAAGCCATGCTGCGCTCACGCCACACATTATGTTCTTACGCAGGGAAAAATATATTGTGGAGCAAAGAGGAAACGGACAACACGCCAACAGACAAGACAGAGCAGGAAACTTCTGCTATGAAACAAAGTCTCAGCTTTAAAGTTTTGTCATGTTGTAAGAAATTCAGTTAATATATACTGTTTTGTGGCACTTTCATGTAGCGCCTCAGTTCAAGCGGCATGTGAACCGAGCGTCTTTTTTCTTTACTTAAAGCATGAAATAAACATGAATGAACCACAGAAAGACGTCAATATACACCATTTTTCAAGTTTAAGTCCACCAAAGTTAATCTACTATCCTGTCTGATTTGATTGTCGGACAATATGGTGGATTCTGTGTTATGATTGTTCAGATCGCCTGTCAATCAAACTCCCTGCGAAGGGTCAATTGCATTGCAATTTAATGAAAATGTATTACAGTTTAATTTATATTTAAAAAAGTGATTTTTGAACCACTTAAGTAGGACATATTTATATGTAATTTCATAATTACTTTTATTGACTTGATAGTTTACCCAAAAATTCTGTTATGAATTACTCACCCTCGTAACGTTCCAAACACGTAAGACCTTTAATCATCTTCAGAACACAAATTAAGATATTTTTGATGAAATCCGAGAGCTTTCTGACTCTAAACAGACAGCAAAGCAACTACCACGTTTAAAGGTCAAAAAGTTAGTAAGCACACTTCATGGTACTCTTGTGAACGTATATGGAAGACTGACACGGAAGAGAAGAAATTGTTGAATAAAGTCATTTTGTTTTCTTTGCACACAAAAAGTATTCTTCATAGCTTCATAACATTATAGTTGAACCACTGATGTAACATGGACTATTTTAACGATGTCCTTACTACCTTTCTAGGCCTTGCATGTGGTAGTTGCGTTGCTGTCTATGCAGAGTCAGAAAGCTCTCAGATTTCATCAAAAATATCTTAATTTGTGTTCCAACGATGAACGAAGGTTTTTCAGGTTTGGAATGACATGAAGGTGAGTAATTAATGACAAAATTCATAAATTCATTTTTGGTCAAACTATCCCTTTAAATTCAAATGTTGGATGTACTGATAAGCACTTATGTTAAACTATAATGTACTCTAGTGTCATTTCTATCTAAATTTAAATATTCATTATATATAATGATGAAGGTTCAATTTTGTGCATTCAGAAAATATTAATTACATATTATTTCATTAATTTAATAATTTATTTTAAGACTATTCATTTGAAATTTTACCAAAGTGTACTTTTTAAAAGTGTACTTAAGTGTGCTGTAAAACAGCCAATAGAAACACGCCTGTGACTGCACAGCAGTTCTGCTGTATACTAATGCTGCATGTTGTTTGGCAACAGTAAGCAACCTACATTTAATGAATAGTATTTATTAGCATAAATTTGTTCTGCATTTTATTACCAGCATATACTAAACATTGCTGTTGTTCATCGTATTGCTCCTGGCTTACTGCGGTTTAAGCTTGAGACTATGGCAGGCTGAAGGATTGTAACTGATTTCAGTGTGTTGTTTTTCAGCAGTGAATAGGGTATTCATGCCACGGCACTCTGATCCACTTTTAATAAGCCAACAAAGCTGGAATAAGAGCAGCTTTGATAGCGGATCTGTCGGAGAAACTCTTGCTGTGCATGTGAAAGTGAGCGCTGACTGCATCAGCAGCGGAAAACAACACTGCAGATTGTTTACAGAGGCGCTCAGACACACTGAGACGATCGATCACTTACTTGGCTCCACTTCTCTGCAACTCTTTTGTCAGTACATTGCACTCGGCCAGACTGCGATACATAAGGAGGTTCTGGAGAAATGCTTGCCCTGGAGATATGCTTGAGTACCTGTGGTTTGAGTGGGTCAAAGGTGAAAGTGTGAAAGAAAGGTCACATGCATACCTGAGTGTGTGTTGTGAGAGAGACTGCTGAAACAAGCACTACTGATTCCCTATCACCCTCTCCCACAATTTCACAATCCTCATATAGCAGTGAAATTGAAAAAAAAAATGTTTTATGTTGGACCATCTTATATGGTCGTAAATGGCTGCAGGACAGTACTATGCCAGATCTTACTTTGAAACTAGAAAGGAAAGTTTGCCAAGATAAACATTGCATTTTGCCTCATCTGAAAGTAAACAACAAAGTTTAAAAGGTTGTGAAGTTTGAAGGTCATATGCTTTACAGACAGACAGATTTCTGTATAGCTGCTGGCTGGTTTATAATTTATAATATAATCGGAAATTTACATTTAAATACTTCAATTCAATTAATTAAATAAAAGAGATTTAACATAAACAATCCATATATATATATATATATATATATATACATTTATGCATTTAGCAGACACTTTTATCCAAAGCAACTTGCATTGCATTCAGGCTATACATTTTTTTGTCTGTATGTGTGTTCCCTGGGAATTGAACCCACAATCTTTTGCGCTGCTAACGCAATGCTCTACCACTGAGCCACAGGAACACTATATATATATAGTGAATATACAGTTCTTAAGTCTAAATATGAGCAAGTACATACAATCTGAGATCTGATAAAAAAAAAAATATATACATATATTATTATTATATATATATATATAATAAAATGTAATTTAATTTCATACATCTGTTTAAAAATGTAAATCCTGAATATATAGATCTGAATTTCTAAAATTGTTTAATATTAATTTAGATTTTTTTTATGGATGTAAATATATAAATAATGAATATATAGTACATTAGTCTAAATAAGTACATAAAATGTAAATATTTTTAAAATATAATGCATAAAATATACATTTTTATAAATCTATAAAAAAGAAAATTAACTTTAAATTATATTAAAAAAATCTAATATTTATACTTTTTATAGATGTAAATATGTAAATCCTGAATATACAGTACATAAGTCTAAATAAGTACATATATTTTCACATATAATACATACAATAAATTATGATTTTTATAAATTTGTATATAAAAATGTTAATTCTGAATGTATAGATCTGAAATTTAAATTCATATATGTAAATCTAAATTGTTCTGTCTGGTTGCTAGGCAGTTTCTAGGATGTTTCTGTGGTTTTTATGTAGCTGCTATGATGTTTATAAAGTGTTTTGTGACCCTGGAGCACAAAACCAGTCTTAAGTCACTGGGGTATATTTGTAGCAATAGCCAAAAATACATTGTATGGGTCAAAATTATTGATTTTTCTTTTATGCCAAAAATCATTTGTACATTAAGTAAAGATCATGTTCCATGAAGATATTTTGTAAATTCCCTTCTGTGAATATATATCAAAACTTAATTTTTGATTAGTAATATGCATTGCTAAGAACTTCATTTGGACAAATTTTAAGGCGATTTTCTCAATATTTAGATTTTTTTGCACCCTCAGATTCCAGATTTTTAAATAGTTGTATCTCGGGCAAAAAAAAAAAAAAAAAAAAGTGACGTGACATGTGGCCAAGTATAGTGACCCATACTCGGAATTTGTGCTCTACATTTAACCCATCCTAAGTGCACACACACAGCAGTGATCACACACACCGTGAACACACACCCGGAGCAGTGGGCAGCCATTAGGCCACGACTGCCACTGAACACAAATATTTAAAAATGCTGTTCTATCATAACAAACCATACATCAATGGAAAGCGTATTTATTCAGCTTTCAGATGATGTATAAAGCTCATGACTGGTTTTGTGGTCCAGACAAAAAATTATTTTTGTCAAATAAAATCAAGGGTAATGGCAGTCCCTTAGAAAAACTGCTAACACTTTACAATAAGGATTTGTATTAAGTAATGTTAACAAAGATTATACTGTATAGTGTAATAGTGTAATAAATGTGTATCAGTCATTGTTAGTTAATGTTAGTTAATGCATTACATATAGTTAACAAATGGAACCTTATTGTAGAGTGTTACTGAAAAAGTGGTAGTACCATGAAAATATACCATACAATATATCAATACCTTGATAGCATATGGTTTTCTTTTTCTTTCTTTTTTTTGTGGTTTAATGATATATAAATATTTTAAAATGTAACGTTGATAACATCAGTGAACACATCAGTGAACAATGGCACTGTCAGTGATAGTGTTTTTATGAATGATTTGGTTTCAGTGCTGCTTCAGTGATTCAGTGTTCATTTGAACCCTGAGTGCCTCACCAGATTTGTACAGGTAAGACGCCCGCAGCTCTGATCTAAAGGAAATGATCGAGACATCAAAGCAAAAGACACAGACGTGGCAGTGAGTGTGTATGTGTGTTAACATCTCATTGAGTGAGTAAAGCATTTATTCAGGGAGGACAGGCATCCTATCAGATGGAGTGATGCTGCACCTGAATGAAGCCCCTCTTCCTGTTTATCACTTCTTTCTCCTTCACCTTTCTTCTCTGCCACAAAATGCAGCATCTAATCGAAGGCGCTCTTACAAAAAGCCAGTGGAGTGTGTGGCAGTGTGAGGCCTGTAGGTGTGTGTGTGTATAAAGTGTCTGTTTGTATAAAACATCTTGTGTTTCCATTGAGTTGGCAGAGAAAGCTGTCAAGTGAGACAGTGAGATTGCAGCACGCTGCAACATGTCAGTTATGTGGGCGGCAGCACATTCAGGCCTGCTCAGGAGCACATGGTATCTGCTGTTTCCACATGCTCCTTCATGTTGATAAATGCACACAGCAAATGGATCTCTGTTCTCTTCACATTAATAGCTCAATTAATGTCTGTGTGACAGTATCAAATATGGTATTGGATAATACTGTGTGCTCTTGCTAGAAATCTGCATACACATCTACAGTATAAATTATTTAATAAAGATGCTAATAACAATAATTGTATACATATGTTTTATATTTTTATACATTTTGAATATATATTTCATATATAGAATATATAGTATATGAGTCTAAACGTAAGTAAAAAAAATACATACAATTTAAATATAAGAGATATTAATATTTATAATAAAAGATAATATTATGAATCTCTAAAAGAAAACATCATGAAGATATAGATCTGAATTTATAAATATAAATGTAAATCTAAAATGTAATTGTAAATAACGAAATACATGAAAATGATAATATAATACATATTTTTATAGATATAAGTAAAAATAAAATCTAAACATAAGAAAATATTTTACATGTTATGATACATGTATAATAAAATACAATTTTATAAATCAGTAAAAACATAAATCCTGAATATAGGTTTGAATCTATGAATGAAAATGTATATGTAAATGTAATTTATCTATCTATCTATCTATCTATCTATCTATCTATCTATCGTCTGTCTGTCTCTCTTTCTCTCTCTCTCTAATAAATGTAATATAAATCATCAATATAATATAGTCTTTTACATTTCATATGTTACATTTCTATAGTAAAATACATTTTACATTAAATAAATAA
Source organism: Schizothorax lantsangensis (assembly GCA_027422415.1). Taxonomy (NCBI): domain Eukaryota; kingdom Metazoa; phylum Chordata; class Actinopteri; order Cypriniformes; family Cyprinidae; genus Schizothorax; species Schizothorax lantsangensis. The sequence continues at coordinate 14,090,385 of CM049840.1, forward strand.
TTCTTAATCTTAATGTATCTAATTGTTTATATAATTTATTTTAAAATAAAGTGTAATTCATTATATAATTATCTGTCAAATACATATTTAGCTTTAGATTTATTCAATTACCTTTTATTTATATTAGGCTTTATATGTTTTATGTAAATGTATAATAAATTATAACTAAATATTTAAACAATATATAGTTTATATATGTTTAGATTTTATTGAATATATGTCATTATTTTATTTATATAATTTAATAAGAAATAATGAAATAAAAGCTCAATATAATTCAATAAAATCTAAACACACACAATATATATGTATATATACACACACACACACACACACACAATTCATAAAGTTTTACACCTGTTTTTTTAGCAAATAATCATCCTGTCAGAGGTAGTGTAGTTGTACTGTCTGCCCTCATTTGTTCAATAAATGACCATAGAGACCACCCTGCCATTATCTCTGTCTGTGTTCTCCCCTCTGGCTAAAGTGCATTAGTCTAGCATCAGACTCGCTCTAAGCTACTCAACGCTGATCCACTGTAGCCTGCTGGAGTCTGCCAACTCTCTGCTGTACACAGGGTTACAGCTCTAAATGAGGAAACCGCCCAGGGCCATCAGAGACTGAGAGTTTGTGTGAGTTTGCTGGTGGATTAATACTGTTGTTATGGATTTGGTGAAAGGTCAGAGGTTAAAGGACAGTGCTGGCTGAGATCTATGATAGCAGCTCGTCTCCCTCATGAGTGAAAGGAAACCAGAGTGAATCCTGCTGAGAGACACAACAAATTAGAGGATTACACTGATTTTTTGCAAGAGAGGAGCAAATGAGTGGCAGTTAGCAGCACAATTACCACAGCTCTATTACCAACAATGATGCTCTGAAAATATGCAGCCCTGTCTGTTCCTGTCTGATTTTGTTGCCTATACTGTGGTCTCAACCGTATCAGAGGAATGTATGAACTAATGACTCCCCCTGCTCTTCTCCACCTCGTTGAATCAGACAGACGAGTTCTCCTTTAAGATGTGTCATAATAACTGTATATAACATCAGCTTTTGTCAAGCCATCTCACTCACTGATTAATGGAAGCTTATTTCCATCATGGGATAAAAAAAGGTAATTATGACTTTATCTCATAAGTTATAAAGCCACAATTGTGAAATTGTCTCATATTTCTGACTTTTTATTCAGAATTCCTGCGTTTACATCTCGCAATTAACTATTCGCAATTGTGAGATACAGTTGTGATATACTCTCAATTGCAAGTTTATGTATCGCAATTGTGACATTTTTTCTCAGAGTCTTGAGTTAATAACTTATGAAACTTTTTTAGGTTCTGATATAAGCTTGCGAGATATAAACCCAATTCTGAGAAAAAAAAAAAAAACACAATTGTGAGATTTAAACTCGCAATTGTGAGTTTGCACGTTGCAATTCTGACTTTTTTTGTCAAAATTTTAAGGTAGCATCTCACAATTAATAAATATCAATTGTGGCATGTAAACTTGTTTTAAAATATAAACTCGCGATTCTGACTTATTTTCTTAGAATTTTATGTTAACTTATTTTCAACTCGCTATTAATAACTCGCACAAACTTGCGACAAATAAACTCTCAATTCTTAGAAAAAAGTCCAAATTGCGAATTAATAAAATTGTGAGATGTAAACTCGCAATTGTGAGTTTACATCTTGCAACTGATAACTCCAAACTGTGGGATATAAATTCATAATTCTGAGAAAGAAGTACAAATTGAGAGTTTAAAACTCGCAATTGCAAGATACAAACTTGCAATTGTGAATTTACTTCTCACAATTCTGACTTTTCTCAAAATTTTGAGTTTAAATTTCACAGCTGCAAGATATAAACTTGCATTTCTAAGAAAAAAAAGTCCAAATTGTAAATGTATAACTTGCAATTAGGAGTTTACATCTTGCAATTCTGAATTTATCCACTCAGAATTCTAAGTATAATTCATGATTATTTAAGTGAATTAAAAGTGAATTATGATATATAAAGTCGCAACTACCTTTTCTATATTATTCCATGGTGCAAATAAGCTTCCATACTGACCTGCCTCATTCCCAAAAACACACACTCTTGAAGAGTCTGGAGGCACCGTTGACCCCCTCAGCTGTTGACTGTCTCCTGTGCACAGCGTGTTGTAAGACAGGGTAAAGTATACCCCCCCAGCCTGAGGATGCATGTCTGGACTCGGCTACAGTAACACCAGAGACGCAGCATTGATAGCGGTGGGGGTCAGAGAGGAAAACTCATGCAAGCTTCAACTCATCTTTCCCTGTGGTTCTGCTCCCCATCACCTCAATTGCCTGACAGATTCATTATTTTTAGGTGTGAAGAAAGTATTTATAAGAATGCTTGAAGCGTATATAGGAAAAGTTGGCAGTGCTTCATAGAGATGCAGAAATGTTAAAGTAGATGTGCACTCTTTCTTGGTAGCAGCTTATGTTTAGAAGTATCTTCTTATCACGAGTTCTTGACTTGGCCATATGGTTCAATGTTCATTGTGTTACAGCCAAGCATAGTACTTTTTGGTAACAGAAGAAAGATGAAGTTGTCCTGGCAACACAAGAAGAAATTTAGCTTTTGTTAGGGAATCTGATGAAGGTCAAAATACATAAGAAGCATTGTGACAGAAAAACTGCATTCACAGACATTCCTATCCTGGTGGGATTAGTTGTCTCAGAGGACTGCTGAGTTAGTCGAAACACAGTAAGTAATTTGCTTAGCAATTTTTACAGAGGCTGTATAAGAAAGGAATTAAAAAGTATGTCTGTGAAACCCAAATTTACCTAAGTTCTGTTTAAACAGGGCTTTATAAAGGTTCTCTTGTGACACTACTTTTGCTAAAAAAGGTTCTCTTGTGGCATGTACATATACATGGAAAATACAAAACTTTCTGTGGCATCATGAGAACTTAAAAGGGTTCTGTGACATCATAAGAACTTAAAAGGGTTCTGTGACATCATAAGAACTTAAAAGGGTTCTGTGACATCATAAGAACTTAAAAGGGTTCTGTGACATCATAAGAACTTAAAAGGGTTCTGTGACATCATAAGAACTTAAAAGGGTTCTGTGACATCATAAGAACTTAAAAGGGTTCTGTGACATCATAAGAACTTAAAAGGGTTCTGTGACATCATAAGAACTTAAAAGGGTTCTGTGACATCATAAGAACTTAAAAGGGTTCTGTGACATCATAAGAACTTAAAAAGGTTCTGTGACATCATAAGAACTTAAAAGGTTCTGTGACATCATAAGAACTTAAAAAGGTTCTGTGACATCATAAGAACTTAAAAGGGTTCTGTGACATCATAAGAACTTAAAAGGGTTCTGTGACATCATGAGAACTTAAAAAGGTTCTGTGACATCATAAGAACGTAAAAGGGTTCTGTGACATCATAAGAACTTAAAAGGGTTCTGTGACATCATAAGAACTTGAAGGGTTCTGTGATCATCTTAAAAGGGTTCTGTGGTTGAACTTCAGGGTTCTGTGGCAACATCATAAGAACTGAGGTGCATCTGTTCTATGGACATCATAATGGAACTTAAAATGTTCTGTGACATCATAAGAACTTATAACGGTTCCTCAGGCTCTGTTGGTAATAATTCTTTTGAAGACTGCTGTAGCTTTGGTATTTGTTTGTGCATGCATCGCTCCTGTCCTCTCCAGGCCTGCATCTTTGTTCTTGGTGTGATTTGTCTTTAGTGTGAGCTCATCGGGGTAGACACAACAGAACACCAACCAACAACAGAAAGAGTAATGTCACCCCTTGAGCTATCTCTCTCTTCACAGAGATCAGCTCTGCCCGTCTACCCAAAACAGACGCTCTCCCAGACAATAGCTTCAATTAGATGTTTAGTGGATGATGGTCCTGTGATCCAAAACACAGCCGCAGTGCCAGAGGGTATATGATCTGTACGGCTCTGTCTCATCTGTGTGTGTGTTTGTCTGACTCTTGCTCATGCACACCTGACCATATTTTTCCACAAAGGCTCTTTTTATCTGATTGAAAGACACCGAAAAAAAAGGTAGACAAAGACGGAGATTAAACAAGATTAGGTGGGTAATTACATCCCACCTCTCACTCACTTCCTGTGATAAAGAGAACATGTTTTGCTTCTTGTTCCCAGAAAGAAAACTTCCAGTCTTTTTTTAAGCGCCGTCTGCCTCAACGAATTAGTCATCCATATTTGTGCTTGTAGATTTGTTGTTTCACGCAGAGAAGAGACTGTCTACCTGCTTGGGTTTCCACTGCTCTTTGTTTATATAGCTACTCCAAGGCCGTCTGGGGTCGCTTGCGTGTATGTGAACGTGCACGGCGCAGTCGGTTTAGTCTGCGTTTGTGTGGAGTCGATGTCCATGTGGTTGTATATTGACACTGCGGTTGCTGTGGTTTGGAGAGGTGTTTGTGTATCTGCATGCTAGTGCGTCCGTGTGGAACCAGTGGTTTCTGCAGCCATGTTTTGTAAGCCGCCCCCCAGTATTGTGGTGATTTTGATGGTGAAGTTTGTCAGCGGGGTGTGTTTTGTATCATATGTTGAGGCGTTTTATATAATGAATATATGGATGTTTGGGTAGAGGCTTGCGGTGATGAGGTGTTTGTGTAGTTTTTGCGGGAATAAGTGTATATTGTCATAATGAGGTGTTTGTGTAGATGTGTATGTGTGTGTGTTGTTATGAAGAGGAGGGACCCTGTTTACAAAGTAGGTCTCAGCTGAGCTTCGTTCGCTGACCTCACATTCCAGAACCGCCACTAATCGCCTCCGTCTGGCAAACTCTCTCTCTCTCATCTTTCACACTCACTATTCTTCTCGTTCTTTTCTCCATCCCCTCAAACACTGAGGGCTTTTTCGTCTGTTTAGCTAATTGTTAGTGTTTGCTAAGGCAAGCATCGCTTACTTTTCCCAGTATTTGGGTGTTTTTTCAACTATGGAAACTTTCAGCCTTGTAGACTTTAGAAAGTAAAAACACTTTTTTCTTTTGTTTTCTCAAAATGTCTCAATTATTTATTTAGTTTATACAGTAACAAAGTTTAACAGCGTTCTATACCGTTTACCATTCAAAAGTTTTGGTTTGGTAAGATTTGTATGATTTTGAATTTTGATTTTGATATTTGAAGTCTCTTATGCTCATCAAGGCTGCATTTATTTGATCAAAAAATTGTACAGTAACAGTAAAATTGTGAAATATTATTACAATTTAAAATAACTTTTTTCTATTTGAATATATTTTAAAATGCAATTTATTCATGTGATACAAAGCTGAATTTTCAGCATCATTACTTCAGTCTTCATTGTCACATGATCCTTCAGAAATCATTCTAATATGCTGATTTGCTGCTCAGAAAATAATTTCTTCTTATTATAAAGTTCACAGGAATAGCATTTATTTGGAATAGAAATCTTATATAATGTTAAATGTCTTTGCTGTCACCTTTGATCAATTTAATACATCCTTTCTGAATTAAAGAAAAAAAAAATCTTACAGACCCAAACTTGAAAGGTGGTGTACATACATCACAAGAGAATTCTGTAATTTGTTTGTGTATTTCTTTTATTTTAATTTTATTTTTTTTATAAACAAATGTAATTTTCACCACATTCCAAATTATGTATGTTTGATGCATGACTGAGAAATATCAACTTGAACATTTTTGGAATAAAATAGTAAGCACCTTTATATTGCCAAGGCTAATTGCATCTCTAGCATTTAATGTATACTAAATACACACAATTAAACAATATTTTCACACACATTTAACAATAAAAATGTTCTGTACACAATCGATACTTACTAGATTTACCTAGACACTGTTTTATATATATACAGGATATAATGGATATGCATATTTTAAGGTTGAAATTGTGTGTCTGGGACAAATAAAATAATAGTATTATATAAAATTATAAAAGCATGATAAAAGGTTTTCATGACAGCTTTACTGTGACCTTCATATAACAAAAAGAAATACAAATACTTTAGTGCTTTACTTATGGCATCTCAAATTACATCTCGATGAAGAGAGATGTTCTATTGCTTTTCTAAGTAGTTGGTATTTTTGTCTGGTAGATGCTCAAACGTGTGAAAACAGGGAGGGACCAGAGTCATATCTCATGAACAGAATTGGGCTCTTGTGACTCTTGTCAGCAGAAATCGACCACGCTAGCAAATCACAAGTGTGAGTTGAACACAGAACATCTTAGTGCCCACATACAACACACTAACAACCACCCAGCAACCTCATAACAATGCACACACAAAAAAAGCTTCTCAAATGACTTTAGTAACCACAGAAAAGTTGATGGAAAGTGCATAGCATTTTTTTGTTTACTATCAATTACCAACACAAATGAGCTACATGGAAAAAAGAAACACAGCCCAGCTGCTTTTTGCGCAGTTCTGTCCCCTGCTACTCTGCTGTTGTTCTGTCTCTTGTTCCATCTTATTTTATTGTTATTCTTTCACGGTGAGCTCATTCTGGGCTGTGGTGCTCAGAAGTGTAAATTAGAAACAGATCCTTTCTTTCTGAGCAAGGCACGGATTGAATCTAATGTTCTGTTCCCTCGCTCTTGTGACTGAGAAATGGCCCAGACCGAGAGCGGATTGTGCAACACCACGCAGTTGTTCGTGTTGTTTATCTCCTATCTTTTCTGGCCTGCTTTCTCACGTTTTCCTTCCATCTTCCTTGCATTCTCTCCTCCAGCCAGGTGTTGGAGTTTGCTCGCAGCTGCTTGACAGATTACGTGCGGCCAGCTAGTGGTTTGGAGGTTTGTTGTGAAGCTCTGTAGCTGTGGTTGAAGTGACCTCACAGTACTCAATTGGACTCATGTAAGGCGCTTGTCTACTGTGTGTAGCGTGTTTGCTCTAGGCTTGGGTAAAGCCGGGCTGTGGCGTGTTTCTCGGTAAGGACTGAATCACGGCTGTGTTTGTCTCTGGGATTCCAGGATTTCTGGGCTATGGCTTTTTGGATGTGATCTGCTAATGGACTTGTGTTGATGTGCTACTCCACCGGCACTGGTGCGTTAATGGAACAGCATGTAGAATGTACCTCAATCAATAGCATCGACTGGGTCTAGGTTATAAATGCAGAGTAAAGAGACCGGTGGATATGGGCTATTGCATTACCGTGCGGATCCATTAGCGATGTCCTCTAGATAAGTGAGTCTGCTAGGGTGGGTCACTGATCCTGACATCGTCCCTCAGCTTTAATGGAAGTGTTTTGCTGAGTTTTACACAATAGTCCAGAACGGCATAGATTTTTTTACACACCAGCCCCTCTGGCCTTGTTCCTTAAATGAATTCGATAGACGTGTCACTGATACAGGAAGCATTAAGGACAGCAGACACCTGATACGTGTTCAGTGACATTATCTCATTTAGCCTTGGCAGTTCTGCAGAACTACTGATTTTGAGCTTGGTCAATGAGGTGATGCTTTATTAAAATTTGTTAAAAAGCCACACATTACACTTCTTCTTTTATGAACATTTCTGAATTAAAATGGTTTTGTAACAAAGTCACAATTGTCAGGGTGATACTGTAAAACTTTTCTGATATCATAATCAAGAAAAAAAGACAAATACTTATTATTTGCAAGGTTCATACAGGCAAAACAAATTTTCCCCCAGGATTTGCATACAATATGTTATTCGTAATTAACTATTTCTCACATTAAAGGGATAGTTCACCAAAAAATCAAAAATGTACTCACCCTCCACTTGTTCCAAACCTGTATAAGTTTATTTCATATTCTGATATTTTAAAGAATGATGGTAACCAAACTGTTGATGGTAGCCATTGACTTCCATAGTATTTTTACATACTATAGGGGTAGTGGGGGTGCGTCACAATATTGGAAATATTTCTGTTTTAAACCTCGAAGGCGAGCCAGTGGATATCATACAATCAACGTGTAAACTTTGTGCAAGACTTATGCCAGTGAACGTCTTTCACCATGAAAGTAAAAACTGACGGCGCTTTCGGCATTTTATATTCTCTCAGAGACGACGAGATACAAATCTACTACTTAATATGCGGTATATAACTGTTTTAATTTATTTCCTTAATGTTTCTCTTGTGGCCCGAACAAAGTGAAAACAATGAGAAGAAATGTATTTCGTGTTGAATAGGTTGTTTTTGAAAGTCGGTGCTTAAAATAAAGCTGCTCTTTAGTTTCATTGATGACTGAAGTGTTAGCAATTTTATTTAGGCTATAGGCCTATAATTCATTGTAGGCTATAATAGATCTGTTTTAAAAGACATTTTAAAAAAAAATTCAGTGAGGAGTAGCCTAAGCTAATAAAATAACCTTATCTTTTATTATCCTCACATCGCGCCAGTTATGCGGTGATGCACTATTAAATTATTGCAGAGCAAATTAATTGTAATATTAATTTAAAAGTAATCTAATAATAATAGCCAGAATGTAACAGGCCTACATTAATTGGAAATGCCAAATACTCTTAATAATAACAATATTTAATGCTTTTGACAATATCTCTGGCTATCATCGATACATGATCGTCTTATCGCGGGGCCCCCCCGCAGTGCATGCCCTGCGTGCCCGTCCGCTACGCCACTGTGGAAGTCAATGGCTTCCATTAACTGTTATAAAGACTCAATTATAAAGACTTTAATACTTTTTCCAAAATAAAGATTTGTTTCTCATAGACGTGAATCACATACCCATATTCTTTTTAATTTAAAACACTTTTTTTTTTACTTTTTTAACAAAACAAGGTAATTTTCCAAATATTTCAGATCTTAAATTTCTAAAAGCTAAATTCAAGAATTTTAACGACCTTGTTTGAACCCTGTATTTAGCACAATCTTGTATTATTATTTATTTTATTATTATTAAATAATAAATTATATTTAAACAAAACTGATTTACTTCTTACTAATATTTGAAAAACTTTTGTCTGCCAAAGTCATGTGGTGCAACCAACTGAATGAAGTCATAGAATGGACCCTATGTGTGTGTAAATGTTGATAAGTCTCTTCAAATATCAGATAATTTGACATTTGTATGACAAGGCAAGATTAGTTCAGGTTGTAAAATGTCATGTGGTGCAACTCCCCAAAAACGAATGATATTTATGAATTAATTATTCATAATATTTGTAAAAACACTTATTACCTTATTACATTTAAAAATAATAATATATTTTGGTATATGTTTGATTTTAACGATTAAGCTGTATACACTCACATGTATTCAAGGTATGATGGAAAAACTGATGGTTACACCACATGATGTGATGAGGAAGTGTTTCTTGAACTAAATTTAAAAAAAAAAAAATCTTTCTTCACCTATAGCTTCATTTCCATCTTTCTGACTGGCCCCAAATAAAACTGAGAAGCATAACTGAAACTGAAAGTGTGTCAGGCTTTTTAGGAGGTCTTTCAAGGACAGGCGCCGTTGGACTGATTTTCAATCCTTGACCTGTCTGCATGAGGTGCGTACGTGTTACCCAGTTTAGCACGACTGATCTAGCTAATCATTAGCTCAGCTGACAGCAGCTAGCCACTGGCTAATATGCTGTCTTGGTGATAAGGAGCTTCCTTTGGGGGTGTGAGCTAATGGACCACCGTGAACACGGCCTGTGAGGTCGCCGTGTGGTTAAGTGTGCTCAACTGAGGCTGAGTTTAAGGTGCAGTTTCTCCACTGATTTCCCAACCCGCCCCAAGTGTGAGCGCGCAACGATAAGAGGATTAGCACACCTGGAAGATTATTGCTAACCTCGCCTCGTTCCTCAGCACAGGCAAACCAGGAAAGCAAGAAGTTGTTCAGAGTTACAGTTGCCATCCCTGCCAAGCAGACAGTTGTTGGCCAATCTTCCTGAAAAATGAACTGGCCAGAGGAAGACTTGTGGAGAGTCTTGCAAAATTAAATTTAGATTTAGGAAAATTAACAAAGATTTTAACAAGAGTAAAATTTTCAATATTGTCAGCCCGGCCCATTTAAAGTGCAGTGGCAGATTCTGGTGTAGGTGATATATTGCTTGCTAGCATGGCACGGTTGTCCCCAGACGTGGAGTCTACTACTCTATCAGCAGTTTCACAGGATTGCACCAGCTCTAAGTTCAACTCGCCCCTCTCATTGGCTCTTCATCTAGTAGACAAATATAGTGGGGGATGAATGTTCAGTGCAGTACCATTCACTGTGTGTCAAATTAAACAAGTAAAAACACAAAATAAATGCAGTCATAGGTGATTTCCAGAATGCTGAAATGTGAGAATTTGTCTTCATCATACAACAATAAACATCAATTTATTATGACTCTTTAATCAATATAATTATATAATGGGTCAAAGACATATTTATTGTCCATGATAAAAAATAAAAATAAATCATAAGTCTTTTGTGTTGATTTCAACATATGCCGTTCAGTTGTGGTTTTGAAAAAAACTTTTATATCATTTTCAAGAAACGTTTAATAAATGACTCAACATGTTAAATTATAGAACTGTCATGCAATCCAACCAGGGTTATTATGGTTAACTAAAACTGAAACTGAAATTAAAACTATTAACAAACATATTTGTTACTTTAAATAAAATAAACGTAAACTGAAATAAAGTGTTCAAAAACTTTATTTCAAGGCAACATTTCTCATTTTATTTAGTAATTTTGAAATAAAAATGAAAACAATGTAGACAGATTCAAAAAATATATATACAAAAACAAAAACTACTAAAAATGACAAAACACAAAAAATACTAAAATGAATGAAAATGAATGAAAATGAAACTGAAAAAAAAAAACTAATTCAAAACATCAATAAACACTATAATAGGATGTCAATGATTCTAAAATAACACTGGGTCCAACCACCAAAATTATGGAAATAATAACTTACTTTGCTTACATCTAGAATACATGTGAATGCACACATCTTAATAACTATTTTTTGAATATATATGATTTTCAAGCTAAAAAGTATTGCTTACAAATAGCATTATAGTCATTTATAAATATAATTTTTTTATTTTTTTTGGTTGGGGGTGGGGGTAACTTAATTAACCTCACCTTGTCATAAAAAGGCAAAATTATTTGACTTATTGATACTGACAAATAGTCACAAGGGTCTGCAAGGTCACGAGGGATACACTATGATATAATGTATAATTTCTGCTTATTGGTTGAATCATGTTACCATTTTTTTCATTATTACTATAATATGAATAAGCAGTTGTAGCAGTTTTATTAATTTTTTTTGTTTTATTATAATACTTTGATGTGTTCTTTTCAATAATTTTTGAATGAGGCTTGTTTCATTATGACATCAGTTGCATCACTGCATTTTTGACTTTATGCTTCTCCAAAAAATATCATAAAAAAAGAGTGCCATGTCGTTGACACTTTTTTGTCCCAGTCCACCTCGAACAAATTTGGCCTGTAACCAATAACCATTTAAAGAATAAATCTGAAGGAAAAATTCTCTGAAGGAGTGTCGTATAAAATATGTATAAAATCTTCAGCCTTATAAAATATTCTGCTTTATAGAATATGTAGGGACTCTGTTTAAAAGCCTGCTGAACAGGAGCTTGGTCACCAGCCCTTCATATCTGTATCCTGCATGGTGACCAGAGCTAATGATAGAGATCTCAATTACACACAAACACATGTGACCGGCCCAGAGAGGACCCTGAAGGGTAACAGTGTACAGGCCTGTCCAAAGCATGGATGAAATGTCAAGCATGTGCTACGGTGAGACCGAGCGAAAGCGGGATCAGGGTCAGATCAGGGTGTGCTGACGTGTAACTCAGTGCTATCTCATCAACAGCATGTCTACTTCACCTCTACATATTCAGCAGTGCAGGATGTTGTGTCTCACCTTATCTTTGTTGGCCTCCACTTATTCTGAGAAAAGCAGCTGTCAGCAATGTACACAGTACAAATTTAGTGTTAAATTCTGATTATACTTATCAGTGTTTTCAGGGGGAGTGTTCATAAGCATTCATCTCGATATGCAGGTCTGTATGTGTGCTTGTTAGGGCTCTTATGGGGCGTTTGAGCGATAAGAATGTAAAAAGAGATGCTGGAAATCAAGTGGGAATATAGCGAATTGGATTTATGAGCAACTAGATCAGCTTGTCTGAAATTCTCAGTGGTCAACAGCAAAATTACTCAATTTTTGGTCACATGAAGGTGCATCCCTTTTGCAAACCCTTGCATTTCTCGCTCCTACGTGTTTGAGACACATCATCTTTGTTGAAATCAATGGATTTGGTTGATGCAGCAAAAACTGAAGTGTGTGGGAGACCTTAGTTAACACAATGGTTTCATTCACTAAGTGTGTATGCATACATTTGTGTGTGAAATCTGCGTATGAACGCTTTCAAGAACCAACCATGATTCACCAATTTCTTTTGTACTAAAATTGAACTGAAACCACACATACGCAAAACCCCATACTTTGGGTGGCCTCATGTTAAGATAAACTGATTTATTGCTTATGTTTTGAGTTTTTATTCTGTGTGAGAACGCAGATATGCCGTGTACAACTGGCTAATATAAACTGCCTGTATAAAAAGTGTTTGTAGTGGTTTTGAGAATGACACACTTGGCATTGCTTGAGGATCTAACAAAGTCGTTACTTTCGTTACAGGAGTACCGAAAGGCTGCAAGGAAAGGTTGTGCGAGAAGCCCTTATATGGAGATGGACGTGCTTATGCAAATTAGTAACATTGAGCGGTCACTCATTCTAGAAATCTCAGAATTCATTAACATTAGAATAAGGCTACGTTTACACTAGTGCGTTTTCGTTTTAAAACGCATAACTTTTGCTACGGTTATGCCTGTCGTCTACACTACTCCAGCATTTTTGAACCTCGAAAACTGAGACTTTTGAAAACGCTGCAGACCCCGTTTTAGATTGATAACTCTGGGGTTGCATTTCAGTGTAATTGGACCAAAACGGAGACTTTTGAAAACGATGGCATGGCTGCCACATTCGCTCTGCATATCCTTGACGATTGTGTAAACAATAGCATCATGCTCATTGTTGTACCCATAGATATGTATAGGGAGATTCCCCATTCAACCGCTCCAAGCACATAGACGCGTCCGCCATCTAAATAATAGGGCATCTATCCATACATATTTATTGTTGTACATGCATGAATGGTCATGTGACATGCGTTTTTGGTTGTGTAATGTAGACGGAGATCGTTTCTGAAACGAGGTGAAAACTCCAGTGTAGACGAGGATCGTTTTCATTTTAAAACGCCATTTTAAAACAAAAACGCACTAGTGTAAACAGGGCCTAAGGTGTATGCATGTGTGAATTTTTGTAAGAATTTCTCCTGTGCGTACAAATACGAAATTATTAGTGAATGACACCCAATATTTTGGATGAACGATCACGATCAGTCTACATGAACTTGCTGGTACATTTCAACCAACAGTGACCTACTTTGCACTTTCTTTCCATCTCTGGATCTGTTTTGGTCCCCCTGCAGCGTGCAAGCATGTGTATGTGCCCTGGAAACTGAGCGGTCACGTACGCTGAGAGATTCCCTGGCAGAGGCTGTGTTTGTGGCTGGGTTCGTTCCAGCTGGGGGAGAGAGTGGAGGGTTAATGGTTAGTCTCATGCTCTGTGTGGATCAAGGGCATGGGACCGTACGGGCCCCGGGCCTGGGGGAAACAAGAGAGCGAGAGAGGGAACAAAAACCAAGAACTCAACAGCTGAATCACTCATCACTTCTATATTCATGCTCAACTCCCGGTACAGATCTATATTTACACATCAGTACTGTGTACTCCACATTTATTTCCTGTAATGATTATATAATGAATAATTAGCCACTACTTCTCTATCCATTAAAGGTGTTGTAAGTGATTGCTTGACACATGAAATGTTCCTACTTCCTGACAGATATCGCTGAAAAGAGGTCCTGAGAAATGGCACCTGCCTGAGTGAGAACACTAGATTCTGTAAACAGCAAAAAGCCCATGCTTTTTTTAGCATCAGAAAACTAGTCAATCAAAAACACTCTCTGAATAAGAATCATTTGGGTTTTGAAGAGATGGTTAAATTAGCAAATTAGTGGAATTTATTAAAATAGCATTAATATCTTTCTTTACAACTGCTAATAATTCATAAGTGATATTTAATTGTACATGCTAATGTCCTGATTTTTTTTTTTTTTTTTCATTTAGACCTTTGCCGTCCTTGAACACTTATGGTAACCTTTAAAAATGCTAATAAACACGTGTTAAATGTAATATTTAACAAATTGTATGCTTAAATGTACATTATAATATAATGATGCCTAAACTCACTTTTAGTACTTAAAATGAATTATTTATTAAGGGTGTTTTCACACCTCCCTTAGTTTGGTTAGTTTAGGCATATTTAAATATGACAGTCATGCTTAGATCCACACCAGTCTGAGATCACCTGAACGAGGAGGACTTGGCCAAACTGAAATCATCTCACTTGCAGTGAGAAAGCAATCCGACCTAATGGACTAAAGGGTCAGTCTGTATCATAATTCATAATAAGTAATTACCTGCATTACCTGATTTTGTGGGTAAGCTCCTTACTTGTCAGTTGGAAATAAAAGAGCACCTCTTTATTTTAAAATGTCATTGCTCTTCTACAAAACAGGTGCATTGCAAGAATGCTGTCCCGATGAAGTCTTGATTGAATCAAGGCCTATATGCATTCGTATATGTGTATGTGTGTAACAAGGAGCTAGATCGCAGGGCTAACTTGTCAATCCATCTTTATGGATAACCATAATGAGTGGAATCCCAAATCAAGGAGAAAATGCAACAAAGTAAGCAAAAAATCTAGTTGTCTGTAAGAAAAAAAAGATATCTATAACTCATTGACCATAACATGAAACTAATTATCAGAAATGTAATATTAATATCAATGTGTTGGAGCACAAGCACTTACTGCCAAGCCACAACTGATTTCTATTTGGAAATGGCCTATTTGCTTACTGATTTATACCTTGAGAGTTCACCCATCCATTTGGAACAACATCCTGGTTTACTTATCTGGAAACTTGTCTGTGACCTACTGCCACAATGTTTAATTTTTAAATTAGTAATTGTTTAACAAGGGCATAGAATAAGTCCCACACTCTAAAAAATGCTGGGTTAAATGCAACCCAACGCTGGGGAAAATAATGGACGAACCCAGCGATTGGGTTGTTTAGACCCAGAGGTTGGGTTACTGCCCAGAAGGTTGGGTTAAACATTTAACCCAACTGTTGGTTGAGAACAACCCAGCATGTGTTCTATCCAATATTTACCCAGCACTGGATTGTATTGAACCCAGCATTTTTTAGAGTGCACACACTGCCATAAATACCATAAGGAATTCTGCAAGCTACAGTAGTGTGCAAGTTTAATTTCTACACTTTAGTCTAGCCAGTGCGTAGGGGATTTTCTCTTTAAGGAAAATGCAAAC
The DNA here is from genome assembly GCA_027422415.1 of Schizothorax lantsangensis. Lineage (NCBI taxonomy): Eukaryota > Metazoa > Chordata > Actinopteri > Cypriniformes > Cyprinidae > Schizothorax > Schizothorax lantsangensis. The sequence continues at coordinate 14,105,833 of CM049840.1, forward strand.
AAATCTATTACACACCTGGATGGTTCTACACTTTAGTCTAGCCAGTGTCCAACACACCTCCCTGCAACCATCCAGGTGTGCAATAGATTTGTTTGCATTTTCCTTAAAGAGAAAATCCCCTACGCACTCCAAGTGAACCATATTACCGCATTCCCACCACAACTTGCAAGAAACTTTCCATCTTCCTCCTCATAGTCTCTGACCTCAATCCTGTATTCTTTAGGGTCTTTTCTTCTCCACATGCCTCATCTATCCGTGCTGTCATTCTCTTTCAACCCCCACCCCCTCCTTCACTCTTTCTGCCAGAGATATGCATGGAATGTCAGCTCCTTAGGCTGGATCTCGATTCCCATCAGGAAGACAGTGACATTCTCAATATCGCAGCCACACTTGCGATTCTAATTGCACATAATAGAGCATTAAAGATGTATCTGTGTCTGATCTTGTGGTGCCAGAGAAACACTGACATGCACAGAAGAACATTCCTCCAGGTAGTTTCGACAGAAATATTAACCCCTCTGTCTCTCTCCTGACAGCCTCCATTCCGTTCTTCGCCTGTGAGCTCAAAGCGGTGCACCCGTACAAGAGGGGTTTCTTCTGCGGGGACACCAGCATCATGTATCCTTACATAAAAAGTGAGGCCATTCCTGACAGCATGCTTATAGCCGGGGGCATCATAATCACAGGACTTACGGTGAGAACACACGCATAAACTGAAATATCACTTGTTGAAATATTGTAAAGACATCAAGCTCAACCAAGAGTGTAAGCTCTGTCTTCATTTACTCAACCTCATGTCAGACTTGTTTTCTTCTCAGGAGCACAAAAGATTTTCAAGAATTGTAGTGGTCGTTCTTTTCCTTTTAATTATCAAAATGGGTGCAAAAGCAACATTTAAGTATGATAAAAGTGGTCAATATAACTCAGTCCTTCAGAAGACAAAAGAATATAACACATAAGAAAACTTTGTGCATAAAATAAACCAAAATTTAAGTTATCATCAGTAAGTTGTTAATCACTGTTGAAAACAATAGCCTTACCAGCAGCACTTCGTCAAGTAGGCGCAATTGCACTTCAGGTGACCAAAGATCAAATCCCAGTTCATGGTCCTTTACCAATCCTGGCTCCCTCTCTCCAACTGTATTATGTAAATAAAGGCAAAAATGGTGAAACAAAAATTGTCAAAGGCCCAGACACACCAAACCGACTTTAAAGAACTAGTGGCAACGGAAACCAACTGTGTTGTTGCCTCGTGTTGCCTGCATCTAGGTGAACAATTTGCACTTGAACACAGTGCATAGACTACAGCCAGTAGCAAAACTGCATGTACGTTCTGCGCCGACATGAGAGGAAATAACTCTCCATACCAGCAAGTGGCAGTAGTCTGTATTCATCATTCAAAAAGAGAAACTGAAAGAGCTAGGATTGTGGATATCATTACAAATTAGATAAAGATGAACAACTAGCCTTCTGTTTGTTCCCTTGACTTTGTCATTGCTTGCCTTTGACACTTCTTCTCATCCACTAGTTCGCCAAACTAAACAGCCAATCAGAGTGATCTTTCTCACTAACTGCCCAAAGCCGATTCAACATGCTCAATCGTCTGAAAATCCAGCAATGGGGGACCGACTAGTGCCAAAAGCTAGTCCAACATATAATAATAATAATAATAATAATAAACATTTATTTGTATAGCACTTTCATCAGACAACAGGCTCAATGATGGATGACTTGGTGCGTCATGGCTGATTTGTGAACCAGTCATTTACACTGGTTTTGTGAACTTGATCAACTGATCAATTTAAAACGGGTATCCAATCCTACTCCTGGAGGGCCAATGACTTGTAGAGTTTAGCTCCAACACACTTGCCTTGAATTTTCTAGTGAGTCTGAAGACCCTGAATAGCTGGTTTGGATGGTTTTATTTAGGGTTGAAGTTCAACTTTGGATACCCCTGATTTAAAAGAATGATTCATAATTTCTACTTTTCTCATGAACTCGAGCTTATGAAGACACTAAGGAGAGCTAGGGTGAATGTCAAGATTGTTCAGTGGACAATGACTTAAATTTTAGGTCTTTTTGTGTTTCCCACACAAAATTCTTTGAAGATTTTCAACATAATGTGTGAGAACTACTTCTGTGGTATCTTTTCACTGTAATTGCATGGAAAAGAGTGACCAGTACATTTAAATTGTCCTTTGATGTTTCCTGAAAGAATGAAAATTGTATGGATTTAAAACAACATGAGGGTTGACAGAACATGAACTGATGACAGAATTTTAATATTTGGGTGAACTATCCTTTTACGAGACGTCCTGCCAATAGTAGTATTAGCCCACGGTTCTCCTGTTACTGAAGTCTATTGATTTACTCTTTTCATCTACTATGCTATTGAACAAGAGGTTCTCTTTGTGTAAGAGAGCATGTGCATGAGGTGCTGTGAATTATTTAAGGCTTCATGAGCCTTGTAGTATTTAACTCAGTGTTGCATGACTGTAACCTTAGCGGTGTCCCCTGTCTGTCTCAGATTGCTGTCGGAGAGTGTTACCGTGTACGATTCAGAGGTGTGCACTCAAGGGCATTTGTGCGCAACCTTTACGTGTCCTGTCTGTATAAGGAGCTGGGCAGCTTCCTGTTTGGCTGCTGCGTGGGGCAATCCTTGACCAACATGGCGAAGCTGAGTGTGGGCCGACTCCGTCCCCACTTCCTGTCGGCGTGCAATTTGACCTATGAATCACTCAACTGCACACCCGGAACCTACATCTCAAATGTCTTCTGCGGCAACAATTCCAAGATAGAGGATGAGGCCAGGTAAGTGGAGTACAAGGGGTTTAATGGGAGGCACAGAGATGAGATGAGCTCTGTTCCAAAACCTAGGATCTGTACAAAATTTGCATTGTTACTTCTTTTGAAAGAGTACTTATTGATCATTAAAAATGTATGTTCTATATCAAGGGTCTCCAACCCTGCTCCTGGAGACTCACAGTTCCTGCAGACTTCAGTTCCAACCCTGCTCCAACACACCTGCCTGTAATTATCAAGTAACCCTAAACACCTCGATTAGCTGCTTCAGGTGTGTTTGATTAGGGTTGGAACTGAACTCGATGGTTACGCTCCAGGAGCTGAATTGGAGACCCCATATACTGTAGCAGGTTTGGTAAATGTCCGTCCTGGAGGGCCACAGTCCTGCAGAGTTCAGCTCCAACCCTAATCAAACACACCTGAACAAGCTAATCAAGGTCTAAGGGTTACTAAAAAAGCTACAGGCAGGTATCGAGGTTGGAGCAAAACTCTGCAGGACTTGACTCTCCTGGATCGATGTTGGCTACCCCTACCATATAGTATGAATGTTTGTAGTATGAAGGTAATCCAGACATACTATATCCATCATGTTTTCATTATCATGTAACCTAACGCCCGTTTCATACCGCAAGTGTATTCACACCGGGAGCAGGAGCAGCGCGTGAGCGCCAAGCAGGAGCGTCGCGTGAGCAGCGCTGCAGCCATCGTTTCGGCGCCCAGTCTATTTTTGCTGCGCTGCTCACGCTCAAATAAAGTGACAGCACACTTTTGATGGACAAAATAAATATGATTTCACACAAAAACTGCTATAAACGCACAGAACAAGCATAAAATGCACAGAATACGCATGTCTAGTGTGTTTAACAAGAATTGTTGTCAAAAGAAAATTAAGAATCCAAAATATGTAGGCTACAGAAGATATAAACGTGTTTTTAATTATTCAGTTTGGGTGCAAGTATGGTGTACTGAAAAAAAAGCCAGAAAATATGACAAACTTCTAGAGCTGATTCATGGCAGAATTTAATGTTTTTTGCTTTGGAGCCGCTGTGGCCGTCACGCTCTACAAACGCTTCCGGTGTGGTACGCTGTAGTTACGCTGACGCGCTGCTCACGCGCCGCTCACGCTTGCGGTGTGAAACGGGCGTAACAGTCTCAGCTGTGAAGCTTCACTGCCATTCACAACTCCGCTCACAAGGCCTCATAGGATAAAGTGTCCATTAGATGAGCACATCAGAATCTCATCGGAAGTAGTCGGTCACCTGGGTACTATTTGTCTACTGTAAATACTAAGAATTCGAACATACTATATTTTTATGAATATTTTCATCATCAAAATAAAATATAGTCAGCCAAACATATCAATTTAAAGATTCCGTAGTATAACCGGTCTACAGCTGCTGTAATGCCAAGTGCATTTTTACGCATATGTGAAGAGGATGATTTTTTTTCCCTCGATATACGAACGTGCATGAAGCCTAGTCTACATTATAAATAATAGTTTAACATTGACATACATTGCGAATATGGTAACATTTTGGATTTGTGCTGAATGAGAGAGGTACGTGAGCCCAACGGTCCTTTCAGTTTCACTTTGTTTTGGTTTATTTAGCTTTATATGTTTTTCATTCTTGATCTGTTCTGCATGCTGTTACATTTAAATGATTTGTTTTGGAGTGAGGGGAACTAGGCTATGATTATTTATAGTGTTTATACATTATGATATTTCACTTTATTTGGTATTATTTCTGGTATTATTAAACTCTCTCCAAACGTTCCGCTGCTCACAAAACAAATTATAGTTTTGTGAGCAGCGAAACTTTTGGAGAGAGTGGGTTAAGCAGTAGCGCAAATCAACAAGAGCGATTTTGAATTTAAGAAAGCTGATTGGTCAATAATATGTTGAGGAACAATACATAATCTACAAATCATGCTCCAAATGCATCTAGCCTACATAAACCCGCAATCGCTCCGTCTCGTATGCATGCACGCACTGTCACGATCTAGGCTAATGCACTTGTTAATGCCGGATCTTTAAAAACAAATACCGGAACGCAAAAATCCAAAATCTGACATTTCCCGGAACAGGATCCGGCAGGATCCGGCTCAAATTAAGCACTGATTCTAGGATTGTCTACTCTATGAATGATAAATGCTCTTATAAATGTTTTTTTTAATATTTGGCCAAAAGAAGGTACCCTGCGCTATGTTCCAACCAGGATGAATCCACCTCCAAAGGGCAGATGAGAACAATCATGGCCATCATATTGAAGGGTCATTCCAAACTGAAAACTGGCCACTTAGAAGGGTGCAACTGATGGACACTTCACTCCCATGATTCCTTGCGGAGGTTTAATTGTGCGATGATGGCGCCTCCTTAACTGTCTCGGCAAGATGACACAGAAGTGCCTTCCAAGGCACAGTTTTTTGGTCCTCTACACCCTTAATCCCTTTGAAGCTCTCGCTCTGGCGGGTAAACCCTTCAAAGGGATTACGGCACTTCAGAATGTAACATAGCAATGGGTGTTTAAAACAGCCCTATCTAGTGATGCTGCCTAGGTAGGAGGCTCACTAGATTTTGGAACAGAGCTGCAGTTTATGATTAATAAATGGTACAGTTTTTCAAGTGCAAATGTTGGATGTTTTTTGACTGATCACATTGTATGTTTTATGGAAATATAAAGGAATTTACTTAGAATAACGTGTGCTTGTGATTGCTTAATATAACATCATGCAGACAATGTTATGGCCCATAAAGCAGTGCAGCGGTTTAATGATTTGTGAGATTATGACATTTAGTTGGTAATATTTCCCTTCTGCTCTTTTCAAACAGAAAGTCCTTCTTCTCGGGCCATGCATCTTTCGCCATGTACACCATGCTTTACCTGGCAGTGAGTATCGCCATGTGTGGCCATATTTACCACATGCACACTCATACACGCAAACTCAAACACACGTCAGGGTAGCGCCGAACGCCTGTGCTTGCTGTCGGATGCCGATGAGGAGCTTTTTCTGTTGTCAGCTTTCACTTCCCATCCCTGCAATGTGGGAAAAAATGCCAAAAAATTCCTACTGACAAGAAACTCTCTCAAACTTCAACTCACACAAATGCACACAAATAAACTCATACTGAAAGAAGAAGGCTCTGAGAACGCAAAAAAACCCTCCCAAAAGGCATCTTGCTTCAAGCGGAAAAGAAAGGCTTGAGTGAAAGAGGGAATGTTCTCCAGAGGCCTGATGAATAGATGAGCGGAGAGAGGGAGAGCGAGTGAAAGCTAGCTGAAGACAGAGGAGGCCTTGTTTAGTTGTGGGTTGGGTCCGGGAGGGGGGGAGCTTTGGCCTGCTGAGAGATAGACAGGCTTCTTTCAGTTAAACCCCTCTCTCTCACTCGCTGTTATAGCCTAGGGAAGGGGCACAATAAGGGGAAAAAAATGACAAAACGCTCGCAAACGATCATAAAGCATGACATTCAATAGCATTCACATTTCTCTTTCACTCAACTGCCCCACAAACCTTATCAGAATTTACTCTGCCTTGTGTGCCAATCACTTTTAGAACGGAGGGAAGAAAATTCGCCCGCTGTGTAAAAACAAGCTATTTTCTACCATTCATCCGATTCAATTCACGGGCCTCTGGCTGCTCTAAAATCGGGAGAGCTCTTCAACTCTCATTAGAGAGCGCGAGAGAGAGAACATTAACAGAGTGAGGGAAAAGCCTATAGAAATTCCGTGCCAGGCTCTTTGTCCTCTCTGCCTGTTTTTTCTCTCCGTCCCCGCCAATGGCCGCACTGTACAGGCTCGGCTCTGCCTTGCATGCCTGACCTGCAGCCACATGCTTTGGCTCTGAGCGCCAGCTGCTCCAGGCTTTACTGCAGGAAGCCAAACACCTGTGACGGGGCTGATGGGAGGGGTACCAGGCCCCTTAAATTCTGGAATGTTTCACGGTCCCTCGTGTGACATCAACTTCCATAAAGATCATCTACAGCCAATACACACTGACCCCAATACATCTTCCCTAATATTTGTCATGTAGCTAAGCTAGCTTGTCAGGGTGGTATCATTAACATGTGTTAACTATTTTTTTCACCATATGGCTCTGTTCCCAAAGCTAGTGTTTACTTCTAAGGCAGCATCCTAACTGTAATGTAGCCTCAAAAGTGATGATTTGGAACATTCTGTGTAATGCAACACAAGCACTGAAGTAACCTTTCCTTTGGCGACCATATTTTCAACGTCTCTAGGCAGCTATTTCCAGGATGTAAGACCAACTCAGTCTACTCTCAAAAAATGCTAGCCAAACATAGATCCAAATAACATTTCGAGTCAGCAACAAAATCTGACACAACTGTCCCATAAATGTTCAAATAGCATTTAAAAAAAAAGTGTATATTTTGGGTTGGTCTAGCCAGTGTGCATTCTCAATCCCAAGCGCGAGTGTCTGGACAACCAGAGTTTATAACGGCAGCTGCAGTGATGCAATGTCTTAACCGATTGCCTATTGCCTCTTTTATTTAGAAGGCGGGACTTCTCCCAGTCATGGTAATTTGAGTGCACCATCATGGTATATCTTTGATGAAGAAAACTCGACTCACAACTCATTTCAATTTGGTGTCAGCAATTTTCTAAGCCAACAACAGGATACTCTAATGCTGCCTTCACATGCTAGCTTCCTAATTGGAAATTGGACATGAATGGCTTCTCAAGTCATATTTACTACAGGGACACTCTGAGATTATTTTGATACTCAAGTTTTCCAGTCGCGCGGGCCATAAACTTTTAACATGGTGGAGGGGAATAATGATTGCTGCTGGTAGTGCTATTCTTTATTAGTTTTTTTCAACAACAACTACATCACCTTGTTGTTAAAGTAGTGCCTATTTATATACGAACAATCATATTATATATATATATATATACAGTATATATTACATTGAAGCATGTTGTATGTATTATAAACAGTCAAATAAGCATGTATTTGACCGAAATTCCAGAGTTGTCAGCAAGCTGACTATCTAGCGCGGTGAATGTTTATGGTTATCAACCAATGGAATATTACATTTTATTCTTTCGACAACAAAGCACTTGAATGCGACAAGCTCGTAATCACGATTTCAAAAGTGGGAAATAGGACATTTCCGACAGCATGTGAAGGCAGCATAATAAACAAAGCATACAGAAATGTTGATATTCGATATTACATTTTTAATTACATAGAATATTTTTTGCAACAATTCTGTCATTTTGGATGAAGCTTGTAGCAGTATATTCTGTCATTGTCCACTCTATTGCCTTTGAATTTGACAGAGACAAGATCATTTTAAAATTCTGCTCCTTAACTTTTGGAAGAGACTTAATGTGAAGACTGTATCAGTGATGCTCACTATATTTGGGAACAGAACCATTTTAATACAATCTTCCACTTTTAGGGTGGAGATACAGAAAATAGATAACTGTAGTAGGGCTAAATAATATCGTCTCTCAAGTATCGTAAGCTAATTTAAAGATGATTAAAGATCAATAACACATCAATAACTTCTAAAATAGATAGGGTGGATTTTTTTAATGCAGACTTTGTTCTTAGGCTATTTATAATAACAGACTTACACTATTGGCATCTTTGAACTAAAATAAGCACATTATTTAGTCTTTTGAGGATGGTTTATCAGGTTTATCAGATTAAGCTAACTTCCGAGCGATTTTTGAGGAAATGTGTCATCAGAAGTTTAGCTAGGTCAGACACACACACAGTCTGTAAGCTTTATTTATCAGTCTGTACACTCTTTTATCAGCTCATATGTTAATTATTCTTGAAACTTCCTGTCTTTGTGCAGTTTTACCTGCAGGCGCGTTTGTCATGGCGAGGTGCGCGGCTCCTGCGACCGTTGCTGCAGTTCATGTTGGTGATGTTAGCAGTGTACACAGGATTCAGTCGCATTTCTGACTACCGCCATCACCCCACTGATGTCCTGACCGGCTTCCTGCAGGGAGGACTGACCGCGTACTGGGTGGTAAGAATCACGTCGCCACATGCTCTAGATTACCGTTATTATAAAGCTGGGAGTGTAAGGTACTTTTTGTGTGCTCACTTTAACATTTTCTTACAGGCCTTTTATATTTCGTCCATGTTTAAGACGTCTCGTCCAGACATGTCTCCAACAAGCTTGTCTCTGGAGAGTCCCCTGTCCAGCCGGCAGACCGTCTGCTAACAGAGACACCTGAGAGACACGAGAAAGTGAAAATGGAAGTGATCGAGCGAAGAACGGGAATGGGACAAAGAACTTTGAAACATGCTCATGTCTTGACAAATCCTCACAGAGAACCATTTCCTGTGCACTCTGAGAGAAGAACAGTTATATATATATATATATATACACTGTATATACATATACGTCTAACCCTTCAACAAACCCGTCCGCAATGTATCAACCCTCCATAGATAAATGATATTTTTATATAAAAAGTTTATCCTTTATATTTTTGAAATACGTTATAGTTGAAGCTGCTAATAATTGTTGTTTTGTAATTTGTCACCTGTAGTCCAGGCTCAGAGATTCACACGTCACAGTAACTTTAACATGTCAAGCTTTTCGGCTCATGTTGATTGTTGGAGGCCCAGTCAAATGATTTTTCCATTGGACAAAAATGGACCAATCGCAACAACGCTTTGGCCTCAGACCACACCCCCTTGTGTTTGCTATTGGACCTGGCTAGACCACTGTTCTGGTGCGCTGTTGCACAATCATAGCGGTGCTGATTATAGACACCCTCTGTTTATGAAAGCACAGATTTGATGCTAATGCTATTAAGCTTGTGTTGTATTAAGTTTGTACTAACCACTTTCACTGCATGAGTGAGACTGAAAGGAGGTTTGAGCCGACAACCTCCTCACCCCCCCTCCGCATAATGAGGGCTTGAATCCCGCCCTAAACGCTCAGCGGACCGGGGGTCTATACCTGTGTACCCTTTACTACTCATAGCACTTGAACTACACTATGGAATCGTCGAATTACTACAGATAATATTTTATATTTTGTCTTCTTTAATCAGTGTTTTACTTTCCTTCCTGCGGTCAGTGCCATTTGTGTTCGTCTTTGTGTTTTATTTTCCCCAAATTATAATTATTCAGAATGAATGTAAATAAATCATTTTATAAACGATCCAGATTTTCAGAAGTATTAGCATTGGTTCTTGTTTTACGTGTTTATATCTGTTTTGTTATTGTTCGTGTTGATCAGGTACGCAGAGTTATTGTTGCTAATTGTTAAAGAGACTAGTGACTGAGCCACAGATTGTCAGAAAGCTATATTCTACTTATCTAGTTTCATTTTATTTGTTGGTTCCCCTGTGAAAAGCCTGTGCGGCTGAAATAACCACTGTATTAATAAACCAAACCAATAAAACGAATGTTCAATCTTTGTATCTCATTTTCTCCTCTTCTGTAAGGACAGAACAAACCACACATCCACTCACACACTGATGAGTAAAGCTGCTGATAAACACACCTGTGACTGCGCATCAGTTGGATTTTATATTAACGCAGTGAATTGCTATGTTGCTCTGTGGCTGTAGCAACCTAAAGAACAATATTCTATATTTGCCAATGAACTATATTAGCTAGCAGTAGAATTATTATGAATAAATGCATTTGTGTAAATGTTAATTTATTGAATCTAGGTGTCTTTTATTATTAAAGTTTTTTGCTGCCAGATAGCATAACTACTACATGTACATCTACAAGCAGGGTCTTGTAGCCAACTGCTAATGTTAACAGGCCAAACTTTGACCTCATGAGTACCATAAAAAAATACAAAGCAAGCAATACAAGACTGACTCACAAACACTGACCTTTGAACATTCCACCCATCTGTGCTAAAATCTCTAATGCACAACCTCTCGTGGCTCATTGCTTAAAGTTTAAGCCTTAACTTCAACTCAAGATGTTAGAGTGCAGAAATAATGAAGCATTTATGTCAACACAAAGAGCAGCTCTTTGAGGAAACTAGTTTAACATTAGACATCCAATCCCTCCAGTTCTCTCTCAGCCCCTCATTTCCCTCTCCCTCCTTCTCTCTTTTTGAGTGCAGTGGAGCGCATTGGCTGTTTCTGGGGTCACGCTACCACTGTGATTCCTGGCCAGATAGAAGCTGGCAAAGTGCTAGAAGCAGAGGAGGAGGCTTTGCTTTTCTTTTTCTGTTTTCTACTCCAGTGTACTTCCAGACGCAGTGAGCAGAATAAAAGGCAGCCAAGATCAGAGCGAGCAAAGGAGAGATAAAGCAGTTGAGAGAGAGAGAGGCAGCGAGTAGCAGTAAAGGCATGAGCGGAGGTGTGGAATGAGGGGCGAGAGGGGGGCAGGCTCTGCGGTTGGCTGCTGGTGTGGCGCAGGGAGGTGTCGGGGCTCTGGGTGTGGGGCGCTGGGGTGGGAAGGAATGTGACCGTGGTTTGGGGGCTGTTTTGCTTCACAATGTTGTTCCCAGGGAACATATTTCATACCTGACGTGTAGTATGCATGTTCCATAAAGTATGGCCCTGCTCTTTTACATAATGTACTTCGCTCAACTTGTCTTACCACTATGACTTTTCCAACGGCCTTCACCCTGCCCCTCAATCCTGCAGCCCGGAATCAACAGCAATAAGCAGAGACAGATATCTTCATGTAAATAAAACTCCCTGCTACTTTAAAGACAACATGACACAGCATTCATAAAACACTGAAAGTAAGAATGATCATTTAGAATATCCACATTATTCCAGATATTTAAATATATGTTAATAACATCTATATAAATTCATTAAAAAAATCTTCATGATCTTTTTTGCAGAATATAACTAAAACAAATATTATTTTCGGACGTGGTTTTATCCACAAGGAGTCTGACTGAACGTTGAAAAGCAGCCTGTAATATTAGCGGATAATGTTATTTTCCTTGCACATGTAGGTTTTTGTTCTGTCAGCAGAAAAGTGTTATTTCAGAGCTGAAGAAAGTTATTACATTTACATATTAACTTTTTTCATACTTCACGATTTGTGCAAAATAAGACCAGAGACATTAATTAATAAAGATAGTAAATATTGCAAATATCATGCTTTTAAAGGTGCACTTTGAGTCCGAGTCAACAGTCAAGAGTCCAGAGTGATGGTATGGATTAGCATGTGTGTGATCCATCAGTCCAAACAGAATAATTACGAATGGAAAACTAAAATGTTTAAGCAAGCAGTGTCTGCTGGAGTGATAAAATGAACATGACGGCTAAAGCCACCACAGGGCAAAATCCCTCCATCAGGAAACAGCTGCACCGTCCACAGCAGACCGGTGGAATGCAACACACAGCCTTCCTGCACCAGCCACCATTTTTATTAAGTTCAAGTATGTACATTTTTGAAGTGTGTAGTATGATTAATATAAATTAATCAATTAAAAGGAATAAAAAACCTGCTGGGACAGGGCAGTGCTTAATAAACAAAATCTTCAAACATCCATACCAACAGGTGTCAGTATGAAACCCAAGACCCCTGGAAAAAAGGTCAGTGAAATGTTAAAGACATGAAATCAAAATGCACCATTTATTTTCTTAATACACATTACTGGTCTTAGTGAATGTCTTATCTGTGAATTTCATCACTGTTGGACGGAAACATCGTAGGTCCAAACCCACTACTTTTCAGGAAATGAGAAAATAATTAAACACTGCACTGTCAAAGTTGGTACTATGGCTTTACATATGGTTATCACATTATTCAACTTTTACCAAAATTAAGTTCACATGCTTTTTGACAAGCACGTTTTGTAGATACATGTTTTGTTGTCATTAGAATGGCTACATTTGTGGCAGTAAGAGCATCACATTAAGTTTTCATCAACTTAAAGGTAACAAAGTTTATTTTAGCTACATGGCCACTGTTTTTCCTTTCATTGAATACATTCAGCCAAAATGTATTGTTTTAAAAAATTAAATGTACTAAGGTGATTTAACAGTATTGTCAATGACTAGATGGCAAATGTTAGACTAGGACATTTTTCTCTGCTCCTAAAATTGGTGGCAACCAGCTTTACATTTCATGCCAACTTTAAGGCAAAGCGCAGAGCATTCAGTCATTCCTGTTAACGTCAGCATAAAACTGAAACTGACAGCATTGCATGGATTTCACATCAATAAATCTGTTGGATCTGTAAGTGAAACTTTCCACAAGAAAAAAAAAACATATAGGGTGGGATTTTATCTGTTTACCAGGGTTAATATAGTACATGTTGCAATTTCATGTTGACTTTAAATGCTTGCTTTCATGTCTTTTTCTGCACTCTCTCTTTTTCCCAACAGTAGCATCTGGCTAGCCTCTGGACATTTCGATCTGCCTGATTGAGTCCTAATAGCAGTCTGTGAAATACTTTAGACCTTTCACCCCTCATTATCAAAGAAAATAAAGATTACCCAATGTGCTTCTTTGACCAACACATGGTTCATACCTCAAGGGAATGAGATTGATAAGAAATTAAGGGAACAAACATTCAAAAATAGCTGCCCTTATAAATAAAAGTGACGTCTAGAGATAAGAATCGAGTGTGATGGAGGATGCCTCTCGCATGTGTTCTCCCACGTAGGTCCCCTTCACTCCAGTCCGGCCAGACACGAGCGTTCATACCTGAGACAGCAATCAGATGTAGGACATACCTCCCTGAATCTGATAATGAGCCTATCGTCTCATTATCAAGAACTCTTGCAAACAAAAGGTCGGCAACACTGCACCGGCATCGCTGCGGTTTCCCCCACAGAAGCACTAAAAGTACCTCATAAATCCAAAGCCGCAAACGCTTTGCTATATAATGATTGTAATTTTTTATTTACGCTCTCACCGCAGCTTATGATGGTGGCATTAATCTGCTCTGGGAAAAGGCTAAACCTCAGCACCGGCAAAATGAGCTGGATGAAAGCGCTGTACGGTATCGTCGTTGTTCTCGCCACGCTTGGCGGCTCACGGCTTCAACTCTGTGTGATGCCAGCTCAATTCCTAATAGAATTAGCTTGGATTAATTGGCTGTTTATATTCAGGAGTTCCAGTCTTGTTCCCTTCCCTGATATGGAGTGCATTGCTCCATTTATCCCAGTAATGAAAGTGGAGAATGCAGTGGCAGCGGTCATTACCGCTCCCCAACCAGAACAATGTGTTCTGACTGCAGCCTGTGAAAGACATTAACTAGGCCGTCTGAGAAAACTGATGACTAAATATCTCAGTCTCTTTTCTTTCGGAGTTGACCGTAGGGACTGCGCCGAGGTCAGCGGCACCACAACAAGCGAAAAAAAAACCCCAACAAGTTCCAAAATAGCCCGATGCCCCTGAGGGCGGAAGTGAGGGCTGAAGATGGGAATCAGATGTGCTGTGCAGATCTCCCGTGTCTGTGTTCCCCTAAGACACGTACATCACCTGCACACCTGTCTGGCTGGAGCCTGCCAAGTCATATCTGAGAGGACAGACCCACCGAGGCATACCTCCACACATCAGATTTAAACACATTTCTATGTCACACGCACATATTTGCGCAATGAAAGGTGGATCGTTTGCTGTTTTATCATTCGGAACATCCAGTTAGAACTATTTCGAGTGTTAAGTCAAGCATCTCCAAACATCTCCGGAGTTCCTCGCTTTTTGATAAAATTATGTGCAATAAAAAGGCAACACTTTCTCTAAGAAGCCCTCATGAAAATGTGTTAAAGTTCACACGACTAAAACTGACCATATTTACAATCAAAACAGGGTTTACAGGGTTTTTTTTTTGGGGGGGGGGGCACTTTTTGTTTTTTCAGGTTATCAATAAAATCATGGATGGGTGTAACACCAAATAAATCAAATTTACTTGTCCAAAATGTTATACTAACTGCTATAAAACCTCTTGATATAATCCATTGGGAATTTTATCTATTAAAATTTCCCAGTTTTTCATGTTTTTGAAAGAAGCCACTTATGCTTACCAAAACTGCATTTATTTGATTAAAACAGTAAAAACATAAATATTGTTAAATAGTATTACTCACACCATTTATTTATTTATTTTTAAGGAGACAACAGTAAATGATAGAATAAAACATGAGGTCACATTTAACATTTAACAAATTTTGCAGCTGAATTTTGCATAAAGGCGAAGGAATTCGCCATACCGATTTCGTAACAGATTTACTGTTTTAACAAACAGAAAGCCGACTGGTTATTTGTGTCAAATGTTGGTTTATTTAAGGTCCCATTTTGTGCTTTTTTTGGTTCTAGTTGATGTCTGTTCAGCCAGGAAATTGGAAAGTTTTCAAAAATTTTGCTAAAAAGTTTTGAGGAAATGTTAAATATTAAATTAAACAAGAGGATCTGCTGATTGATTGATTCTGAATTAGTTTTTATTTCATGTATAATTAGTGTATATTTTTAATTTAAATTTTAGGGAACGTTTTAGTCATTTGTTGTGCATTTTTGTCATTTTTAGTAGTTATATATATATATATATATATATATATATATAATATATATAAACAAGTCTGTAGATGTCTATATAGTCTGTAGAATTGTCTGGATGTCTGTATAGTTTTTATGAATTTTTATTTCACTTTTAGTAGTACATGGAGGTAAACTAAATTAAAATAAGAAATGTTGGTAACACTTTATTTTAGGGTCTCTTAACTAGTTGCTTATTAGCATGCATATTACTAGAATATTAGCCATTTATTAGTAGTTATTAAGCACATATTAATGCCTTATTCTACATGACCTTATTCTACATCCCTAATCCTACCCAATACCTAAACTTAACAACTACCTTACTAACTATTAATAAGCAGCAAATTAGGAATGTATTGAGGGAAAAGTCGTAGTTAATAGTGAATAAGTGTTCCCTATTCTACAGTGTTACCGAAATGTTGCTTTGGCAACTAGTAGAAATAATGTTTTTTTGTTTGTTTGTTTTTTCAGTTAATGTCTATTTATTTCACATAATGAAAAGTATTTTTTAAATGGTTGTATTTTCAGTTTAAATTTTAGTTTCAGTTAACTGTAACAACCCTGATGATAACAAATCAAACGAAAACCCAGAAGTGAAATGTCTAAGTGGTCAAACTGACAGTGTTATAATTCACCTCGCTCTCTCCTGCTCCTAAAAGTTAATAAAACTCCCTTTTATACAAACATTTTAAAAGTCATCCTCCTCTGGGAAAACAGGCCAAAAATCATGCACTCACATGTTTATGCAAAAGATTTGAATAAAATGTAACACTCAACAGATGCTTCTTCATGACTAGTGAGCTTGTGCTGTTAATATAGTAATGACCACAACAGTCAAGAGGAGGGTTATCTGATCTGTGATGGCGCCACACAGGATAATAGCTTATTTTAGTGTGTCCATGTTAAACATTATGCTCTAGGGCGGCTTTCCACCTCAAAAACAGTGTCAAGGTTACCTGGGTTAACTATGTTACATCAACCTTTGGAGCCACACACAGTCGCTGAGAGAGAGAGACATACCACACCTGAGCAGATAAGACAACATGCTTGTCCATCTATAACCTAGTCGCTTAAAGCTAAATGAATAAAACACCTTATCTGTGAGACAGACAAGGCCTTGTGCTGAAAAAGATAGCAAGTCTTGTGTTTGTAGTGTCTGAGAGCTCAGTCACAATACCTTTGCAAGTATGTTGTGTTGTTGTGAGTGTTTGGGCAGGTGTGCATTAATACTTCATGAGACTGCAGCATTAAAGCAAAATGGAGTGCATTAAGAAATGGTGTGCAGTAAAATCAAAAACTCTGAGTAGGGTTGCATATAAAAGCAGATGAGAGGCCAGAGAGACAGAACAATGCTCGAACCAGACAAAACACATCACAACACCAACAGCAACACAAAATAAGAGCACTGTTTCAGTCCACACTGAAAGTAAAACGCAGCATGAAGCAACAGACTCAGGGTTTTTCCAAACTAGTGATGCAATGAAATGAAACTAGAGATTGAAACTGAAAATACTAAGCTTAGATTTGGTTTGGAATAACAATATTTCTAATAAAATTATTGTATTTTCCCAAAGTGTATATGGGTCAAAAATGAAAAGTGGTTTTCAACCATCAAAACAATAAAAGTTTAATACAGCTTGTCTTTAGCCCATATATCACTAAAATAATATCTAGGCTCCAATCATTTTTAAAAACTATTATGTAATATTTTGAAATATTGTGGCAAACTTTGACTTATTTTTGACATGCACCATAGAATACTAACAATGATAAAAAATACATTTCTGACTGACTTTCTGTTAACAAGCATATGCTGCACCCTGCAACAAGAATACATAAAGGAACAATGAAGGCTTTTTGTTTATTTATTTATTTTTTAGTTACACAAAGGGGTGCATATGAATTTTTGGGTACCCTGACTGCTATTTCTTTCTTTCTTTCTTTCTTTCTTTCTTTCTTTCTTTCTTTCTTTCTTTCTTTCTTTCTTTCTTTCTTTCTTTCTTTCTTTTTACTGAGCTAAAACTAAATGGTGTCAGGTTTAACTTTTTGTTATTATCCATGTATGTTTTTATTGATATTTTATTCTTTTTTTTTCATTTTATTTTATTATTTTGGGTGGGATTTATGAGTTATTTTGTCAGAATACATGGATACTTTACCTATGCTATGCAGTGTATGTTGTACAAAATTAAATAAACGTATTAATTAATTAATAAAATCCCCATTCATTCATTCATTCTCCTTCGTGAGGTTCATAGCATTGTATCTTAATAAAAAACTGAGAATGGCCAGACTCGTGCCTTAAAGCTGTCCAACAAATTCCTCAAGCACAATGGTATATTCTGCTTTGTTTTCAGATTTATGTGTATGAAATATTCAGTGCTTATTACTTCTGGATGGAGGGAAAGTCTGACCAAAGTCAACACACAGTTTCCGCCAATTTCTTCGGTGTTGTGTACAGAAGAGAATGAAGAGAATTTAAATGAGCTTCCACTTTGTTGCAGAATAAGCTACAGTTCCTGCCAGGCTTCGTGCCAGCGGTCAAAAGCCTGGCTTGCAAGATTATGCCTGAAGTGCAGAGCAGATTTGCATGATTTTATGATTTTAGAAAAATGACCTGTCATAAACCCGAGAGAGAGACAAGGAGATTTTAAAAAAATCCCCCAAAAGCCCACAGGTGATCTACTGATATGAGTTTTGTAATTACGATCTCAATCAAAAATATACATGAACAATTTAAACAATGAAAAATGTATTATAACTTTTGTTATATAGAAACAGAAGTACCATGTTATAATTTTAAAAGGAAAAAACATTTTAGTAAAATACATTATATGTATTTTATTTTAAATATCTATCTATCTATCTATCTATCTATCTATAAACAAACAATAATTATACAAGCGGTAAATAAGGGGAAGATCTACTTGTACATTTGATCCCCTCCATCTGAACAATATCTTAATATCTCTCATACTCCAATGTTTTACATCAGCATCAGTCCAGAGGAATTTATTTACAAATGAGGAACTCATTATCATCCCATCATTAAAGGAGACTCAGAAGACATGCTGTGCTGCTGTAGTTGTAACACTGATGTCTATGTGAGAATAGCATGGAGTCTGTCCGCAGCAAGTGTTTCTATGACATGCGCCTGAAAGATTGCAGCTTTTCTCCACAAACAGCTGGAGCGACTTCAAGCACTGGCCGAACTCCACGGGGGGTGTGGATGCAGTCATTACAGCTGTTATCATCGGCCCAGGGCTTATTCGTGTGTGCACTCATGCGTGCTGCAGACTGCTCAGATGATAGCAACTCTGTAAAATGGGTTGTGTTATGTGTCACTAAACGAGTAAAGAAAAGGTTGTAAAGTTTATACGAGCACTTACAGGCAACAGAACGCTATTACAGGCAGCTGTAAATGGTCATCTTGGAAAGGTCTTTCACTGCTGTTCAGCTTGGCCTCTCTGAGGGAAAGCACAGATTGATTTATGTATTGATTTATCTCGCAGAGCCAGGTTTTTAACTATTGGCATAAAGTCTGGTCTATATAGTAGATTATTCTAGTCAGGAACTGTGCAATAACAAGAAAAAAGGCCACAGTTCAGTGTTGAGTGAGTAAATCTGAAATTAATCATACTATAATAGATAAACATGCAACAAAGTAGTGCCTCAATCAAATAACACACAGCAGTCTACAAGAAAAATGTAAATTATTAGAAAATGAGTAAACTAATGTAAGTAGTCCAACTGTATTATGCTACAACTGTTGTGTTTACAGTAAATAAGCACTAATTATTACGCATAACTAATGAAAACAAAGTAGTATACAGATATATAATGCTGAAAGATACCCTGTGCATACTATAAATAGGGGGGGGGGGATCAGAAATTAAAGGTAAACCATTTAAGTTCCTGCAGAAAAATATTGTAACCGGATTTACTTCTCTCTATTTATAGATATGACGAGTCACGCAGGTATTGGGCTACTCCACAGTGGTTGTCGTCCTGACAGGTCTAACATAGTCCAAAAATAAACACTTATTATAGGCGTACCGATTCAGGATAAGACAAAAACTTGGTTTGGAAGATGGATTCATGATGTACTCACTAAATAAATAAATGTAGGCCTAAATTTTAAAAAAAAGTTACATATTGAGCTTTAACTTTAAAATCAATAATTAAAAACATAAATTAATAAACTTTTTAAAATAATATTTGTTATACTAATTTCTTTTTGGCCTTTTGACAATATCACATTTTTTAAACATATATTCATGTTATATAATTATTACAATGCATAATTAAATATACACACATATTAAATGCTTTTTAAAATCATTTTTAAACACAACATAAAAACCTGTGCACCCTGACTCATAGAAAACGAGTAGAGCCAGCCAATCAGATTAGGGCTTGCAATTTTGGAACCTCTTGCCTTTTTTTTTTTTTTTGGTGTGCCACTCACAGTATTTCATGAGCGTTTTGTTTTTGTCAGTGTGTCGTTGCACTAGCACTGCGCTGGGACAATACCGCCACCTGACAGTGCCACCTGTAATTATATATATATCTCCGTTTTGGTTCACCAGGAAGACAGGCGGATCATTTGGAATGCTAGGCTTGTTTTGAACAGGTGTGTGATGGGAGTACAGAAGCATTCACTGGCCCCTGAGGGGGGATAGCAGGCCTGCCCGGACACGGCCCGGGATTGTGTTCCCCGCATGTGCTCACCTGCACACTTCCTGAAATAATGAATTACCTGAGAATCCTCCCCATCCACAGCTATGAGAGGGATATGAGGACGGTTAGCTAAACAAAAGCTCTGTTTATACAGTGACATGCAGAGATCCAGTACAGATCAGCTGGGGAAAGGCAAACTCCAGATAAACAAGGGGGCGTTGAAAGGGAGGAAGAGCTGTCAGTCCTGGAGAGAGGAGGATGGTGTGATAAATCATTCCACTCGTTCACTTTCTCTCTCACTCTTACTGGATAGACTTTCAACATTACTCAAGATTTACTGTCACTGTCATCGAGATAATGTGGAATCCAACACCTTTTCCCATCAATATTGTCAGGATTTTACAACCTTTAACTGTAATTTCTTCCTATCTCTTAATGAAATATTCAGAATTGAACTTTGATACAAATACATTCTAGGTCATTTTCTGTCATAACAAATTATTGTAAAAAC
Source organism: Schizothorax lantsangensis (assembly GCA_027422415.1). Lineage (NCBI taxonomy): Eukaryota > Metazoa > Chordata > Actinopteri > Cypriniformes > Cyprinidae > Schizothorax > Schizothorax lantsangensis. The sequence goes on from CM049840.1 coordinate 14,126,297, forward strand.
AAACAAACAAACAAACAAAAAAAGAAAAATTTTGTGCTGCATTGAGGGATAATAATGTTAATAGTTGTTGTTTTGTTGAGGTTCATTATGGTGATTAATGTTCCCATTGGCTGCCAACCTGGACCTTATTTACTTTTAATGAGCTTTCTCGCTGCCAGTATAATAGCATTAGTGAACACTGTTACACTGAGTTACATGGAGAAAATAATCTAAACTTAATAACTGGTATTGTATTTTGCAATCTATACTATATGATACAATACTATATATTATAGTACAAGAATGATAATCTTTAGGGGAAAGGAGATGCTGTTGTGGTGAGCGGAGTAAAAAAAATGGTGTAGAAACAATTTTCACTTAGAAATTGCTTGTAAATAATTTACAATTTTTCAGTGTATAATTGATTCTGTTTATTTCCATTTATTGCAAAGGTTTAAAGATTTAAACATTGAGGTTTGAATTTGAAGTAGTAAAAAAAAAAGTAAAAAAAAAAAAAAAAAAAGTGAAAGTAAAAATAAATGAAATAGTATTTTCTTGTAAAATGTAACGTAAACTTATGTAAAAATATATATATGTAAATTATATTAAAGGTAAACTATTTTTTATATCATTTAAAATATTTTTTGAAGCATACTAATATGATTTGACAATCAGACTTGCATGATATCAACAAAAAAAACTCAATCAACAAAATAAAATTTACATAAAAAATAACTAGTCAAGTAAGTAAAAACAAAGCAACATAAAACCGAAACTGTGGGAATCAATTACACTATAATAATCTGCAATTACATACAGATTGTTCCAGTTATGAAATACATTCTCATGTCCCAATTACATCTTAATACAATGGCTAAAATTAATTTAAAAGTTAAAAGCTCAACTCAACTTTAAAAGATCAAATCAAATTTTATCACAAGATCACAACACAATTTCATTTTATTTTTGAAAAATCCAGAAATTTCTTTAAAAAAACCTAGAATTATTTCTAAATGTTGTCCTTTCCTCAATCCAAATGTTCAAACAAAACAAGTTTTATTGAGAAAAATCTAAAAGTGACCATATATAAGACAACTGTCAGTCTTTCTTTGAGCACTGGCCAACTTTAGTTGTTTTAAATAAACTGAACAACATGTTTTTCTGCATGCAAGAGGTATCACATCCAACCACAACTTTTTATTTCATTTTATTTTTTTGGCTGTCACAAAAGCTGACAAAGCTCTGTCTCAGAGGAGCACCACAGAAATAAGACACGCTTCCGTTGAGTTCTGTGAGGACTGCACGTACTTCACACCAGAATTAAACCAAAAAGACACACACAAAGACAGAGCTGAACTTGTGCTGTTAACTCGAGGATGACGCGTATAAACAACTCAAGTATATGCACAAAAAGAGCGAATGGGCTGTTCAAACTTTCCTGAGATAACACATCCATGTTTACCTTCTCTCATTTTCCCCTGACAAACACCATATCGGTTTATCAACATCTTCTGGAAAGCTGCTAAGTCATTCTCTTGAGTTTATGAGGAATCTCAAAACTATGCTGCATCACATGCTTCCTTCCATCAAAATGGCAATATCCTGTATCCCATCTGCTCTTTCTTAAAGCTGATAGGCCCTTTGGGATGGATGCCTAGAAAGTATTAGATTTAGAAACATCAGTAAAGTGATGAGATGAGGGGGAGAGAAAAGAAGAGACGGTGTTTAATCTAATTCTTTATTATAGAGTTTCACAGAGATCTCAGGTTGCTGTATGTGAGTGCCAGTGTGGGAGGCCTGTGAGGGACTGACTGTTAAAGGGATAGTTCACCTGAAAATAAGCAAGCACAGGACATTCAAAATCACAGGACACAGGGCCATGGAATGGGGGGAAAAACACAGGGTAAAAATTTGAACTACTTTTATATTGGTGAGAGAGCAGCTTTTCCACAGACCTTTCTGTACGCATTAGCACTCATAAAAACTATAAAAAAAGAAAAGAAAAAAGTTGCGTTCACATGACCACATAAGTTGCATTCTCCCCTATACGGCAAAAATATATACTTTCATTTTTTATTTATTTTTTAATATATATTTCAAAATGTAAAAGCGGACAAAATTATATTTGCTAAAATATCTTCCAAAATATATTTACATAAAAATATGTTTGAAAACAGATCTCAAATTTCATTTTCAGGTGTGTGTATTAAAACTTTACAGAAAATAATCAATCACATGACATGGAATAGGCCTCTGTCAGGGAAGCACCATAATTTAATTTTTGACCAGAATGAAAATAGGCCTACAATGTTTCCACTCATGGATTGTAATGTTTACTCGATCTACATGGCAGTTGTTCAGTTGATGAAATATCTTTATGAATATGAAATATCTGTAAGTCTATCTCTCACAGCCTCGTTTCACCTGTGTTAAATTCAGCATGCTGTATAATCTGACTAAAATCTATAACCAAAAGTGTTTGGTATCAGTGACGACAAACCATGTTTGATGTGTAGGTACAAATGCACCATTTGTGAAGTAAAGACAAGCATAAATAAGATTTGAGAGAGGAATTTGGACAGTGGTTCTTGAATATTCATCATTAAATCTATTCCCAACACAAACAATCTGTTCTGTTACATATCATATAGCAGATTAGTCATATGGACTATTTTTATGGTGGTTTTTGTTCCTTTTGTAGCTTGGCATTATAAATAAATATTAATTTTTATTGTATGAAAAGTAGCAGCTTGGGTGTTTTGTCTAGCATCTCATTTTGTTTTTCACCAAAAAAAGACCTGTGGGTGAGTAAATGATGATTTTTTTTTTTTTTTTTTTCAAATCATATTATTCCTCTGGAGAACGTTTTGCAGTTACTTTACTTTGGCAGTCCCCATAATGTAGTTTTTAATAAAGCCACAATCATTTCAGTGTGTGACAAGATTCAGAGTGTCTAAGTGCACGCTATGGTGTGTGCGTGTGTGTTTTCTGAGACTGGGGTTTGTGTGTTGTTATTGGACTGTTGTTCTCTTGAGTCTGGTTAGGGCTGAAGTTCGCGTGTGGGTATCGTCTTTCACATGTTCCACCCGAACCCTAGAGACAAGGACGCCCTTCTACCAGAAGCCTTTTCCAACCACAGGCCCAGGAACAGACAGAATAAAAGGAATTATGTTTCCCCGTCCTTAAATGCTGGGAGTCCTCTTTGATTCTGCCAAGATAATAGCTATTAGACTTCAGTTACACTTTGTAGTACAATTCGGTTCTCAAAAACTCATAAAAGTAAAGAACAAACTGGAATCCATCAGTCTCCCTGGAGAGAGGACAGCTGTTTGTGAAACGTTACCCTGCTAAAAAGACAGCATATGTTGGGTTTTGGATGCTGGTCTCCACTATGATATGGTGGTATTACCATTAAAGGAACAGTTCACATGCAAATGAAAACACTTTTACCTCAAATTTGAATCATTTCCTTCTTCACACTAAAGGAGAAATTCTAAGTTCATGCTGCTTTTTCGGTACAATAGAACTGTATAATGATAAGACACTGCCAAGCTCTGAAACTGACAAAAGTACCATAAAAGTCTATAAATGCATGTGTTCTCTTGTCATATGATGCTTTGTGTGTGAAACAGGCTGAAAATTCTTGTTTTAAGCACAAATGTACAACCCGAATTCCGGAAATGTTGGGACGTTTTTTTAATTTGAATAAAATTAAAATTAAAAGACTTTCAAATTACATGAGGCAATATTTTATTCACAATAGAACATAGAGAACATAACAAATGTTTAAACGGAGAAATTTTAAACTTTTATCCACTAAATGAGCTCATTTCAAATTGAGCCTGCTACAGGTCTTCAAAAAGTTGGCACGGGGGCAACAAAGGGCTGAAAAAGCAAGACATTTTGAAAAGATTCAGCTGGGAGAACATCTAGCAACTAATTAAGTTAATTGACATCAGGTCTGTAGCTATAAAAGGGATGTCTTAGAGAGGCAGAGTCTCTCAGAAGTAAAGATGGGCAGAGGCTCTCCAATCTGTGAAAGAGTGCGTAAAAAGATTGTGGAATACTTTAAAAACAACATTCCTCAACGTCAAATTGCAAAGGCTTTGCAAATCTCATCATCTAGAGTGCATAACATCAACAAAAGATTCAGAGAAACTGGATCTCTGTGCGTAAGGGACAAGGCCGAAGACCTTTGTTGGATGCCCGTGGTCTTCGGGCCCTCAGACGACACTGCATCACTCATCGGCATGATTCTGTCATTGACATTACTAAATGGGCCCAGGAATACTTCCAGAAACCACTGTCGGTAAACACAATACGCCATGCCATCTGCAGATGCCAACCAAAGCTCTATCATGCAAAAAGGAAGCCATATGTGAACATGGTCCAGAAGCGCCGTTGTGTCCTGTGGGCCAAGGCTCATTTAAAATGGACTGTTTCAAAGTGGAAAAGTGTTCTATGGTCAGACGAGTCCAAATTTGACATTCTTGTTGGAAATCACGGACGCTGTGTCCTCCGGGCTAAAGAGGAGGGAGACCTTCCAGCGTGTTATCAGCGTTCAGTTCAAAAGCCAGCATCTCTGATGGTATGGAGGTGCATAAGTGCATACGGTATGGGCAGCTTGCATGTTTTGGAAGTCACTATGAATGCTGAAAGGGTTATAAAGGTTTTAGAGCAACATATGCTCCCCTCCAGACGACATGTATTTCAGCAGGACAATGCAAAACCACATACTGCAGCTATTACAACAGCATGGCTTCGTAGTAGAAGAGTCCCGGTGCTGAATTGGCCTGCCTGCAGTCCAGATCTATCACCTATAGAGAACATTTGGCGCATCATTAAAGGAAAAATAACGTCAAAGACAACCACGAATTCTTCAGCAGCTGGAAACCTATATCAGGCAAGAATGGGACAAAACTCCAACACCAAAACTCCAGAAACTCATAACCTCGATGCCCAGACGTCTTCAAACCATTTTGAAAAGAAGAGGAGATGATATACCATGGTAAACATGCCTCCGTCCCAACTATTTTGAGACCTGAAGCAGGCATCATATTTGAAATGAGCTCATTTTGTGCATAAAATTGTAAAATTTCTCAGTTTAAACATTTATGTTATCTATGTTCTATTGTAAATAAAATATTGCCTCATGTGATTTGAAAGTCTTTTAATTTTCATTTTATTAAATTTAAAAAAAAAAAATGTCCCAACATTTGCGGAATTTGGGTTGTAACACAATTTTATGAGGTTTGGAAAAAACAATAAACAACTCTGGTAAGAAAAAAATATTCTATAAAAATATATTATAGTAGTCAACATTTGAAGTGGATCAAAAAAGTTCATCATAGTTGTCCTAAGAAAAGAATGCATTTTGGTTTAGGTTTTAGGACAACTTTGATGAAAGGTTTTGATCCACTTCAAATGTTGACAAGTGTATAATATATTCTCTAAAACAAGTCTTACTGCATCATGCAATTTAGCTTTTCAGGTACATTTTCTTGTTTTAAGAATAATTACTAAGAAAATAGTATAGAATAGAATAATTTCAGTGTGAATGAACTCTCATTGGTTATTTTACATGTGGCACAGACAGTCACTTCCTGTTTAAGTGGACGGTTAGAAATTAGCCTACCACAAAGAGGACCAGACTTTATGCTGACAGTCAATTCAGACGTTATTCTGTGCCAGCCTAAACACTGCCAGACGGAGACATCTGCTCTCTATTCTAGCAGTGTCAGTCCAAACAGATATACACACGCATTCATCTTCCACAGCATCGTTACTTTGTTCTCAAGGCATAATGGCGATCTTGAAGATAGGAATCTATTGCACATTCCTTTTTACACCTGTAAATTATTAATACATTTAACAATTTATGCATTGCAAGCTAATGAGTCCAACAGAGCAACAGAGGGAAAGAAGAAAACCACAATTAATTTACTTCAGAAGCAAAACTGCATGAGATATTAAACTTGTTTTCAGATAATATACATGTATATGCTGAAGTGAAGTATATTTTTCTTTCTCATGTGGCAATTTATTTTCCTTCCTTGTAGCATAAATCTCACTACGTTCATAAATGAATGCTTAATACAAATATATATTTTTTGTTACACAATGACATTAATCTGTTGTCCAGGTTACTTTTTTTCTATTGATTAGTTAGGTAACATTATATATAGCTTTACTGTTACATGTCTTCCTCTATTTTAAAGTGATAAAATGAATACTGAAGTCTTACCAGGCTATTTTACTACACCTATACTTTGAGTTGCTAGATTGTGCCAATGAGCAATTCTGATTTGAACTTCAATGAAATGAGAGAAACAGCAGAGCAATAAGAAAGACCTAAAAGTATCACCAATACAGTATGTTGACATGGACAAGCCAAATATACAGTTAATATAAAAAAGTATTAAAAATGACAGCACAATGCTGCAAATTACCATTTAGAATCAATTATTCCAGAGAGCTATGTAATAAATTTAAGATAAAGTAATACATTTTATTATGCTTCCCATTTAAATAGTTTGAATGATGTTTAGATATCTTTACTGGGAAACGACAAAAGTAGTGATGCAGGTGCAGCGGTGGCTGGTTTACACAGACCCCAAACACGGACAGATGTGTTTACTAACCTGTGTTCAGATGAGCATCAGGACGGCGTGTGTGTTTATACTACAGCCTGCGTCACTTCTGTACTGTTCTGTTTATGGTGTCTCTCTCATGGTGTCTCTTTCTCTGTCTGGCTCAAGGACAGGAAGCACATACCACTGTCCAGTCATTCAATATCTATGGAAAATATATCTTACGGTCACATTCAACACACACTTCCTGTTCACTCCATCTGAATATACACTCATTCTAACAATACCGCAAGCATTGTTACTCTTTCAACACCTTTAAATTGCATGCAGACACCTGTATCCTGTGTGGCAGGCGTCGTGATGTACGTCCCTTAACATCCTGAGCCTTCAGGGCTTTTACCATTGGGCTGATGCTTTCCCATGGGATACAGAGTGGCCTTCTTCCATGGGAAGCATGAGGACATATTCATTGCATTGCTTCAAACTAGCAGGTTAATGGGCTTGTGATACAGTATACAATATATATATATATATATTTTTTCTTTCTGCTGTCTGCTACAGCTCCCCTTGTGGCAACACTGTTTTGAATTATGAATTGCATGAAATGTCTCTGAGTGCAACAACTGTGTTCATTTAATTTTAATTTTTTATTTTTGCTGTTTAGAGACATAAACTATGTCCCAATTTGACTATGCCCTAAAATATGCAGTCTTTTTGTAAAGAAAAAGTACATACTTTTGAGTATGTAGCTGAAGATTAGGCAAGTTTTGGAATACAGTAACATACTTAGTCTAACAGATTGACCTTTGGGCTGGTTTTGTTACACAGACCTGGCAACGCTGTCCTTTAGGCACATAATGCTGCTGCATAAGTATGTGCATTCTATCATTGTATAAACTTGCCTATCAATCATCTTATCTCAGTTAACATCTATATACATTCCTCCAGGAGCGTTTCTAGAGGGGCCCCCATCATATTTTGATAACCTGTTATGGATATATAGATAGAATACTGTATAACTGTATTTAAGCGTTGTTGCTTCATCATTGACAAACCCTGATTAAAAAATAAAATAAAAAAATAAAAAACTTACAAGCATTACATTCCATCAACTGTTAACCATTAAAACCATTACTACAGGATTTCCAGTAGCAGGGTTGCCAAGTTTGCAGGTTTCCCGCAGAATTTAGCTATTTGTAAACTTTTGCAGTCGATTGATTTTCTTCTCACAGTTTAATGGCTTGATATATTTCATCAATTGTAATTGACTGAAATGGGTGTGTTGAAATATTATACCATGTTAAAACTGCTATATTGTGAGTTTTGCAAGGGAGGGGATTTTGATCTCCTTTATGAAAACAGACATTCAAGTAAAAATGTTCAGGTGAGGTTCGAGTTAAAATTGTACAAAATGCATAACAGTGCATACCAGTTTTAGGTATGGGAGTGGCATATGTTGAGTTTTGATATTTGGATAGCATCTTTGGGATGGTTTTGTTTCACAGACCTGGCAACCCTGTCCAGTAGTGTGTTTTGGCCACATTCCATTCGGATTTAGTGGTCTAAACATGCCACTAATAGAAGGCAACAAATTATCAATAGAGACCCACAGGGACCATTACAGTTTCCATTATAACCAAAGCAATTCCCATTATTTTTTACTTTTTTTTCTTCAGCAGAGAAGTTTTGTTTCCTACATTATAGTGGATTGTAGGTAAATCCACCTCATCCAGCACTCTTTTAGTTGTCTGTCTCATAAAGTATACCATTTCAGTGTGAGAAACGACTACAAATGATTCAGGTGCGAGTGAACTGTCCAAATAAAGCAAAAGCAATCACAATAGACATTTTTGATGAGTACAAATGGAACGCACCATTAACCATTGGCCTCGCACACCTGCCATGTTTGTAGTTTTTTTTATTCGTGTTCATAATTCTGAATGGTATGCTCCTCCAAACTGCAATGGGTTGTGGACAATATTAGCCGTTAAGAGTATTTCCATCAATAGTAGACCATCTGGGTACGTTTGCGATACTCATTTCGATACTACGACTTCACTAATTCTAAATTAGATTACTATTTTGTACAGATAGTATGTGAATCACAATAGTATGCAGAAACAACCAAAGAGAGTATGCCAAAGAATGAAAGTGAGAGAGCAGGGTGGCTCAGATAGTGACACAAGCTTGTGTCTGTGTTTTCTCACTGGACCAGAGAAGATGCAGTGAATCTGTAAATGAAGCATGCTGCTCTTGGCGCCCCCTGCTCTCTGAGTATGTGCATCTGTGTTTATGTGTGTGTGTGTGTGTGTGTGTGTGTGCGTGTGTGTGAGAGTCAGAAAGAGAGAAAGACACAGACTCCTTTCAGCAGAGACCTCCGTTCCTGCTACCGATCGGACGAACTTCATCTGATGGGCTGACATAGACGCTCGCTCCACGCATCAGCTCCCAAAAACAACAATGTGCTATCAGCCCTCATATACACTTCAACACAGACACAGACGCACGGTAGCCATATGTGCCACACACAAACACTCATCTCAGCTCATTTGATAGAAGCCTAGACAAGCAGAAATAGCTGTGTGTGATTTCACAACCCTCCTTATCACTGTCGTTCAGCATGTGGGCACTGTGTCTAGCAATGTGTGCTTTGACGCCAACATTCATCAATTACTCACACAAAATATCCGTCCAAACGCAGCGCTGTGACGTTCTGATTACATTACCAGATCTGTTAGCACAAGTGCTAATAGATAAGTGAGCGATGGCATAAAGAGTCCTGATGGGCGTGTGGCACCGGTCACATCTTTCCCCTGAGGCCTCGGCTGCTGTGATGCAGATTAAAGCCTCAGACGTGACTAAGAAGTTTCCTTTCGCACAGGAGTGAATCAACAACTTCCTCTGTGATCAAGCATATCCTGATCCTGCTTATGACGTCATGAAGAGGTTCATTTAAGGTATTGCTGTAAGTGATATCGTTAACTTCACCCAGCTATGTTCAGAATGACTCACTAGCATAATATGCTTGCTGTTGTTGGATGTATACTAATAAGTGAATTTCCTGTATTCACAGAATGCATAGATGATCTACTTCACTAGCCAAAATGAGCAGAATACAGAACGTACTGCATGGAATATTGTACCCACAATAGAAAGTGTTTGAGATACAGTATGTTGAACATGCTCAAATGTTTCATTTAGCATTAGCAGCACTACTGTTTTGAACAATAATAAGAAATGTTTCTTGAGCAGCAAATCAGAATGATTTCTGAAGGATCGTGCGACACTGAAGACTGGAGTAATGATGCTGAAAATTCAGCTTTGCATTCCTGTGATTTGATCAAAAAAAATGCAACCTTGGTGAACATAAGATACATAAAAAAAAAAAAAAAACATTACAAACCCCAAAGTTTTGAATGGTAGTGTACTTGCCCTCATGACATTCCAATTCTGTATGGCTTTCTTCAGTGCAGCATAATAGGAAATTATCATTTTTATGCATTTTTTTCTATAAAATGAAAGTGACATTGTTCATCGTCAGTGGAAGGTTACTTACTGTACAGTTCCTTTAAGACTTGTTTAAAATAAACAAGATCTGAGTCCTATTATAATAATTTGTACAGTGAAGTGATAATGAAGTGGTGCATTTTCAGTTTTGAAATCGTGTGATCATCTGTGAGTAAACAAAAATGACATGAACGATATGTGATTCTGATTAAACATAACTTGTTTTTCACACATGCATTTTTTCCATTAAGAAATGTATGTAATTTAATGTTTTTACAAAACACCTTAAGTGATAATTATAAAGCAGAGCTTATGTTTGATCAATTTTGGATGCTCACAATTCACTATTTGTTTTTCTTTTCAGAATAGTGTGCATGTACATTTTTCGGTATGCATGCAATAGTACACAGATCTCATACAACTTTTATCAAATAATTTGGTAAACTGTGTGTTTTACTGAAGGGAAGGGGTGTCCATAGGCCAAACATGATTGTTATGTTTATTAATATAAACAACTGAAATAAACAATTCTTCCGCCAAAATAGCATAGTTCATTAGCACAGCGGTAGGCTTTTAACAGTTGCCAAGCAATTGAGCAACTTGCTGCATTATTATAGAATGTGTTTACTGGCTATTTTACAGAGGCTTGGAGCATTACTCATCCAATTAGACGTTAACAGAACTTTATGTCTTATAAATGTGGATTATATTACAGAGCTTAAAGTGTGAAATAATGTATCCCAGAAGGCAAAGCACTTGACTCGACCTTACATTTCCAGTTTGATGGATGAATCATAAATGATGTTAGTCGTGATTTTTAACATCTCATTCTCGATTTATGATTTTATTGGATTGCCAAAAAAACTTTTTTTAACAAAATTTCATTAAAAGACAAGAATCGGACATGACTCGATTTATACATGGAGCACAATAAGGTCATGCAACAACAACTATAGTTTCACATACTTAAATAGGCAGTATGCAGTAAGCAGTACACTAGTGTTCCATTCTGAACAAAGTCACCAGCTCCATTCACATTAGTTGTTTTTTCACCTCCTCCCTCCATACCCTCAACACTCACCTTTGTAGACTTCCAGATGGTCCCCTGTGGCCCTCTAGTGGCCCTCATATTAACTGCACATCTTGTCATATTCATTTAATAACTGACTGACTCACTCAGTCTAAGTTCCAGTAACTTGATAGTGCCCTTCTAAGGGAACTTTACAAGGTTTTAAACCAGCTTGAGTGGGATTCCACATCACAGGAAGTGAACATGCTCAGTCTGAAGGACACAGCAGAGGGAACAAGTATATCAATATATTTCTTAACATCAATTGGACAGGAGACTGGAGTAATGATGCTGAAAATTCAGCTTTGCATTCCTGTGATTTGATTAAAAAAAAAGCAACCTTGGTGAACATAAGATACATAAAAAAAATTAAAAAAAATTACAAACCCCAAAGTTTTGAATGGTAGTGAACTTGCCCTCATGACATTCCAATTCTGTATGGCTTTCTTCAGTGCAGCATAATAGGAAATTATCATTTTTATGCATTTTTTTCTATAAAATGAAAGTGACATTGTTCAGCGTCAGTGGAAGGTTACTTACTGTACAGTTCCTTTAAGACTTGTTTAAAATAAACAAGATCTGATTCCTATTATAATAATTTGTACAGTGAAGTGATAATGAAGTGGTGCATTTTCAGTTTTGAAATCGTGTGATCATCTGTGAGTAAACAAAAATGACATGAACGATATGTGATTCTGATTAAACATAACTTGTTTTTCACACACGCATTTTTTTCATTGAATTACCCATATTTTGCAAAGTTTTTAAACAAAACAACGATTACTGCAGTACATTTGGCAAGAAAATGCCATTTCAGTCTTTCCACTTCAAAATTTCATTTTAATTCAATATGCTACTTGTTGTTTCTTTATAATTATTTGTGAAATTTAGCTATTTCTAAGTGAAAACTGATTCAAAGTAAGCCCTGCTGTCTTCAGTGTAGGCTGTTGGCATGAATATAAAGACTACATCAGATAGTGTAGGTGAGCATTAAAATTCATGACCATTACATAATGATACATTACATTAAAATGTATGACCATCACATGTTCTAAATTAACTAATATATACATATCCCCACAATATTACAGGTTTTACTTTATCTTTGATCAAAATATTTCAGCTTTGAGCATATGAGGTGAGCACAAGAGGCTTTCAAAAACATAAAAAATCTTACCAACCCCAAACTTTTGAATGGTAATGTATTTGTCATCATATTCCAAACCTGCATGACTTTCTTCAGTGGAACACAAAAGAACTAACTGTCAACTTCTACTCATATCCACCACTAAGTGTGAAGGAAGCCTGTGAATCAGAACGCTTCAGGCTCTGCACCGTTATTACTCACTGTGTCCCTTTGATTTGCTTGCTACTGAGACTCAATATGTGTATCACCACTCTTGAGTATTATTTGTGTAATATATAGTACTATTCTCGAAATAAATGGTGCAAAACATGTCATGATGAATAATGCTGCTACACTCATCCAGAATTAACAGATGTAGTGAAGGTGCGAGCACAATGCTATAACACAAATCTTCCCAAGGCCAAAGACTCACTCAATGTCACACAACATTAGGCCAACATGCTGGGATTCTAATGTCCCTTATAGAAAGTTTATGAACAGGACTGGTGTCTGTCTGACCATGCAGAAAACATTTAGAGAAATAGTTCACCCAAAAATGTTCTGTAAATTTACTCCAAATGTTGCATTACATCACTTGCTCAGCAATGGATCCTCTGCAGTGAATGGGTGCCGTCAGAATGAGAGTTCAAACAGATGATAAAACATCAAATTAATTCATCTTCTGAAGTGAAAACCTCTGGGATTATAAGAAACAAATCCATCAAGATGTTTTTATTCTTCAAACATTGCTTCTGGCTAAACTATGAGTCCTCTATCCATAATATTGCTTTCTTGAGAGAAAAGGTCATCTTGTATGAATCAGGAGATAAATATGAACAGATCGAAGACAATTTACAAGTGAAAACAAGTTAAAATTATAAAGAAATAAGTTAATGGATTTTGATGTGAGAGGATTTAAGATTGACGTTTTCATCCAAGGAAGCGTTATTATGGATTATGGAGGTGTATTTTTGCCAAAAGTGTCCGTTTAAAGTTAAAATGTCTTTATCGATTTCTTTCTGATAAACCCACAGCATTTGTCTTCACAAGAAATGAATTGATTGCCTGCAGTTGTGAGGATTACTTGTGGATTATTGTGATGTTTGGACTCTCATTCTGACGGCACCCATTTACTGCAGGGGATCCATTGCTGAGCAATTGATGTAATGCTAAATTTCTCCAAAACTGTTCAGAAAAAAAAAAAAAAAATCTTGGATGGTCTGAAGGTTAATTTTCAGCAAATTTTCATGTATGGGTGAACTATTCCTTTAAAGAAAGCCACAGACCAGCACTTTGTCTACATTGACTGCATCTGAAATACAGCCTGACACGCAAAGAAACACGAGGACCATCATCACATTATATAAATAATCTTTCTCCTCCTTCCTAATTGAGTGACTAATATCAGTGAAATAGGTTTATATAACAAGCCCACATATTGTGAAAATGCAGTTAGCCTCCTCGCTCTGGCTCTGGCACGGATTAGTTTTATATTGCTCTATCCCATCAGTCTTTCTCAGTCTAATCTACAGCTTGACTCATGTACTGGACCACCAACAGCTCGGCATGGACATGGATGAGTGCTTGTACAACAGATATCATGAAACGGAGCCATGCATTTATATATTCTCATCATTTTGAACATCTTGCCTTAGTTTTATATGCACAGCATGGCATAGCACAGCATTTCCTTCCATCCAAATTCAGCATGAGCTTGGATTTAAAATAGCACTTATCTGTTTACTACTTAAAAATGTTGCCCTTTTCATAAAATAAAGAGGTTAGTTAGATTCACACTCAGGCCATCCAAGATGTAGATGAGTTTGTTTCTTCATCAGAACACATTTGGAGAAATTTTGCATTACCTCACTTGTTCACCAATAAATCCTTTACAGTGAACCGTTTTGGCTTTCCAATATATTACTTTTTGGACTAGAGTCATGTGGATTACTCGTGGATTATTGTGATGTTTTTATCAGCTGTTTGGACTCTCATTCTGACGGCACCCATTCACTGCAGAGGATCCATTGGTGAGCAACTGATGTAATGCTAAATTTCTCCAAATATGTTCTGATAAAAAAACAAACATATCTGCATCTTGAATGGCCTTGAGTACATTTTCAACCTTTCTGTATATATATATATATATATATAAATATTTGAATGAACTACTCCTCTAAAAATATTTTTTTCACCATGAAAAAAGTTATTTTGTTTTTTGCAAATAATGATTCAGATATGTACGAGCCAAATTGCATTTTTAGAGTCATTATAAATGTTGGTTGAAAATGCTATAAAAGTTTTGAATACTAAGAGTACATTATTAAGAGCTTGGCACAGAAAACTAGAGCTATTTATACAAGAATTTTCTTCATCCTGTACTGCTGTATTTATTAATATGCTGACCAATTTGTGCCAAGATGTTGCATTTCTTTGCAAGAAAAGGCACTGTGATATGTAAAAGGAAACACTTAACAACTGTGTGTTCAGGGTCATACAGTCTTTCGAGAAAAACAACTTCAGGCTAGAATAAACCTTTGATGGTATATTTTCCTCTGATTAAAGTTAGAAGATGATTCATTTGTGCTGGTTTTCTTTAGTAGATGTTTTAATTTGAATCAAACACAACACTTCCTCAGAGAGGGTCAAACTATTGTTCTTAAACTGTGATTTAAACACGTAATGTTGGCTAATTGGTTTATTTAATCCCCAAAGTCACTTTTTACTCACATTTGGTGCTCTCGAGTTTTCTTTCCTGGGCTGACATAATAGGCTACCGATTAGAACGGGATTGATGAAAAGATTGTTGTTATTTGAAGAAGAAGAAGAAGAAAAATAGCTTTTATAAATATAGCTATTTAAGTGAATTAGGGGGTGGGGCATTCTCAGACTAGAGAGCATTTGATTGGACAAACATTTGTACATACCCCTGAGTGCAAGATGAGTCATCGTTTTTTGTTGTTTCTCTTCCAGAAGAGAAAAACTTTTTAAAAGCAAATATTTAAATAAATAAATAAAAGCAAAATTTGTTAGAGTTTAGGAGTACAGTAGCATAAATGGCCTTAAAGCTTAGGGTGTGTGATTTTGAAAAGTGAGTTGTGGTGTGTTGCAGTGACAGATGTGAACACATGTGGGCAGTGTGGTGCAGAAGCAGGGCTCTTGATGCTCTATCACATTCAGCACAAAGGCTCATCCGTTTGCTGTTCATTCACTGAAGTCTGCCAGATCCCTGGTGCTGTGGATGCAGAAATTGACACTTTGTCTGCTTGTAACCACTGTGTCAACGCTGCTGCTCAGATGAAATGGACAGCGGACAGTGAATGAGTAATGAATGCGAGTTATTACAAATAGAAACAACAGTTTGCTGGATAAGTGTACTGTATGTATTTAGTGTATGTGTGTTGTAATAGTAGTAAAGATAGAGATAGTAGTGGCAATGATAGTACTAGTTAATGAATGAATTTCATAAAGCCTGTCAAGAATACATACAGTATATCCAGGTCAAAATTAGATTTTGCTGAGAAATGAAGGCTGTTAAACGTGTTTCGTTTCTCATGTGAGAAATAAATGCCTGAAAATATACAGTATACAGAACCACGAATGTGAAGTTCCCACAAGGATATATAAGACAATGTGTGTGTGTGTGTGTGTGTGTGTGTGTGTTCCAGTAACATGAGAGAAGTGTGGGGTGAATGGCTGGTCAGAGCCTCTCACTGGGAGTACCATGATCAGGACAGTGAAGAAGAGAAACAAGACTGAACACAGACACATGTTCTGTACACATAAAAGCCCTTTAGAGCTATCTGTATCTGTAACTCTGTAGAAAAAACTGACTTGGAGGAGACTGAGATGAGTTTCCTCAATAACTGTAAGGCTTAAATGCTGGTTTTCTCTAGCAGAGTTATGTTGGTATCAACCATGTAGTTTTAGATGTAAATTATATTTTATTTAGATGTGCTAAAATGTCAATATTCTCAGATTTTCTGCTATAGCTGGTGGGTAAACAAACATGAAAAAAGTGTCACATTAAGGTAAGACTCAACAGTCAACTATATAGCTAAGGCATATTATGACATTAAAATTGAATTAATAAGCAACAATATTTTTCAAACCAAGCTCATTCGAAATACCAGCATTTGGCAACAATTCAGCAAATTGATGATGTTACGTTGCAGCTTGGACGATTTGCAACACTTTCATAGTGAAATGTCCAGTGCGTGTTCAGATGAACGTGAATCTGGAAAAGTTTTATTACGGCAGTTTGAAAATGAAATATCCAGTGAGTTGAGCTAACAGGTTCATGCTCTTTTCATGTTTGAAAATAATGTAGAAATAAACCCTATTCTAAACATAATCAATATTGATAACAAAAGCAATCCTGAGATTTTAAAATATATATTTGCTAAAGCATCCATGCCATTTTAGCTTGCTTCTATAAAAGTTTCATGGGACTCGAACCAAAGGCTCTGTACCAGGTGAGCTACCAAGCAAGTTTACTACATCAGAAAAGCCATATATAGAGCAAGCATCAACATATATTATTTTACAAACTATGCACTATGGTAAATGTGTTATGAAATCATAACATAGTAGCCTAAATAAGTCTTTATTAATTGATAATTTGCCACTGTAATCATAATTTGTGTGAACTTGTTTTACAGCCACTAGTGTGAATTTCAGCTGGAAGCTGCAGTGAATTGAAGGGGTTTTAAAAAAAATATAGTTAGATTTAAGATTTTTTCTCCATGTGTTTATGTGATGTAATTTTTCATGATTTATTATTGGGCAAAACAATGTTTTGACACATTTAACATTTTTGCCTGTTAATGAATTTTCTGTGTCATAATTGTTTTACAATTGTTAACCATTGCTCAAAGCCACTAATTAACCTATATCTGTATTTTTAACCAGTTTTTTTTTTTTCTGGTGTACCCCACAGCACTCATCAACACTAAACCTGAAAAAAAATATTCACATTATACTGAATTATTCATTAAGTATAGAGTTGCTTCCTCCCTCCAGTGGCTTTATAATAATTATAGTATATGCATATATATATATATTCTGCCATCATCCACAGGAACTGAACATGTTAATGCTGTAACCACAAAAAATATGACATTAACAACAATTAATCATTTTAAACATTTAATTTTCATAGGTTGCACAAAGTGCTCTCTGCTATTTTGGACCATTTTCTTTCTCAGAAAACCTGCTCAAATCAATTTAGGAGGTTGTCAGTTTGGGTCATGCCTCAGCATTCAGTCAGGTTAGTGGGTGTTCTTCAAATGCTTGATCCATTTGGCCAGATATTTACTGCTGTGTTTGAGGTGATATTATTCTGAATGACTCACATTCGGTATAGACCTACACGCATCCTGACATTCTCCTGTGAAACTCAAGTGTAATCCGGATTTCGCTGTTCTCTCAGTGATTGCGAGACGTCTGTGTGCTGATGATCTTTCATTACAACAGTGAATGGCAGGACGCTGTGTTCAGTGTTCTTGTGGAGGGCAGTGATTTTCTCCTGTGTCATCTTATACTTTTCTTCTAGCATGTGTTTCTAGTAGTGGATTTGTGAACAGTGAGTTGTCCGTGCCTGCGAATCCTTAGCTGTTACTGCGATTTTGATAGTGACCTCTTGACACTTTTGCAGGAATAGCAAGGCTAAATATAATTGTATATAAATCAGTGTTTGGGAAGATACTTTGAAACTGTAGTCTGTCAAGCTATTAGATACTCATTATTTAAAATACTAAAGCTTCAATCAAACTACACTTCAGAAAAGAAAAGAAAGGAAAAGAAAAAAACCTAGCTAATTACTTTGAAATGTGATATCTTTATAACCTATATGACTATATTAAAAATGCTACACGGGGACTTCTGGGAAAACTGTGATGACTCATAAGCAGTGTTTTTTTTTTCACTGGTTCACTGAAATGAATTGCACATAGCAGCAGATTTGCTACAATGAATAACACATGTGCAAAATACATTGTGATAAAAACAGGTCTGTAACATTTTGTTAAAGGTAATCTACTTGTATAATTTATAAAGTATATACAAATATCTAAAGTAAATACAAGTATGAAGTAAATTACAAGTGTGTGCAGTTGTACTGAGACCCTTGTGAAAAACAATATTAAAACAATTAAGTGTACTTTCATAACTAATTTAAAACAAAAAGTTATACTTTAAAGTAGATATAAATATTTATGTTTATTATGCTTTAAACAAGTACACCTATTTTGATGCGTTGACTAACATAATAAATCATATGTAAAGGGTTTATTTATAATTTTAACTGTAGAGTGTTATTACATGACTATATATTTCAGTAGAAATTACATTATTTTATATATTAAGTATGTTTTAAGTATATTTTAGTTTACCATAAACGCTTGTCAGTTCATTTCAACCATATTTCAAAGAGAACAGAACAATTCTGAAATTAAATATAAAGTACTCAAGTGGGTCCAGAAAACAAACAAACAAAACAACAACAAAAACAATTAAGTTGAATTAATTGCAATTAATATGAATTCAAACTATAATCCATTTTCATTTAATTGCAATTAACATGCAATTAAGTGTCCAAAAAACATTAAAGTACGGATATATTTCCATAAGTACTCTTTTAAAATGTTTGCTAAAGTGTAGGCCCTATTTCTTTTTCAAAATAGGAATATAGCTACAAGAGCAAATACTTGAAAGGATAACATATGTAAATATGTTTTTTAAAGGAAGGCTTTGTGTGTGATAAATGTTGTCTGTGCTGTTAACCGAAAGCACTCATTAAATACCAGGATTTTCAACTGAGGATTTATATATAATGTATGCAAATTACTTGTAAATGCTAAGGCCACTGCAGCATGCACCTACTGTACCTACTAAAAATAATTACAAACCATCATTGTGGTTCAACACTAATGCACAACGGAAAAAGTTCACAGGAAATAATTTCGTATCACATGAATGTGTGTGTCAGTGGTGGAGCAGAACTGGATATGTCTATGCTTTCTATTATCTGCTCTCCAAATCTCTATTTTGCTAAAATAGCTGTAGGACGCACCACGAGAATCAGATGAATACTTGCCATTCAGTCGCATCAATTTGCACACGCAGTTACCGCTTCTGAAATTACTTTCAGGCCTCTTTGTCGAAATCACTTTGTGGGCACAATTTAATCCATTCGCATTGACACTGCCCTGTATTTTGCGCGTGTATAGAGGTATAGTCCAAATTACATATTCATTAACTCTCAAAAACTGACAATACGCACTATTTTGCACATCTAACTATATTAATAGATACAAATCTTCAGTAAATCAGGGCCTTCGTTTGTAATGCAGAATGAGATGATAAATAAAAAAGCTCTCAGGCATCTTTCTGCTCAACGTAACAGACAAGATACAATAACCAGACTCAGGACAGACCGGCCTCAGGAGAAAACCATGAAAAAATAATGCCACAACCCAAAATACTCTAAAACACATCCTCAGATAAACTCTGACATACACGCTAAAACACGACGTGAAAAAACTCTAAAAATCACTTTATTCGCCGACAGCATCTTTAAGAGGCCTCTTAAATGGACGTCCCTGTGTGCTGCTTTTTATCTGCAAATCAAGCCTCTCAGACAAAAGACAGCAGTGCCAAAGTGAAACCCATTAGTTTCATTAATTTACTGCGCTCTACTCACCTCGTGCCTCTTTATATTGTGCTATATAACAGGATCTGCAAGTGCACAGTGAAGAGGAACGTTATTTCATTCTCTGATTTTAAATAGATCTCTTATTTATTCTCCATCAATCCAAAAAATGTGTCAAAGCTTTCTTTCAAGACACCTTTAAACCCTCACAAATATGGGATCCTTTCATCCAGACAAGCCAATCTACAGTAGCACATGCAACAGACCTATTTGGTGCAGCTCCAAGTTGGGTGGGTGTGGTGGCCAGCTCATAATGTACCCCGAGTGGGTGGTGGATGCATACAAAAGCACTTTCCGTTTATGTGGCCTCTTTTTGCATGATTTTAGGGCAGAAAGGGGCCCTAAAAGGGCTGAAAAGGGCTGTTTTCAGGAAAAGCACAGAAGAATTGCGATGCCTCATCTCCACAGTTCAGAGGAGCATGTACTGTAAGAGTGAACAGAGGCAGCTTGGCTGGTTCATTCTCATCTTCTGTAGATACGCCAAGGAGGTTAAATGTAGCGATTCTGTGAAATAGGACGACCCGCTGGCACTCGTATGAACAAATCAACTACAGGCTTTAGCGCACCAAGAGTTATATTCATTTCCAGGGTTACAATGAGGAATATATTTGGATGCAAAGTAAACACCTTCCCACTGTGTGTCAGACAATAAAAGTAGTTTAATATGTTATACATATCTTAAAGAGGAAAAAGTAAAAGAAATGGATGGTTGCAATAACACAAGCCCTTTCTCTAAGGTGTTTATTCTGGTATATTATAGTGGAGAGAATGTCCTTCTCGGGTCACAACTCAAATTCCCCAAATTCCCTTTCGCAACTAGCCGCTGATGAAAGAGATCAGGAAACCCTTACATAGCAAACAATTGTTATTCTACAGCTGCTGCTGCTGCATTGTAATGACCTCAAATAGGTGAAGTGTGCATATGAAAAAAGTTAAATTATAAATGACTTGTGTATGGTAAAAAGGAATGCAAAAAAAAAAAAAGTGGCAACTGTTATTGAAACAGAAAGAACTGACAGAATATTGACAGACTGAAACACCAAATACACTTTATATTACTGTATTATATTGGCTTAACATAATATTGTTTTATGTGCACTTCAATTAGTTGTTATAACTATTTTAATGTTGTCACGGATCAGCCAGGCTCCTTCACCTCCCAATCACAACGCACTCCTTCACCTGAGTATTAATTGCACATCATCAGCACCCTCATCAGCCAGCATACAAAAGCACACACCTCACACCAGTTCTTTGTCCGATCTCGTTTCATTCGAAGTGGACTGATACTACTACAGCTAGTTAGCTGTTTACTTACCTCCTGTCTCATCTCCATCGTCTGTGTTTCCAAGGATCTCCACGAGTGTGTCTCCCTTCTCCAGGATTGTGAGGTGTGTGCTCCGTTCCCCATTTCCACGAGTTCCTGTGAAAGCAAGAGAACTTCCATTATCACCCTCATCATACTACTGTGCCTGTTCATTGAACTAGTTACTCACCTCCATCAGCTACCCGCTGACTCCACCGATTGCAATAAAACTCACCTGTTGTATTCTAACCATCTGTCTGAGTCTGCTTCCTTAACAAATGTTCTGAAACTGTTAATAAATGATAAATAAAAACATCTGATAATTTGCAGTTTAGGCCTGGCTTTCAGTTACATTGTATTGTTGAATGCCAGTAATTGCTCATTTTAAGAAGAAGAGTTTAATAGAGGCAATAGTATTATTATTGTTGACACTGGTCTTTATTATTAAATGACTCCAGTAAAAAAATATTTAGAATATCACATTTAAAATACTGTATTGCATGTTGTTTCTACATTAATGTGGAGATTAATGTAAAGATGTGACTACAAATTTTAATGTTAGGTATATTCATTCATTCATACATTCATTTAATGGACAGTCTTAAAAAATAAATACATGTATTTCATTATATTATGCAGTGAAACAATTGTGTAGAATTTACTATTGAAAATTAATAATCAAATAATTAAAAAGAAACATCAAATAACACATTGCATTAAACATGAAATACTTAAACAGTGTGAATGATGTTTGCCCATGCAGTGAGATTTGAAGGGCTTCTGAAACTGTGAAACAGTCTCACATACACTATAGAGGGTTATATTCCCTGTCTGCTGTCTTTGACGTCACAGCTCAGGATAATAGCTACTGAAAGGTTTAGGACAGTGTAATGTTTTTGTGGTGCCATCAGCCAGTTGCATTGACAAAATGTGAATTATATGGCTCTTGAGTAATTCAGCAAATTACATTTAAAGTTCAGGTAATTGTCTCAAAACAACCTGGCTGCTTATATCATCCCTTGCTTTCTCTTTACTTTAAATTTAGACTTACTCTCAAAAGGTGTGATGTCACAGCTATGAACTACAAGCAAAGTAACATCTGGCCACATTTACACATCAACACCTATTCACTAGTCACTGTGAAGTAATAAGTAAGGCACTATTATTATTCCTAAACACAAGGGGCTGTATTACAGAATCATTCTGACTCTAGAATATCTTAACAGTTTAGGAACCATAGCGATTTCAGTTATAAACCTGATAGATCTTAACTCAGATCAGTAATTCTGCCCCAGAAGAAGATACAACTATTCATAGTATTTAGATGTGCAGGAAGTCCAGTGAATGTGCTGTTCCTGGTAATGTGGTAACAATTGCATCTCTGCACCATCAACTTTCCAAAGGACCAACCTTAAAGGAATAGTTCACCCAAAAATAAAAATATGCTTTTAATGTACTCAGTCTCAGACCATCCAAAATATAGATGAGTTTGTTTCTTCATAAGAACATAATTGGAGAAATTGAGCAGTGCATGACTTGCTCAACAGTGGACCTCTGCAGTGAATGGGTGCCATCAGAATATGAGTCCAAATATCTGATAAAAATCCACAAGTAATTCACACGACTAGTCCATCAAATAACATCTTGTGAAGTGAAGACACATTTGTGAAAAAAATATATAATAATAATAAAATAAATCCATTATTATCACAATTTTATCTGTTGTTGACTAAAATATGAGTCCTCTATTCACAATATTGCTTTCTCCAGTACAAAAAGTCATCTTGTCTGAATCAGGAGAGAAATATGCACAGATCAAGCACCATTTACAAGCGGGGAGAAGAAAAATAAAAACAGTTCAAAACTGTTCTAAACAAATATGTTGGTGGATTTTGATGTGAGAAGACAACAGGGATGGACGTGTTTAACTGGAAGAAACGTTATTATGGATTATGGATTTTCCCTTCATAAGACATTAATTTAGGGACTGGAGTTGTGTGGATTGTGATTTATTTTTTTAATCAGCTGTTTTGATTATCATTCCAATGACACCCATTCACTGCAAAGTATCCATTTATGAGCAAGTGATGTGATGCTAAATTTCTCCAAATCTGTTCCGATGAAGAAACAAACTCCTCTACATCTCGTATGTTCTGAGGGTACATACATTTTCAGCAAATTTTCATTTTTGGGTGAACTAAATGCTACAGTAAAAACAAAAAAACAAACAAAAACTGTACCATGTCCTTCAAAATAATTGTAAATGGTTTAACATTGCATTTTATCTTACTGTAAAATGATTGTTTTGGGCAAGTAAAAACTATGAATTACCACATAAATTTACAACACACAGTAAAAGCAGATTCCCAAGGAAAGTTTCTGTATGACAAAGGGACAGCATCAAAAATGCCTGTGTAATTCTAAAGGTCACAGAGGTTGGAAAATTGTCACGCAAAACTTAATTACATATGTTTTTGCGTAAGAAACTTTGACTGACATTATAAGTGGATCTCAGGACAGAAGGAAAAATGTAATGTAAAAACGTTGTAGAATATAGTCACTTTAGTTGAAGTAATTTGCATAACCATTAAGAAAAAAAATTGTGGCGATAACAGACCTGAATATTAATTTATACAGTGAGTGTGTGATTTTTGACCCACCTCAGACATGAAAC
Organism: Schizothorax lantsangensis; assembly: GCA_027422415.1. Classification (NCBI taxonomy): domain Eukaryota; kingdom Metazoa; phylum Chordata; class Actinopteri; order Cypriniformes; family Cyprinidae; genus Schizothorax; species Schizothorax lantsangensis. Next base: position 14,150,259 of record CM049840.1, read on the forward strand.
GACCAATGTTCAGTTTTAGTAATTTTTTATTAATATGTGCTGATACAGGGTCGTACTGACCTGCAATGACGCAAACGCTTACATAAAACCATCCCCTTTGGCCCAAACAGCTGTCAAAGCAATGACGGTGAGAAATAAAACACATATCATTCTTCAATAAAAAAAACAGTAAATCACATTAACCCTCCTGTTACACGGGACTCAAGCATCATAATTTAATCAAAAAGCTGTTAAAATAAAACAATGATTTCAGAAGGAAAAAAAAGTTACAAGATACATAACCTCAATGACATAACATCACCCTGGGCTTTGATGACTACTACTTGTTTCTCCCATGTTCGATTCTCATCTTATACAATGTCTAATACTGCGCGATCACACAAAGATGTACTGTTATGATAGTCCAACTCAAGAAGGCCTAATACATTCTAGGGTGATTCTGACCCTGCCTCCTTTCTCAAAACCCAACAAACCCTGACAGGAAATTAACACAATGCTGAGCTAAATCACTGGGTGTTTCTAAAAGAAACTTGCTTGTATGATAAAGCGGTGATTCTTCTAGAAGACCGGTTTACACCCACCCATCTGCTGAACACTGGCCCATGCGGCCCCTCTGGGTCAAACATAGTTAATATGCAAACATACAGTCAAAGGCATGCCTAAAAGAAGCTATAAAACAAACCACAGCTTGCTTCAGATTGGTCCAACTTAAACATGTAAAAATGCCCTTCTGTACAGAGTACAAAAAACTACACAGCTCTGGCACGACTCACATAGTGTTTTGTGATCAGTGTAGGAACACTGTTTTGGGAGTCTGTATTACCCAGAGCTCTGTGTTCTGGTGTAACCCTGCCTGACCGAGCCGTTGTTAAAGACTGACATACAGCTGGTTAACAGTTAACGACATGAACCTCCCCACTGGACTCACGTCACAGTCTAACATATTCTCAAAACTACGGTACAGGTGCTGTTTCTAGCACAGACACACTCCAAGAGACCAAATAATACTACATTATTAGTGTGTAGATGTCGGTTTAACAGCACTGTGCCTGTTCCCTCTCTGTTTATGACAGTTACCCCTTTTCCACCGACACGGTGCTGGTAGCCAATCTGGTCCAATCCACACATTTCCTTCTGAGAAAAAAGCTGGTTCAGGGCTCCACAACCGCTGCTTAAATCTCAAACCAAAAACACTGAAATGTCACACTTAACAGCTTATAATAATTGTAATTTCCCTGTCAATCTGAATGAATGATTTTAATAAAACCGCTAGTTCCAACTTTGTTGTAAAATGCTGATACTCTTGCACTCAGATTATTGCATTGCGTTTAACTATATGATTTATCATAAGAAATGTTTAGTCTGAACTAATTATTATACATTTGTATCTTTAATCATATTGCTGTTGCTATCATTTTCCACAATAATCACTCAACCCTGTCCTTTACAGTAATTTTACCATGGTTAAAGGAGTTTTAGTCACTCTGCTTCATGTAGTGCACAGTCTCTTGTGGCTTATTGCTTTAATTTACAAATGATGTATGAAATGATGAAATATTTTTTTGTTATAAATTTAATAATATGAAATAATTAAATACATGATAGATTTCAAATATTTAAAATGACTTCCTTTACATCATAGCCAGCTCATGATAAAGATACTGAATTTATGGATGGTAACATACGCTCTCAAAATGACAAGACTAAATGTGTGGTCACATTAAAAAAAATTCCACCAATTTTCCTGCATATCTATGATTGACCCAGAGGGGGTGCATGCAAAAAAGATCCATTGTCCAAAGTCAATAGTGTAGTGATGCACAAAGTACCCCTCACACAGAAGTCAAAAGCGAGCACTATTCTGTTGGTCAACACGGTAAATTTGTGTGAAAATATTTAGTTCTTATGCAAAATTCCAATTGAAACGACTGGATTTTGCCTGTGAAATTTTGCAAAGGTAAATGTAACCGCACCTTAAAAGATGAAGAAGCACTGTAGTAACATAGTCAGGTGCATCATCGTTCAGCTCTCAAGTCAGTGGAAATGTGGGTCAGTTGTAAAAGACGTTCACACATCCTTTTAACACAAGCACCATTTCGATGGAAAAGGGTGTATGTAAGCTCTGTCAGGATGGTCCCTTGTTTGGTGGCTGTGGCGGTGTTAAAATGCTTCCGTGTTACAGGAAGGTGTTGATCGCTCAGTGACTGAGGGATCCCAATAAAACATGTCATTTAACTCCAGGGGCTCTCTTTGCCTGTCAGACGCGGTGTGGCCGAGCAGGTGGGGTGCTTTGCCCAGGGCTGATACTTCATGTTGTTTTGACAGCAGTGAACGACTTGTTCATATCTCTCTCTCCCTTTTTATTATATCTATCCTACTATCTGGACATCGAGTCAACATGTGGCTCTGAAAGCGAAGCTCTTGTGTTACAGTGGGGGATGGCTCATGATGAGAGGTCACGACTCGGGCTCTCTGGTGCCAAGCCCCAGCTGAGGATTGGGTTGACAGCAAGGTGACAGACTGTCAGATCACAGGAGTGCAGGCCGGTGCGATGGCACCTATGTGGAGAGGGACAAGAGATGGGTGTCTAGAAAGAGGACCTTTCATAGTTCTTCTTGGCCTCACAGGCCCATACAGAATCTGCACTTATGGAAAACTCAGGATTTCTGCACAACTGGAACACGCGTCAATCACAAAGTTGAAGACATCTCCAGTCCCTCGAGTTCCATTATTAAAGACCCCATGACATATAGATGACAGTTTTGAGACATTTTGTCCACATCAAGGGGTTTTTTACTCCTAAACATTGAACTTTCAAAGATATAAACATTTAAAATGTACTTTCTCTATTGAGAAAACCAACCAAATATACTGATCACTCATCTTGCACCTGTGGGTATATACACATTTTTGTCCAATCAAAGGGGTGCCCAAACCTGTTCCTGGAGATCTGGATGAGGAGATTCCCCCTTCTATGTAAAGCGCTTTGAGTACCCTGAAAAGCACTATATAAATGTAACGAATTATTATTATCTACTTTCAGATCCGACCCTGATCCAACACACCTGAACCAGCTAATTCAGATCTTCAGGAGCACTTGATAATTACAGACAGGTGTGTTGGAGTAGGGTTGGAACTTATGCTGCCTTCACGTGCTATCGGAATTATCGTTAATATGAGTTTCCTAATCGGAAATTGGACGTGAACGCCTCTCAAGTCGTATTTACTACTGGGAAACTCTGAAATAATTTTGATACCAGAGTTTCCGAGTTGGGCAAGCCATAAACTTGAAACAAGTTGGAGGGGACAACCATTGCTGCCGTCAATGATATTCTCAGAACTACATCACTTTGTCTAGTTGCTAAAGTAGTGTATTTGTATAAAAGATCATTTGAAGCATATTGTATGTCGCATTATAAACAGTGAAATAAGCATGTATTTGAGCAAATTCCAGAATTGTCAGCAATCTAGTGCGGTGAATGTTTATATGATTGTCAACCAATGGAATTGCTTTCCGACAACAAAGCACTTGAATGCGACAAGCTCATAATCATAGCTTCATAAGTGGGAAATAGGACATTTCTGATAGCACGTGAAGGCAGCATTAAGTCTGCAGTCTGATCTAGAATTTGAATGCTCTTCCCTTTAATTCCATCTGTCATCATGGTTGATAACTGATGTAAACTAAAGGCCATTGGTTATATAAAAATGGTGGATATATCCAGACCGAACTTCTTGTGTCAAAAGGAAATTCAAAATAGGAAAGAAATCTGTATTCGTCAAGCGATTTCAGGGGTTCTTTTCATATTTTGGAAAATTTCATTCAGCTACCAATAAAAGTGTAGCACTCTGAGCTCAACCAAACACATTTTATCATATTTAAACTCATTCTGCATAAAAATGGGGAAAAAAGCAGCAGATTCCGTCTGGGCCTAGTCATCCGGTGTCTACTCATGCACTCTTTGCCTCTCCATTTGAATGTGAAGACATGAAAACGAGGCCGATATGGAGAGCGGATCAGGGTGACTCCTTTCATATCTAAAGAACAGTGAACACAAGTGCTCTCAAAGAGCGAGAGGGGGGGAAAGACAAAGGGAGAAACCCAGAGAGCGGGAGCATGGTGGGTTGACTCCGCTAGATTATAGCTCTTAGTATTATTATGATAATCAGGGGTTGTATGGGGATTTTGGAGGTGGTAGCAGTCCCTCGGAGCAGGCTTTAGTCTAGCAGTTTACTACGGCGCATAATCACTGTCATTATCACCATATTCAACACTGTACTATATTATCCCTTCAGTCCCATGTAAACAAAGCCTTTGACTAACATAACAAATCTTCCCACATTAATGCTCAGCTAGGAAAGCCATGTAAAAACATTTCGGTGAGCTAAGCGGGAATGGAGAGAATGGTATAGGAGGGGGAACGTGGAAGAAGGGTAGATGGGAAATAAAAGCGAGCAAGGGCACAAAAAGGAGAGATGCACAAAACGTGACGCACATTGGACGTCTCCAGGGATGAAGGGAGAGAGGTAAACAGCCTCTCCCGCGGGCCGGTGCAGAAGGGTATTAGGGGGTAAAACAGCAGCGATGTGGTGCCAGGTGGGCAGAGGGCCATGAGTCAGGAGCAGATCTCCTTAGAGGGCATCCTAAGCTCTAAGAGCCAGTTCACAATGGTGTATGACAATACATTCAAACGGTCAAACCTGCTGACCAGTTGAAGCTGGTCCTACTCATCAACATGGAATATTTTTGCAAGAAAAGCAAGTAAAAAAAATGTTCAGGTCATTGCTTTAAAGAAAAGCTGATCATACATGCCTCGGGCTAAATATAGGACCGGGTGTACTAACCACAGCACACCGGTGAACATACTGACCCTGTGTCAATCAGTACAAGTTACCATGCAATGGATTGCACACACGTCCCCTTAGAAGACTTACAGGAGTGAGAGATAGAGAAAGAGAAAGAGAGAGTTCAGATGGTGCTTGGATTGAATGATAGGATGTTGATTCGGGAAGCACAATGTTCTCCACATTTGACAGTGGGTGCAGCAGACCTTCTCTAAACCAGCTACAGACTTGTGTAGTTTTGACATCACCTCTTCCTCTGACATTAAACATGGATACCCACCCTGCTCTCTCTCTTTCTCTATATGGCTATGTTTGGAATAGCATACTAGCTTATTACTTACTGCATAGTATACAGTGTATTTTTTATATATTTTTTTTCAAAATAGTGAACAGATGTTCCACAATAAACATTTCAAACATGCTTCACTGTTGTCACATGACCCCATCATGTTAGATCATTCAGTGAATAATATTTAATAAATACTAGAAACAAAAGTGTTTTTGGCAAATAGAGCATCTTTGCTTTTGGCAGTCCAATCCAATTTAAAAATCAAAAATTAAATTACAGACAATATTTTCGGTTCAGCCATCAAATTGGAAATGAAAGGTCAAGTAAACCACTTTGAATTGTGGGACGAAATAATTTATACTGGCTGAATTCTATTTATTAGCATTCTACTCTTAATATTTCTTATTATGGCAGAAATATTAAGAATGCTATGCCATACTGAATTCAGCTTCTGTTGTTTACCACTCATTCTGGCAAAAATTACTAGGTAATTTGAGAGAAAATTTGCATACTGTGCAAATAATACATCGTATATACTGCAGCAAGAGTAGTGTGCTAGTATGCTTTTCGAAGTATAGCACACTCTCGTCACCCTCACATATGCTTTGTACTCAGAATGAAAAGCACACTGAATAAATGAATATGTGCATAAATAATCAAAACAGACAAATAAATATCAATAAATAAAACATCAGACATGAAAGACTTGAAGATTGAGCAGACTTCAGAGGGGCGGAGCACTCATGAATACCTCTCTTTTGTTCAATAGGCTATGCAGCTCATTTGCATATGGGGATTCTAAACCACAGAGGCTGTGTCTCATTGGTCAGATGTTCCTGTCGCTCAATGAATGCTAAACCTGTTTTGTTTTTTTGTTCTAAACCTCAGTTTCCATTGTACCTGACTGGCAAAAAAACAACATTTAAAATACTTTTAACAAAGTCTTTTAGATGGAAGCTTATACTGAGCTCTTATATAGATATAGATTTACTCTGCTTCCTGTTCTTCTAATGCGGGTCCATCTAACCCAGTAAAAATAGCCTCTGAGATACACACTCGCACACATACGTACTCTGGTTCACAGGCATCCAAATGTTCACGTTCAGACATACACATACAAATTGTAAATCAACTGTCACACCAGGTTCAGAAACAACAGCTGATATTGGTATGTAAAAACAGACAAATACAATCTACGGTTTGCGACTGAAACTTTTCCGAATGTGTCCCCCGGTTTTTTTTTTATTTCACCTAAATATCTTATATTCTATTCATCTAGTCGTCTGATATCTATTACATCTTCCAGATAAAATATAACCAACACTACATTATGGCTGCTGTCAATCAATCCAAAATGCACCAGTGCACCCCTGAGGCACAGTGTATTCCCCTTCCATTCTTGTCAAGCGCTTCCTGTCTGGGAATGTTGAAGGTCAAACATTACCAACAATGTAATGGGTTATATTACATAAAAATTGTGCCAGGATTTATCTCGTTTTTATGTAAAATCCTTCTCTTTCTGTCTCTCTGTCTCTCTCTCGCTGTCTCCTGGCAGACAATTAGATTTCCTGGCACCGCGGTGCTCCAGGGCAGGACCGAGTGAGGGCTGGAGAGAGCGAAAGAAAGAGAGAGGGAGAGACTGGCGTAGTGTTTGGGTCACAAACTTCAAAACATCTTTATTTTCGATTTCTGTTGCAGTACAAGAACTGTTTTCATAGTATTTGATACTTTTTTGTTGCTTTTCTTCTTCTATGTACAGGAGACGAGTAGAGTAAGACTTGCTTTCGCTTTCGTGTGGTTCGTATGTACAGAGGTCGGACTCGAAGAATGGCTGGAGCGGTAGCAAAAAAATTATTCTAGCCACAATAACACAGGTGATACAGCACGTCCACCTACAACATCCATCAGTGATTCGGAGAGCAGGTTCAGTCCTTAATCCACCCCCATCTGTGGATCAGAGACGAAACCCTACAGAGTTTCATTCACGAGAGGTCCCATGGCCGAGAGGCTTCAAATGACCCAGCTGACGATGGGTTGTGTCCTAACGCCCCCCCCTCCCCTCGTTCCCAGTCTCTGTGGTTGTTCTATACAGAAGAGTCAGTTCAGAGAGAGAAATAAAGGCAACTCCACTAAGGCAGCTTCCCGCTACCTGTGTCTGAACAATCGTCCTTGTTTTCCTTTTTCATGAGCATATGTTCACACTCTTGATGTTCAGTAACAAGCACTTCTGTGAGTGTGTGCACGTGTGTGTAGATTCCAGTTTGTGTCCTGGCTCAAAAACAGTTATTTTTGGCAACACTGAAGAGCTTTCAGAGAGATTTTTGTCACTTGCAGTATAATGCATACCCCCATTTCCTCACGTAACAGCTCTCATCAAATAATGATGGAGAAAGGAAAGCGAAGGTAAGGAGTTACGCAAAAGTAACATTTTAAAGATAGGACTTGAAATAAAACACAGAAATAGAAGCCCGGTGTGAAGTTTGACGATATTTTTGGAGCAGAGTGAGCTGAAGGCAGAGACGTCCATTGAGAGAAGGCAGATAGTTGGACTTGCTCTTTCTCTATGTGTGTGCGCGAGGAGGGAGGAGAAAATGATGCTGATGAGAGAGCAGAGTGGTTACACAGCACTTCAGAGAGCCTGCTGCCATGGAGACAAACCTCTCTGTCGCTCTCCCTGTTTAGGCTTTCCTTACCTCTTACTTCAAAGCAAATGAAAGAGCAAAAAGGCAACCAGACATAAGGAGGGCGTCAGAGACAGGAGAGGAGTCCATCATCGCCATCGGCACTTTGCATCAGACCCTGTGGCGCTCTTCCTCCTCCACCTCTTTTTCGTGGTCACAGGCTTGTGACCAGCTGCATCTGTCCATCTCCCTCGCTGTGAGGGGGCTCAGGGGCGGGGTGGGCTTCAGTGCTCGGTCTCCTATGTGGAGCCTGGTAGAAGGTCTGCATGGGGGCTCCGCGGGAGCCTATGGCGGGCCGACCCGAGCTGTAGTACAGCTCCTCTGGAGGCTGGGCCGAGCGCGGAACCACCTCTAGAGGCTCTGGGCTGCTGTCGGGGTAGGGCGAATCTCGCAGATTGGTGATGCTGGTATAGAGGGAGTCCCGCGCAGGCGAATTGGGGGCTCCGTTGTGGCCCTGGCCTGCTGCGCTTTGGCCGCTGTGACCGCTGTGGCCCAAACTCTCGGTCAGGTCGGCCGTGTAGCTTTCGGACTCGTCGGGGTCGCTCTGGTAGAGGACGGACTGGGCGCGCTGCAGGAGTAGGGGCTCCTCCAGAGCCTTGTAAAGCAGTTCCACATCTTGCGGCGCGCGCTGACGCGCTTCTCTAGAACGAAAGTCTTCGTTGTCCTCCATGCCTATCGCAGGCTCTGCCCCGCCTCCGCCTCGCCCCATTCCCATGTGCCCGTGTCCTCTGACCAGGCTGCCACATGTTCTGTCAGCACCCCCAGCCCCTCCACCGCCTCGTAGATTATTGTGCACAAGTTCCGATATGATCATCTTCTCGAACGCCGCTGCGTCCGAGAGGTTTCTCCGTATGCCACCGAGAGTTTCTGAACCGCGGGGGTTGAGCAGGGGAGGGGGGCTATCTCCACCTCCGCCTCCCAGGAAGTCACAGCTGCCCCCGGGAGCTCCCGAAACCCCGACACTACGAAGAGAATAGCTGTTGTTGAAGTTCCCGTTCAGAGGTAGCGTCTCCATGCCTCCGTGATCTCGGTTCTTAGACAGTGTGCTCTCTGTTGAGAGAGCAAATGAGAGGTGGTAAGCAAATGAAAAAGGAGGAGGGAGAAGTGAGCACTTCATTACCTATTTTAATCAAGACTTTCACAGCAACAGAATCTGGGATTAAATCAATAATGGGGAACGCAACTTCCATCACAAGATTAATAGGCTTATGGACAGAGGCAAGTTATTACCAGGGACGTAAATTGTGTACATAGAAGCACAGGCTTCACTGCACACGTGAAGAGGTTATCATTCTGCAAAATTAGCCTATAAAACACTGAAAATAGCCATAAGCCTGAAAGTGGAAAGAGTCTTACTTGGGTCACGGAAAGTTCCTGTGGATCCATGGTGAGGCCATGAGAGGGCAAATTGAGACAAAATAAAGACAACAACAGTGATTAATGATATGTTTCTACCTTGGGCTTTACATGAAACCACCTTCTTTTTCTTGAGCATCGGCATAAACAAATGTCACAATTAGCAATTCTATTGTTGAAATAATGTAATAGCCATAAAGAGACAACAATGGACATCAATGGAGAGAGAGAAAAAAAATCCACATAGCAATGTAAATAATTTATCATTTAATCACATTATTGATGAATATCTCAATTTGGGTAAATTTATACTAAATACAACTCTTTTTTTTGGTGAAATATATTTTCTTAGAATTTACTTTTTTTAGACTTCACTAGAATACATGCGAGTGAGACAGAGAGAGAGAGGACAATTTTTGTGAGTGAGTTTTTACTATTCCCTCAAAATGAAAACAGCGGAACTACTATCATATAGTTTTGGGTCAGAGTCTGATTCTGTGGACTGAGGAGTTTCAGATCAGTATCTCACTCTTTTAGTCTTGGGAGTTGGGATCTTAGGAACAGCCGCTCATTCTTTGGTTTGGGGAGTTTAGAAACAGAGCTTTGTTTGGTTTTGGCACGATCATTAATCGGCGAGACGTTATTCACACTTCAACCTCATAAAGTCAAGACGATGTTTATTTCATGCGCCCCTTCACACGCCAAAGATGTTGTGATATCCTTTTAACTCGTCTGCGTGTATTGAATGCAGGAGATGCGTGTGGCGGTGCAGACCAAGGCGTGCGGGGGTTTAAATATTAATGCCCGGTATGATTTTAATCAACGCTCCTCTGTGCAGAGAGAGAGAGTAATTAGACATTCTAATGAGGCCCTCCTCCTACTTCCTCTCCATAAGCATTCTAAAAATGTCCTCTCAGCCGAGTCGAGCCGAGCGGCGCACCGTCAGCCTGACACATTACACAGAGAGGGAACGTTTAAAATATTCAACAGAGACGCTGTCTTAAATTTCACCCCACTGACATGGGAACCGCAGCTATCTTTCTCTCTTGCTGCCTCTCAATCGGCACACGAAGGCGAACGGTACGGCAAGAGAGCGAAGCCTGGGACATATGTGTGTGTGTGCGGCACGGACATAGCCATGCCGATACTCTGTGTTGAATCTTCAGGGAACGCTCCGCTGTCAGTCATTCAACTTCAGCCCTAGCTTTAATCGATGCTCTGGTCTGTCTTTCCAGCAGGAGGGATTAAAACGCTGGCCAGATGGTCAGCCCCTGTCCACCCCTCTGAATCACACTGACAGACCGACAGGGTGTAAACTCACACGCACAGACCTACACACACACAGCATATGCACTAGAGTGCACAGATCACAGCACATGAATACCATCGGTGACACTCACACACACTGTGGCAGAAACTGCATGTACAGTAATGATAATAATAAAAAAACATTCCAGAGGAATCTGTCATCACTCAGAGGATGCTCATTCATAGAAGAAGTTAAGTTTCTTTTGCATATCAACTTTGTCTCAGACTCTTAAGCTACGAAAGTCTTGTACGAAGCCTACGAAATAGCTACGACTTTTGGTTGCATTTTGGCAAATTTGAGCACAGTTTGAGATTCAAACAGTTCTGAAACTCTACGTGACAAACAATTAAGATGTAAAAGTGATCTCATTTGTGATTTTTCTTTCCAATACAAAATAAGGTCCACCTACACTTACCAGTAGAGTTGAAGACCCCAGGCGAGGGAGGGGTAAACGTCTCAGCCAGCAGTGTGTTGTAGGGTGAAATTCCTGTATGGGTTTGCAGCACAGGGTTGGTCAGAAGATGGTTCCCCATTGTACCTAAAAAGGAAACAGAAAATTATTCACATAAACATAATAATATTTTGTGACTCTGACTTTCAAAATCCTACTCTGTAAATGTTATTTAACCCCTTAAATGTCATCCCCATTTTTGAAAATTCACGAGAAAGTGCACTATCTAAACTTAAATTATTATAATTCATGAATGCTTTTGAATACAGACGTAAGGTTGGTCTCTTTTTAAAGAAGACAATTAGCAGATTATTACAGAAGTGAAATCATTTAATAAAATTAAAGTATTAAAAAGTTATAGAAGCTTAAATTTACTGTAAAGAAAATTTATTATACTATTTTCATTTTATTTTATATAAAATAAATATTTAAAAGTCCAAAATTGCTGTAAAATTAAAGCCATATGTCTACATAAGTTGTGTTCCAAATTTGAAGTTGATATAAAAAAAATTGAGGTTCATATGCAATTTTGTTTAGGCGTTAAACCAAAAACAGCCACCGGGTACCATCCAAACCCCATTTAATTTTTTTTTATGCATTTCTGTCACAAATCTATCAATTTCTCTCTCAATATTACATCTATAACAAAATATGGAATCTTGAGACTCAGACCTTTCCAACGATATGTATTTTGTCAAGATTCTAAAAAGTTTTGATTCTAAAAGACCGTAATACATTTTGTAATATGACACCCCCCGCTAAGGGGGAGGAGACCGCTAATACATTTTGAAGTACCATTTCTATGGTAATGCAATTTCTGATTTCAAAATGGTTTTCACAGGATGAATTTTGAGATTTTAAGCTTTCAAATGGTATATAACTTATGATGATTGCTAAAACATGTGATAGGGAAAAAGGCAAGGAAAAAAAGACTTTTTGTGACAAAGGTCAGAACTCCTGTTGTGATGTAGATTTATCATAGACTCCTGGTGCACTCTTGTCATAAATTAATCTATTACTGTTACTACATAATTTGTAACAACAAAAAAATGTAAAATATCTATTTAGGAGTCTTAGACCTTTCCAATGATATATAGTTTGTCATGATTACATTAGGATTTAATTGTAATATAGTAAAGTAAACTTAGGCGTCCCGTATACGGGACGGTGACAGTTAAGCAGCAAGGCACTGAAGGCCATGCCACAGGTATGTTGTCAATATACATACAGTGATAATGTGGGTTAGACCAACACAATAGAATCAAAAATACCAAACAGGTGTGCACATCCCAATTACCCAGATCAGGCTCAGGTGCAGGACAACTAAGTAACTTAAACGAAAAAGGAGTGAAGTCCGCACACTGAAAAATGCTGCTCCAATTGAATTTAATAATAGCAACGTTTCGACCCTAAGGTCTTCATCAGGCACAATACCAATGTGGAATAAAAACAACTTTAAATAGACACCGGTAAATCACCTTAATTGGGCCCACACACAAAACCATGTGACAAGTGATACAAGTCATGTGACATAATAATATACACATACAGCTTTACTAATAAATCAACAACAAATGCAGAAATAGTTCAATCACTATAAAAAAGGCTTAATATCAAAATCATCATTCAACCCTGATGGTGATAAAGTATTTAAGGTATAAATCCAAAAACATTCCCTCCGTAATAATTTTTTCTCATAATCTCCTCCTCTTGAGGGTTTTATTACCTTCTCTATACCGATATATTGTAAAACACTGACGTTATGGCCTACTTGTCTAAAATGAGACGCTATAGGACTACGCATGTCTCCAGTTCTAATGTTACTGCGATGTTCGCTAATGCGAGTACGTAATTGTCTTGACGTTTTACCAACGTATGCAAGACCACAAGGGCAACGAATTAGATAGATTACATGAGTAGAAGCACAGGTAATAGTACCACGTATCGAAATATTGTGGCCAGTGCGTGGATGACTAAAGGAATTGCACTTATGTGTAAAGGCACACTGGACGCAATTTCCACACCTGTAATTGCCTGAAGGAAGAGTTGGAATACCTTGTTTTTTACGTGAAGGAAATTCAGATTTTTCAAGCAAGTCACGGAGATTGTTTTGACGTTTAAAAACCAATTTCGGATCATTTTTAAAAACGCCTGATAATTTAGGATCACTTGAAATAATGTGCCAATGCTTATTTAAGACTCTACGAAACTCCGCACCTAATGCTGAGTACTTGATAGTACAAATGGGAGCATTAGAAAATTGCGTTTTATTACTATGTTTTGTTCGTAAGCACTGTATCTGTGATGTCTCATTGACTTTCTTCTTAGCATTATCAATCCATTCTTTACGGTAGCCACGATTCAAAAATCTTTTAGTTAAATCAGTGGATTGTTGAGAGTAAGATTCAGCTGTGCTACAAACTCTACGTACACGCTTGAATTGACTGATAGGCAAACTCTTAATTAAGGGTCTAGGATGGAAACTATCGCCTCTTAAAATAGTATTGCGATCCGTTGGTTTTCGATACAGATCGGTATGGAGTTTCCCGTCACATATGTATACACTAACATCAAGAAAACTAATGCTTACTGGATCGCATTCCATTGTAAAATTCACATGCTCAGTCCTTGAGTTAAGATAATTCAAAAACGTTGACATCTCTGTAGGTGTAGCCTTAGTAATCAAAAAAATGTCATCAATATACCGTTTGTAAAGCAAAATCTTAGGAAAAAAAGAATTAGACTCATTTAAAATAAAGTCGTTTTCAAAAACTCCCATATACAAACAAGCATAATTAGGTGCCATTTTACTACCCATTGCAGTGCCTTTCACTTGTAAATAGAAATCATCCTGAAAACGAAAAAAATTGTTAGTCAAGACAATACTTGCTAAATCCAATAAGCATGCTGTACTAGGTTTTACATCCACAGATCTTTGTGTTAAAATTTTTTCTAAAGCAAGTAAACCATCAGTATGAGGAATGTTGGTATATAAACTCTGAACATCAAAAGTAGCAAGAAGCACATCATCAACAGCGAAATCAACACCATATAAAGATTCAATAACATCCATAGAATCTCTTACATAAGATGATAACATGGGTACAAATGATTTGATATAAAAATCCACATAAGAAGAAACGTTCTCAGTGAGACTACCAATACCGCTCACAATAGGACGACCTTTAAAAGGGGTATCTAGTCCTTTGTGAACTTTGGGCAATGTATATATAATAGGTGTAATTGGAAAATCTACTTTAAGAAATTCATATTCATTTTTACTGAATTCACCGTTTTCAAAGTGTGACAGTAACTTAGAATGAATACACGTTTTTAATTTGTTAGTGGGATCAGCAGGTAAGAATTCATAAAAAACATGATCATTCAACTGTCTGCGAATTTCATTTTCATAATCTGAAGCTCGTTGAAGTACAATAGCTCCACCCTTATCTGCAGGACGCACTACCACCGTATTGTCTTTGCTAAGATCAAGTAAAGCATCCCTCTCCATTTTCGACAAATTGTTGTAGACTTTATATTGCCTCTTATTCTTAAGTAAATTTTTTACTTCGAATTCCACAAGTCTACAATAAGTGTCTAAGGACGAATTTCTATTCTTAGATGGAATAAAGGTAGATTTCCTTTTAAAAGGAAGACGAGCCATAGATTGTTCAAGAGTAACACCCTGTGTAACGGGCTGAACATCATTAGATGCGAACGACTGTTCATTTGTACCAAAGAACTCCCGAAGTCTCAGGGTTCTAAAGAATTTGTGAAAGTCAATCATAGTATCAAAATCATTAGTTTCAGTAGTAGGAATAAAGGAAAGTCCCTTGCTCAGAGCAGACCAACACAATCTCATGAAAATTTGTAACCATTTAAATTTTTTGCAAATGTTTGCCTTTGTAGCTAATTTGTATTAACTGATATGCATTCATGGTCACACGTTAGTTTGGGGGCTGATTCTCACTATTAACTAACTATTAATTATGACTGTTATCTCAATAAACTCCTAATTTGCTGCTTATTAATAGTTAGTAAGGTAGTTAAATTTAAGTATGGGGCAGAATTAAGGGATCTAAAATATGGTCATGCAGAATCAGGCATTAATATGTACTTTATACTGTAAGTACTAATAAACAGTCAATATGCTAGTAATATTCATGCTAATAAGCAACTAGTTAATAGTAAGAAATGGTCTTTAAAATAAAGTGTTACCATATTCTTACAATCTAAATTGTACATTTTCGTATTATCTGCTTATGCCCCAGTAGACCCTATGTTTAATTATTTTCTAAAAATTGGAACGTTAGTTTTTAACACAATTTTTGTTCAGAAAAGTGCTAGTCACTTGTAAAGTAAGATTAATTGTCTGGTTTACAGTGATATAAAAAGCTGTTTCGCATCAAGCCTGTAACTCTATTGTGTATTTGGTAACACTTTAATATAGGGACCAATTCTCACTATTAACTAGTTACTTATTAGCATGCCTATTATTAACATATTGGCTGTTTATTAGTACTTATAAAGCATTTATTCTGCATGACCATATTCCAATCCTTCCCAACACCTAAACTTAACAACTACCTTACAAACTATTAATAAGCAGCAAATTAAGAGTTTATTGAGGAAAAAGTCATAGTTACTGGTTAGAGAGAATTGGACCTTAAAATAAAGTGTGACCATGTATTTTACCGTGGCTGAAACATTATTGAACATGAGCATCCAGGATGCAGGAACTATCAGTTTTAAGAGGAATAATGCATCATATGAACATGGATTGGCTATTTGCACTTCACAATAAGGTTAAGCAGAATCTACTCTACAGTGTGTTTTTTGTGTTTGACATTTCACAAAAAAAAAAAAAATCCCTAATGTCTTTGTGTGATGTCGTAATGGCTGATTTGATGAAGTGTTTATTTGCAGCGAAGCCGAAATGTATTTGAAGAGTAGTCGTGGAGCGTAATTCCATGCCTCACTGTCAGATGGAGTCATTGGGAGGGAAATGGTAATATTTGCTATTATGTAGTTCCACAGAGCAGCCACTGAAATGTGGGTTCATTTCCCAGTGAAATGTGCACGCTTGCAGTAGACAAATGTGACTCAGAGAAATGGAACATTCAGTATGGCCCATAATGCAGGCGCAGAGCTGCAGCCTGGGGCTTTCAGACAGAAATGCCATGAAATTAAAAAGAGGCCAGTATGACATCGAGTGGACTGAGGCAAAGTGCAACCTTGCGCTCTCGTGCTATCATCTATCAGAGAGGACCGCCTCAAGAATTAATTTTAGACGTGCGCTTGCTCATGCTCGCCACACATACTACTCACATTTCTTACCTCTTGCAGGAATGTTCCAAGTTTAATAAAAGTAAAGCTGTGCCACCAGCATTTGTGGCATAAAATTGATTATCACAGAAAATAATTACAGCTCATTCCTCATTACAGTCAGACACAATGTAGTAAACACTGGTAAGCACACCAACAAGAATTAAACATGAGACTAGTGTGACCTATTCAATCTGTCAATTTAGTTGTCAAGACCATGTAATGCCGCTAACGCCACACAGTGCCGTTTAAGCTATGTAAAAGATTAACTAAAAATCACCTGACATGATAAAACCTGTTAAGTTTGTGTAATATGCAATACGGATACTAGAACTGTCGAGTACTGTTTTACACGGCGCAAACTCCGCCCACAGAAATTATGTCAGTAGCGCATAACCAAATGTTCATCTGCCTAGAAATAATAAAGATTTCACTGAATGAATAATGCAAGTGCTTTATAGGAATGGTTCACCCAAAAATAAAACGTGCTGACAATGTACCCAAGATGTAGATGAGTTTGTTTCTTCATCAGAAGAAATTTGGAGAAATTTAACATTATTGCTCACCAATGAATCCTCTGCAGTGAATGGGTGCCGTCAGAATGAGAGTCCAAACAGCTGATAAAAACATCACAGTGATCTTAAAGGAATCCACACATCTCCAGTCCATAAATTATTGTCATGTGAAGTGAAAAGCTGCGTGTTTGTACTCTGTAAAAAATATTTTTCAAAGTTGTAAATAAAACTAATAAAATAATCAGAGTACAATTTCAGTCTTTCTACTTCAAAATTTTCCTTTCAATTTATTGTTTTACCTGCCTTGGTAATTAATTGAGAAATTTACAAGCAATTTCAGAGCAAAATTATTAATTTTTTTTTTTTTCAGTGAAAGAAACAAATCTTTAAACTGTCACTTCTGGCCAAAATACAAATCCATAATTCATAATAAAGCTTCTTCCAGTAAAAAAGTTAAAAAAGTAAAAGTCAAAAAAGTTAATCTCCTATTGTCCTCTCACATCAAAATCCACCAACATATTTGTTTTGAATTGCTTTTGCTTGTAAATGGTGCTTGATCTGTGCATATTTCTCTCCTGATTCAGATGAGAACTTTTTCACTGGAGAAAGCAATATTTTGGATAGAGTACTTGCATTTTTAGCCAGAAGCAATGGTTTGAAGGTAAACATGTTTTAATGATGAATTTGTTTATTAAAGGCATGCAGATTTTCACTTCAAACAACGTTAATTGATTGACTGGAGTGGTGTGGATTATTGTGATGTTTTTATCAGCTGTTTGGACTCTCATTCTGACGGCACCCATTCACTGCAGAGGATCCACTGGTGAGCAAATGATGAAATGCTAAATTTCTCCAAATCTGTTCTGATGAGGAAAAAAAAAATCTCCTCTACATCTTGGATGGCCAGAGGGTGAGTCATTTTTCATTATTGGGGAACAGATCACATGTCTTCAGATTTCTTCTGTTAAACCCTTCAGATTGATAGTACCAATAGTTTCTAAAAACAGAGGACAGAGTCAAAATTATGTTGTTAATCAACATTGAACCACAAATGCTGTCGATAGAGCTTCACTTGTATTGAACCTCTGAATATTCCTTTAATTCCTGTAACTATCTCACTGGAGTGTCGAGTGTAAAATGTGAGGGGAATCTAGGCCAGCGGGAGGGAGGTGGAGGTACGACGGCGGCTCTTGGAAGTACAGAAAAGACTTCACACGGCAGTGAAGTGGGAAATGAGAGCGATAGGAGATGAATCTGATAAAGACAGCGGTGTGCACATACACACACCCTTTCATTACCCTCCATCTCTACTTCTGACTGCTATTCACTCTTGTAACATCCAAAAACTTTTCTCCCGCGGCACAAAACCCTGCCGTTTCCTCTCCCCGGAATCTATTCTTCTCTTTTTTTGCTGCTATATGGTTTAGATCTGCCTTTCTGTCTCGTACTTTCTCTCTCTCTCGCCTTGATTAAAGTCCCCGGAAAGCAACAATCGGCGCACTGCAGTGAGGACGCTACTGTCATTCTCCTCAATTAGAGTAATTACCCCCCGTTCATTTGGCGGCTAATCACTTCATTAAAAACAAAATGGATAGAATTAGCATAAAGAGTGGCGGTTGATTTAGCTGCGGCTTCTCTGTCGTCGCCCCCCTCTCCTCCCACAAACATTGATCCCTGGGATGATCAGAATGGTGGTGACGCCACACTCCGGATCCGGTGATGGAAACAGCCTGCCTCTCGCATTCTCTCTCTATTAACTATCGTTTAGTCTCCCCTTACAGTCCAAGTGCTGAACGTATTAAAAAAGGTCAGATCATGAAGAACCAAATATCGGTTTGATAGTTCACTGTATTATGAACATATGGCTTTTTCTGAACTTAAAATGCATTTATTAAAAACAAATCTACTAAAAACCAAGAAGGACTTTAACAGAGTTGTTATTAGTAACTTAAACAAAAAATTAAATATTTTTTTTAAAACTGAAATAAATTTGGAATAAACAAAACTTAGAAATGTTGCCTTCACAATTAACTGAATAAAATAAACTGAAGTTGAAGTACTAACATTACCATTACTAAAACTGAAATAAATATAAATTTAAAATAACTAACTAAATATAAATATTAAACAAATACTAATAAAAATGACAAGTGCATGAAAAAAATTACTAACATTTTGTCATGCAAGACTATTTCAAAATATTAATTAATGCTATAATAGTACATACATAATACTAATACACTGGTCTATAAAAACATTTTCATGTAACGAGGAAGTAAACATTTTAATTAAACTAATTTAAATATGGGAAAATCAGCTAAAAACCTTGAATTAGGAAAGAGCAGTAACTAAACACTTTAGCAGTCTGTGTGATGCATTTCAGCATATATTATTAGTGAATATGTCTCAATGTAATGTAGGCTTTGAAAAGAAGCTCTTAATGAAAAAATATAGGCAGAAAAAAATACAATTGACCGCAACATCAAAACCTGCAGTCTTTTTATGAGCGCTGTTTCTCATTTCACATGTGAAAAGGGCAAAAAATAGCCCATTTCATTCTAAGGGCCAAAGAGATAGAAGAAAATAGTCACTTGTTGTTCTGCTGCATAGAAAAACATTACTAATATTAAAAGAGAACCCAAAGACTGTATATGCACTAAGATGGTTCGGTAAAGTCACAGAAGCTTTGGTTCCCATAGAGACATTCATTGCTCTGAGACATGCACTTGACATTGCATATGCACATTGGCTGGGCCGAACTGAAATATATGCTTTAATGCTATTTAAGTGTAAAAAACTATATTTATGGGACCGTTCATATCATCTAAAATATGTTGTTTAAATGTGAATTTAGCCAGCAGTTTTTAAGAATTCGGCACAGTAGATAAGAGTTAGTCTTGGATGCCTGGAACAGCTACACAGAGGCATAGCAAATATGGGCACCGAGTGAAATGACTTTCTTAAAAAGGACTTTAGTGAAAAAACAAGCCATTTAAGCACAGACACATAGGTACAAATGGACTCTGGTGCATGCTGAGAAATTTTAAGGCAGGTCTCACCACGGTTTAGAGTGGGAGTGCTGTTGATGTCTCCAGCCATGAAGGACGACTCTGTCTGCTTTCGCACCGTGTCGTTCCACATACGACGAATTCGACTCTGAAACAGGTGAGCGGGGTGAATTGGTATATGGAATATAACAGCAGTCTATAAATAGCGATGCTGTCAGTGTGCATGTGTGTCACCTGTCTGTGTACCGCTGCATGACGTGCCTGGCTGCCGGTGTAGTAGCGGTTGTTGGCACGAAGGGCAGAATTCTTCAGCGATCCATGAGAGCTCGTAGTGGAGGTGCGACTGCAGCAGTAAGAATGACGCAGGCACTTGCTGTACTCCTTATGTACCTAAAACACAAAAACACAGAGCATTTGCCCTTAAGCACACTACACATGTTCAGTTACTGTAGGTAAAGTGGCTAATGAAACCATAAATTAAACCATCTAAATTAAACCAAAATATGTAATGTTTTCAGAGACTTAATTGCATACTAATTGCAATCAAATAAAATGTATTAGTTTAAATTAATATTAAACGCAATTAGCTGAACTTTAAAGTACTTTTTGACCCAGTTAAGTAGGACTTAAATAAATGTAATTTCAAAATTACTAACATTGTCTTTGAAATATGGTTTATGTGTACTGCTGTATGTACTGACAAGCATTTATGGTAAATGGTAAACTAAAATATACTTTAATGTCATTTCTATTGTAACTTGTATGTCATGTATTTGTAATTACACATTTATAATGATGTTGCTATTTTAAATATTTTAATGCAATTTTAAGTACATTTTAAATATATTAATTTTAAATGTCATACAAGTTATAATCAAGTACTTTATACATGCTTTAGTATGTTAGTCAACACATCAAAATAAGCGTACATGCAAAACATTTCATTTTAAATTATTAAAAAGTGCAATTTTTAAAAGTGTACTCAAGTTGTTCTATGCTTAGAAACATAGTCATGAAAGTGTCTCTCTTAAAGTAAACTTAAGTGGTCCTTGTCCTTCATTATATTATCTTCAAGTACAGTTGTTTTTTAAATAAACACTTTTAAGTACAATGAAATAACAATTTAATAAAATGAAGTACACTTCTTTTTCACAAGGAGTGTCATGTCCATACTTAAGTCATTAAGTATATTATGTATATTTTACAGTAACAAGCTATTTATGCCTAAACAATGTCCTTAATGTGTCAGATAAAAATAGTTATAATTGTAAAAATGAATGACATATAGTATATATACATACACACACACACACACACACACACACACATATATATATATATATATATATAAAATTAATTTTTATATATCATTCACATATATATATATATATATATATATACATATGCATATACACACACACATATACATATACATACATACAAACACACATTTAATAATGTATTACATTCTTCTGAAATCTTAATGCATTCAACTACGTTTTGTTAATGGCTCCGATAGCTTGACTACTGTTTAACTTCTTTATACCGGAAGAAGCTAGAGTTTCAAAACTGCTTCCTCAACACAGGGCTTTGTTTAACCGAACAATGACAGATGGAGTGCTTGAAAACCTGTTTGAAGATATTTTTTCTTTTGTTGCCAATAATCTGGCAGAAACTACATCCTTCACCTTTAAACAACCCTTATTATAAAACTAATAATATCACAGATGAATCCTAACCCAAAGGTATTCCTAAAAGAGCATTTTTAACTTGTTTTAACCTCTGATGACACCACCATTTTTGTCTTTTTCCATATTTAGATAACTTCTGAAGAAATTTTGCAGCAAATGTGTCCCCAAAGTATTATCTGGGTATGAAACATTAATGGCACTGACCTTTTTCTGCAGAGCACAGTGGAAGATGAAGATGAACATGCCCTGGAAGGCATTAAAGGTGGTGAAAAGATACGCCATGATGACGGTGTTCTCATTGATGAAGAGGAGGCCGAAGGCCCAGGTCAGACCCAAGAGGAAGAGCAGTGCGATAGCCCCCAGAGCCCAGGACCTGAGGGAGAACATGCATACATTCACAATACATACACATACAACAAAAACATCATAGATAATGTGACTATAATGTGCATTTTTGCAGTGGAAGTCTCTCAACTTGATGTTGTCCAGGCGGCTGGAGTCGGGTTTGAGGGCGGATGAGTTACGGACCATCTTGTGAAGTGTTATCATGAGGAACACAAGGTTCAACTAAAGGTCAAAGGTAAGAGAAAAGAAAAAAGCAACTTAAAAGACCAAAACTTCCAAGTCATTGTGACACAAATTAAAGCCTATTGGCTATATAAAAAGGGCAAGCCCTTTAGAAAATGTCTACCCTGGAAAGACAATTTAAACAACGGCTTTCTTCCTAACAATGAGCCTCATTCATAAAACACAAGCAGAATTTCAGTGTAAATTGTTCGTGAAATCGTTCTATCTTAAATTGCTGCAATTAAATGCAACAAATTACATGAGAATGGTGATACGAACACTTACACAGAAATTCACTCGGTTTGTGTTAGATGAGAGATCCAACGCAAGTGAGAAAAGAACTTTACAAAGATAAAAAAAAAAAACTTTTTCTCACAAACTAATAAAAACAAAAACAGAGCTAACGCATTAGTAAAATATATTGTAATTACGAAAATGTCAGCAAGTTCCCATATCTAAACCTAATCTAAGCTCCACACTCATATAAAGCATATTACAGCCAAAACATAGTCGTCAGCAGCAACAGATCCATAGGTGAACAAAAGTGCTTTGTTTGATATGACTAGCGCAGCACTTTTCAGAGAGAAAAAAAAAGGAACAAACTCTGAGAAAAGCAGAGAGAGCGCTGAATGTTTGGAGAGAACAATACCATGATAATGAAGGACACAGGGCCGATAAAACTCCAGATGAAGTAGTTATCCACCCTCAACCAGCACCTACACACAAAACACACACACGATAACTTCATCAGTAACATTTCACTCTTCAAAGACTGATCACTTCATTACAGGCAAAAATCGCATATGCATTTTATGAAGTAGCACATTATTTATCATCGAATGCTTTGAAATAATTGCAAGACATCTTAAAATATTATTGTTATCGAGATGCCTATACATTTTTGGGCATAAAAACAAGCTAATAAAAGAGCAATAAAAGTCTAGTTGAAGGTTAAGCTCAGTTTTTAATCATTAGTGCACTGAGTCAGCGTCTCATTTTCTGCACTGTAGTCAACATTCAAAAGTCTGCAGCTGTGCTATTTTTCCACAGTCGCACACACATAAACACAGACCAACACACACTCGCGTGCACACAAACACACAGAGTGACACACACTCACACATGCAGTAATCAGCTCAGTTAAAGGTACTGTAAGCGATTTTGTTAACTTCTGTCAGAGAATAAATTAGACCACGCCTTCTCACCAAATTCCCGCCCCTCAAAGAAAGCAATGTTAGCAAACACATAGAGGTAAAATCAGGGCTCCCGCACTTATATAATTATATATAAGACTTATATAACTTTTTAACCATACCTTTTTTTAGTTGTTTGTGATTAGACAAGATTTAACAATGCAAATTAAATAAATCAATAAAAATATTTTAGATACAGAATTAAAAAATACAGAAATTTCCGTAACTTTTTAAGACTTTATTTATTAGATTATAAACTCCCTAATATTTCCAGGTTTTCCATGACCGTCAAAACCCTACATAAGATTAGTTTTCTGATATAATGTTAAAAATAGTGTGAGATGCAGCTTTGAGATGCTCTTGTAAAGTGAATTATCAGAGCATGATCTATCAGATTTATGCGTGCTATTCCAAAAAAAGATGCTTGCAACATCTTTAACTGGCTTCATTTATAATTCAAATGATGACCTTGGTTAGGCTAGGATCACATGTCAGCGGCCAATCATCCAGCTGAACTCCAAACTACATAATTCCAGTGTATGTTTCCTAGTGAAAGATGATACTGCACTATATGGGATTTAAACTCCCAGAGAGCCATTTTGCTGGAATCCATTTAAATGAAACAAATGGTTTAAAGAGGGGGGTCGCGTCCCCTGCTCAAAAACCAATGGCCCTTGTATGGCCGAGTACAAATAGACTGCATCATACGTACGCTTTCTTAGTCCCGTAGCTGCGGTAGTCAATGGCTGCCGAGATGCCCACCACCAGGGCGGGAAAGCAGTAGCCGCACAGGTAGTAGTATTTCTTTCGAGAGTATTCACTCTCAAAGACCTCCACTAGCATCAGATACAGCTGGATTCCCTCCAGACACATCCAGGAGAACGCAGCCAGGAAGAAGAAATGCAGCAGACCCGCAAAAATGGGGCATGCAATCTGTATTTGGACAAAAAAGAGGGAAGAGGGGGTTAGTGAGAAAAATATCAGACGAAGTGTAGTGCATAGTGACTATGAACATAAAATGAATAGTCCATGCAAAAATTATAATTTACTCCCCTTCGTGTTTATTCAAACCTGTATGACTTTCTTCTGTGGAACATAAAAGAACATATCTGGAAGAATGTGAGCAACTACACAGGTTTGTTGACCATTGACTTCTGTTTGCACAAAAAATACAATGGAAGTCAATGGGAACTGAAACAGTTTGATTACTAACATTCTTCAAAATATCTTCTTTTGTGTTTAGTCACTTTGGGTGGACTATACCATTAAGTCTGGTCCACATTGCACTTTATTTTGGTCCAGAAGCACCTACTTCTGAGACCCTCTGATGTGAATTACATGTTGTTTTTATGAGACTTTTAGCATAAAACTGTGTCCTCTCAACATTTAAAAAAAAACATAATAAATGCATCCCCCCTCCGTTTTCAGATGATAATCACATTTAAAAGTGATTTATTTTGCTGGGTTGCAGTGTGAAGAAAAAGAAAATGTAGCCGGCACATAAAAGGACTCCCAGCAGAAGCATCTGCCAATCGACTGGCTGAACGAATGCACAGGCGGCAAACAGTGATCCCACTATTGCAAGTGCACTCACCTAAAAACATCCACCTTTCAGCAAATCACTGCGAACGTCACATAACATTATTAATATTCATGACTCAAGTCGTGCTTGGCACAGTTTGCGCGCTGAGCCTGAGGAAGTAAATTTCTTAAGAGAGAATATATATTCTTATATATATACAGTATATATATATATATATATATATATATATATATATATATATTATATATATATTCATAGTTGTCACAAATAAGTTTTCGACTTAATAATGAATTTTGTATGACTTGTGTATAGTTTAGAGTGACTGACATTTCTGGAAAGTTTGTTTTTTAAGCTTTCAAATCATATCTTGTATAAATGTATCCACTGCAACTTGGCAACCATACTTGCAAAGAGAGGCTGATGAGATTCATAATGCAGCCCCCACACTTTACGTATCGTTTCTACGCCCCTGCAAAGCGGAAGATACAAATCTGCTCAAGGATTTTATTGTTAAGTGCCTCATAAAAAACTTTATCTTCTGAAAACGAAAAAAAAAAAAAAAAACTTCTGCAAACATTATCCAGCAACAAGTTCTTCTTCTGAAGAGCTCATTGTAGCAACCTTGGCACCTTGTAAAATGATTTCGATTCCCAGCATACTAATGCAGCCTGAACTCTGGAAGAGATGCATCAAATCAGCCAATCAGATGACACCACTGCTTTCAACAGGAAACTTTCGGTGTCAATAGACTGATGTGAAAGGCATCACAATTTGTATGATCATGAAACTAATAAGTCACAATATCCAAATCATTTTAAAATGTGTCCATGCTAATTTTCATTTCTGAAGATCGCTGTATGATATATTGATTATGCATTCAATCAGCTGCTCTTGAATCGGAAAACACAGCAGAGCTGATAATTTAGGGTATAATTTTCGATCTGAACTCAGCAACTTTAAATCGTTCACAGTGTTTAATGTTTTAATTGGTTGTTCTCCTCAGAAGTGTTGTTTCAGTAGGGTTTTCGTTTTTGGTTGGCTGACTAAAACATAAACCTCATCAAAAACAACTGTCAACAGATATGCTTTCGGTGGTCAATGTAAAACTCTGTTCAACACACAGTTTTGGTTAATTGGCCAACCAAAAAAAAAAAATGACAAGACATGACACTTCAGTTAAAGCAGGAGCACAGAAAAAAAACAACTTAAGCCAGGTACACACTGTACTATTTTGGCCACAATTTGACCGCCTGAGACAAATTTGGAAAAATCCTAAGATTCCTCTGATTCTAGGCCAATTTCTGTAGTCTTAGATCGCTAGTTTGACATATTCACAGAAAACCGATTAATGACCATTACTATCAAATTTTTTCTTCAATGAGATTCTGTCAATGTCAGACGTTTTGAGGCATATTCCTGCAGTGTGGCTTCTTCTATGACCATCAAATGAATAACTAACAGGAGCACTGAAGATGAATCTTCTTTGTTTTTACTGTCGTACGGTCTGATACTAATGACAACAGAGATCCCACAGTGTGACACGGCCTATTGCTGGGATGTTCGTAAAGTTTGACAAGCAACAATTGCAGCTTTAAAACTATAACCTTAAAACTCATCTAATTAATGTCGCTTGCTTCAAAGAGAAAATTACACCCCAAAGAATCAACAGATAGAGGAGCAGCTGGTTAAATGCGCAGTAAATGCATAATCAACATATAATACGGCAGAGTTGCATAATGTTGCCTGGAGGCAATTTTTTAGAAAGTCAGAGTGAAAGTGTTTTCACTAGCCCAAAAATATTCCATCATGTGAATAACACGCTACAAGGGTAATGTTTGTGTTTCTGAAATGTATTGTTTTATTTACATTACCATTCACTTAGTTTGGAGTCATTAAGTTTTCGAAATTAGTCTCTTATGCTCACAAAGGCTGCATTTATTTGATCAAAAATACAATAAAAACCGTAATATTGTGAACTATAATTACAAATTAAAATAACTGTTTTCTACTTCTAATATATTTTAAAATGTAATTTATTTTTGTGATGCAAAGCTGAATTTTCAGCATCATTACTCTAGTCTTCTGTGTCACATGATCCTTCAGAAATCATTATAATATGCTGATTTGCTGCTCAAGAAACATTTATTATTATTAGCAATGTTAAAAACAGCTGTGCTGCTTTTTCAGGAATTTCTGTCTTTAAGTGACAGTCTTTAATGTCACTTTTGATTATATTAATGGATCCTTGCTGAATGAAAGTATTAATTTACATCAGAGAGAAAGAACATGGGAATTAAACCCCAGTAAAGTACGTCAGATTGTGATAGTCTGCTGCATCCTCTATAACTGAGCACTCAGAACAAGCACTCATCTGAACTGTGTCATGCAAATGAATGCAAATTACCTGCACTTAATGCAGTTTGCATTTAATTCCTTCAGTTAATCGGATGCTAAAACAATGCAGACAGCATGTTCTATCAGTGGGTGCACATAAACACTACAATCAGCGGGTGAAATTCATTCCCAGTGCATTCTTCCCTTAATATAGATCAGGAATCCACTTACGTGGTACTGCGTCTTGTCGATGCCGATGAGGAAGAGGAGCTCGGCGATGAAGAGGTTGATGCACAGGTTCTTGTGTATGGTGTTGCGGTCGGTCTGCAGGCCTCGCAGGAAGCAGAAGGTGGAGATGCAGATGGCGAGACACACCAGCGAAATGACGATACCCACCCATGTGATCACAAAGAGGATCAACTCGTGCATCCTGCCTGGATACTGAGAGAGACCGAGAGATGGATATAGGAAAGGTATAAACGGATAGGATGCCTGAGGGAGAGTGGCTTATGAAAATCCAGTAAATGTCAAGCTGAAATTGCTGTGTGTTTGTTTGTGTATTTTGCTCTTATGTGTATAGATATGTGTGCTTGTCTTACAGACTGTGTGCAAGCAAAAAAGTTGTTTATGTGCATGAGAGCTATATTCAGATTTGTTTGTGGGCAGGTGATGAATGTAAAGAAGGAATATGTCTTACGTTGGGTTCGTGGTGTACCATGAGTACGGCGAAGTTGGTTAGATGGCTACAAGAACAAGTTGTGTGTGTGCTGTTGGTTTCCATCAGCCTGCAGCCCTGAGATGACCACTGGCCCGTCATCGAACGCTCCGAGTAGTTCCAGAATGAACAGTTTGGGGTGAAATGATTCTCCAGCTGCAAAGAGGAACCAACAGAGAGACCGGAAAATATTGGTCTTCACACATACTGTTTTCTGTTTAGGAGTCATGTGCGAAGCCTTCATGGTCAGGGACCATCTAGCACTTACAAATTGATTTTCACTGTATTGTCTGAAATAGCAGTTTCTGCACTGCAAAGGCAGCACAATTAGAGTGAATTATAAACAATAAATCTCTCATTGATTCTTGAGTACTGAGACATGTTACAGAAGCGACAAAAGGAATTATGTTTGGATTCGTCTGTTCAACGTGTTTAGAAGAATTCACGTTTAAGGGGCACAAGCAATTTCCTGCTGCTTCCATTTGCTCACAAACACGATTGATTGTTTCTGCTTCTTATTTGCCGTGTTTTTTGATCTAGACATTCAATACTCTTTTGGAAGATGTGTAATGGTGCCTCCTACCGTACACCACTGAAAACACGGAAAGCTAAATTATATTTTAAAAAAAACACACAAACTCTTTACAGTTTGTATAAAGAGTTCACATATCAAGGTTGTATCAGAGAATAGACTTAATTGAAATAGCTATATATATATATATATATATATAATTTGAATTTAAAATAACTGATTAATAATTGAATATACATTTAAATGTAATTTATTCCTTTGATGCAAAGCTGTATTTTCAGCATCATTACTCCAGTCTTCAGACTCACATGATCCTTTAGAAATCACTCTATATTCATCTGATTTGCTACTTTTCTGCTCAAGAAACGTTTCATATATGTTGAAAACAGTTGTTTCAATTCTTGGATGAATATAAAGTTCAAAAGAACAACATTTATTTGAATTGTAAGACAATGTAAATGTTTTTACTATATTGAACAGTAGTGTACATGAAGTACTGAGGACAGGTGATTTTAGGGGAAGTGAGGGATAATAATCAATGCAACAAAAAAAAAGATCATTTACACAGAAATGTGTTCATGTTCATGTAATTTCTTGCTTGTGTGTGCCTGTGTGAGATTTATGTACCTGTAAATGTCTAAGTGTGAACACCACAGGCTCGGTCAGAAACACTCGACTGGACTCTTTATTGATCGACGCTGCGATGACGTGTGAATTCACTGCCAGGCCCCGCCCACCAGGCCCCGCCTCCATTTCCATCTTCACGGTGGCGTTTTCAGTGGACAGGAACGAACCCAGATTCTTATAGAGCACAAAGACCACTTTTACCTGGCCTGTGCAGAGAAACACAGCACAAAAAAGAAGGAGAGAGTTACTGAGTGGTGGAAGGATATGAATAACAACTAAGAGGAAAAAGGGAGCGGTAGAGTGACTTGAGTGAAGGTTAAAATGATTCGGACTGGGAGGGGGTGAGTGAGTGATCGGGGGATGAAGGAATTTTAATATGGAGGGCAACGGAACATTCATCCCTTCAGCACTCACTCACTCCGTTTCTTCCGTATGAATATTTCATGTGCGTTTGTTTCAATCATACTAATCTCACTTCCCCCGCCCAACCTGTCCCCGATGAGAAGCAGCGAATGACGATGCGGTTTCAAAAAAGAGGCTAAACGCGGGAGTGGAGGAAAAAGCGAGGAGTAGGAGAGCTGATGGAGGGATAAGATGGCTAAGAGATGGAGGGGACAGGAAGGAGAGAAGAGGGAGAAAAGAAAAGAGTGCCGAGATTGCTCTGTCAGCCTGAAAATGAAAGTAATCTAGTCGCCTCTCGGGCTGTTCGATTAAGAGCGCCGTTAAGAAACCATCAGGGACGAAATGGTCTCAGCGCTTTTGTTAATCTGATTAGGTTTATTATTATCAACCCATAACTGGGTAAAGTGAAGTGGAAATTTCGCTAAGCTTCAGTGAAACTGCACGGGGGCGAGTCGCACATCGAGATGGAAGGGACAGGAAGAGAGAGCGAGCTGAGACTGACCGTTGCGGCTGTACTGTTTGAAGGTGGAGGCCGAGAGCTGGATGCTGCTGTCACTGGGACCGTTCTGAGGGAACGACAAATCCTGAGACTCTGTCTCTGTGTTCAACACACGCACCTCTAGATCTGAAGACACACAAAAACACACACTTTGAGAGTTTGAACTGTAATAACACAGCAAAAAAGCCCTGAAAGGTTACAATAAAAGCTACTCATTTTGAAGTAGTAGTCAAAAGCTACAAAGAGTATATATATATATATATATATATATATATATATTATGGGCACTACACACTTAATACATTTTGTATTCTGTACATAATAAACTACTATTAAAAAGTCAGTAAGACTTCTTTTTTATGTAGAAATTAATCATTTTATTCAGCAAGGACACAAATTGATCAGATTGATCAAAAGTGACGGTAAAGACATTTATAATGTTACTTACAAAAGATTTCTATTTCAAATAAATGCTGTTCTTTTGAATTTTGTATTCATCAAAGAATCTCTCCAAAAAATTATCAGTTTACAAAAAATATCAAGCAGCACCGTTTTAAACACTGAAAATTTGTCATCACAGGAATAAATTACTTTTTAAAATATATTCAGATATGAAACAGTGATTATAAATTGTAATAACATTTCACAATATTACTTTTTTTTTACAGCATTTTTAAATAATTAAAAGACTTATCAAGACTTAATTAAGAGATTTATTTCAAAAACATGAAAGTTTTGAACAAAAGTTACACTAAATACAAAAATAAAGTAAAATAAAAACAAATAAAAATATTCATGAAATATAATATAACTATATTTATAGACTAAAACTAAATAACAATAAAAATAAAAAAGTTTGTATATGGACATACTCAGCGATTGGGTTGTTTTGACTCAGCAGATCTTTAGATCTTTAACCCAACCGGCTGGGTAGTTTTCTTTGTTTAAAAATGACTATATTTCTTGCTTAAAATGTACCCCAAATAGGTTGGATATTAACATTTATTAATATATTTAATAAACAAACATTAAATAATAAACATTTATTAAATTGCTTATTAATAAACGTTCACCTTTTGATTATTACTGATGCCTCTAGTAATAAAGTGTCTGATTTTTCATTTCCAACCTATTTTGGGTTAATTTTAAGATAGCCATATAGTCATTTTTAAACAATAGTTGAGTTAAATAAAACTGCCCAGCAGGTTGGTCAAACATTTAACCCTATTGCTGGGTCAAAATAACCCAATCGCTGGGCTTGTCCATATTTAACCCAACTTGGGTTGTTTTTAACCCATGAATGAATAGCTTTTATTGTCATTGCAAGCAGAGCAAACAACTAAATTCTTAAAGCACCTCTGTGGTGTAAAAATACAAAACACAAAAACATATAAATACAATATAATGATAGAGACAAGACGAGGGTTGTCTTAAAGTGCAAAAATTGATTAACTGATCAGTGTGCAATTACATTTTAGTGTAAATAACTGTTAATTTTTTTGAGTGTGTGGTTCCATGAAGAACCTTTAACATCGATGAAACCTTTTTCAAAAAAGGTGGTTGATAAAACCGTTCACTGAAAGGTTCTGTGAAGAACCTGATAGTTCTTCTATGGCATCAGTGTGAAAACCCCCTTTTGAAACCTAAAGCATTCTAGAACACAAAGCCAGTTAGTTTCTCGTCAACATAAACTCACCGACATTGGCAGCGTGGTCTGAGAAGTGACTATTGTACATGTTATTGGCCAACAGGAAGGCTCCTTTCTCCATGACGTCCAGTAGCATGGTGGCGGTGTGCGCCTGCTCCGTATTGTTCATGTCCTGCCATGACTCTAAAGCCTCGGCACGCAAAAGATTATCCACAGTCTGCACAACTGCCTGCACACACACACACACACACACACACACACACACAAACAAACATACCCTTACATTTCATCATAATTACACTCCACATCAAAGATGAGAAAATAGGACTCTCTGTGATTGTCACATCTGTGAATCTTACGTAACGCTTGCAATTTATTTCTACTAAGGAGCAACATCTTACAGGCCATTATAAATGACAAGAGTGCTAAAAGAAAGCCTTGGGCAAGATGCACAGTGTCATCATTGCTAGAAGTCTCTCTCTCTCTCACACACACACACACAACAAACCAGCTGCAGTTAAAATTCATCTGAGGTAGGCATATGCAATAAAAAATATGGATGGCACTTTCTCTGACGCCTGTATATGTTATGCATTATGAATGCAGTCATAATGCCATACTGTAATGCATTATATCTTTTCATTAAAAGTAACCACCAATATAACATAATATAATATATTACTTTATGGTACTATGTTAAAAGACCTCATAAAATCAAAACGAGTTTTTTTTTTATTGTAATATATATTTAAAATTGTATTTATTCCCTTGATGGCAAAGTTTATTACAACGGTCTTCGGTGTCACATTATATTTCATAAATCATTCTAAAATGCTGATTTAGCACTCAAGAAATGTTTATTATTATTAATTGGGTTTATTATTATTAATTTAGGGACCAATTCTCACTTTTAACTAGTTTCTTATTAACATGCATATTACTAGCATATTGGCTGTTTATTATTATTTATAAGGCACATATTAATGCCTTATTCTACATGACCATATTTTAGATCCCTTAATCCTACACCATACTTAATAACTACCTTACTAACTATTAATAAGCAGCAAATTGTGAGTTAATTGGGGCAAAAGTGGTAGTTAATAGCTAATAGTGAGAACTGGTCCCAAAATT
This sequence comes from Schizothorax lantsangensis, assembly GCA_027422415.1. Classification (NCBI taxonomy): domain Eukaryota; kingdom Metazoa; phylum Chordata; class Actinopteri; order Cypriniformes; family Cyprinidae; genus Schizothorax; species Schizothorax lantsangensis. The sequence goes on from CM049840.1 coordinate 14,182,923, forward strand.
AATCGTGACATTTTTTTCAGGGTTCTTTGATAAATAGAAAGTTTGAAAGAACAGCATTTATTTGAAATAGAAATCTTTTGCTACATTTTATCTTTACTGTCACGTTTGATCAAATTAATGCTTGCTGAATTAAAGTATTAATTTTCTTTAAAAATATACTCACCCCCAAACAGTGGTCTATATGAATTTAAACTGTACAGCCTCTTAAAGGAAATTGGGCCAAAAATATAGATGACTTGCATTGCACCACAGATTTTTTGTCCATTTATCAAATTTTCTTAAGAATGAGACATAATACCACCTACAACCAACTAGAAAGTAGCAAATTGTGTTTGTTGATGTTGATGCACAATACTATTGTATATATTTTACTTTGTTTCTTTGCAGTATTTTAGTCTAGTGGCCCTTCAAGACCAGCACTGAACAGCGCAGATGTATTATAAGGAAATTCTGACTGTATTTTTATATTTTTATAATGCATTTTATATACAGGCTTCCTAGAATGTTTTGTAGAAAAATGCTCACAGTCGAGTAGGAATCAAGCACCGGTATGTGTGCGCAGTGACACAGAGGATAAGAAGAGATACGAGAGGTGAAGTGTGTCTGTGAATTCATACAGATAACACTGCACAATACCTGAACATAAGCCCGGCAGGTCCTCTCTCTCTTCTGCCACTGCAAGACACAATGAAACTACTTTCAGATACACACACATACATGAAGAAGAGTCTTGCCCATTCAAACTGATTTTGAGTCCATTTCGAATGCAACTTACAAAAATACTACTGCTACTTAAAGAATGACATTAAATGCTTTTTTTCCATCCATCAAAAATTCATGATGATCTGTAGCTGTCAAGTTATATATATATATCTATATATATATATAGATATATATATATATATATATATATATATATATATATATATAAATATATATATATATATATATATATATATGACCCCGGACCACAAATTCAGTCATAAGCAGCATGGGTATATTTTACAAAAATACATTGTATGGGTCAAAATGATCGATTTTTCTTTTATGCCAAAAATCATTAGAATATTAAGTAAAGATCATGTTCCATGAAGATATTTTGTACATTTCCTACCATAAATATACTAAAACTTAATTTTTGATTAGTAATATGCATGCTAAGGACTTCATTTGGACAAATTTAAAGGCAATTTTCTCAATATATTTTTGCACCCTCAGATTCCAGATTTTCAAATAGTTGTATCTCGGCCAAATATTGTTCTATCATAACAAACCATACATCAATGGAAAGCTTATTTATTCAGCTTTATTTATTCAAATGATGTATAAATCTCAATTTCAAAAAATGTACCCTTATGACTGATTTTGTGGTCCAGAGTCACGTGTGTGTGTGTGTGTGTGTGTGTGTGTGTGTGTGTATACACACTTTGTAATACTTTTTAAATTTCTTTTACAATTAATTAAACACAACTATATAAAACTGTAATATAATTTATAATATAACTTTTTGTATCTATCTATCTATCTATCTATCTATCTATCTATCTATCTATCTATCAAAACAATAAAATCCCAAACTGCAACCACTCAAAAAAGTGTATGCAGAAGAGTCATGCCCATTCAAATAGATTTTCAGTCAATTTCAAATACATCTTACATAATAAAAAAGAAATCACCTTTTTTTCACGCTCTTTTCCATCCAACAAAAATGCATGAAATATATATATTAAACATTTAAAAAAAACTTTACAATAAATCATATAAAATGTAATATCTATTTTTATATCAAATGTTTTATGATTAATTTACTTAATTTTTTTATTATTATTATTTTTCCCCATTTGTAAAATCTAAAAACAATAGCTACTTAAACACTAAAAGGGGGAAAAAGCAAGCCAGAATTGCAACCGCTCAGAAAAATAGGTATATGCAGAGCCTGCGTTCATGTGATTCATGTCAAGGCTGTGAGTTTAGAGGGTATTCCTGTGTGAAACATGAAGAGTTTGTTTAAAGGGCAAATGTGTGTGCATGCATGTGTCACCTTATTGTAGTTCCTGGCTGCCGATTCCTTATTCCCGGGTCTGAGTGCTTGCAGCTGTGCGTCTAATATATCCAATAGCTGCTCGATGAGTCTGACAGAGGAACTGACATCACCAGCGTGAATGCGGCCCTGCGTGTGGTTCACCAGCTCAGCAGCGATGTTTGCAGCGTTCTCTCCACTTTTTATCTACACAGTGAATACACACACACACACAGTCTGGTCTCTAAAGCTCAACCCCCTGCCGTGCGCTGTGGGGGTGTGAGCTGGAGGTTTCTGGGTTTATGCTGCTAGACGCACAGACAAAAGACAGCAAATCTTTAATGACTCTCTAAATCAAGCTATTACAAAAAAAGAAAAGAAAAAAAGCCAAAAACGAAAGCGTGAAACATGATAAAATTACTCACTTGATTTGAAAGCAGACACATAGCTTGTAATTGCCCTGAAGCAAATGTGTCACTTAACATTTAGAAAAAAAAACAAAAAGAAAAGAAAAAAAAAACAGTCCATTGTGTTTAAGGTACTTAAAGGTACATCAAAGTACGCTGTGGTGTAATCACTCTTTGTGGTGTTCAAAAACAATGCTGTTAGAATAGTATGTCAAACACACACACACACACACACACACACACACATTAATGCCAACTCTGTAACTGAACATTTTAATTTAATGTGAATCTTTAGATTTTTTTTACCTTTGAAGAATGCTATTTATTTACTAAGGCCTTTTACAGTTGACATTTCTCTTTTGAGTCCTTAATAACATTCTATAAAGAAAGAGTTAAGTAATTTACAATAGTGACAAGCACATTTATATTAAATCTGCATGTGTATGGAACTAATAAACAAAACATGGTTTGCTAATAAGTTCAGGATGATAATACTGTACATCTGTGATTGCCAACATTACTTTGGTCAACAACAGCCCCAACAATTGTTGCCAACCATGTTTGTAGTCTGAGAAGTCAAAATGTTGCTGTGTTGATCTCTCCATGTCAATCATCACAACTTAAAGGTAGGGTAGGCGATTTCGGAGAGGCTAGTGATATCAAGATAGCTTTGAAAGCACAAGATCCCACCCTCCCTGCATAATCACTCTCCAAAGCCACGCTCCTCCAAAACACATGAACATACACAGGCAGACCAGAGACTAACCAGCGATACAATGAGAGACAGCGTTGGTGGAGGGTTGAATGTAACGCTGTCAGATTAATTCGTGTCACCGGTGAGAAAACATTACAGTACAAAGCACATAATATTACAATAATCGCACTTCCATTCTCACTTGGTCTGCAACAGCGTAAGGGAGCACGCTGATGGCGTATCATGTCTGCGTGAACAGAGTGCGTGGAGGTATGCAAATACATACGTTGACAGGCAGGTAGGACGGCCTATCGTAGCCCTCGGAGCGAGGGATATGATTGGATGAACATTTTAATGTCCTACGCCTTCCATGGATGATATAAATACATATAAATTAATTTAGACCATTTGACTTAGTGATTGCTATTGGGATGTGAAGAGACGTTCAACCAGCATAATAAAAAATGTTTTTGAACCAAATCACCTACTCTGCCTTTAAGGGATAGAGCTTGCATGTTTGCACACAAAATTATATATCTAGGAAATATCTCCTCAGCTTCAGTTTATTTTAGTATTTATTTTATTTTTATTATATGTTTAATTAGCTTTCATTGTTATATTATTTTTATTATACATTTCATTTTTGTTGACTTTTTTTTTTTGCTTTTCAAACATTACTGTTTAGAATTTTCCAGTTTTAGTTTTTATTTCCAGTTAGTAATTCATTTAATATATACATTTTATTTTATTTCCGTTTTATTTCAATTAGCAATTATTATTATATATATTTTTTTTTAATTTAGTCAGAGATAAGGATAATAATAAACCTACTCTGCATATCCTGCATATTCTTTCCAAGGTTGTTAGGAAAGAGGGGCTGGAATTTATTTTTAACAAGTCTCTGATCGTTCTCTGAGTTGGACTGTGTTGTGAATCTGTCACTGTTACTGAGTTTGTTACCTGAATAAAGGGAAGTGCAAACTATATTAGGCATCAGACAGAATATGGAGCTAATTTCATTAGCAAAGACAAAGTTTATATAAAAGTATTAAAGTCGCAGAAGTCCGCTTATTCTGAAGGATCAAAGGGAGGGAGAGTAAAAATGAAATTGTAACTGTTTTTCTGGGTCAAAAGTTCAACAACAGTGGAAAAAATGCCCCCCACCCCCCCTAAAACTGCTTTGTAAAACGAAAAAGTTTTGTAATATATGTGAAAATCAGAACAAACAGTCCTTGATGTGTAAGTTCAGTGTGACTTTAACCTGAGATGCTTTTAAACTCTCTCTTAGAAATAGATAGAATAGAGAGATTTTGTTCCAAATCATGTCAAAAGAATGACCTGCGTGCGGTAATGTGAGCTGAGGCCGGAATGATAATAGCTGAGGTAGCAGACAGAGCAGGACAGGGAACTGGGGGTCAGAGCAAGTAAAAAGCAACTTTTTAGTGGCCTCACCTTCTGGGACACCTGGTTGACCCACGGCGAGGTGCAGTTACTTAGATCAGGGCCGCGAGGATTCCACAGCACAGGAGAGGACAGGCACTGAAAGGATGCGATGCCTGAAAACAGAAAACGAGATGTTAGGCTTGACAGACAGTAAGTCTTGTGTGTATGTGTATATATATCTATATCTATATCTATATATATATATATATAAAATAGCTGTTTATACTAACAGTCAGCACACACACACACACACACACACTCAAATCACTCACACAAGCTTATCATTGGGTTTACATTACACACTACATATAAAACTTTACAATCTTTTTTATATATTTATTTATTTTATTTTATTTATTTTTTTGTGGAAAAAATGGAGTTGCAGTGGCAAGTGGAGGATATACAGCCAACAAATGTCCAGACTACTTGTGAACTTCAATACTCTTTAATAACCATCCCAGGATGCATCTCATTAAGGTGGTTGAGAATAACTAATGCTGTAATCAAGGCGAAGTGAGGCGACACTGAAGAAGCACAAACTAAGACAGTTCTGATTTATTTCTCCTTTTTTAGGGCACTACATAATTCCCATGCCTCCATTTCTGTATTTCATAGTTTTCAGGATTTTTACACGAGTTTAAAAAAAAAAAAAATACTAAAGAAAGAGTTGACAAAACTTGACTGATAGAGTATAAAAAGTAATTCATTCATTATTCATTAAAGTAAAATAAAAATACAACAAAATAAAAACGCAAAAACTTAAAAAAAAGGCAAATATGTACTGATCACATATACAGTATATCACATCTAATATAAATATCAGATTATATAATGATTTTATCTATAATATGAATAATAAATAGTATCTATAATAATATGTAACATTTTGCAGAACAATATGCATTTTTATTCAGTTAATTTTTTCTGATTTGGATTTTCTCTGGAGGTACTGTCTCCCTTACCTCCTCAGAGAAAAAAAAATCCTGATATATACGTACAAACACAAGTGCACACACATAAATTCATAGCAAATATACCAAAAACCAACTGACTGAATTTATTCTCAATTCTAGAGTGCTAGAAAATAAGAAAGAAAAGCAGGGCTGCTCAGAGCTTCACTGTGAAACCATCCACGAAAAACACTTTTTTTTTCCAGTGGAAATGAGTTTGCTGACACATGAACGCCATCGCACACTCTTGCACACACTTGTGTAAGAGCACACACTTGTGTAAGAGCACACACCAAGCATGGCCATCCCCTCTGAACGCTGAGAAAACACCTCGAGGGAGACACCTTCTGCCACTCCTCATTTTCAGTTAAGTTGGGCTGTTTAGTTAGCTGAGTTCACAGAGAGGACAGCATGCTGGGATCAAACAAAGGCAGGCCTTTTCAGTAACCACAACACAACTAGCTCTAAAGAAGAGAGGGAGAAAGAGTGACAGAGAGAGAGGAAAAGCTATAGAGGAGTGAAGCAGCACTACAGCAGCTACAGCGAGATCAGAGCCACCCGGAGATTTCCTTCCCTTACACACTCTCTCTCTCTCTCAGCCGCTGTCTGCTTTTCTCTCCTCTCCACTCCTTCATCCACAATAGATTGGCTTTGAAGGATCTGCCAGGATTCACCAATTAAAGCCGCTGCTAATTTAACTTGTCTGTCATTTCAGTGACGGAAAAAGGTGACAGAAGAAAGACAACGTTTTGTCAGTGGCTGGGAGAGAGAGATTCTAACAGAGGGAGGAATCGCTTTTCTCCCATGACAAGAAAGAGGCATTTGATGAGGCTGTTGTATGGAGAAAAGGGGGGGGGGGGATGTTGACGTTTGTAGACTGTCTAGTGGCTCATTTTTTAATTCGGCAGTTTTGCAGGGCTAACCCATGCTGAGTTTGAAGATCACTCCTTCATTTGCAAAGGACTTCCTTTTATCTATGACTCCCAAGAGGACCTGCCAGCTGGAGAGAATATAGAGATGAGGAGGAAAAGGAAGCAAGCTCTCCACACAAAGAAATGGCATATACACATAAATGTGTACATGAACCCAGTGACATACACAACACAGGAAGACCAAACACAACAAACAATTCTATGAAAATCTGTCTCAACAAACATTGTGTGACCTTTATGTCATAAACCTCACGCACCCTTCCTTCCTGTAAAGTTGTGATTCCCTCTGCAACTACATCATGTTGTAATCAAGCACAACAAACTAAAATGTCAAGCAGCACTGACACAATTTGATATAATGTTTACACCCCGGTAGATATCTGTGCAGCTATCAGTAGACAGGAATTTTTTTATTAAATTTCTCAAGTCAAAATCATTATTTTCATTAAACAGTCACACCATCATCGTCACTCACCCAGTGATCCTTTCGGGCATGGCCTATCTACAGTCTCCCCCCTCTGGGTGGCAGGCCACTGCACCCCTCGGGCTACTCTGGCTTCGCACACTTGGAGCTCGGGACCCTGTGGTGGGACGCGCAGGGGTCTGCGAGTCACCGGCACAGTGGCGGTGATAGGTCGCAGGTCTGGTGCCTTGTTGATGGCCCCTATTGGGTGAGCAGTTGGGGGCAGAGGTCGCATGGTTGAGGGGATGGAGCTAGAAGTGACAGGTCTGGCTGCGGTGGTGGTGCTGCTACTCATCTGAGTGGGGACGAGTGGACCTGAGAGCAAGAGAGAAGGACAGACGGGAATGCAAAGAAAATTGAAACTGAGGCAACAAGAGCATAAGAGGCAGAGAAGCAGATTCAGAACACCTACAGAGTCAGCGAGAATGTTGGCGGATGTTTGACAAAGATGGAAAAAAAGAAGACAAAACAGAAGAAAGGAAAACCTAAACGTTTGATGTGTCTTGCAAAAGGAATATAAGAAAGTTGGTAAGAAGATAAGTAAAGCAGCAGGAGCATTTGCTAGTTTTTAATGCATGACTATACGTTCCCACAGTGCCCCTGAGAACTGGATAGAGCGAAATACAGGAGGAGAAACAGAGAGAGAGAGAGACAGACAGACAGAGAATGTTCATGGCAAGAAGATGAGAATGAATAATTGATTAGAAATCTTTTTCTGATCTGACAAAACGCTAATGACCACTGCTAATTAATTAAACCATAAAGACAATGTATTGAAGACACAGAGGGGAACACTAACAGAACGTTGACACTTAACAGATCAAACTGTCTGTTAGCCTCCACCTCCCGCTGATCTCGCTCTTTCTCTGTCACTTACCAGCAGTGGGATCTGGTGGACCAAACTCTAGGGGGTAACGCAGCACATTGTAGTTATTCCAGACATAAAGTTGATTGTCTCGTGGGTTGTAATCCACAGAGGACACATACTGGTAGGGGTTGGGGAAGGGAATTTGGACGGGCTCTTCCCGTGCTCGGTTGGTGTTGTACGCATACAGCACCAGATCTCCACCTGCTTCGCTGTCGTCGTCCTGATAAACAGAGCGGACAGCATATAGAACACCACACGCCATAAAAGCATTGGACGCCAGTCGCTTATCAAAGCTCGTCTCCCAGGTTCCCTCGAAGCGCAGAGTGTAGGGGTTAACCTAAAAGATAGCAAGAGTAAAGGGTTCGGATTTCGATTGTGTTCATATGATACAACAAAATAACTTGATTACTCCACAGTTCTGGAAAATGGAGATCCTTAAAATGTAACCAAAATTCCGATCTGATCTCAGCTGAAATTCAATAGCTTTAAATTGCACTTTTCAGTGACACTGACCTGGCTGACCACAAGTCGTCCATTGTTGGCCTCGGTAGCGTAGATGACCCATAAACCGTTTTCATCCACTGCAAGGTCAATATCAGACTTGCCCCCCCAGCGGTACGGTGAGGTGTCATGATAGTTGGCATTATTGACTATGGCTTCTCCACTCTTGATACGTGTGCGCAAGTCATATTTCACAATATTGCGTGTGCGTTCCTTGTTGTAAAAAACAGCACCATCATACACGACAAAGCCTGTTCCATCCACACGATTTGGCAGCCTGTGGGAGAAGAGTGTGATACTTGAGATAACTTGCTATAATTGAAACTCTCAATAATTTCTACTACATTTTAGAAACAATATGATCTGAAAGTAAATTAGGATTCTACACTCTTATATACCTGCCTAAAATCAGTATGCTAATCTGCAGAATCTTTAATTTAACATTAAAAAGAATCTCAAGAACCCTTTCTAAGAACTCAAGAAGCATATACACAAAAAAACTCTGCTACATCTAAGTTTTAAAAAAATATTATTTTGTAGATTGTACACAGGGATGGTTACTGGTTCTAGACCCAAGCTGTGGTCCTCACTCACTTGTAAGTGGTCGTGGCTCGATTCTGCTTGAAGTCTTCCCATGAAGCATACTCGTACAGCATGTCTGTGCGGTATGGAGTCCAGGGCATGACGTAAAGACGGTCACCAGACTGGAGGGGATCCTTACACCATGCCCCCGACTGATGCTCCGCCTCCTGCAGCAAACTTGCTGCCTGCACCCTTAATAGAGTCCCAGGACATACAAAGACTGGAGATGTGGGAGAAAGAAAGAAAAAGAAAGAGAAAGAAAGGGAGAGATGAAATAACAAGGAGGGGACAGCAAGAATACACAGAATGATGGTGTGATAGGATTAAAAGAGGAGAAATTTGATGGGAAGACAAATGGAGAGATGGGAGATAAAGAAAGAAGGGGAATTGGTGGGAGGTCGTGAGGGACGATAACATGAAAGAGAATGTGGCAGCAAGAAAGAGGAAGAGAGAGGGAGAGAGAAATGGGAGAGAGGACATGAGATAAATGACCATTCTTCTAATGAAAGAGTGTTAATGTTCATTAGTCAAGTATCTGCACACTGGACTAGAGGCTGGTGAGGGGAGATGACACAATCCTGGCTGCTGGTGCTCATATATTGCTGGGAATAATTTTTTAAACCCTGCCCCACTTCAACTTCCCTGCTGGAAAATCACCAGCTTCTGATGCTAGCTGATTTTACATTATTTCTAGATTGACTCATTGTTTATGGTCATTAACTGCACTAAGCTGGCATAGATCGTTTGTCAGCTGGACTTCCAACTGATGTACCTGGTTCAAGCATCTTGGTCAAGTTGGTCAGAGCTGGTAGACCATTTTGGAATTGCAGAAAGCCGGTTAACATGTTCCTCAAACCAGCAGGGAAACCAGGTATTAATGCTAACTGATTTCAAGTTGTTCAAGGTGGACCAAGTTGGTCGTTAGCTGGTCGAAACTGGTATGCATTTTGTCAGTCTCCCTTATCTAACACACCCATTTTAGGTCTTGGAGTCTCTGCTAACAAGCTGATGAGTTAAATTAGGTGTATTAGACAGTAGAGACATAAAAAAAAAGTGCAATATTAGGAGTACCCTAGGACCAGATTTCGGAAAAAGCGATTTAACAAATGCACCATCACCTTAATGGATCTGGTTTCAACTTGGAAGACTATCGCAGATAAGCAAGTTACACACAGTAGACCAGGGGTGCAAAACTCAGTTCCTGGAGGGCCACAGGCCTGCAGAGTTTAGCTTTAACCTTAATTAAACACACCTGATCCAGCTAATCAAGTCCTTCAGGCTTATTTGAAAACTACATGTGTTGAAGCAGGGTTGGAACTAAACTCTGCAGGGCTGTGGCCCTCCAGGAACTCAGTTTTGCACCCCTGTGGTAGACCATTTTATTTCAGCAACAAACCAGCTTGACCACCTTTAGCTGGCATGGAACTGAATTACCAGCAGGGTTTTCTTACATCAACGGCCCTGTCCCAAATGGTACCTGCTGTCCTCCTTCGAGTATACATGTGAACATATGGGCTGTTGGGTAATAGTCCACTGGGAAGTCCACATCAGCGCATACAGGCTTTGCAAATGTATGCATTGAGGGCACCTAGCTACCACAAAGGGAGCACTCATGATGACCCTAAAATGACCAATGGGATACCCTATTATTTCTAGGAAACTCATGAGGGCCACAATACCATGAGTCCACAATAAGTGTGCCATTTGAGAGGTCTCTATATAAAATTGGTATTTGTTCCACCACAAAGCACTGCTGTAATGTCAGAATGTGTTTTTGTGTTTAATGTTGAATAAGGATGAATGTAGGGGTGCCAGTCATGTACAAAAACAACTGCAGTGCTCAACTTTTATCTGCTAGGAGTACTTGATCAAGACACACACACTCATACACACACCAATCTCTATCTCTGTACTCTGAAGGAGGTCGTTCGCCTGGGATTGGTGTGAATTAGCTGGCTGACGCAGTTTCTCACTCCCAGACTGAGAGGGCATGGGGACCTGAGAGAAAATATCTACTGCTGGGGGGTATGCGGAAAGGGAGCTAGAGGTGTCTATGGAAAGAGAAAGCAGGCATCATCAGCACTAAGCCGTCACAGGGGACAGCTGTGAGAATGAGCGGATGGCGAGGACATCTCGGGGGGGGGGGTAAACTAGTGGGGTTTTCCTGCCATTGGCTAAGTGTGTCCCAGACAGCAAATACTTACTGTTGCTACATATATACGCCAAAAATGAGTGAAGCCAAACAGAAAGACTTTTTGTAATTAGTAAATGATACACAAGCACACAGAGACACACATCTATGAACACCATATTAGAGATAATTGTTATAATTTGGTAGATAACTATAGAAATCCCTTCAGGTTAAGATAAATGAGTTATGAACCTATCAAGTGCAGTCTTCATCCTGAAGGAGCCATAAAAATTCCTTCATAATAAAGAAGAAGAAATAAGCAATAACTCTCTTACAGAGAAAACCATCCTGAAGGAGCCATAAAATGCTGGTGTGCTATTCCTTCATAATAAAGAAGAAGAAATAAGCAATAACTCTCCCAAGGTAGTTTAGATAGAAATGCCCTGAACCAACAGCACACAGTTTCCTTAATAGAAAACCAGTATCTGGGTATGTTTGATTAGGAACTTCATGCTGCTGGTGTGCCTCCAGCATATCTCTTGGATGCTAATCTCAGTAAAGGATGCTGGTGTGCTACTAATCCCACAATGCTTTCAAACTAACTGGACCAGAATGACTATCTTGGTCAGTTGGATTCACTAGAAAGATCATGTTGTTTGAAGAGTCTCACCAACTGGTGAAATGCATGGCTATGCTCCAAGCTAGTCAAGGTAGTTTAGATCAGTGTTTCCCAAACCTACTCTTAGAGCTGAACCAACAGCACACATTTTGGATGTTTCCTTAATATGACCTATCCATTTCAGGTCTTTGAGTCTCTAAAGAGATGATGAGTTAAACTGGGTATGTTTGATTAGGAACAGTTTGAAAATGTATGCTGCTGGTCTGCCTCCAGGAAAAGGGTTGTGAATCACTGGTTTATATAGCTAGTCAAGCTAGATTTGGTTAATTAGCTCGACCACCAGTTGGAAGACCTGCTGTAGCCCTGGTAGACCATATTGGTCAAGACTATAAACATCCTTCAATTTTTGGTGGTCAAGCTGGTTTTTGTAGCATGACAATTAATTTCATGTTACACAAAACAAATTGACCACTTTAAAGCGTTACTCAACCCCCAAATGATTGACTGCCAAGTAAATAACACTGTCAAGGCCCCAAAAATTGTTTGAATAAAGTTGTTATTTTTGTTTTCTTTGCATACAAAAAGTATTCTCGTAGCTTAAGGCCCAGAACCACATAACAAATTTGATAATAGATGTGGTTGAGAGGACACACACATGTGTGTAGAGAGGTAGCAGGGGACTGAAGCCCTGCGGGGCTCCACTGATGGGAGATGGCCTACCTTCACCACTATTCTGATAATGTCTTTCATACTTTTCTGGGCCTTGACAGTGTTATTTACTTGGCAGTCAATGGGACATTCAACAAGCCTCCCAGTTTTCATCCAAAATATCTTAAATTGTGTTCCGAAGACGAACTAAGCTTTTACGGGTTTGGAACGACGTGGGGGTAAGGGATTAATGACAAAATTTTCATTTTGGGGTGGAGTAACTCTTTAAGAGTGTATGGCCTGTTTTAGTAACTCAACCATTTTACCAATCAGGATCATAATGGTCATCTAGCTCCACCAGCAAAGTTCTGCTGTTAAACAGTATGACTATGTTTATCTTAACACTTGCACTAACCAGCTTGCTTTGGGCAGCAAAGTAGTCAAAAATCCACTGTTTCTCTACAGGTTTGGTTATGAGAGACTCAGTCAGACAATTTCTCAACAAGAACAGAGACAATCCTCTTACATACTCATTTAGACTTCTTATATCATTTGTCACTGAAAAAAATGCAGAAGAGGAATAAACAAATCTCCCATCATGCAAAGACAAACACCATCTCTGAACTAAAAATATTAATAGACTCATCTAAGAACAGGGAGGCAGTGCCTTCCTGAGAGGAACGGCAACACACTGAATTGACCCGCTCTATATGGGTGACCCATAAAACAAAGAACGAGCACCCTGAGTTTCAAAAGAAATTGGGACAAACGCAACACACCACCAGACACACACGAGCACTCTCTTTCCCCAAACAGTCCCACGTACATTCACTGAACAGAACAGGCTAGGACGGACCGTTCCTATAGAGCGTAAGTCTGTGGAGGAAGTAATGTTTGAGCCTCACACCCCGGGCTGAAAACTCCACACCGTGTCACAGGGTTAAAGCTTTCTTTATGCAGTATTAATGCAAGGAGCTGTAATCTAGGTTACACTTAGAAAAGCTCCCGGAAGCCCGTCCAAGTGTCTGATTAACTGCATGGAGGGCGATATAAGCAGCTCGCCCACAAACGCTCAAGCGATTGCTGTCCACAAACAGCTCAGCGTGCCCTAATTTAAGATAAAGACTATGGCTCTGTCTCTCAAAGTCATTGTAGACTAGAGCTCTCTATTTCCTGATGCTATTAGGGATGTAAAGAAGGGCTTATTATAGTGAATATGATAATTACAGAGGCTCGAGATAGGAACGAGTATATGTGTGGGACTTTTCATTCCACAGAAATACACACTCCCACACACACAGTGTGACCTGGGAGAATTCATTAAACCTGACCTGTGCTCTCTTGCAGCTCAGTTCCCTACTGGGCTCTAACTCATTCTCTTTCTAAAACAAGAATTTTTATAACATAGTCCTACCAAACTATGGGAAAAATGGCCAACATACAGTGTGCAATTATCCTTGTCAATCTACACCAGGCTGAGGTCACTAAACCGCTCTCACCTCGATATCTTGTGGTGTTCACTGCAAAAACAATGTCCTGGTAAGTCACACTTACCCAGGACTGAAACCAACTCCCTACTGTTTTTAAACCCTGAGTAAGTAGTGAATTAGCACCTCTACCTCTATGAAACACTAAATAAACCCAACCGGGCTGGGCTTCCATGTGCTTCCATTCATAGCGCTAATGAGCTTTTTATCACTCAAATATTTACCTACACACAGAACTTTCATTCAAATTACACTTGTTTCATAATCACTATTACTGTTCCCTTTAACTACCCTCTGGAAATAAACATCTCTCACTTATGTCTCACTTGCGTCTCCTAGAAAGCAATTAGATGAAATGGAAACATCTGTTCGGGGTTTCGACTTTTACAATACAATACATACTTGCATACAAATCTCAAATTATCGTCTTTAATGTTACACAGATGAAAGTTAGTCATACAGTTTTGTAACAATCCCTATACCAGTTTCAGTTTTGGGTAAACTATCCATATGAAAAAAAAAAAAGCTATGAAAAAGTGACCTCTGAAATAAAACTTTCCTCTGTCTGCAATATCAGATATAGCAATCAGGTACGAACTCTATATCAACTCCAATATTTCTCAATACCTCCACTTCCAATTTTAGTAGAAACATTCAAGACAAGTTGATAAAAATCAGAGAACTCAATTAAGTCTCCTGAGGCATGAAAAAAAAGAGCAGTAAACGTTCCTCTGGGAAGACAGCAAAGTCCTGATCAAAAATCAGATATGACCTCAACATGAACAAAATAAAATTCTAAGCTAAGCGTTTCACATTAATGTCATATGTCAAAACACATTGTCTCACATACTCTTTCTGAAACTAAGGAAAAACATCTGAGGCAATACAACTGTCACATTACTCAGAAATCTCTCCAGCACTGAGCAGGATGGCCAACCTGAATTATTAAACTCAGAAATAATTATTCACAATCTTTATAGACAATATTTGAAACTAAAAAAATGAAGGTGGAAAGCAGCTTTGGGTAAGGCAGAATCTAGAAATGAAGGAGGAAAATGTACTACATCCACTACTGCGTGTAGTCAGGTGTGTGTGCGTTTGTGTGAGAGTCAGGGCTCCTCCAGGCCTTCCCGCCGTGGCGTCTAACTGTCTGGCCTCACTGCTGAGAACATGCTGCTTAATTGAATCCTACACCTGTTACTGGCAGGTACAAAGTGCTGCCAACAGGGGGCAGAGCTCTGTGTGGCACTGGGCATCCTCT
Source organism: Schizothorax lantsangensis (assembly GCA_027422415.1). NCBI lineage: Eukaryota > Metazoa > Chordata > Actinopteri > Cypriniformes > Cyprinidae > Schizothorax > Schizothorax lantsangensis. Next base: position 14,197,929 of record CM049840.1, read on the forward strand.
TCAAAGCTGAATGGGTCGTTGTGTGCTTATTTACGTCAGTGAGTGTGTTAAGCATGTGGATGAGAGTCAGTGTGTTTTTAAGAGAGAGAGAGACAGATGTAGACAGAAAGGTATGTGTAAAATGCTGCCGTTTTGTGCATCTGAATGCAAGCAAGAAAGAGAGAAAGATGGTTAAAGGTTGTTGGAAGTGTTGCTGTGTGCTTGGAAGCAGAGAGAGGGATGAAAAAGGCGAAGGGTCAAAGGTTATTCCTGTGAAATGAGAATTAGGATTAATCTGATAAAGACTAGAAGGGCTCCCAGATTGTGTCCTGGACAGCAAGGGGTTAGCAGCAAGACAGAAACATGTACTATGTTTATTCAATGTACACATACACACAAACACACACAGATAGACTTGCTTCAATAACATCCACATCCTTCAAAACACACATACTGTATCCAAATTCACACACAAGTACATAGGCTTACTGTACAAAAAGCCTTGCTATATTTCAACACTCAATTCCAGGACACACAAACGTTGCTACTCTAATCGTTACAAGGACTTTCCATAGGTGTAATGATTTTCAAAAAAAGTAATGATTTTTTTCTAAAAAATTTTTTAATATATTTTCTATGTGTTCAGCTATCTATTCATAGGACACTTGTGATGTTCTTGTAATGCAGGGTTAGTGACCTGAAATTTAAATATATCTACATTATGAGGACATTTTTGATCCCATAAATACGTCAAACCATTGCTAAACAGTTGCTAGGGCGCTCGGAGAGGCTTTTAGCACTTTACTACACAAGTTATTCTGGGTGGTTTCCTACTGGCTTAGTTCAACTAAAATGAATATTCTGTCATCATTCACTCCCACTCATGTCGTTCCAAACCTGCATGACTGACATTCTTCTGTGGAACATAAATGAGGATATTTTGAAAAATTTCACCGTGTCTTTATTGACATGCAATGAAAGTCAATGAGGTCTTTCCTTTGTGTTCTGCAGTAGAAAGAAAATTGTAAGGGTTTTGAACAACATAAGTGGGAGTAAATTATGTCAGTAAGGTTAGGCTTTTCTGGTCTCTAAAAATAAATTATCTAGTCTATGTGACATTTTCGCCTGATTTAATGCCCTTTTTTGTGTGTACCAATTTTACATATTTTCATCACTAGTGAAAAACCATTAAGTAACATAAAAATATACTGTACATCTTTTTAAAATCTAAATGCTGTTTAAAAAAAATGAACAGCATTTAGTTTAACCTCTGTTTAACAAGTTGTATCTATGGGTTTTTGTTAGTTTTTTGCTCAAGTTATTTTTGTTCATTATTAATTTTTATTGGCAAAAAATTTAAATAAAAGAGGAATTAAAGGAATAGTTCACAGAAAAAAAACTAAAAAAAGAAGAAACTCTGAGAAATGTTTCAGTGTTTTTTCTCATGCAAAGAAAGTCAGTGGTCACCCAAACTGAGGTGCGTTTCCCAAAACCATTGTTACCTAACTATGGTCATTAGTTCCACTGAACTCTATTGGTAATGACAGAACTTGTGACCATAGTTGCTTTTGGGAAACGCACCCCTGTTTGGTTACTAACATTCTTCAAACATTTATTTTGCGTTAAATAGAAGAAAGTCATAGAGGTTTAGAACAACATGAGAGTGAGTAAAATGATGACAATTTCTTTCTTGGGTCAACTATCCCTTTAAATTGTGTTCAAATCACTGCCCCTAAGTATGAGCAATAAAACTAGCGATGTCTGCTTTAGCAAGCTGCACTAATAAAAATAGCCACGGATGCCACTAGCATGTGTGCATTTGATTATGTGTGAATTTGTAAGTTTAAATATACCTTGAGTTGTATTAGGACTCACTATGCTGTGTTAGTGTGGCTGTCATAGCGACTGTACACCTGAGGGATGTGTACTGAAAAGGACAACGACGATGTACAGATACATTTTTCTTTTCTGTGCTCTCTCTCGATCATGTTCTGTCCCCCGGGCCTGCTCTCCCAGCCGCGCTGTCCAGAACAGTCTATCTGTGTCTGAATTACATCACATTACACCCTCATTGAAATTCGTGACCACCTGCACACACTTCGGCTCTTTAGCTTTAACAATACACACACACACACACACACACACACACACACACACGCACAGTCTCTCCTATCTCTCTTACTGCCCAGCTGAGCGGCTGCCCAGGTCATGTGACAATGTGTGTGTGTGTAGATTATACTTGATATGTTGCCCTGTTTTAGAAGGATAGTTCATCCAAAAATGAAAATTCTGTCTTCATTTATTCACATTCATGTTGAAACAAGTGTTGTTGTCTTTAACTAAAACTGAAATTATTGAAAAACCATTTCCAGTAACTGAAATAAAGCAAAATAAAATGTAGATTACGTGGAAAAACTTAAATTAAATTTAAATAGATAGATAGATTAGATTAGATAGATATAAATATTAATTATTACTATAACAGTTTATAAATAACTGCCTTGACAATTAAACAAACAAGTTTGAGTTGCAGTATTAGACTTACTAAAACTGAAATAAAAATAAAGCTAAAAATAATTAAAAAAGTAATAAAATTGACAAAAGCGCAAACAACATAATTACCAAAACAGACTAAAATTAAAATGAAAACTGAAAATAAAATATTAATTAAAGGGTTAGTTCACCCAAAAATTTAAATTATCCTGTGTTTTACACACCCTCGAGGCACCCTAGGTGTATATGACTTTCTTCTTTCAGATGAATCCAATCGGAGTTATATAAAAAATTGTCCTGGCCCCTCCAAGCGTTATCACTGCAGTGGGTGGGTGTTTCTTTTGAACAGTCCACAAGACGTGAAATAAAGTGTGTGCATCCATAGTAAAACGTGCCTCACGTGGCTCCAGGGCATGAATAAAGGCCTCCTGTAGCGAATCCATGCATTTTTGTAAGAAAAATATCCATATTTCAAACATAATAAACACTTATTTTTTACTTCATCTAACTGTGGTATGCGGAAGCCATTCTGGCAGATGACGTGATGACGTAGGACGACGGCGTAGCGTGATTAGTGACAAACGCGGAGAGATAACAAAACAAAACACCGGTCATGAATTAGAAGCACAAACCGAGGATTTGTAAAGAACAATGTCGGAGGATTTGGATATAAGCCAAGAGGAGACTGGTTTTCCTTTGCTAAAGTAAGGAAAATTTGCTTCCTTTGCTCCTGTAAACAAACTCGCGAGACTAGCATTTCTCAGAGGCACGCGCATGATGCCAACGTCCTACGTCATCCGCCTTCCGCGTACGACAGTCAGCAGAAGTGAGAGAAAAGTGTTTATTACTTTTAAAATATGGAAATATTTCTTACAAAAACGCATGGATTCACTACAGGAGGCCTTTATTCTATACCTGACAAAAGCACATACTATTATTAAAACTTGCACTAAAATTAAAATAAACTGAAAATATAAAAATAAAGCTAATTCAACACATTAATGCTATAGTAGTATATACATAATGCTAACATAACAAAAATCAAAACCTGTCTGACGTGTTTGTGTACAACACAAAAGAAGATGTGTAGTAAAATGTCCAAGCTGCTTTTTTTCATACAATGAAAGTGAATGGGGAACAGTGGAAAGCTGTGGTCACTATTCAGTTTCATTTGAAGAAGAGAAGCATGGATATTTTGCTAGGTAAGTGCTTTTTTATTTTTAGCTGAACTATCCCTTTAACACTGGCCCAGAGGTGAAAACAGTGTGTATGTATATGTGTGTGTGTGTGTGTTTTAAACAAACACAAACCCTGAGCACAACAGCATCGAGGCACTTCCCAAGATTCCATAATCAGACAATTAATCGATCCTTAAACCAACGAGTGGTAATAAACAAAGACTGGGCGGGTGGGTGGTCAAGACAATGTTGTTGATGAAAATAATTGTTAACTGTTAATGAAATAGATAGAGGATAGAGGAAATAATTAGCAGCAGAGAGAGAGGACAGATAAAGTGGCGGGAGAGGGGAAGGGAGGGGGACTGGCTGTCCACTGTGGCATGATTGCAGGTAAGAACACTCTGAAATGTAGGGCAGAACTCTCACAACACTCGCCAACAACACCATGGGGAGGAAACAAAATGGAGGACCAACATCGAGGATGTGTAAACTGATGTCAGTATCAGCGGAGTGGAAGATTCACACTGAGGTGCAGGTCTCAGATCAGGTCTAGTACTCATTCCCACAAGACATTCCCACAAAAACAGAGACAGAACAGGGTGCATAAACACACACAGACACGTGATTCTGAATGGTGCAGTCAGGAAATACACATGAGAAGATGTGCAGGAAGTGACAGATTTGCTCTGTTCCAACCTCTAGGCGAGCTGCCTACCTAGGTGACATTTTACAAAGTGTTTCTGTCAGAATCCATAGCAATGGGGTCTGTGAGAGAAATGTCAATTGTTAATGTAAATGTAATTGTGTCAGGGTTTATTTTGTGATAATGATCGTCTTACTGTACATTATTCAGCTTGTAACACTGCTACTTACCAAAGACATCAATAAATGGATGTTAAGTATTGACTACGAAGTGCTACGAGAAGTCAAATCAGTTGGGAAATAGTCAAATTATTCAGTTTAGCATCATTACACAAAAATATTTGACTGAAGAATGTGACAATTGACTTATCAGAGTTGAGTATTACTGAAACCTGAGTCTGCGTAGAACTGAAAATGATTCATTATTTGTAATTTTTGTTCATTTGAGTAACAAGCTAAGCAAAAATGCTAACAGTAAACTTTGTCTAAATTTTTTAAAGCAATAGTTGCATGGTTTGTGTGAGTGAGTGTTAATGTACGACTACATTGGTTCATTTCCATTCATATCCATGCGTATGTGGGTGAGAGGGGAAGCTATCAAATGCAAAGGAGGTTTGCTGTGAACCAAAGTTCAAGTTTCTTAACCTCTGATCAGCCAGTTCGTATAACGAAAAGGCGTTTAACCAGTCGAGGATCTAAAGTCACAAATTGACCTCTTGGCTCAATACACATAATACAAACTTCAAAGTTGAATGGTAATGTGAAAGTGGGGAAGATTTTAACATTTTGAATTTAATATTATTTGCGATTTATAAATTATTTAAAACAGAAGCCTGAGAGCATGACATTACACCCTGTTGGCCATATTCATTGTGCTGTCTGAAATAATTTAGCATATTTAAGGTCTTCTGTAGCTTTTAGTCTATGTTTGTTAGCTTCGAGCTTTGATTTAATAGTGTACGCTAACAAACTGACTCTACCATTCAAAAGATTGAGGCTGGTAGGATTTTTTAATGTCTAATGCCCAAGGCATTATTTGAACAGTAATACAGTAATACTGTTAAATATGATTACAATTATTTATTTTTTCATTTTAATATATTTTAAAATATAATTTATTCCTGTGATGGCAAAGCTGAATTTCAGTATCATTACTCTAGTCTTCAGTGTTACATGATCCTTCAGAAATCACTCAAATATGCTGATTTGCTGCGCAAGAAACATTTCTTATTATTATCAATGCTGATTTTTTTTTTTTTCAGGATTCTTTGATGATCAGAAAGTCTAAAAGAACAGCATTTATTTTAAATAGAAATATTTTGTAACACTATAAATGTGTGCATAAAAATATCTGAATAAAATCTGCATAAAATGTAAATAATAATAATAATAGTATTGATCCCAAACTTTTGAACGTTATTGTATTCTCACTTTTGTCCATCATTCCACTGACTTACAATAGTAAGCATCATGTTCATTGTGGTGACGTAATGTCAAGCCTACTGGCTATTTAAAATAAGCGATGAGTCCTTCCATATGCCCTGCCCTGACTTCCTGTTTCAACAGGAAATGTGTCAACGCTGGAAAGAAAATTGCACTTTTAAACCATTTCATGGCATCTTTAAGACCTAGTATGACCACATTTGCACTATAGTCGCTGCCTACGCAGTGAACAATTCAAATCTGTCACTTAGCCTCGGCAGATAGCCGCCTATGTAGACAGTATCAACCAGACAGCTCACTAGGGTTTGGAACAGATCGTTCAAATCATTTAGTCAGCTGTAGATGATATGTGGCTGAATTATGCCTGGTTCAAGCTCAGTTCAAGTCTTGCAAAAGTTTGAAACTGAATACTCAAGAGACTGGCAAGAGGATCAAGTACGGCAGCCCTGAATCTCCGTGATTGGCTGGCTGAACCGAATCAGGCTGCGAGCTGATTGGCACCACGGAGCGAGGCCGCGTGAGTGGAACCAGCTCTGCCTGACAAAGCAGCCATCTTACAGAGACACCAACTGCCACCGTACCCTCCCCTTTGGACATGTGCGGACACACCACGGGGAGGGAGCGACTGCTACAGATGCCACTGAGCAGCGTCCAAAAGCAGACAACAAAACAGAAGGGATTAAAAAGAAGAATGACGCCACTGGCAGATGACAAATTAGAGAGGAGGGACCAGAGGAACTGTGTGGAGGGGGGATCTGAGGTAGGCTCAGAAAACCTGCGGCTGCTTTTGATGAACACATGAGAATTTGGAAGGATTTCAACCGAGAGGAAAGGAAACAGATGAAAAAGAGAGAGAACGTGACGTGGCGAAAAAGAGAAATCTTGTAAAGAGAGACATTGAAGCACCTGGAAATGGGAGAGAGCATTTGGCAGGGGGTCGGACAGTTACCAGCTCTACAAATCGTTACTCTAATCCAAAATAACATACAGAGAAAACACAGGGGTTATCCTGAAGGAAGGAAGGTTAGGTAGGTAGAAAGGAAGGAAGACGTAAACAAAAAAGGGTCTGAAAGAAAAAAAAGGTCTCAAAGTGTATGGAGGAGTCGCTTTGGATCTGAAAGGACAGATACAAAATTAATCGCAAACAATAGAGAAATGAATAAATGATGGCTCATGAAAGAGGGTGGAATTGCACAGATGGGTGCGCGTGTCGGCGGAGGATATGGGTTTAGTGGGAGAAATGACTTCCTGTCCAACAGAAAAGTAGAGCGGAGGAGCGCTCGGCGTAAAGTGGCTCGTGCGAGTGTGCGCGAGATAGAAAGAATAGAGAGCGTGCACGCGTGCATGTGCCGCATTTAGTCGGCGAGCGTGTTTCCCTTGGGGTAGAAGCGATCAGATTAAAGGATGGTTATTAATTTCTCAAATAGACTTAATTGGAACTTTTAGCAGGACAGCTGGTGGAGATCTGCTGTTTTTCCTCAAGTGAGAGTTGCGTGCGTGTGTGCGCGTTCGATATGCATGCATGAGGTCTTCTGTGCACAGGGATTAGTGCGTGGATGCAGGACCGTACGTATGATGGCGCGAGTCGGTGTTATCTGAAACAAGAACCAAATCTGGAAGGAGGTTCGGTTATAAACCAGAGAAAAGAAGAGAGAAAACGAGTGAGAGAGAGAAAGATAGAGAGAAGGAGGGATATAAACATCAAACATGAGCACTACACAAGGTGCTGGGTTAGGAGAGGGGGATGAGGGAAGGAAAGGAAACGGAAGAGGAAGGGGAGGAGGAGGGCGGGCGGGGCGAGCTGTGGTTTTTATGTTCATTGTGGTCTTTACCTTTTTGGTCCACTTCTATTCAAGCATCGGAAAAAAGAGAGAGAAGACAGAGAGAGCAAAAGAAAGAGCGAAAGAGAGAGAGAGTGAAGATAATGAAAGAAAAAACAGGTGCAGGAAAAAAGAGAAAATTGAGATTAAATAAAAGGCTATCCTTTCTCAAATCATGTTATTCTGTCAGTGTGATGTAGGCTCTTTACAGAGAGGATGACTCGAGTGAGTAATGAGAGGGGAGAATGGCCTCAACTGCTTTCACAAAGTTTTGCGAAACCCCTTCCATTCTTCCTGTCACATGACACACGTACACTTCCCCAGTCACACGCACTCCACCCCCTCCGCTTCCCCTCCTTCAGCCCCTCTCCCCTTCATCCATATGTCATTCCTCTATCCACGCTTCTGCATCTTTGGGCTGCTGTGAGAAAGAGAGCATGATGCATGTTCGAAATGGCATACTAGTTTTGCAGTATGCAGTATGAGTACAGTGCGCAGTATGTAAATTTCCACCTGAAATACCTGCATGGCCTGGCTCATTTGCCGAAGATATGGGCAACAGAGCACACTGTGTGGAATAATGTATTCCATAATACTGGACTTGACTTTCTATATTTAGGCCCCAAACGTGCAAGTATGTTGATGTAAATGCTTCTAGTATGCAAGTTCTGTTTAATTTGTCATGTGTTGAGAAATGTGTCTGGTTGCAATTCATAATGCAACGCAAGTTCTTAGCATTGCCACAAGACTATATTATAGCGAACATTTTTTGAAGAGGTATGTGAAGGTAAATGCTTCTAGTATGCAAGTTCTATCTTATTTGTCATGTATTGCGAAATGTGTCAGGCTACAATTTATAACGAAACTCAATGCAACTTGTTAGCATTGCTACAAGGCTGCTATAGTGAACATTTTCAGGCCCAAAATGTTTAGGTATGTGGATGCAAATGCTTTTAGTACGCAAGTTCTATTTCGTTTGTGATGCACTGGCCACAATTCGCAAACACACTGCAAGTTCTATGCAAGTAGCATTGCCACAAGGTTGTGTTATAGTGAACAATTTGAGGTCCAAATTGTACAAAGCACAAGAATGTGATTGCAAATGTTTCAAGTACACAAGTTGTATTTAAATTGTTGCGTATTGCGAAACATACCAGGTTGCAATTCATAATACAACGCAAGTTCTTAGCATTGCCACAAGGTTGCTATTGTGAATAATTTTAGGCCCAAATTGTGCAATGCATAAGTATGTGAAAGCAAAAGTTTCAAGAATGCAAGTTCTATTTAAATTGTTGCATATTGCGAAATGTGCCAGGTTGAAATTAATAATACAATCTAAGTTCTTAGTATCGCCACAAGGTTAGCACATATTTTTTAGCCCTAATGTACAATGCACAAGTATGCGAATGTAAAATCTTTTACTACGCAAAATATATTTCAGGTCTAATGCTTTGCGAAATGTGTCAGGCCGCAATTTTAGTGCAATGCAAGTTCTTAGCATTGCCACAAGGTTGTGTTATGGCAATGTTTTAGGCCCAAAATGTACAATGCACAAGTATATGAATGTAAAACCTTTTAGTATGGAAATAAATAAATAAATAGGCCTATACAGTAAATGCTTTGTAGTAAGATGTATGCTAGTATACTAGTATGCCATTTCGAATATATTTCCAAGTGCGTTGGAGTCTTCTGCTGCTGTGAGGAGGAAAAAAGGGTTAGGAAAGAGACAGATTGATGCAGTGATGAAGAGGAGAGAGAGAGATAGAAGAGAGGTGATGGAAAGGCTGATTTCTCTCTGAACCTGAAGGGGCTGGTTCTGGCTCGGCTGGGATCGGGCGACCGAGCTGTTCTTTCTCTCTCACAGAGCTTGACCACTTATCGCTTCTACTTACTGAATCCATCAAGATCCAGCTGCCAATCACTGATTGCGGTCTGTGGGACCATGCGGCTTGGCTGAGGTACATTTTTGAGAACCAGAAACAGGCTGAGAGGAGGAGAGAGGCCATTATAGTAAGGAAAAATTTTCAGGAAAAAAAAAGTAGAGAGAGAGAGAGAGAGAGGTCGGCAGAACAGAGGAACATTTTGTTTCCACTGCCTGCTGGAAAAACCCGGTGCAAGTTTGAGGTGGTCATTCTGGGTTTGGGAAAATGGTAGATGGTTTGCTGCTGGTAAGAGGTCAGTTAAACTAAGACGGTTTACCCACTCTAACTAGCTTGCCAGGTCGACCTTGTGCTAGTCTCATATAGCAGCAATTTTGACTATCCGAGTAATATCTGCTCCACACTGCATCATACTATTTCCAGGAACCGCCTACTTAAGATGCGATAACCTTAGGAAATTTTCACGAAAAGGTCCACTGTTTATTGTTTATGGTCACTGCTCACACAAGTCACTTTCATACCAAGCGGCTTTTTGTTGGTCACTACAGCAAATCTGCACGACCAACTTGTCGTTGACCCAACTTGACCCGTTGTGAAATCTGCTTGAGAAAATTTTGAAAAACTCGTACGAAATTCCAGATTGTATGGATTCTTACTGAAGCGACTGGATATCGCTCAAGAAAATTTGTAAATGTGACCACATCATCATACAGGAAGAAATTATTTGAATGACATATAAGGCAACTAATAGCAGTTTGATTTGTTTTTACATATCAAACAGGGGTGGGTTTATCTAAAACAGGATTAAGAAACTCTTAAATAGACTGTTTTTTAGACTTTTGACAAACAATTCGCAAACCTCAGCCCCACCAGCTTGTAGCAAACCACAGGGTGACAATATGTCCTCTTATTCCCGGACATGTCCTGGCTGGGATTTCTAAATTGCCTAAAATGTCTGGGTTTTGGCTTTGTTTTCCTATTCTTTTCATACTTGCTGAAGGTAATGACTGAAAAGCAGTTTGACCAATAGCATGCAGTTATTGTACATAATCAACCAATTGTGGTAAAAGCAATGCAAATAGATATACATATAATGTATGAGGACTTTAGAGAGCTTGTCAACAGAAAAAAACAGGACATTTTAGGCAATTCAGAAATCCCAGGCAGGACAAAAGAGAATGTATGGTCACTCCAATCAAGCATCTAGTCCAATTTAAACCCCTTTGCTGACCATCAGTGACCACCAATTACAAAGCACATAAAACCATCTGCTAATGGTTTTAGCTGGATTTTCCAGCAGCACTTTCCAGTTGTTCTCCTCACTCACTACACATTTGGCCATTGCATGGTCTCTCTCTCTTTCTGGGTTTAGTTTACTCTGTGTGTTTGTATGTAAGAGCACAGCTTTGAAGTGTATGACAGAGAGACAGCCAGCGTGTGACAGTGAGTGACAGCTTGTCTGTCTCGCCGATCTGGATGTGCTAGCAGTGTTAGCCTTACCCATGGCTGACACACACATAAGCGCTCAGGCAACCGCTAACGTGTTAGCGACATGTGTCTGCCTGTAGCCGGCGACACGCAAGCAGCATGTGAAGCTCAGCGTCTTTCCCCCCTGAGACCCATTGTGTCTCCTAAAAGACAAACAGGAGTATCTGAAGAAGGGGATCTCGAGGGAGAGAGGGACGGAGCGATCAGCGGAGAAAAGAGAGGGGAAGAGACACTCGTTTCTGAGCCTGTGAGGGTTTAAGGCTCTGAAGTTGAGATCTTTGAAGTGATCTCACACATACAGACACACTTACACTGTCTGTATAAAGGCAGCGGGCAGCCGTCACTGTCTAACTCACTCACACCATTTGAGAACTGATGAGCAGGGGGACTAAGGATGGGAATCAGTAGGAATTTAGGTTACTTAAAGATTCCGGTTCCATATCGATTCCATTAGCAGTTCTTTTAGTACTTTCGTGGAAACAAAAAGAAAAAAAAAGAAAAGAAAAAGCTTGAGCTGGTTTTAAAGGTGTTCTGGGCCTTTTCTTTTTTTTTTGCTGGCAGACTGGAATGACTGGCTAGGAAGCAAACCAACTTACACTACCATTCAAAAGTTTTTATTTTTATTATTATTATTATTTTATATTTATTAAAAGTAACAGTAAAGATGTTTAAAATGACACTAAAGATTTCGGTAACACTTTATTTTAGGGTCTCTTAAATAGTTGTTTATTAGCATGCATATTACTAGAATATTAGCCATTTATTAGTAATTAAGCACATATTAATACCTTATTCTACATAACCTTATTCTACATCCCTAATCCTACCCAATACCTAAACTTAACAACTACCTTACTAACTATTAATAAGCAGCAAATTAGGAATTTATTGAGGGAAAAGTCATAGTTAATAGTGAATAAGTGTTCCCTGTTCTAAAGTGTTACCAAGACTTCTACTTCAAATAAATGTTGTTCTATTGAACTTTCTATTAAATTTTTTTTTATCAGTTTCTAAAAAAATTAAGCAGCACTGTTTTCCTCATTGGTATGTTGGTATTGGAAATGTTTATTGAGCAACAAATCAGCATCATATAATGATTTCTGAAGGATCATGTGCCATTGAAGACTGGAGTAAAATCTATTAAAAAAGAAAACAGTTAATTTAAATTGTAATAGTATTTCACAATATTACTGTTCTTTTTGTATTTTTGCAGCTTCGTTGAGCATTAGAGACATCTTTCGAAAAATAAAAAGATGTCATTTGAATGGTAGTGTAGGCTTGTTTAAGCAGGTATTTCAAAAGGGAAAATCCGGTTGTGAATGTATCTTTATCTACATGTTGTCATATGAGCAACCTGTCAATAAGTACACAGAGAACTACACAGTACACGATACAGTGACAGATCTCATTTCATTTTGAGTGTTTTTTTTGACCGATTCATTAAAATGACAAATTAATGATCTGATTCATAAGTGAATGACTACGTTTTGCATAACCAGCAAGGACAGCAAAGTGGAAATAATTATTGTCTGTGTATTTTCTTTGCTGCATTTACTCTAATTGCATTACATTTAAACTGCAAAATCAAAAGTGTTTCATTTTTGTTGTGGTGTTGTAGATTCAGTCACATAAAATATACTGACAGTGTACTTTAGCATAATGTTGAGTCTGCATCAGCAGAACAAAACAGAGGAAAGTAAATGTCATGAAAATTATTTGATTCTGGTATTTTTCCTGTAAAACTCCAACAGAAATGTATTCACCCTAAGGGTGACATAACAGAACTAATGCAAAGTGTTTCATTTCATTAAAAAAATAGCCGACAGAGACATCCCTCTGTGAGTGTGATTTCATCGCTTGTTTAACAGGGTGATGCAATCTGACGAGAACATTATGCGCTGGTCTTTGCATGAAGGAACAAGCTCTCTCTCTCTCTCGCTCTTTCTGTACAGATGCCTCAACAATGGTGATTCATATGAGACTTCATTGAGGGACCATGGCATATGTGCCGTCTCTCTGTGTGACCTGGATTTGAGTCATACCAAAAGTGTTTTTTCCCTTGAGCCAGAGAGAAAGACAGAATGACAGAAGGATAGATGCATAGACCTATAGATAGATAGACAACAGAAATATAAAACGATAGCTAGAATGAAAGAAAGAATGATAGAATGAACGATAGCTAGAATGACAGAACGATAGAATGATAGATAGATAGATAGATAGATAGATATAGATATAACGATAGATAGAAAGATATAACGATATAACGATAGATAGATAGAACGATAGATAGATAGATCGATAGATATATAGAACGATAGAACAATAGATAGATAGATAGATAGATAGAAAGACAGAACAACATAATGATAGGTCGATAGATAGAACGATAGATAGATAGCTAGAACGATAGATCGATAGATAGATAGATAGATAGATAGATAGAACGATAGATCGATAGAATGATAGATAGATAGACAGAATGATAGATAGAACGATAGCTAGATAGATAGATAGATAGAACGATAGAACGATAGAACGATAGATAGATAGATAGATAGATAGATATAACGATAGATAGAAAGATATAACGATATAACGATAGATAGATAGAACGATAGATAGATAGAACGATAGATAGAACGATAGATAGATAGATAGATAGATAGATAGATAGATAGATAGATAGATAGATAGCCAGAATGATAGAACGATAGGTCGATAGATAGAACAATAGATAGATAGATAGATAGATAGATAGATAGATAGATAGATAGATAGATAGATAGATAGACAGAACAACAGAACGATAGGTCGATAGATAGAACGATAGATAGATAGCTAGAATGATAGAACGATAGAACGATAGATAGATAGATAGAATGATAGATAGATAGACACAATGATAGATAGAATGATAGATAGATAGATAGATAGATAGATAGATAGATAGATAGATAGATAGATAGATAGATAGATAGATATAGATAGATAGAACGATAGAACGATAGATAGATAGATAGATAGATAGATAGATAGATAGCCAGAACGATAGATAGATAGATAGATAGATAGATAGATAGATAGATAGATAGATAGATAGATAGATAGATAGATAGAATGACAGAAGGAATGATAGACAGACAGATACAGTATATGGACTGAAAGAAAGAAAGAAAGAAACAAACAAACAAAGAAAGAAACAAAGAAAGTAGGATCAATAGATAGACAGATACAGTACATGAATTGATAGAATGACAGAACGATAGACAGAATGATAGATAGATAGACAAGAATGTGATATACCGCAGGAACATTTCTTCATAGAAATGTAGGGAGAAAGAGAAAAATAAAGTGTTAGTCGACTCATTCACGTTTCCTCTTCCACCTGTAGAGAATAAGACCCAGACATCCACACAATCACACAGACATAAACACTCGCGTATTACAAACACGTCAAGCGCTGGTGCATGCAGACTCGGTTTGATTCTTTCAGTGGCTTCCAGCTTTATTTGCCTGTCACTGGTGAACAAGTACGGTGGCCCTTGAGCCTCCTCAGCCCAGCGGTCTCAGCAATGCTATCAATTACTCATGTGATAATGAGGGACGCTAATGAACACACACCTGAGGAGCACAGCCAGCAGACGCCGCGTGCTTCTCATCGCCACCAGAGTGTGTCTCACGCTAACATTTCTCATGCTTTTCTCTGGCATCACGAGGTGGAGTTGGAGACGAATCCAGCGGCAAACTGTTTGTGCATGATACTCCACGCACATCCATGAGATTCACGAATTATGTAGGCCTAATACATATTAATGACTCTCAGCTGCGGCGTTTCAAAGCTCTCCATCTCTCTTACAAAGACCAAATTACACCAAAACACCTAGTGCTCATACGTACTCCCACTGTTTAACACTTCCTGAAGAGTTTGGACTGGAATACCACTAAAATATTTTCTCTCACATTTACATCCTTAGAAAAAAAATCTTCTAAGGATTTATGAGGCTAAAATAAAACAAGCAAATGCAGTCAGGATGTGCACTGAATATAAACAACTGCATCTACTTGTCTTAGCTTCGGGTGAAGAAATGCAGTCCTACAGCGGCATGGCAAGTTATACCATATTGTGTAATATTATGTGCAATATAATTTGCAAAAACTATTTGGGCATTTCAGCTATGCTTAAAATGTATGGATTTTATCATATTACATAACATAAAACAAGTGGAATTTATTTCCAAGTGAGAAAATGTATTTCTTTGTGGTTGTCAAACATTAGTGGATCATGTTCATAGTGAAACCTTTTGAATAAATGTTTTAAAATACATATTAGGGTCACTGTTAAATAACCTTTTACAATTATCCAATTCCAAATGTCAAACATAAAAATTATTATTATTATTATTACACCCATAATTATTTTTACAAACTTAAAGTCTTACAAATGCACATTGACAAGTTTATGTAGTTAATATAATTGAACTGTAATAATAATAATAATAATAATAATAATGCAAAGTTTGCTAAAATAAAGATAAATTAAATATAATTAAATATAATTAAATATAATAATTAAATAGTTTATTTTTAGTATAAAATAGTTGACTGTAGTTTTTTCTTCATAATTCTGCTTTTAAGTAATATAATTAATTGTTTAAAGTTTAAAATAATAATAATAATAATAAATCACAGATATGAAATATGCTTTGTGCATTAAAGAGTTGACTGTGTATTTCTTTCTATATAATTCTGCTTTTAATTAATACTGTATATTTAATTATAATTACTAGAAATAATATAATAATGCAAAAGTTTACAAATAAATAAATAAATCGCAGACATTAAATATGGTTTATTTTAGGATTTAAAGGCTGACTAGCCACCCACTCCACATTTTGTCAGGAAGTGCATTGCCATAGAAATGAATAACGTCTGATTCCGAGGACGTGAACAGCACAGAGTAATTGTCATCTGGTAATTACCGTAATTCTGGCATGACGTGACCACGAAATTACTCTTAAAGCACCAAGGCAATAGTCAGTTTGATTGGCCGCTGCTCCATTTGAGCCCATAAGTCGCCTATTGTGAAGACTAACCTAAGACGACTTTCCTTTAAACGCATCTAATTGCCTTTTCTTGACCTGGCTAAGGTTATCAGATAAGCTAGCGCAAGTATCAAGTGTGTGCGGTCTTGTTATATAATGCAAAATGACACCGGACACCGAGGAGAGATGCCAACCGACTGGACTAAACAGATTTGTGCCACAAGAGCAAATGAGGACGTATTACAGAGGTCGTGGATGCATTAATGCTTCTTGGCCAACATGGCCTCAGGCTGTATGGAGTTCGAGCGAGTCTCCGCTGACTGAGTCAGGCACTGCTGTTTGTCTTTATGGGCTGCTGTTTGGAGCAGAGCTGCCTGTTTGTCATTTCCTCTGAGACACTGAGCTCTGTGGATATGAGGGCCAGAAAGTTTGACTCCTGCTGGCACTCAGCACCCGACTTTGACATGTTGGCTGCGGTCGCGGTTGTGCACGAACTAGTGTGTGTATGTTGGTGGGCATACTGACTCTGGCTTTAAGTGTGTGTGTGTGTGTGTGTGTGCATGTAAGACAGTTTGGCTGAATCTGTCGCCGTTCTGTCTCGTGTGGCTGTTATCATGGGGGCTTGCGCACAAACAGGAGTCTGTCAGAAGCGCCGCAAGCCAAGCTACGTCCTTAAACGCAGTAGCCCTTATTCCTCCATCCTTACATATAAAATAAATGAACAAATGGACATATGTCAGCAGTAAACATGACAATAACGGTGTGGAACGTGTTCTCCAGCAGCTGTGAAAGATGGGGCATTATCAGAGCAATTAGGCGCAGTAAATTCAATTAATCTCGACAAATCTCCACAGAGGCCCGAGCGATGCCACCATCCCCCGGTAATTAAAAATGGCCGAATTGGTTCGGCGTTTGAGGGGCGTGATGTCTGGATATAATTGAGGCGCGTTTCTATTTATTCCGGCACGCTAGCCAACAACATGTGGAGCCCAGAGAGGAGTGTGTCCCTTCCGTGCCCGTAGTCCCTCAGGGGAGATGCAACTGACGGAGGATTCCGATAATTGGCTCTTCTTTGTCACTTCAGACAGCAAGAACTTTTCATCATGGAGGAATCAGGTCCCAAATTTCCTCGCCTCTCTATTCCTCAAACACCATAAACAAAGTTTTTAAAAATAGGAGATAAAATGCTAGTCAGCAGCTAGTTAATCACGCATCCTCTCACCTCTGCGCACGGCGCTATTTCAAACCAACATGCTAGAGATGGCGACTGGGGAGGAAGAAAAAAAAAGAGGAAAATAACTGTGACAGGCTAAATGAAGCGGTGAGCAGAGTGGTGAGGCGTGCAAGCGTTTCAGCTGTGACTCACCTGCCGCTCGCCAACATATGTCATGCTAACGCACCGACTTAGCAGCCGTAAACTAGCCTGCCCAAAACGCTTACTGTACTCCATCAGAAATACAACCAGTTGGAAAGTGTCTAATATACTGTATATGCATATACTCAAGAACAAGAGAAAACATGAGAAAACCGAAGTCAAGCTAGTGTTGGTTTTAAGTCATTTCGCTCCTGTATGACAAAAACAACAACAAAATAATAATAATAATAAAATACATACTGAAAATAAATACTGTCAGAATAATGAAGGGATGTTTTAATGAATACAAAATATTTCTAAAATAATAATGAAACAAAATAATTTAGTAATGCTTAAAAAACAAAGATGAAATAATTAAAATATTGCTCAAATATCAAAAAACATAGGCTACTATATCAAAATTAAATGAAGTGAAGACAAAAAAAATAAAGCTCTGTGAAATTAATTAATTGAAAGAAATGAAACATTTGATTACAAAGTGTTAAAACTAAATTTTGCTGATGAAACAAAACACTGAAGAGCAAATAATGAAATGCTGCAAAAATAATGCAAAACAAATAAATTGCAGTCAAAAGAGACAAAATAATGTTAAAACCAACTAACAAAGACAAAATAATGAAAAAAGTTCAAATGACAAAATTGTCAAAACAAACCAATCTACTAATAAATATTGTCAAAATATGAAACAAAATAAACACAAAGTTGTGACAACAACAAAGATAGAAAACAAAAGACAAGATAATAAAACGCTGTTAAAATAACAAACGAAATATTGTCAAAATAATGAAGCAAAAGAAATAAAATTCTGTCAACACAAACAAAACAACAGAATACTATTAAAATACGAAATAACAAAGAAAGACATTGAGTCTTTGAGAGAGAGGGAGAGACTAGCCGCTGCCTCTGAAGTAAATCTGAGTCTCGCTAAGCACCCGAAAGAGGAAAGCAAGGAATAGTATTTGCACTGTGTGTTTTGATGTGTTTGTGTGGAAGCGGATTGAGGATTACAGCCGCTGAGCAAAGGTGGTCAAAGAGTGTGGGCTGAAGAGTCTCGTTCATTTTGTACAAGTGTGTGTGTGTGTGTGCGTGAGAGAGAGAGAGAGAGAAAGAGTTGGAGAGCTTTAAAGATAAATGCTCAACTCTTCTGGACGCCTCCCAAAACCTGCAAAAGAAAGAGAAAGAGACAGAAAAAAAAGTGGAAGTGATGGTGGAGATCGAATAAAAGCATGTCAAAGGGAAAAGAAAAGAGATGAAGGCTAAAGACCGTGTACACGTGTGAGACAAAGAAAAGGAGAATTCAGCAGGTGAATCAAAAGAGAAACAAAGAACAAAAACACAATTGAGTAAAAACAAAAGTCTGGACAAGAAATCAAACTGTCAGAAGAGTGATTACGAATGAGAAGAGCATATGAAGAAAGCAGAGCGCTGGAAAAAAAGAAAAAAAGAGAAAGGAGGATTAGCGGGCAGAGCGGACTGGCGGGTTGTAGTCCATCCTCTTTATTTCCTGTGGGAAGAGCAGAGAAACTGACCCCAGGATTATAGATTAGAGTTAATAACCCCCTTCCCGCTCACAGTAAAACCCATTAACTTCCCCCCAACACCAAACTACCCTCTTAAAGCCCCACAGACCCACCCTCCGCTGAGTCACGGCCCCGTCTGGACCACCTGCACACATAAAGTCAGCGCTCATGAGGGGGAGGAGGGGGTACCGTCTGACGGGAGATTTTCACATGAGCCCGGCTCCCGAACTCGTTGGAAATTCACACCCTGCCTCTCATTTGCAAGCGACACGGAAAGCCGAGCGTTGCCATGGGAATATTAGCATGTGTGTGACTTTGGGTTGTGTGTTCTGAAATAAATTTGAGGTTTGTGTTAACATTCCCATTGTGCAACGCACGCACGCGCCTTGCTGCCTCGCTCTCGCAGCCTCGCCACGGCCCAATTTTCATTTTGATTGTCTGTCAGAGGGGAGGTAAAGGTGTTTAATGCCAGATAAAGCACCCTTGGGGTCATTTTGTTACTGTGTGAGGCTGTGCATGAGTGTGTTTGTGTGCTTACGATCGCCAATAAAGGCTGAGTCTGCACAGCGCTGGGGATATTGAATGCTTATCTGCCCCGCGTTCGTGTGTTTGTTTGTGTACGGAGCACCTCCCCGATGTGAAAATCTCCCTCAGCCTCTGGAACGTCGCACTGTCGATGGAAAAAAAAAATGGTTTAAAGTGTGAGAGAGTGTGTGTGTGTGTGTGTGCGTGTGTGTGTGTGAGTGTTAGAAATAGAGAGAGCATGTGTGTGTGCGTGAAGGAGAGAACGCACTCGTGAGTGTGTGTGTGCGTGACTGAGCGTGAGTGAGTCTGTTTGTGTGTGGATGGCAGTAGCTGGTTGAGGGGGCGGGGTTTAGGTGGGGGAGGTGAAGAGGGCGGGGCAGGAGAGGTGAGGGGGTGGGGCTGTTGGGATGGAGTGTCTGTGTCGTTACTCACTGTATGGCACACATTCATACTGGATCTCCAGGTACTTGTAGGTTCCTGGACAGGGGTCAGGAAAAACATCAGAACCAGCCACCACCACACATTGAGTCCGATTATTACACCTGAGAAGAGAGAGAGAGAGAGAGAGAGAGAGAGAGAGAGAGAGAGAGAGAGAGAGAAAGAGAGGTGTTTATTAAAATTCAACGATCATTCCATCAGTCAACAGAAGGATCTAGTTTTTACATTTTCTCAAGTGAATGGGCAGTTATGTATGGAAGGCCGTTTCTGCCACTGAATAAAATTTAAAAAGGTAATTGCAACTTTTTTTTTTTGCAATTCTGACTTTTTTATTCTGAGAAATAAAGTCACAATTCTGAGAAATTGTGAGAAAAAAGTCAGAACTGCAAGTTTATATCTTGCAATTCTGACTTTATTTCTTGCAATTGTGAGTTTATATCCCATAATTCTGACTTTATAACTAGCAATTCTGAGAGAAAAAAAGTGAGAATTGCGAGATGTAAATGTTAAGCTGTGTCTCGTTAATTATCCTCATATAGTCTGTATACTTAAGTTCCTGTCTGTTCAGTTCAGTGTTCAGTGTTTGTCGGGTCTTGAACATCAATGTTACATGTGTCTCCAGCCTTATTTTGTGTGGAATTTACCTATGTGTGGACCTATTAAAGACTGTTAACCTTCATCTTCGTGCGTGTTCATCAACACCGTACCCTGATAACAATATAATATAATATAATATAATATAATATAGAGTAAAGACAATAAACTGAGATCATAATGTGTGTGGGTATGTGTTTTGATGATCAATTACTGGTTACAGAGAACAAAACCATCTAAATTAAATGTTAATCTACTGTATATAAATTTGAAAGATTGTCTATATCAGGGGCTTTCAAACTTTAATAATATAAATGTAAATATAATAATATGGTGACACGAGTCCCCATGAGTCTGTGTGTATTCAGGTTTAAGTCCCCACCAGGACATATAAACCTGTACACACACACAATATTTTAACTGAGGTATTCTGAGTTTGCACACTACACCTGTACAAGTCACTTTTCTCTAAACCACAATGAGTTTTTTTCCACATGTATTTCTGTTTGTGTTGCCTCCAACTTAGGTCTTTTGTATCGCAGCCATTCTCTGTCTCATTTCGAAGGCTGCGCCCTCCTGAGGTCACATTTGTCAGCTGCATATATCATTAAGGCTGTCTCATTTCAGAAAAGTAACCAATACATTCCAAAGTATGAACAAATTACAATAATTTACGCCTTACGAGGAATAACTGTCAATTTTATAATGGTCACTTTTCTGAAATTAGACAGCCTCAGTGACGTAAGTGGCTGAAAACTGTGACCTCCCGAGTGCACAGCCTTCAAAATGAGACACATTTAATGTTGAAGTATTTCAACGGCAACCAATTTTTCTCTTTCTACGAAACCTGTTAAACACATTCAGGTTCTAATTCTATAGCAGTTGACCATGGAAACTGGAAAATATACTGGCAGAAGGTGACAATAAAGACATTTTTAATCTTACAAAAGATTTCTCTTTCAAATAAATGCTGTTATTTTGACATTTTTGTTAATCAAGGAATCCTGAAAACAAATGTATTATGGTTTCCACAAAATAATATTAGGCAGCACATTTGTTTTCAATATTGATAATAATCAGAAATGCTTCTTAAGCACCAAATCAGCATATTAGAATGAGTTCTGAAGGATCATGTGACACTGAAGACTGGAGTAATGATGCTGAAAATTCAACTTTGCCATCACAGGAATATTTAACATTTAAAAAAATACAAAATGAAATCATAAACTCATAATTTAATAAAGAATAGAAAAGCTATGTAAACACTGTAAGGACATTTTATTAAATAAACCCCACGTAACACTATTTATACAAAGAGAACATATTATTATGACATAGCCAGTCAGAAATAATTCAGAATGGTTTAATATTTAGGATTTAAAGTTGCTCTCTTGACCATTTCCCATTCATGCGGCCTTTGCACAGACAAACCGTTACACAACAGTAGTAAGTCACAGATGCACAGATGCACATGATTTCCCCCCCACATTTCATGAGATCAAATAACTGGAAGTTTGCAAGGTTTGTAGAATTAAATCTTTACATACTGATTGACCACTACTTAAACAGTTGCTATGCTGTTCCGAGTGTATTTTGTAGCATGATTCTAGGTGACTGTACACTGTTGAAGTCACTCACTGCGTATCGCATCGCAAATCGCATACTTCCCTAACTATATAGTATGTGAAAAACAGTATGTGAGGCGAGTAGTATGTCCGAATTCATAGTATTCAAAAAAAAAGAGTAAGCGAATTGAGGCCATGGGAGAGGATTTATGAATGGCAGTGAAGCGACGCAACTGATGCTTGTAGGTAATGTGACAGTAACAAAATTTAATTCATGCTACCCATATTCATACTATATAGAATGTACCTTTAACAGTTGTGAAATAATTTCAAATTCAAATGTAATACCTACTCAGACAATACACGATTTCAGATGCACCTTCTGTCTTTGTCTAAAACCAATCACAGCTCTGATAGCTTAGAAAAGTAATATCAAACTCTCCTCAAAAAGACACATGACTCCAATTGTGATTCAGGTTTGTAGCACAAATGCTGTGGCACAGGCCGCATGTTGAAAATGTAACACTCAGGGTTAGGAGTTTGTCAAATTTCTGGTCCTAAACGTGAGCCTTGGCAAGCACGGTAATCATTTCTCACCCGGTGTGATCATGTGACAGATAGCGTCAGTCGGAGGGGTGCGGAGGCAGCAGACTATTCCTCCAGCTCAAACCTACTTAGAGCTATTGCCTCCGACTAAAGCAGATAAATGTATGAATGCAGGGCTGTTATCGGTATAAAATGCAAACACAGATCTAGCACGGTAAAGATTTATTCTGCCTCAAACAGATGCAGAGACACTTCTCTTTTCAAATCCCTCTTTCTATATATCCCCTCATCATCTCTCTACTAGTGCAGCGTCATTCCCAGTCCAATCCCTCTCTCAATCTACTCATCCCTCCCACATGCCTCCTCGGTTCCTTCTCTTTCTCTCTCTCTTTCTCTATTACAAGGCTGATGGATAGCTAGAAGAGGGAATCATTGATCTCGTCTCGGAGGAAGCAAATGCTGAGCACAGACAGGGACTGCAACTGCAGCCGGGGTACACACACAAACACACACACACGGTTATACACACATTATTCAAACACACACACTAAACAGTCACTTAACCACTCAACCGTATCAATACACTCTGGAATACACAGTGCACGCAAAACAAAACAGTGACATGAACAGTCAGAGTCATTTGTAACATTTATACCACCTTTTCGCTCCTATGCAGTGTTAATGTTGAAAACCCCCATACGGAAGACAAGACCAAAAATATGTATCATGATGATAATCAGAAATGTTTTAATTAAAATGTAATGTTGATTACAATACACATTTACTGTTAAAATGTTTGGGATCAGTAGGATTTTTTAGTCTGTAATGTATTTATTTGATCAAAAATACAATGAAAACATCAATATTGTGAAATATTGTGATTATACATTTTTTATATTTTGATATATTGTATAATTTAAGTTATTCCTGTGACGCAGAGCTGAATTTTCAGCATCATTACTCCAGTCTTCAGTGTCACATGATCCTTCAGAAATCATTCTAATATACTGATTTGCTGCTCAAGAAACATTTCTTATTATTATCAATGTTGAAAACAGTCTAATATTTAATTAGTATTATTGTGGAAACCATAATACATTTTTTCATTTTTTTTTGATGAATAGAAACTTCAAAAGAACAGCATTCAAACATATTATTTTTTTGCAAATATAATACACACATACATATACCGACCCCAATGGTATGTTGAATGGAACTGTGATAGTTATAGAATAGAATAGATTTTTTTTGCTCTGTTACACTTATTATCATTAGTGATGAAATGTCAACTTTGTAGGCTGCCACTATTCAAAGAAAAAAAAAACTATTTATAAAATTTAAAGGAATTTTGGTCATCAAAAGACAAAAACTACAGCTAAAATAGACACTAAAAACGAACACTGCTCTGATGTACCTTTGTGACATGATCTTGAAGGCATCTGGCAGGTAGCACTGTACATTCTCCATCTGAAAGGGGTCGGCGTCACAGATCTTGTCATCCGTGCGACCGTAGTTGGCTGTCTCGATCATGATGACATCACTGCCGGGGCAGCGGAGCTCGATGGGGTAACCCTCGCATGCCAACTCCCTCCGCATCAGACCAAATGGCATTGCAGAGCGACTTAACGCTGCATGAAGAAAGAGAAACACATTCAGCATGAACTCTTCACAACCCAATTTACTACTGCAATTTAGCAAAATTCTGAGCAAAACAGGATATTTTATGGGAGTGGGACCTGATTTTATACATATGAATTGACTGATTCATTAAGTGTGGATTTTACAGAGCAGGAGGATAGAAAATTGGGGTTTACAAAGAAAGAGAGGCAGAATATAACAAACAATTATGAAAAACATCTGGGAATAAAGTGATGACTCGTGCACAATAAGTTCAGTAACATTTGTTAATAAAATAAACAGGGTCAAATTTGACTACATGTTGATTTCAAAATGAGCCTACCACTTGCATGGATTATTGATTTAATTAGCAGGTCATGAAGAAACCTGCTAATTAAGAATAACTCTTACAGCATAGGGAGCTGCTCATTACAGCAAACCTTTATGACTCACAAAAAAAAACCTTTAAAGGGAAAAGAAAGAAATAATTAGACAAATGGACAAGGGATTTTCACAGTCAGTAATCATATTTTCAGCCTTCGTAGTCCTGAGGAGCAAACTATTTACCCTCTCGCTCAAACAAACACACTCTGTTAACATCCTCCCACTCCTTCAAACAGCTCTCCGCCGGGTGCCATCCACCACCCGAACGCAAGGCTCCAGAATAAAAAATCAGCTACCATGTGTCCAAATCGCTTCGGGAGCCAATAACAAAACACCTGAGCAGAAGCAGCACCTAGAGGAGAGATCCGACCCTGGACACACCGCCGGACCTTTCTGCCCACACGTGGCGTCTGCCATTTACACTCAATTTAAGAGAGAGAGAGACACACGTTAAGAGGGCTGTAGGTGCCGTAGGGTTAATCATTATGCCTGGCTGAGAGGGCCTGAGAGTGGCACAGAGTGGCATACTTTATCTGAACAAGAGCTTTCAAAGAGTTTGAAGATCCAGCCACGTAAAATGGCCGCCAGCCGCCTCCACTCACAGAAGGACAAAAACCAGGCAGTGGAGCTCTCCATGGTGCTGACAAATAGAGAGGGGGAACCTGTGGAGCTGTCCATTGTGCTGAAAGATGAGGGGGTGGATTTGACCCACAGAGTTCCATGCACAGGAAAAACTGATCAATGAAGCGCTCAGTACTCCTGGAATTCATTCCTTCAGCTCTTGCAGCTTCAAAGACTGCAATCAAACAGAGGAAACTTTTTTCATAAAAAAGCAGACAATTCGAAAAACCTGCTTAGTCGAGGCACGCTTCTGTAAGTAACAGTAATGTGCCGACTCTGTTACATGAACAAATGGAACAAGTATATCCATTCAGCTTCGGACACAAAATTGCCTTTCCATTGCTTTGCTTGAGAGACGAAGGACCACAATGTAAAGTTCTCTGATTCTGAGCCACCCCTTTTCACTCCGAGGTCAATGTGAAAGTCAAACGTGGCTCAGAACAGGATCTAAAAGCATGCTCCTTTTGTCTGCTAATGTCAACCATACATCCCAGTGCACTTAACAACGTTCTTGTGACTCTCTAAGCTGGTTTCCCACTCAATGGTTCTGTAATCCTTGTCCTGTTCTCTTACACCCTGAGCACTTAGTGGCCGCCATGGAACGTGGACATACGTAACTGTATCATACATCACACAGTCGTGTAGCTGTCACACAGGCTCACTACAGCAAGCAAGCGTGGAGACATCAGCGCGGGGATGGATGGCGTAATCTTGCCATAAATATGTACATTTAAGGTTTAAGGCCTGTTCAGATGTTTGGGAGATTTGCTGAGGTAAACACGCCTCATACAAGGCTGTTCTGGTGTGCATTCAAACAGACACACTCCTTTGCGCCTACATGACACACACATATAGAGGCGAAGTGGGATTAGAGTGTGCCAGCATGGAGTCTCGTTTCCGCAGCATTCCCATGGAGTGAACACATAGCTCCATACTGCTGGTCACTGATTAAACCATTACTCTGGGCTCGGCACTGCCTCGCCACAGGAGGCCAATCACACAGCCAACCAATCACCCACCCACCCACATGTTCATATAGCTTCAGCAAGCCGGTACGTCCCACACTGCACGTTGCCATCCCACAAACTACGCCAAATATACGTCAGCCCAATCATTTCTGCCTTTCTCTCAGTCTCTTTATCTGCCTGTATCTCCGACTGTAACCACCCAGTTATCTCCCAAACTTGACTACGGCTACTGGATTAATAGGCTCATTCCCTCATTTATGAGTGTATTCTGCTCCCACAGACATTATCTCCAATCGGAAGGGGAAATTGGACTGAGGGGAATAATCTTCGTAATCCGAATTAAAATGCTGGAAAGTCTCGAGCTAAAGGATGGAACCCATTTAAAAGATAGGATAGTTATATTTTCATTTTGTCTTTTTGATATAAGCAGGTCCGCAGACGATTAGGAAAATGACCTTGGGTAAGTAAATATCTGGATGAGAATTATCTGGAAATCTTTGTTCAGGGTCAGTTTTTGGAAAGTGATTGGAATGTGTAATTGGAATGAATTTGGCTCGGAGATGGCAGATAGGTTACCAGAGTTTGAAACTCCCATTGGGTAATTTCGAGATCCTACCACAAGGCAAGGGTATTTGTGAAACATAGCATTATTCATTATCAAAAGGATTGAAGTTTATCTAGGGTGAGGGTTGGACTAACCAGACCTAATGTGTATTAGGACTTGTATGACTAAGTAATTTTAGTAGTCGTCTAGTTTTAAAAGAAAAAAACAGTTGACTACATGAACCAATGTTTACCTAGTGTAAACGACACCGTGCAGTATACGGGGTCCCACACAACTGAAGTGATGTGCTGAATGTAGTTAGGTTAGTCACTACATTTAATTATTTTCTGCCAACACTAATCAAACACAGATCATCTCAGAAGTTCGCCGTGCAGTTTGCTTAAAACATGCTTTGTGAATGCAAATTGCTCACTGTATTTTCTCATAATTACAAATAGATTTGGTCGTAACAGGATGGCATTCGAAACAAATGAGAAGCAAATAAACCGGGACACAGTTTGTGGACGAAGGAATTTTCCTCCTGCTGTCACCAGTGCCACTGAACAAGCACACGTGATCTGGGCCTAGACTGCACAAGTATGAGCTAGCTGTAGAACTAATTGACTACTCAGCCCAACATCTATGTATGTGTTGTGGGATGAAATGGAGCATGTATTCATAGTCTGATATGTGATTTTATCAGATTGATCACTGGTCCTCTGGCACTAAAGTTTTGAAACGTGCTGCACAGACAGTGACAGTCCCTGTACAAACTGACAGCATCACGCTTACAGACATTTTAATTTTGGTTGTGCCATTTTTATTTCTCTCTAAACGTGTAGCCTAGAACTTATTGGAAGAAATGGAAGCGGGCAATGAGGCAAGCGAAAGTCAAACTGGCATTGCCTCCATGAGCACTGTGCCTCATCAATGATGAAGAGTAACTACAAGCAGCGATGCTAACTTAACCACATTTTTCAGTAGTGTGACAGCAGCTTTGCAGGTTCCAAGACACTGTCGCTTTAGCAAGCAGCCATTAACAAGCTATTTCCAGAGTAACGGTGTAGGCTGGCACAACGCTACATCACAGGTTTTTAAAGTCATATTATATTGTGTGGGCAGCTTAATAACTGATCTAACTGAGGTAAATCAAAACACACTCCAAAACAGTCCTCACTCTCTCACACCGTATTCCGTATGTAAAAGTTACTTTTTTTCCATTTTCCATTTTTTCCATACTATTATTATTACTATTTTTAATTTACTTTTTAATTTTGATGTATTTTTTATGTTTAATGCCTGTTGTTTCAAAACCTTCCTTGTGAAAGAGAAGCACATTTTGGCATATAGCACATATGTACTTATTACAAATAATAATAATAAAAATAACTAAAATATACTTTGATGTCATTTCTATTGAAAGTTGTATGTCGTGTATTTAAATATATATATTGTAATTACACATTTGTAATGATGAATTTGTATTTTAGTACATTTTAAATACTTTAATTGCATATCAAATAACACAATACAGTTAAAATTATAATCAAGTAATTTACATGTGTTTTAGTATGTTAGTTAACACATACAAGTGTGCCTTTAAAGCATGACAAAATATCATTAAAACACTTAAGTGGCCTTTAATTTAATTAATTTTATATTATCCACAAGTACAGTTTTATAATTTATTTTGAAGACTTGAACACTTCAAGTGCTTATTCAATACAGCACACTTCTATTTCACAAGCGTTTCCAAGTAATTGTATTAAATATATTTTTCTACTTTTTCATTGTAACCAGTCATGCAGCGAACTACTCATCATAAGACTTTGTGTAATCTGACTACTTTAAATGATGAGTAGCTTGTAAAAAAGGCTAGTTTCAAAACAGCCTCCTCAACTTAGCCTGCAGGCCATAGCTCTGACTTATAAATGTAATACACAGCACAATAAGGAAATAAAATTTCAATATCACCACCTTTCATTCAAAAAGTATCTATGCATGGACATTGCGTGTAACCTCTTTTTTTCCTATCAACAGGTCTTTCCGCTCCATATTCATATTTTCCCCCTTGAATTACTTTTCCATCACATTTCTTTTCTTCTTGTTTCCTCCCCCATCCTCTGCCTTTCTCTAAGTGAAGTGAAAGAATGAGGCGCGAGGAATGAAGATGTGTCACTGCGGGGCAGCTGGTGTGACGAAACTGGGGCTGGTGCTGCCATAATAAGAGCTGTATACTAATTCAGAACAGTGGAGAAGAGTGATTGGATTTGACTCATTATCCAAATGCAGTAATTAAAGCCTGGGGAGGTTTAGAGAGTGGAGTAGAAAGGCCGTGCCCTCAGCCTTGATCGCACACACACACATACACACTGACCGACACAGACAGACAAGGACACAGACAGAGGTAGACAGGACAGGCAAGACGCAAATGGGGTGAGACAGTTGAAAAAAAGGGTACAATGAACACAGCAGGGGAAAATAAATGGAGACACTTGTATCTAGTGTTGTAGATGGTAAAATATGGCATTGATTGGCTCATTAAAGGTCCACAGGGTTCCAACACTATTCCAAGAGCTTCACAATTACTCAAGAGCCAATAGAAAATGAGGGGAAAAAAGAGAATCACTATCAGATTGCATTTGTGGCATGGTTGCAAAACATAATAGTGTCTAAAAAAAAATATATATATATATAATAATAATATATATATTAGACAAATATATTACAAAAATATATATATATATATATATATATATTTTTTTTTTTTTATATAAATGTACCAAGTTTTTATAAATGTACCCTTTGAGTTTATGTTGGTTTCATGGTTTTGTGACTCTAAGAATGTCATGTAATGTAACCATAAAGTAAAAGCTGATAACATATTTGCTTTACACTATGCAGTTAGTACACACATCCTAATCATTGTTTAAAAAAAATAATCTATAAAATGTATTATTATTATTACTACTACTGCATTTATTTATTTACTTATTTACTTATTACACATATCCTAAATTATTCAAAAACATTTGAATTAAACATTGCACCTAATATTCAAGATGTAGAGGTTGTGTGGTTGTATAAAAAATGCTGTATGGGTTTTGGTCTTGTATTTATATCATATGCAAATCAAACAAGCAAGAGTGCTGTTTTTTCCCCCGAATACCTCTAAATAGTATGTTAAATTTTAGATTTGTCTGGTTTTGCTCAATTTACTAAACATTTTTCTAAACAAAGACTGCATCTCCGAGCAACACATCATTTCATTATATATATAAATTGATTTAAAAATTGATTTAAAAAATACCCAGCTATTATCATTATTTTTGCAACGCTGAATCAAATTTCTAATCAAAACAAATTTCTTGCTTTTATAATGATTTTACATCAGGGATATTTCTCAGCCAAAATTGATATGTGATTAATTAGATCAATTAATTGGCACATCATGTAATTAATTAGACAATTTTTTTATTTGCCATAGTTTTATTATGAAGGTGTTTTGTCATGATGTGAGAGAAGCAGCATCCAAAATTGCATACAGTTTGAGTAGCTACTACATTTCATTGATACAAAAGTATGTTATTGCACGAATGTGTGTGAATGAAATCTGGATGTACTGCATCTATCATGTGGCCTAAAGTGTCAGCTGAGTCACTGCACTGTCATTCATAACTCCTCTCCCATGGCCTCATGGGATAGGAAAATGTCTATTGGATGTGCACTTCAGAAACTCATCTAAACTGTTTTATGAATACTATGAATTCAGACATACTACTGTTCACATACTGTTTTTCACCTACAATATAGTAGGAAAGTAGGCAGGAGTTCTCTCTACGATAAAATTTACATTTTTATTTTTTAACTAAAATTCATAAACAATATTACATTTAAATAAATAACTACATTAATCTTTGTAGGAAAATGATGCGTTACTTAAAAAAAAATGCTTAACCTTTAAATTAAAGAAAATTTCATGGAGGAATAAGAAAGATTCTTCTAATTATGTGTGATACATTAACGCTCACCTACACAGATCATTCATTTGTCATGTGTCACTTGAGTTCTCTATGCTGTGCTCTATGACAAGGAACGATTACCACTAAATAATTCATCTGCCGACGGACTCCTAAAGCTGTAAAAAAATATTAAAGTCAATCAATTGAATTGAGCTTAAAATACCTGATTAGCAGAGCTGCCTATCAATTAAGGAAGCCATGATTGATTAAGCAATTAGCAGCTCTAATAGTGAGAGGCAGGTCTGTGAAGCAGGTTGTGAGGGATAAAGATACTGGGGACCGGTTGAGTGTGGATGCCATCAGCTTCTTCTTCCTCTTTCAGTACATCTCCAGCCACCACTTAATCGCTCAGTTGCTCATTAGCACACAGCTCAAGCTTTGGAAACCAGTACCATTAGAGCCGGCATGAATGCCACGCCAGCACTACACTGATGTGTATGGTTCAAAGAGGGGGCCCACGTGTCAGCAGGTTTGGCCTCTCGAAAATTAGTTATATATGACCAAACAATTCTTATTAGTCTAGTTCCTGCGAGTCTGTTTAAATGGCTGAATAAATGATTTGTGCATGCAATATTCCTTCCAGTCGAGCATTCAGTAACAAACTACTCATAGATTGTAGCAAATACAGAAATTGCTTTAGTATTTAATATAAGGACCGTCAATTACAAATTTGAATCAAATTACTTGCGTGATATGCTGATTAATAAATCAAAATGTGCAATCAATCACATATCCATATGAATACAATTGCCCCCATTTGAATAATTGAAGATATATTATTATGCCACTGAATATTCATTGAACATAAGCCTATCACTGATCTACAGTCCACAGTGATACATTTAATCGAGTTTGTCGATCTAAATTGAGTTTGACTCATTTAATTGAGTTTGACTTCAGATGTAACTGCATAATCACACAGCATGTCTTTATCAGGCACACATTGATTAGTAACATCACTCTTTCCAACATACATTGCCATTGGCTTGAGATCATTTTACATGATAATTCACAAGTTTATAATATTCTTTATTGTGTTGAGGATTTTTTTAAGGTGACTTTTCAGCACTGTCAGATTTACAACATGCAAATTCATCCACTTCTCTGCAAAGACTTGAAAGTAAGTGGCCAGTGGTTGGTTGATTGGTTGGTTATTGTTTTAACACCATGCCAGCTTTCTTGGATATTTTCAGGTCGAATAACAAGATGAAATAGCATAAAAGGGTAATTCAGAAACCTAAGGTTTTTAAAGTTTGCTTTAGCTTCAAGCTTGACTCTGTTTAAATTTTCAAAGGTGTCTGTGGATTAATATTTCTTAAGTGAAGTTAAACCAGAACAATTTAATAATATATGTTTAACAGATACTGCACTCTGGCATGAAGAGCATATCGGTGGACCTTCCTTTGACATTATGAATTGTGTGTGATTCTTGAATGTCCTGTTCACATTTATATATTTCATAAAGTTTGTTGTTCGTACACTGATCCCATTCCTTTTCCTTTTGGTGATGATGTAAGATATACTATGTAAAATACTATAGTAAATGGCCAATGAACTGGGAGAAGAATAAAGTTTATACTTTACATACACAATTAATAAAATATGTTGTCAAATTGTTTGATTTATGTTTATTATTTGCACTTGCATAGACCTTGGTGTGTATTTTATAAACTATATGTTTTTTTTATGCCAGTACTTATGTGCATATGGGTGCTCCGGGGCTCGAGCACCCACAGAAAAACACCAGATATGCACCATTAATTTGAACCAAGTTATAGCTTAGTGTGTGCCCATAATATTTCTTATAGAAGCAGTTGATATGCTTTGTTAATTTCTTGTGATTAAGCTCTGTTTTTGTAACTGAAGATCGGGAGATATGTGAATTATCTATTGGATTTTAACTAATCATTAGGCTAAGTAAGTATGTTATTATTTATATAGAGAAAAAAAATTGTCAGCGCCTATGCTTATGTACTGTATATTTAAATATCTGAAATTTTATGCAACTGAAAACACTGAATAGTTTTGATACATAAGTTTTGAATGAATATCTCTCTGGCTCTGCGCCAGTCAAAGTGCGAAAGCAGATTTGAATTTAGAAGTTGATCATGTGACACAATGAATATTCTATACATCAAATGATCATACGCATCAAAGAGTTAAAATATTTTGTAAAAAGGACGAGCTACAAAGCAACTACCTGGCAACCATCCCAGCATCTTGGAAGTGAGTTTTGCAGAGAAAAGCACTACTCACAATTTCTAGAGAAAAAAATATTTTCCTGTCTATCAAAAGGCAAATGCTCAAACACATGAAAAGAAAGTCAAAGAGTACCAGAGGCACATGCACACACATTAAATCTGCTCAAGATGAGATGGAAATAGTGAAACTGAGTGAGAGAACTTGAGAAAACAGACTTAAAAACAAAAACACTTTTACCTTCAGCGGAAAAGGCTGAAGGTCACTTTGTGTCTCTCTTCCCCAAGCGTCGCTGGTCTCTCTCTCTCCAGTCTGTCTCCAGCTCTCCGGCTATCACAACCACCCGCACCGAACCCAATTACAGCCCAGCACTGCATCCCACGTCTCACTCACACACACACACACCCATGTGTCCACATCACACCACACGCCTCTCCCAGCGCGACACATCACACCCCACACTCAGTGTCTCCACACCCTCCGTCAGCCTCATGACCGGGCCGAGAGAGAACTGGAACCACTAGGATTAAGATTAGGACTCGCTCAGAGCGAGAGACTAATGAGCAGGGACCGGCCACACAGAGGGCCATACACTTCCTGTTGAGGACAGGATGTGACTCGCGCAACGTGACCAACCCATCACACTTGCCTTGTGTTAAAACACATTTACCCCAAACAATGTCTCACCTTGAGACTAAAGCCTTCCTGAGACCTGTGCGCCAGTGTTTTATCCATTCTCTGTTCCTGCCCCCGTATTGTGAAATATAGCCAGCGAGAGAGTGAGTAATTCAGGGCACGCTACAGTCTTCGAGTCCTGTGATTTCATTTGCGTAGAGGTAATAAAACTACTTCATAGGGCAAAGGATAAAACCAGCGGCATAATGCCACTAGAGACTTCGGTTAGTCCGGCCTGTCATAAGCTAATGGCAGCCGCATTATAAACGGATATAAATGGAAACTCAATACTGCCTTCCTTAATCAAAAAGAGGAGAGGGAGGGAGCAAGTAGGCCAAGAGGGGAGAGTGGAGTGCGTAAGTCAAGGAGAAACAAAGTAAGACAGTTTCGATGGATTTGTCAGATCCTTGTCCTTAAATCGAGTTCTTTCTTCACTCTCTAAACCTGATAGCAGAAGCACAATGTCTCATCGTCTATTTGATGCTTCTGTTTTCATCAAGATGTCGTCATTTTTAGAGTGAAATTCTCAAGACGTTTCTAAAATGTTCTCTGTGTATTGTGTGAATGTCACTCAGCAGACGTTTTTGTAACTTTTATGACTAAAATGTATACAAATCTCTTTTTAAGGTAGTCTATGTAGTCTTTCACCCATTTCTTTAGAAAATGATCACAACCTTCATGTAAAACCCAGACTAAAGCTTTTGGCAAACATCTGCATCAACATTCGATCGACCAAATGAATGCACAATCAGTATGCAGTAATTTTAATATAGCTAGTGCCCAGATAGTATTACGACTAGATGACAGTTATTTTACTTTCACAGATCTCTGTAAATGTTTCCTCCTTGTCATTGTGAGGCACCATTCCCATTGATACCATTAGATTTTCTTTGATGCAGAATAAACTCTAGAATCGGATATTTGTACACAAATGTGATACTTAACATAGCACAAAGTATTTTTGGATAATGCTTGGCAAAAAAATAGTGGTCTTGGATTTCATACTGAATTGCTGTGATTTTTTTTAAGTACCAAAGCCATTGTAGAGATATTCTATGCACTTGTCACTCAATATTATTATTATTTTTTTCTGAAACCAGAAGTGTCCAGTAATAAGGGGGTTACAAAGTTAAATTCAGTAGCATCTGCTAACCAACCTTATACAGAATAAAACATATTTTATAGGCCGCTGATACTGTATGACTCGAGTCATCTTATGAAAGTAAATATCTCATCAAAAGTAGTGTTCACTTCTTTAGGTATAAAAACAGTTTTACCACCTGCACCTATGAAGTGTGAAAAAATAATTGCGTGCAAAAGATAATGTACTCATGCACAAACAATCGTTGTGTTGTACCTGTTTTCACAAAAGTGTCTCTTGTTTACTCCAGTCTCAAATAGTTGTGCTTCGAGGTGACAGGTGTTCCTGTTTTTATGTCCCCTTATTTGGTAACATTTATATTTTTGCTTTTTTATATGCTACCCCCACATCAGTCTCTCTGTCTGTCTGCCATTGGCTACAGCTGATAATTATTAAATTGTGGGAGAGAACATAAACACACACACTCCATGACACAAGCATACGTGTAAATGCAACATCAGTACATACCAGAACAACATGATGACACTCACACACTGGTGTGAAAAGCAGACGTCTCCATAATGCCCATCCCACAGCACACACACATACACAAAACGAATAAAAGAAAATGTGGAGAACAGACCAGACAGCAGATAATGCAGGGCTTCAGACACGGCCTCTGTCTCTCATCAGTGGAGACACACACACAGAGACAGGAGAGAGAAGCATCTTCAAAGGCCCATTTGAAAGAACACACCGCCGCCACTCTCGCTCACCCCCCTCCTCCCACACTCCCAATATATATATTCAAAGGCCATCCATTAACCTTTCACTCGCACAGACCTGTCTGTGATCTACTGCTCTCAGCTCACGCTTTGAAGAACATGGCGCTCTTCCACCAACAGCCACATGGAGAGGAGAGGAGAGGAGAGGAGAGGAGAGGAGAGGAGAGGAGAGGAGAAACGAGGAGAAGAGAATGCAAAAAGATACAAAATGAGGAAAGGGGAAAACAGATGACATGAGATGACATGAAATGGAAGAGGAAACAAGATAAAAAGAGGACAGACAACACGAAAAGAGAAGACAAGATGAGAGAAACAACAAAAAGCACATGTGATGAGAGATGGAAGGACTTAGAGGAAAAAGAGTGAATTTTCTGTGTATATGCTAAAGAGAGACCCAAGAGTGATGTGAATCATAGCAACAGCAGCACACTAAAAATCAACATCGCAGTTTTTTTAAAGCATCACACATTGAGCAAACAGTAAGACTCCCCTTCCAACTGCATTCATGCTCTGATTAGGCAGCAGAGCCGCTGCTTTATTTATGCATTAAAATCAGCCAATACATGTATGAATTCAACCCTCACTGCTTCAAAAGCCCATGAATGCTCCATCCATGCAGCCCAAACAAATTCCTCTCTCATTAAACATTCAGGCAGGAAAGAGCTCGGAGAAAAATACGGCAAAACAGCTGGTCCTCTAGAGCTGAATGAGAACTCAAGAAGAGGAGGAAAAAGAGAGAAAAAGTGTGCATGCGCGCACTACAGGACCGCAGGTCTTTCCACAAGAGCAACCATGAGGTGAGGACTTAAGTGTGTGTAAGATGAGGACAGATTGGAGCAGTCAGAGGGCCCGCTGCTGCAATCACACACACAAACACAGATAAATAAACACACACACGCTAAATGAAACCGCCATGTCAAGACTTCATCATGCACCCATGAGTGGTCCGTACGCCACCCCATTAAAGAGCACTAATGCAGTTTCACAGCCTATCAGCACATTTGCAAGCAGCGCAGGAAGCAGCTACTTTGGCTGTTTGTTTACAAGGGGTGTGTGTCTGCGTCTGTGTCTTTGAGAGTCTGCAGGCAGAATCCGAGTCATGTTCCAGATGAGACATAACTACATTCTGAATAAAGTGCTGTACTGCAACGTGATGGTGAACAGCACTAATCGAGCTGAATGAGGTTATTTAAAGATGGATTGTGAAGTCACCAAAGTCACCAAATGGAATTGCAGAAATAATGCTTGTTTCCGAAAAAGGTTTCTAAAACACTCCGGTAACTTCCAATGTTCAGATCAAAGAGGTGTATTATACCTGAAGAAAACTATCTGTTAGCATTCCCATTTATCTCAATGGAGAGCTGTTTGGGTGCCGAAGGAACATATTATTTGAAATCTGCAATCTTTGCTCATGGGTGTTCAGTTCTGCAGCTATGTTTTTTTTTTATTAAATTACCTGAGCCAGCCATAAAAGCAGTGTGGCTAAAACATTGTGAGTTGGAATTTCAAAGCATTTCAGTCATTCTGCGTTCTTCCACCTCCAATTGAAAACAACAAACAAACTCACAGCAATTTGTAAGTATTTTACTGCTTAGAGAATTGGTGGCAAATTTTTATGATCTCATTCATACGTTTTGTCAGTACAACTGCCACTATGGGTGGTATTCTAAGGTATGAAAGTTAAACCTTATTTACCCCTAAATGGCACATATTGGTACCTTAAAAGTACAAAGTACTAGATTTTGAAAAATGGCAGTTTTGTATCTTTTTTTGCTGAGAGTTTATTCAGATTTATTTCAGAATACACAGATACTGTCAAATGGTCATCAATAGAGCAAGATTTTGAGGCCAGAATACCCTTTCTTTGGAGAAGTACTTCAGCTCACGGTGCTGGTTTAACGTAAAGCTGGTTGTTTACACGTTAAACTGATTTTTTTTTTTTTTTGCATTTGAACATCAAATTTGACACAGCAGCAAATACAAATCTGACAAATAATTATTTTAGGCTGTGCTGTTACAGTACCAAGTCTAATTTATGTTTCTTGAGTGGATAGTGGACAAGCTACAGAGAGTGATACTTGAACACTACTGCCAAATCAATAAATCCATTGTGACATATTGGCAGCCAGGCAAAAATACTAGGCAAACGTTTCTGTCAGTGCTGTAGTGTAGTGGTTAGCAAGCTCATATTCTCTGAGCCATGGTGCTCATGTGGGGATAAAAATTCAAGTCTGGCTTGCAACATAACATCTTCCTACCTCTTTCACCCCATCATACTAAAAATTGTTCACCATCAAATCAATTACTGAAGGATTTGAAGTTTTACAACACTTTTTTTGACGAACACCCTGTTTCACTCAGAAATACATCAGATTACAGATGTAAAATGGGTTGCAAACAGCACTTCGTGTTGACTTCAAACTGATTACACCCTTCGAAAGTAGAATGGAAATCTTTCCACTCAGCGAACCAATCAAACGGCACGACAATCACCGGCAGTGCGTGCTGCTTACCCTACGACATTTCAGAGCAGCATGAAACCATCCATGCTCCCGGCATCAACGGTGAGCGATGTTCGACATTAATTTGCGTCACTCAACATCTCAAGGTCTCACTCAATAGAAAAGCCATAAATTAAGTCTTCGAGGGAGAATATTTGACAAATGAGTGAGCATTAGAGTGAAGAGTGACAGTACTAGGCTGCAGAATGGGAATATTCCACTGCGAATCAGGAGTGTGAGATCAAGGGGTGAGCGTCAGACTGAGAAGTGATTTTATGCGAGATGTGAGAGCGTTACATGGAGGCGTCAGAGTATTAGAATGAGTAAAAGTATGAGACATGCTGGAGAGTGTTTGAGTGAGCTGTTAGAGTACTAGACGGTGTTGTATGAAGGAAGAAATTAGACTGAACATCTGTGGACAAAAGGAAGTATTAAGGGGATCAGAATGTGAGAAATTTTGCAGAGGAAGTGTGTCTGTGTCTATATACACACTCAACATCTAAAAAGTGTAGGTCCATAAGCATGCCTATGAGCAATTTTTGATTATTAGTTTTGACATTTAAACACTGAAATTTGGAAGAAAGAAATGAAAACTGTATTGCACGTATTTGAGTCCATAGAGACATATATAATAATTTATTTGCTTTGGATTGCAACATAATTTGTCAAATTATTCTAAGCTAAAACCTGAAACTGTCAAACAAAGTGAATATATGACAGATCGTATATTCTGAAATAATAATAATAAAAAAAGTATATATTTCACTCTATCAAATCAAGCTTTTAATATGTGCATCAATTAGAGCATGCATTGATTTTTTTTAACAAGGTGCCAGCATCCATCTTTTAGATTAGTAAATTAAAAAATGTACTGGACAGTATGTATGTATAGTTTTAATCCAGCCATACATGTACAGTAGGGTCAGAAAATCTAAGGCTTCTTGTGCTTCTTTTCCACCACAAATTATATGGTCATCATAACAGTTTGACAAATTAACATGCATTTCATCTTTTATCCCCTTCTTATGTAATTTCTTGAGCTACATGCACTCCACAAGTTTGTTGTTTCAAATGAAGCAAGAAAAAAATATCTGTACAAATGAATTCAAATGTCACAAAGTAGCATATTTGATTAGTGAGCTAGAAATAGTACAAATGATTAAGTATACTTTCAGAATATAGTTTTAGATTTTTTTCACTTATTTTGACCTTTAATTTGTTATAAATGTAATGTTATTGTTATAAAAATAATGACTACCATACATTTTTTACCATGATAGATGACATTAAAAGATATTTAAGGATCACAGCGCAGACCTCAAAAACCTAATTGTAATTTTAAGTCTTTACCTCTATCCATCAAAAGTTCTACACATTTATCAGCAAGACGTTTTTAAACATTTAAAATGTAATCAAATTTCGTATGATCACTTTTTCTTTTATATATTTTAAAACGTACAGGTCAGAATAATTATGTTGTTTCGTTTTTACATAAATATAGCTGTTACACTAAATGACGAGGGAACATTTATTACATGGACACCAAAATAGGACGTCTTGTCCTATATGCATACTATTTGGAAACGGTAAGATTGATTGATTTTATTTGATTATAATGATGCTCACCAAGGCAATAAATAAAATGTAATGTATTCCTGTGATGGCAAAGCTGAATTTTCAGCAGCCATTACCTCAGTCTGTCTCTGCTGAAAGCTGTTTTTCAGAATTCTCTGATGAACAGAAAGTTCAAAAGAACAGCATTTATTTGAAATGGCAATCTTTTGTAACATTATAAATGTATATAATTATAGTCTCTGTGTGTGTCTGTGTTTATTCATTGGAGTATAAAATTGTGACAACCAGCTTCAGTCTCTTATATACACAGTATATACTGTACATCCACACGCGCACACACACACACACACACACACACACACACTCAAAGAGGGCGAGAACAGCAGAAATGAGAAACAGAATTATGTGCTCTGTGTGAGTGTGTGTTATTTGTGGCACGCTTTAATGGCAACACAAGGCGATCAATGAGCCCATAGAGGAACGAAGGCTTCCTTATTTCTCCAAATTGCCTGCGCTAGCAGCACAACCTTGATAACACTCAATTGATTATTAATGCATTATTAATCCAGAGCCAGGTCACAGAGACAGCTGGAGGCACTCATGCACACACACACACACACACACACATACACGTGCACGCACACACGTACAACACATTGATGAAGCGGCTCCGTGCCCGGGGCCAAAACGTGTCCAATGGAACACTGAGTACATCACATCAATTCACAGCAGCAGAACCAGGCAAATTAAACACTGGAAATACAGCAGCCACCAAATACACCTGGACAAGCAAACGCTGCACGCTCCCCTGCTCTCTGGGCCTGGCATGGGCCCCGCAGAGCAGCAGATGGTGCGATGGTGTCGGAGTGGAAGGGCACTAGCTGGACAAACCCCCACTACCTCCCCCGTCCCCAGACCTCAGGCCCATCACATCCACACCAGCTTTACTGCCACATGGGACCCTCCATCCACCATACACTCTGACAACTCACACGCATCTACTATGACCCATTTGTAGGGGCTGAGGAGACCAGTATATGCCAGTCTAACTTCAAATGACACTTCCTTTCGAACTTACAGAGACTTAAGAGACAGACACTTACAAAGACTGGTTTCTTTGATTAGTGTGAAATTTGTTATGAACTGAGGACTGAACCAAAGAACAATACTCAAGTTCAGGTATTGACACAGATTTCACAAATTAATTTGATTTTGATTCACAAGCTCTTGATTCGGGTTCAGTTCAGATTTCGATTCCCAAATGATTCATTTGAATATTTAACAGGTACAGTAAGGGTCAATTTTTCTCAATCTCTCAACTAATGCTGTAAACATTCAGGGAACACTGTCAGCTGGTAAATTAATATTAAAAATTAAAATTAACAAAAACATTCAGATAAAATAATCAACATTCAAAAAAAAAAAGTATATACTACATACACATAAGGCAGTTTTGTATTTTTTGATGATATAATTATATAACTCCAGTTTGTTATTGGAATTTGATTGTTAGAAATTGTTTTCATGACAGATTTATTTAAACACAATGAATGAGATCACTAATAGGTTAAGAGGAAAAAAAAAGTAATGTAGTGCATATATTTAGCAAAATGCTCCTAAAGAGAGGTTTTTTTTAATTAACGAGACATGGACATTGAATTGCTTTTCTGAAATTAATATAACACTACATGACACTGTTTACAAGCTGTTTTATTTACACGGTTGATACACTGACTGAGCAATATCATGAGACATGGTACATTTCAGTAGGTTGTACCATTTCTTTTAACATGCCTTCTGCCCTATTCGATTTGATGTTGATGGGAGTTGAATCCTTAAGTTAACTTAAGTAAACTTAGGTTTGCTAACTTTAAAGTCAGGTTGTTATCTCAGGCAAGTACAATGGGGTTACACAGAAGTTTTTGCTATTGACTACTGACTGACTACTGCTATTGATTTATAATTTGCTAAAAACAACAAATTGAAGTGAAACAAACACTGTTCACCGAATTTGAATTGAATAAAATTGTTCATCAGACTTGGACCTTAAACATAGTCTTTGCAAGTGAGTGAAAACTTCCAAAACTGTAGTCAGTTTTATCTTTCATGGAATCAGAATGAATATAATCTTTTTAAATACATTTTCTATTTCAATAGTAACACATCTTGCTTAAAGGTAAGGTATACAATTCCGGAGAGGTTAGCAATAGCAAGCTATCTTTGACAGCATAAGATACCACCCTCCCTGCATATTCACTCTCCAAAGCCACGCCTCCACCAAAACACATGAACACACACAGGCAGACCAGAGACTAACCAGCGACATAACGACAGACGGTTGGTGGAGGGTTGAATGCAACACTTTCAGATTACCTCATGTCTCATTCACTGGTAAGAAAACATTGTATAACGTATCATGTCTGTGCGAACAGGGTGCATGGAGGTATGCAAATACACATGCTGACAGGCAGGTAGGACAGCCTATGAAATGCCTTGGGCCGAGGAATATGATTGGACGAACATTGTATGTTCCTACACCTTCTACAGAGGATATAAATACATTTAAATACATTTAGACCACTTAACTTAGTGTTTGCTATCAGGATGTGAAGAGACTTTCAACAAGCATAATTTTTTTTTTAAACCAAATCACCTAGCCTGCCTTTAAAGGGATAGTTCACCCAAAAATGAAAATTCTGTCATTAATTACTCACCCTCATGTCGTTCCAAACCTGTAAGAACTTCGATCATCTTCAGAACACAAATTAAGATATTTTTGATGAATTTCGAGAGATCTCTGACCCTCCTATAGACATCAAGGATCCTTACACGATCAAGGCTCAGAGACGTAGCAAGGAGAACATTAAAATAATCCATGTGACATCAGGGGTTCAACCGTAATTTTCCGAAGCTACGAGAATACTTTTTGTGTGCAAAGAAAACAAAAATAACAACTTTATTCAACAATTCATCTCCTCCGCGTCACCCTATAGCACCATTTTGGAGAGTATCACATACATAAACAAGGTATGTAATGTACGTACGTGGATACGTTGTTTACGCTTTGATTTTAACATAAACAACGTATCCGCGTACATGTGTTGTTTACATTGTTTATGTATGTGATACTCTCCAAAATGGTGCCATAGCGTGATGCGGACAAGACGAATTGTTGAATAAAGTCGTTATTTTTGTTTTCTTATTGGGCACAAAAAGTATTTTCATAAATATCTTTAAACATATCTTAATTTGTGTTCCGAAGATGAACGAAAGTCTTACAGGTTTGGAATGACATGAGAGTGAGTAATTAATGACAGAATGTTCATTTTTGGGTGAACTATCCCTTTAATGGCAAAGATATTAGAAGGCTTCTCTATCGCCCCCTGAGTATGGAGGTTACATCCACAGTAACAGAAAATGTATGTATAATAGGATTGCAAACTTCTAGTGTGTAGGCCAAGCATTTGCATCTGCGTTGGTGTACGTAGCCTAAAGTTACCACAAAATGTTTGAAAATTACATTAGAAATTCCAGAAAAAACAACAACAAATTCAGCAGCTCGCTGAGCATTGATCTGAAGAAGAGTAGGTAGAGTACAAACCCTGGGCAGAGGGGCTGACGTTGCTCAGGGCGATGGTGCAGGTAAAGAGGATCCAGAGAGCGAGAGCCATGCTGTGGACGGAGCGAAGGGAGGTGGGGGGAGTGCGGTCAGCGGGAGCTTGAATGCAGGGCACTCCTTCCCTCACGCCCTCTCACTGATGGAGAACCTGCTGAGAAGAGAACGAGAGAGACAAATGAGAAAGAGAGATCAATACTAATAGCAGGACCTAAATTCTTACTGTCGGCCTTTCCCTTCTGTGGCTCAATAAAAAAAGCAGTACTGCCCTTTAATTCTGTTCATTCTGTCAAAGCGATATGTCCATTATTGCTCCAACCAGATCCGTGCTTTCTGGCTCTGCACGGCCCATTTCACGTCGCACTTATTCAACATAATTGAGAGGAGCTCTAGACGCCGGTCAGGTGGAGTTAGACGACTAGAGCTGAAGGGTGGCCATTTTGTTCTCGCGCTAACACAGCAACAGCTGTTTTTGATGCTGTTTGCCAATAATTTAGTAGTAACCAGATAAACAAAAACAAAACATATGCTGTTATATGGATTCAAATGAATTGCTCAGACTGCAGCCAGAAGCACGCAAACAATTCAAGGTATGCAAGCTTGATTTTTTACATTCCAAAACGTGTCCAGATTATTATATAAACCAGTCTGTGATCAATTTTCTCTTTTAGGTTGACTTTTGTCATAGTTTAGCAATTGTTTGCAGAGAATCTGGGTTCTTCTGTCCATTCTGTCAAAGCAAGACGTCCAATGATGCTCCAACGAGATCAAAGTTTTCCGGCTCTGCACGGCCCATTTTACATTGCAGTTATTCAAAATAAC
This sequence comes from Schizothorax lantsangensis, assembly GCA_027422415.1. NCBI lineage: Eukaryota > Metazoa > Chordata > Actinopteri > Cypriniformes > Cyprinidae > Schizothorax > Schizothorax lantsangensis. The sequence goes on from CM049840.1 coordinate 14,241,870, forward strand.
TGAGAGGAGCTCTAGGCGCAAACTGGGCAAAAATTAGGTGGATGGCTAGAGCTGAATTGCTGGCCATTTTGTTCTTGCGCTAACACATCAACAGTTGTTCCCTGTCCAACACAAATATTCTGTTCTGCTGTTTGCTGATAATTTAGTAGTAACCACATAAACAAAAGCAGAACATCTGCTGTTCAAATATGATTTTTAATGAATTGTTCAGACTGAGGCCAGAAACATGCATCTGATTCAAGTTATGGAAGTTTGATTTCACATGTTTTAGATAAACGGCAGCCATTTTGTTCTTGCACTAACACGTCACTAGCTGTTCCCTGTCCAACACAACTATTCTGTGATGTTGTTTGCCAATAATTTAACAGTAACCAAGTAAACAAAATAAAAAAAACATGCTGTTTAAATTTGAACTCGAAAGAATTGTTCAGACTGAGGCCAAGAACACGTGCACGATTCTGTGCAAACTCGATTTCACATGTTTTGTATTAAAATGTGTCCAAATGCAATCCATTAGCAGGTACTAGAGTAACCAGTCCTCTTCTACAGTCAATTTTCTCTTTTAGGTTGAATATTGCAATGGTGGTGCAACTGTTTGAAGAGAATCTGGGTAAAACAGAAACTCAAGTGTGACCTATAGTTCTGTCAAAGTGAGATTTTGCCCAATTTATCTCCGACCAGATCCATGTTTTCCGGCTCTGTACGTGCCATTTTACATTGCAATTGTTCAGAATAACTGAGAGGAGTTCTAGGTGCAAACTGGGCACAAATCAGGTTCAGTTTAGAGCTGAAAAGCAGCCATTTTGTTCTTGCTCTATCACATCAACAGCTGTTCCTTGTCCAACACCAATATTCTGTTCTGCTGTTTGCCAGTAATTTAGTAGTAACCAAGTAGATAAAAGCAAAATACAGGCTGTTCAAATATGAATTTGAAAGAATTGTTCAGACTGAGGCCAGAAACCTGCAAACGATTCTATTGAGCTCACATTTTGTGTGTTCTGTTCCAAAATGTGTCCAAATGCAATTTGGTATCAGGTATTCGAGTAAACCGTCCCATTCTACAGACAACTTTCTTGAATCTGGGTAAAATACAAAAGAAATACTGCCCTCTAATTCTGTCAAAGTGAAATGCCCACTGTTGCCCTGTTGAAAAAACTAGCATATGCTGATTAGGTGTTTTGAAGCATGGCTGTTGGTTTGAGCTGGTTTAAGCTGGTCCTTAGCTGGTCATGTGCTGGTCCTGAGCTGGAGCTAGTTGCTTAGGACCATCTTAGGACCAGCTTAAGCCAGCTCATGACCAGCTAAGGACCAGCTCAAACCAGCAGCCATGCATCAAAACATACCTAACCAGCATATGCTGTTTTTTTTTTTCAACAAGGTGATTCAACTAGATCCAAGTTTTCTGGTCCATTTTACATTACACTTATTCAAAACAATTGCGAGAAGCTCTAGACGCATACTTGACGGCGGTCAGGTACAGTTAGATGGGTACGGCTTAACACTGGCCATTTTGTTTTGTGCTAACACAGCAACACCTGTTCCCTGGCAAACACTTCTGTTTAGCTATAAATATTTTGTGTTGTCGTTCGCCAATCATTTGGTAGTAACCAAATAAACAAAAGTGAAACATATGCTGTCCTGTAAATTAGAATGAAATGTTTGGCCTGGGGCCCATTACTTGAAAACAAATGCTTCTAACTAGGAAAGTTCCATTTCACATGTTGTTACATTCCAAAATGTGTCAAAATTCAGTTTCTCTTTTAGGTAAATTTGCAACAGTCTGAGGAGAATCTTGCTGCAATAATACAAAAAACAGTACTGTAAATATACTTATTCTGTTGGAGCCAGATTCCCCACTGTTGCTCCAACCAGGTCCATGTTTTCTGGTTTCGCACGGTCCATTTCACATCACACTTACTCAAAATAATTGAGAGGAGCTCTGGGCACACACTTGACGGCGGTCAGGTACAGTTAGAAAGCTATAGCTGAACGGCGGCCATTTTGTTCTGCGCTAACACAGGAACAGCTGTTCCCTGGCAAACACTTCAGTTCCAGTCAATCCAGAGCTTGATTGGACGTGACATGCTACATATGCATGGATGTGAACGTACGGCCCTCCGCAGGACATGCACCATGCAAATGCCAAGAGTGGCCGTTCTGTCCACGCTTATACGAGAGAGAAATACGAAGGTATATAAGAGGCTCGGGAAGTGAGAGCGAGCGAGAGAGAGTGGACAGTTTCGAGTCAGTACTGCCAGAGGGCTCACACATCTCATTTGCCTAATGAAATAAATCACAGTCTGGAAGTTTCTTTCATTTGTTCTTGGAGGCTGCTCTTCCTTCAGGGCTGAAAAGAAAAAACGACAGAAATGCATTGAATTATTAGAGCTAATGCTGCCCCTGCTGTGCGTTCAGAAAGAACAGACAGACTGTACTGCGTGTTTATTGGGAGGAGAACCTGTGTGTGTGTGTGCCTGTGTCTCTCTTCAAGGGGATTCGCTTTGATCCTCATAACCCTCTACCCACTCTTTCATTGATCTTCCCTAGTCATAGATGTGAAAAATAGATTGCCAATAACAAAAAAAAAAAAAAAGGAAATCCACGCACACAAAAATATTTCTATTGGCATAATGGTTTTAATACTGAGTTAATTATATTTACTATTCCCCTAACCCTATATAAACCCCTAAACGTAACTCTCACATTAAAATATACACAAACTAATGTAGAAGGTACTGCGGCCTACTTAACTTTTGGAATGTGACAAACTTAGAGTAAAAAAAATATATTCTGTGGGAAATCATGTAAGGCAGCACTTGATTTTATTCATTACAATTTTAATGGATCATTGGAAGTAGATTAATAATATACTTTTGTTAATTACTCTCCTGCGTGGGCTTGGTTACATGAGGAAAAAAAAATCGATAAAAAAAAAAACATTGCACTGATGAATCATGCATAATTAGACCAGGGACATATATTTCAAAGTTATATGTCCCCCCCCCCAATCATTATAAATCATTAAATAATTTTACTTGTGATTTTATTTATAATTTTTTAGCCAATTTGACTAAAATCATCTTAAAATGTCTATAATTACTCAAACGTCTTAAAACGCTTAAACCTCAGTAATTGCTGTTTGGAGCTTTTTTTTTTTTTAAGAAGTCTCTTATGCTCACCAAGGCTGCAATTATTTGATTAAAAACACAGTTAAAACAGAAATATTGTGAAATATTATTACAATTTAAAATAACTGTTTTCAATTTTTATTTCAAAGTGTATTTTATTCCTGTGAAGCAAAGCTGAATTTTCAGCATCATTACTCATTACAGTTTTCAGTGTCACATGATCCTTCAGGAATGATTCTGACTCAAGAATTTTTTGTACTATTATCAATGTTAAAAACAGTACTGCTAAATATTTTTTTTGTGAGAACCGTAACATTTTTTTTCAGGATTCTTTGATTTATAGAAAATTCAAAAGAACATTCTTTACTTTATATAGAAATATTTTTGTCTTTACAGTCACTTTTAATCAATCAATGCATATAAACGCTGAATAAACACCTTCATTTCTTTAATTAAATAAATAAATAATCTCAATGACCCCAAAATTTTAGGTCTCAGCTGTGAGCCATGACTTGCTGATTGCTAAAGCCATTCAAGCAGTTGGTATGAGGGGGAGGGACATTCTCATTCTAGAGCATTTAATTGGACAAAAATGTATAAACGCCCCCAAGTACGAGATGATCACTCAAGATTACTTTAGGGGCTCTTTAAAAAAAATCTAATTCTTGCATTCATTGTCAATCGTCCAGCTAGGCAGCAGTTTGTACATTCTCTGCTTCCTCGCAGCTCCCATCCATTCCATTCTTTCTTCCTACTCTCTCCTTCATCATTCCAGCCATCACTCCATCCTCCCTCTCTCCTCCCCATGACCTTCTCTGATATTTACCCTCCTCTCCTGTGGCACGGCAAAATCCCACAGCCACCGGCACAAGAGAAGAGACTGACCAATAAAATCGGCCACGACAGAAAAACAGCCTACTTGCGTACAGGCAAGACAAAGCATCAAAGTCTGGGAGGTAAAAAAGGGAAAACAAACATGGAAGTATGCACAGAGCCCTTCTTCCTGCTGTCTGCATGTTACTAATGGTCAGAAAATGCTCCCCTCCTGGGAGGCACCACCATCTCTATTTTTTCCTCTCGCTTTTGTAGCTGTTAATAAGAAAAAAATTGTCTTTCAACCTCTTTCTTTTGATCTTGCCTCTGTCTGCACTCGGCACAATGGCTCTCCTGCGGTTCCAGCTGATAAAGGACGGATGGGAGAGAGAGAGGAAGGTAGAGAGCAAAAGAAAGAGGTGCAGCAGGCGGTCTTGGGAGCCCGTGCTGGTTGAGAGGGGAGCAGTGCAGCGTGGGTATTCACTATGAGCTTGCCTTAGGGCAGTGACTGACCTTTTGCTCTGATCTGATCATCAGTGTTGCTGTTCCAGTGAAGAGGATGGTAATATTTCTCCCAGCGCAGAGAGATAGGTGGATAGGCTCTCGCTCTTATCCAGAGGATCCTGTAGGAAAGAGGGATCACTTATGTAATCTCTTTAATGTCTCAATTGTTTCTCCTAGTCAGCAAAGACGTTAAAGGGAGAGCAAATAGATTTTTGTCTTAAAGTTGTCATGAGACAAGTAGCGACAGATTTTCCGTCCATAATGTGACGTATAACCGAGTGAAATTAATTATTGAAAAAGACAAAAATGTAGGGAGGGGCTTGGTTCAATCCATCGATTGTTGACTGAATGGAGCATAAAGCCGACTGTGAGAAATGGATGAGTTTAATCAAACTAAATGACTGAAAAATATATTTTAATCAAAAATTACAAGGTGAAAAAATACTCGAAACTTTGAAAGATCTTCTGCTAAAAATGACTAAACTAAAGTTAAAAGTTAAATAAAATTAATTACTAAAATGAACTAAAATTACCTTTAAACAAAATGAAAATGGAAAGTTTGAAAATAAAAACAGATTCAAAATATTAATACAAACTATAATAGTATCTCAATGAAACTAAAATAACACACTATAAAACAAGTCACAACATCTCTGGTCTTTGTCCTATGTACTAATTTATAAATAGATAAACTCTATTCACACATGCAATGGTTTGAAAAATGTAATTGTAAATACTGTATATATATATTTAAAAAACTTATTTTTTGAGAATGATTTAGATGTAGAAAAGAGAGTTAACATTAATATAGAGTTAATATAGAGTTAACATTAACATTATGTCTTCTTTTATGTTCTTTAAGACTCCTGAGCTGCAAAAGAACAAACACTTAACTATAAAATAGACTAAGGGAAAAGAAACCAAGAGAGGAAGATGTATGAATGATGTGCATTTGAACATCTATTTATCTGGAGACAGCCTTGATCCAAGGCAAATAACCTAATTATCCAATTTCATTAGATCATTACTATAATCACCACGATCATTATTATCTATTTGCTTAGCAGACACGCTCATCTAGCACGACACGCCATATATCTATTTTACACATGCCGCAGGTTGCTCAGAACCACTCACTGCCTCGTTCGATAATGTATGTTCATTTATTTTGAGGCAAGAGGCAATTGCCCACTACAAAGCTTATGTTAGAGAGAGATAAAGCAGAAAATGATGCCGGATAAGATCAGCACAAAAACAGCATCTAGTTTTGGCAATATCTACAACAAAATTGTATAATGAAATGCAATGGGAAATACAATAAAGTGATTTTTATGTCTTAATGATTTTTTTTTTGTAGTTTAATTGAATAGTTGAACTATTTAAGCTGCATATTTATGCTATCCTGTGTAAAGTAAAGCTATTTCCTGTGAATATGCGACTTCCGATCTTGCGATTTTTAGTCCGATCTTCCAACTTTCAATATTCGGATTCATTAGCAGTTATAGGTAAAAAACTAGACGAATAAACCAGTGTGTAAATGATTGAGATAATAAATGAAAATAATAGTTTGCAATATTAAGCAGCAAAACAAACTGGAAACAGATGACAGCGAAAGAATTCATAGTAAAAATGGTAGCTCTTACGTTAAACATAAGGTGGATATATATAAATTATTTATGCTATCCTGTGTAAAGTAAAGCTATTTCCTGTGAATATGCGACTTCCGATCTTGCGATTTTTAGTCCGATCTTCCATAACTTGTAATATATAATCGTGTGTGTATTATTTCATTAGCATTATTATATTATTATAATTTGATTGCAACGTTATATTGTCCTAAAGTCTATTTCTCACCGTGTACCACTTGCATAAACACCGCATCCATAGGGGCTGCCATTGTTGTTTCGCGGGCTATGTGACGTCAGAGCGCGGAACTGGGAGTACATCGATCTAGTACGAGTTCACGGGTGGGAAGTCACGGGTTTGACTGCCGTTCCAGTGCACTTTCACGGGTAGAAGGTTGGAAAAACACGGGTTACGGGTTGCCTGGAACGCAGCATTAGCATAGTTCACGCAGCGCAGTGCATTGGACGCTAACGCACACAGAGCGCACAAACAAACACTGCTATCAGCAGTAGCAATTCATTCTTAGTGAATTTCCTCGTGTTTTTTTTTTCTCTCGTTTACCTCTGAGTAATGTTGTGGTCCCCTGTTTGTGGTTATCAGCGGCTACATTAGCGTTACGTAAACTTAGCTAATTCATATCTCGTAAGTGGCGGTCAGGCATTTTGTGGTCATTCGGCTTTCAGGCGAGCACAATGCAAGAATAATGATAGCAGCTTCATCTCTTAGTGAGAGAAGAGAGCCGGATCATTCACTCGGACCGGTCAGGAACGCTAGATTAAATTCCTACAATTAGTCGTCCGAGACATTAGCGAATGGCTGGGAACTGAGCTTCCAGAGATGTAATTCATTTATTAACCTCTTGACCCCTTTAAAGTAATCACCACTCAAATGGAGATAATCGCCACATTCTTCCTTTTTAAAATCCAAAGACATGCCATGAAATATTATTACCGTTGTCTCCCGCACACCTCCATCCCCCGTAAGTCTCCATATCGTTCCATGCCCTTTACCATCAAACTCCTGTTTTACCAGACAAAATTATGACAGTCACCGGTAAATTCAATTTAATGAGATGCAAATTTGGTTAAAGGACAATTCGGGCTGCTCAGGTTGATGTCGTTATGCATGTCAAAAATCCCTCATTAGCAGACGCCTATGAATCGGATTACTGAATAATGAGGGTGTGTTAGCCTCAATCTTTCCACCGAATTTGACAGAGGGCTTTATCTGTGTCCAATGTATTCATCCTGTCTAATGCGCAAGGTGATTCAGTTAAAGCTCAGCAGACTGGTATGGTGGACTTGTGCGTTGCCCCGAATTAGCTCCTGATCTCCATAATTGATCTATAAATCTACTCTGACACTGCGGTTCGTCGTACTACCATTTACATCAACAGTAATAAAGCATATCCTCCATGGTGCATCTTACAGACAGGAAGTGGCTCGCCGGTGTCTTTGCACATATACAAATACTCCCTTAAGTAATAATACTCCCTGTTTCCTACGCTCAGCCTGACACAAAGCTTTTGGAGACATATTACTCTAATTCTCCCATAAGCGAGCATCGCGGTCCCCTGCCCTGTTTTGGAGATGCAATTTACATTGGCACTCCAGCCGACAGTGTCTCATTTGTCACTAAGCTTGCCTTTATGGAGTGGGGCTCAATAATTCCTCTGCATAATCCACAATAAATTGCACTTCTGAAAGCATCAGACCCGTCCCGCAGGAACAGCAACGATTTTAAGCAGGGGTCGGCAACCTTAGGCGCACGTGCCAATAGAGGATAATGGTGGACGGAGGGATAATCATTGGTACGTGAGCTGAAAGAGAGCAAGAGAGATTAATATTACATGTTATTGTGCAGTTTATTGTGTGAGTCAATCGCATCTGCACGGAAAAATAACTCTTAAATGTTCCTCGTAGTCATGCTGGTTGTTTATTTGGTTATAAGGTGTTTGGGAAGCAAAATGTTCAAAAGCATGATGCAACTAATAGAGATGCACAGATCAGTTTGCTGCAGTGTTACTCATGCACCTGATGGTGAAGCAGATCAAAACAAAACAATCAACTAGGGATACAGTGATAAAGACGTTTTGGCCAATAACAATAATAGAGATGTGTCTGCCAATGAAAGGCTCACCATTAAGTCTTTAAAAAAAGACTTTTTAAAGAAAAGAAAAAAAATACTTGACACATATATATATATATATACACACTGCCCTCCAAAAGTTTGGAAACGCCCTAGAAAAGTGGGGTTTTGGACGATATCACACTTCCAAGCACACTTCCAAGCTTGACCCCAAGCACACTTCCAAGCTGTGCAAATCCTATTTGGAGAGGAAACAGTCAGCTGGCATCATGTCTGTCATGGAATGGCCTCCCTAATCACCCGACCTCAACCCAATTGAGCTACTGAACTGGACCGTGATGTCCGTAAGAAGTGTCCAACCAGTGTGAATCATCTTTGGGCAATCCTTCAGGAGGCTTGGAGTAATATATCAATGTTTGAATAAACTGACAGCTCGGATGCCCAGATTATGCAGAGCTGTAATAGCTGCTAATGGTGGATATTTTGATGAATCGAAAAGATAAGTGTTTTCTATGTATAAACTGTTCATGTAATAAAATATGTTTTTGTAGTTTGTGTTGTCCCTTATCAGTGCAAAATTATCACAAATTAAAAAGGATGCATGCCAATACTGTCCAAAACCCCATTTTCTAGGGCGTTTCCAAACTTTTGGAGGGCAGTGTATATATATATATATATATATATATATATATATATAGTCTTTTTTAAAGTCTTTTTTAAACACTTAATTTTTAAAACCTTAAAAAATTATATAATAATCTTTTAAAAGGCTTATTATATATGTTCACCATTAAAAGGATAGTTCACCCAAAAATGAAAATGCTGTCATTAATTACTCACCCTGATGTCGTTCAAAACCCGTAAGACCTTCGTTCATCTTCAGAACACAAATGAAGATATTTTTGATGGAATCTGAGAGCTCTTTGACCCTCCATTGACAGTAATGATATTACCACGATCAATGCACAGAAACGTAGCGAGGACATCGGTAAAACAGTCCATGTGACAATACTTTTTTTTTCATGTGTGCGCTGTCTACTGAATGTAAACAATGTTGATTACGCTGATTACGTTCTGGGGTACTCTCCAAAAAGGTGGAAGACGGTAACTCGGGGAGAATAACTGCTGAATAAATTATGTTATTATTGTTTTCTTTGCGCACAAAAAGTATTCACGTAGCTTCGTAAAATTATGGTTGAACCGCTGATGTCACATGGACTGTTTTACCGATGTCCTTACTACGTTTTCTGTGCATTGATCGTGGTAATATCATTACTGTCAGAGAGCTCTCAGATTCCATCAAAAATATCTTCATTTGTGTTCTGAAGATGAACGGAGGAGGTCTTACAGGTTTGGAACGACATGAGGGTGAGTAATTAATGACACAATTTTCATTTTTGGGTGAACTATCCCTTTAAGTCTTTAAAATACTTTTAAAAAAGCATAAAAATAAAATTAAGCAACATCATAAACATCATTATAATTTGCACATTTCTAAACATTTGTAGCACTGCAAATATATCGAATTTATAATTCTGATGGCATGCAGTCTGTAATTGTTAAAATGGTGTGTAAATGTTGTTCCACTTGTCCTTACCAGCCACATTATTCCTACAGGGACTTTGCTGAAAATTTCTGTTATACATTATATGATTAATTAAAAATGCAACAATAAGTTTAATGTAAGTTGCCTTATTCCTATCCACTATGGGAGAATAATCCTATCTATTGTACAATTTAAGAAGATAAATGAACCTACTTTCATATGTCCTGTTGAGAAAGTGGAACATTTTCTAAGACGATACTGTTTGCATTTAGCCTGAGTCTATTTGCTGCTATCTCTGTTTATATTTTTCAAGAAAAATGGATCATTTACATAATTTATGAAGAGTTATACAAAAGCTCTGTAATGTCTTGAAGACTACATTGTCAGAATTAAAAGAAACACCAGTTTGCCTGAAGCAGCTCCACAAATGAATAAAAACTCCAACATTTACATTATTTACCATAGCTAAAGTCTATTTCCTTTTCCCTTATTAGATACTTAATGTGCAATACAACGTGCTGCTCAATTTTGCCAGATTTAATTAAAAAAGAAGGAAAACATTATTTGAATTTGCAGTTTTCAAATAACGCTTTTATTGGATATTTAACATGGAATAAATTATATCTATTAATAATCTGTTTAAATTATTAATACAGAATCTTAAATTAATTAAGGTTGAATTTCAATGTAAACCGAAATGCAAAGGGATCTTGTACAATGCACATTTTCATTAGTTATTTTTTTCTGTTGCATTTTCCCATGCCTATTTAAAGTTTACATGAACCAAAAGCAGGCATAATTTAATATTTATGACTATTTTCCACTTAGAATTAATCCTGACTTGTCAGGTCAAAATTTCAAACACAGAATAAGAGCAGCTGACAAATAAATGTAGGCAATAGAGTTTGGAGTTTCTTATATGAGAAATCCAATGATTTCAGAACGGTTCACTTCTGAGGTTTGGCATCAATAAATGAAACCAGCAAACTGAGGAGAGAGTTTTGAGTTCTGAAAGTTACAGCAATCTTTTACAAGATCAAGGAAAATGTTAAAAAACGTATGTCTTATGATATGATCGCTTTAAAAACGTCGATACATGCATCCACAGAGGATACACAAAGCGTTGCGTAAAGCTACAGTGTTACGAACTTCACACTGTTTAAGTGAACATGTTTAAAGTGTTTCCTTGCATTCCCCATCTCAGCTCAGTCAGTGAAATAAACAGGCTGAGAGGTTTACTCTTAAGCGGCTCTCACTGCCCACTGATCTGTGCATTTCAGATTAATCGCTGAAGATATTTTGCACTTTGCCACCATTTAGCAATTGAATGTGACAGCTCCCGAGCCTAGCTGTTACGGATAATGGCTAGGTCTAAAGTTAAGTTTAAAAACGTAAAGTTCAGATTTAACAATGATCTCCAAATGATCTCAGAATTAAAAGTTTGTGGCTTTGAGTTTGTTTGCAGCTTTGAGGTCATGTATATTGTAGAGTAGTTCAAAATAATTACTTTTTGGAAATGAAGAAACAAACTTTTAGAAAATATTTATCCAGAGACAGCTTACCAAAAAATACTAATGACTTGCACTGCACTGACAGCTTTATCTCAATGTTTGCCTAATAAAATTAATCATGGTTTTATTGTAGTAAAAGTGTAGTAACCATATTTTTTGGGGTATTGATTACCATTTGTATAACCAGAGTTTTACTACAAGTACCATGGTTAAACTATGGTAAACTAAGTTTTTTTTATATAATTTTTTTTTATCTATAGTAAAACCATGGTTAATTTTCATAAGGGTAAACTAATTTTTTTATGGTTGATTAGCTCAATCAGGAAGAACAAAATATTTTCAGCATGCTTCATTATAGATTCTGCCCATGTTTTCTTTTTCTTTGATTCTGAGATGACAGAAAAACTTCAATCCACAATACTGATACAACATCACACATCCAAACCGCACATTATACATTCTTCCTCAGCTAAATTAACAAATCTGAATCTTCACACAAACAAAATCACGAATCATTTCTGCCTAACAAATGTGTTTCATTTTCTCATGTCTCATTCACTACGCTAACTATGCTAACAGTGTAGCTCGTACTGACACAAACATACGCTGGCCGGCTAAGATGAGCATGGGTTTATTCTCAGTGCCAATAATTCTGGCACATCCTTCATTCGGTGTGCTGACTGTGTTAAGCACTGTGTGCGGCTACAGTAGCGGCGCTAGTTTTTCGCCATCATAATGACACCATTGTGCGAGCGGTGGGCAAATGGAACATGAGAGTGGTTGTAATGGGCCATGTATCAGGCAGAATGCGTTTGATTACTGGCTCTGAGAGAGAGGTGCAGCCAAGAGCGAACGCAAACTCATCTCAAACCGCGCAGAAGAGACAGGAGGGGGGAAGAAAGACATTAGAACGAGCAGAGAGAAGGAACAGGAATACAAAAAAAAAGAACAGAGTGTTCAAAGAGGATGCAAATGAGCATCTGAGGAGAATCAAGACAGAATGGGTGAATCTCACAAAACCAAGTTAATACCACTGTGTTCTCTCAAGTACATCGCAGTACCATGGAAATACCATGGTATGTGAAGCATCATGGTAATACCATCTGATCATATGTGTACCATGGTACCACCTTGCTTATTTTTATAATGGACATACTACATGAAAATATTCAGAATATATTTCCACCAAACCAGAAAAAAATTACATTGAAGCCATTTTCATGACAAATAAGCATATTACCTCTCCGCAATTCGCACTGTACTGCAAAATCTCATTTTCATTAATGTAATGTGAACAATAAAATGATATACACTGTAATAATAATAAAAAATAAAAAAAAATGGAAAAGGTACTGGTAATTCTCTGCCAGGACATCACTGTTTAAGTTTATAGACATTTTCTTCAACCCTAAGACAAAATGCAATATAATGCGTTAAAAAAAAAGAAAAAAAAAGGGATAAAACACCTGTGAAAAATCAAAATGGAAAATTTGTTCATATTAACACATGGCCCTTTCTTAGAGTGCATTTTTTTTATTATTAAATTGTACACGACTTATACAGTATGGTAATAATTTATCCTGTTTGTAAACAATCACAAATATAAATAGTATTCTAAAAAAATACATAAAAATGTGCTATATTCGAGGAATGACGTTTTAATTAAAAAATGTAACCACTACATTAACATATGCATCCATTAAATTAAAATTGTCATCCTTTGCAGTGATGAAAATTGTATTTTTGCATTCCAACAAGGATAATTTGGAAGAGAAATGTTTCAAACACATGCTATACATTATATGATCAAACACATTCACCCACTCACATTACCAATAAATGTAAATAATTTATAAACCATGGTTTAATTTATATTTAAAAAAATAGCATTGCATTTATTGTATTTATTTTAAAATACAATGGAAAAAGTACTATTAGTTGTTTTTTTTTAAAGTAACGTTCCAAATGTTTTCACTTGTTTATGGAGGTAAATAGCGGTGGAGTGGATTATCCTATATCCTCTGTGGTCACCACTGGTTCTCTTGAGAAGTTCACCTAGTCATAAACACACACCTGTGTTGACGCTGAGGGAGGAGGTCTGCCATCAAGCGTCACTGTGTTAATTATGAAGTCTTTCCAATGAGCACGTTCCCTAGTGTCCTTCACTCACTACTGCATCTCAATTTTCTCACCAGGCTCAAGCAAATAAGAAGTCACATGGGCAGCCTACACGCTAGCAGGAAATTACATGCGATTTGAAGTGAGCCCAATTTATGTGTGTGCGTGTGTATGTGTGTGCGCGAGTGGTGGGGGTGTGTGGTAATTTATCGTATGAGGGAAGCGAGCTTGTCACTGCTTATTTCACTGATGCAACAGGGGGCCACGGCACCAGCCGTCACTGCCGGCCCAAAGTGCAAGAGCACCAGTCACCTTACCTCAACCTCCTGTCTCGTCTCGCTAACATGAGCTCTGTTTGCGTTCTGCCACTTGCCTCGCTCGTGCAGTTCATCTATGATTCTGCTTTATTAGAACGTGGTATACATAGCACGATATTACCATAGCACATACCTCAGCGGTAATCTGAGAAGCATATTCTTGGAAAAGGTTATGAGCACATTAAAATGAGATTAAAGTAACACTAATTACTACACCGACAGTTATGAAAATACAGCGTGATGACAGTTATTAACTAATGCATGTGTGAAACAAAATGACAGAACAAAGGCAACTTTATGGGGAACAAAAAGAGCAATTACAGCTGTAGGAAAGAAGAAATGTCTCAGTTGTTTCTCCTAGAAAGTGGACGAAATGGAGAGTAAATGGTCAGGAGTAATTACAGGAAAGAACAAATTCAAAATTAATGTGTCTTTATTATCGCAACTGCCTCTCTTCCGCTTTTTAAACAAAACAAAGTTGCTTTATTAGCATTGATGGTTCCATGAAGAACTTCTATCATTAAATCTTTCCATTGAACAAAAGCTTCTTTATAGTGGAAAGAGGTTCTTTGTTTCGATTATTAAAATGTCCTTCACATGAAGAAAAACAGGTTCTTTTCAGAAAGAAGATGAAAAGATTATGTTCTTTTCACTGAAAGGTTCTTTAAGGAACCAAAGATGGATCTTCTATGACATCACTAGAAAAACCATTTCCACAAAATTTTGGAACCTTCATTTTTAAAAGTGAAAACAGCGATGAGATAAAGTGCTGAGCAAATGTAGACAAGCAATCATTTATGTACAGTAGAAAAGGGGGGCAAATAAATGAGATCTCTTTAATATCTAGACAGCAATGAGAGCACATGAGGAAGAGCAATGGTACACGAGGGAACGAAAAATCATGGTTGGGATCTCTTTTAAATCTCAGTTCCTTCTCCAAGACAGCAATGAGATAACTTTGAGAGTGACTGGAACATTTTTTGTTTTCTTTTGATTAAAGTCAAGAGAGCTTTCAAAAAGATCTCAACAATGTCTAAAAACTGTGACAAAATGTATTTATTAACTTGTTTATCAAGATACAAAAGTCAGAGATCTCATCAACCTCTTTTACTTTACTACATTCTAAAGCATAATATCATACTTTTTTACTCCACCACATTTCATAAAAACATATCGTTCCTCACTTATTCATGAATCGGACTGATCCAATTGCAGCTGTTCTGCAATGTATTAATTCAATGATCTGGTCATAAAAAGCAGTGAACCAGAATATCGTCGAAGCTTGAATGTGTGTGTGTGTGACATTTAGTATTGATTATTGTAAATGAAAATCGTATTTAGATCATGAACTGCCCCCTACAAATGTAATTTTATAGCTCCGTACTCCTACCATATGTCAACAATTGTGTTTTATTTCTTCTTAGAATTTAAATGTTTGAGTTGATATTCTAAGGAAACAGAACTGAGATCTTCATTAAATCTCCAGAGTTATGAAAGAGCAACTTCTATGTAATAACATTTTCCTCTGGGTATATTCAATAACTTGAGTGCTAAAGCATGTAACCAACACTGTAGCATCATGCTTATATAACAGCTTTTAACTATTTTTTCCTGAGCTACATCCTGTTCTTGCAGTGTATCTTTGAGAATATCTAATCCGTCGTTTGGTTAAACTGGGCAACAGACTTCCTAGAGTTAGCCTCGGAAACTGTCTCCAGTTCCAGGAAATTCTTCACAGTTGAGAAGAAAGTTCACCTCTCAACTGTCACGGTCTCAACCTTACCTGTCATACAGCGACCACAAACTTTTTTATCCTGATAACCTGGTCTGTTTGTGTCTGCCCTTTTCAATGGCTAGCCTGTGGTCAGTGACCCTGCTCTCGGATCTGTCTCAATTCTGTAGCTCTGACAACCCGAGTTGTCTAGTAGCTCTAGTTCTTTTCCTTTTAGTCTCTTATAACATACTAATTTATTTGCATTTCAGTTATTATCTCAGTGCTCCATACAATTATCTTCACTGCAATGGTATTTTTTTTAATTGCTTCATCACAATGTTTGCCATCTAAGAATACTTTATTACTTTGCTATTTGTCTCAGCACCATTGAGTGATGAGATGCGTTTAAGGATTTGTTTGCAGTTAAAACAAATTGTATTTTGTTCAGCATACAAATTGCAATATCTGTTTTTTATGTCAATGTTGTACTGTAATGTGGAGGAAAATGTTACTATTAAAGATCAAGGTCTCAATTGAGTTTTATTTGAAATCAACATGAATTGCTGCTTGCAACCCATTTTGCATTTGTACAGTAATTAACTGTATTCACAAGTGAAACAGAAGGGGGGGGGGTCAAAAATAAGAGGGATTTGTGACATTATCCACAAAGGAAGTTAACTTTCACTGTATTTTTGTCCATATAATGGAAGTCAATGGGAACCAAAATTGTGTAATGATGGATACCATCATTCTTCAAAATATCTTCACTTGTGTTCAACAGATTTATTTATTTGCTTGCTACATGACATGAAGCTCAAAAAAAGAAAAAGAACATTAGATAAAAAAAAAAACACTGAAAAAAAAATTAAATATTGCTTTGCCCACTAACTGAAAGAAAATCACAAAAACGGAATATTTATATATAGTATATATATATATGATACTAATAAAAGTAACAAATGCAAATAACTAAAATTACAACAACTGAAAAATATAAAAAAGAAAAGATAATTTTCAATATTAATAAATACTATACTAGTATACAAATAGTACTATACAGGTGCATCTCAATAAATTATAATGTCGTGGAAAAGTTCATTTATTTCAGTAATTCAACTCTAATTGTGAAACTCGTGTATTAAATAAATTCAATGCACACAGACTGAAGTAGTTTAAGTCTTTGGTTCTTTTAATTGTGATGATTTAGGCTCACATTTAACAAAAACCCACCAATTCACTAGCTCAACAAATCAGAATATGGTGACATGCCAATCAGCTAATCAACTCAAAACACCTGCAAAGGTTTCCTGAGCCTTCAAAATGGTCTCTCGGTTTGGTTCACTAGGCTACACAATCATGGGGAAGACTGCTGATCTGACATTTGTCCAGAAGACAATCATTGACACCCTTTACAAGGAGGGTAAGCCACAAACATTCACTGCCAAAGAAGCTGGCTGTTCACAGAGTGCTGTATCCAAGCATGTTAACAGAAAGTTGAGTGGAAGGAAAAAGTGTGGAAGAAAAAGATGCACAACCAACCGAGAGAACCGCAGCCTTATGAGGATTGTCAAGCAAAATCGATTCAAGAATTTGGGTGAACTTCACAAGGAATGGACTGAGGCTGGGGTCAAGGCATCAAGAGCCGCCACACACAGACGTGTCAAGGAATTTGGCTACAGTTGTCATATTCCTCTTGTTAAGCCACTCCTGAACCACAGACAACGTCAGAGGCGTCTTACCTTGGCTAAGGAGAAGAAGAACTGGACTGTTGCCCAGTGGTCCAAAGTCCTCTTTTCAGATGAGAGCACGTTTTGTATTTCATTTGGAAACCAAGGTCCTAGAGTCTGGAGGAAGGGTGGAGAAGCTCATAGCCCAAGTTGCATGAAGTCCAGTGTTAAGTTTCCACAGTCTGTGATGATTTGGGGTGCAATGTCATCTGCTGGTGTTGGTCCATTGTGTTTTTTGAAAACCAACGTCACTGCACCAGTTTACCAAGAAATTTTGGAGCACTTCATGCTTCCTTCTGCTGACCAGCTTTTTAAAGATGCTGATTTCATTTTCCAGCAGGATTTGGCACCTGCCCACACTGCCAAAAGCACCAAAAGTTGGTTAAATGACCATGGTGTTGGTGTGCTTGACTGGCCAGCAAACTCACCAGACCTGAACCCCATAGAGAATCTATGGGGTATTGTCAAGAGGAAGATGAGAGACACCAGACCCAACAATGCAGATGACCTGAAGGCCACTGTCAAAGAAACATGGGCTTCCATACCACCTCAGCAGTGCCACAAACTGATCACCTCCATGCCTCGCCGAATTGAGGCAGTAATTAAAGCAAAAGGAGCCCCTACCAAGTATTGAGTACATATACAGTAAATGAACATACTTTCCAGAAGGCCAACAATTCACTAAAAATGTTTTTTTTTATTGGTCTTATGAAGTATTCTAATTTGTTGAGATAGTGAATTGGTGGGTTTTTGTTAAATGTGAGCCTAAATCATCACAATTAAAAGAACCAAAGACTTAAACTACTTCAGTCTGTGTGCATTGAATTTATTTAATACACGAGTTTCGCAATTTGAGTTGAATTACTGAAATAAATGAACTTTTCCACGACATTCTAATTTAATGAGATGCACCTGTACTACAATAAAACTGATTCTAAGGAAAACGTCAACAACCTTTTTTTTTAAAGGCACATCTAAGCAATAAATTTAAGGAAAAGTCTTCAATTCATTTCCATTTCATCTCATTGCTGTCTTTAGTAAAAAAAAATTACTGGATACAGGGCTGTTGTCCTGGGCCCAGTGATGAGGGGCCCACCAAAGTTCCTCTACAGCCTACACATTGGTCCATGGGAAAAGAGGCACCTATAAACTTTTTGTCTCATCATCCCCCATGAATTGTAGCGACGGCCCTGCTGGTATCTCCACTGGAGGCCCGTGAGTAAATTTACTGCTCATTGAGTCGGTAAACTGTTTCTCTCTCCCGCTTTGTCACTGTCATTCTCTCTGTCTCACTTCTTTTGCTTGACACTCACTTAATTCAAATTAGAGATGTTTTGTAAACATCTATGCTAGAGCACATCACGGCAGCATCTTAATTTACCACGTATAAATAAGCTGTGCAATAGTCACCCTGACATTAATCTTATGTGCCAGCAACAATGGATGGTGAAGACATAATAATGAAATGAATCGCCGGGTCTCCATTTGCATGGTACCTGCACTTTAACAGGAGACATGGGATGGCTCAGACTGGCAGATTGCCACGTCGTGTGGCCTGACCGAGCCAGACCTTGACAGATTCATCTTCATTACGCGCACATCAAGACTGCGTTTGCTCGTGTAGACTTGCCTGCTCGTAAACGCAAATGTTTGTTTGTGTGTAGTGGAGATGTAATGTGGTTGAGACTAACAGGCATTTTGATATGTAGGTCACTGATGCCAAATATAAATCAAATGCAGGAACCTGTATACATCAAAGAGAGCACAGAATCAGACTACTTCTAATTATGTATAATGCATCAGAGCAGCGTTTCCCAATCCCAGTCCTCGATGTCCCCAGTCCTCTATGATGTCCACTCGTCTGTGTGTGAAGACAGGCAGCGGTGCAGCGCAAATCCATTCCAAAGTGAAGAAAACTTAAGCGTATTTCCCCTGCTCAGAGAGTAGGAAGCAATGAACACGGTATAGCGATCATATCAATCGGAACACAGTTCATGCACATAGCTCTTTTCTAATGGGCTGGTTATCTGAATCAGGTGTGTTAACTAAGAGAGACATGCAAAATATGCAGAGTGGGGAGTCACGAGGCCTGGGATTGGGAAATGCTGCATCAGAGCATAATATTCTAATAAAGGACAAATAGTTCTCATAAACTTTCACTGAATGAGGCAGATGATTCTCTGCTTCTAACATAACTTTTCTTTTCTGCTGACTTTATCGTGTGAGCAGGAAAAAAATATTTTTAACCAAAATATCATATTGCAATAAAAAATGCTGACCTAAATTTTTACCTTTTGAATATTTGGCTTTACATGGAAATTTTCATATTATTAAAATCCGGAGTGTATTCAGTTTAATTTCTATTCTTTTAACACTGTCTTATGTTCTATACCCTGAATGTTTTTCTAGCATGTGAGACAAACTGTATCTAAGAATGCATAATCTGTTTAACACTGTTACTTGTAATCGTCAGCAAATTAAAAAATTAATTTCCATTTTTCATACTATATTTCAATGTGATGCCTGAATTCAGCATTTAAAATAATAAATTGTAGTTTGTACTCACATTACTATTTTTGGCTCAGTAAGGTTAATATTTTTATTCAGCAAAGGATGCATTAAATTAATCAAAAGTGACATTTATAGTGGTACAAAATATATTCTGCCAAATAAATGCTGTTTTTTTCAACTTCATATTCCTCAAAAAATCATGGGGAAAAAACTGTATCTTGGTTCTACAAAAAAATATTAAGCAGCACAATGGTTTTCAACACTGATAATAAGAAATGTTTTATATTAAATCAGCATATTACATGTGAACATGTGACACTGAAAGACTGGAGTAATGATGATGAAAATGTAGCATTGCATCACAGGAATAAATTCTATTTTAAAATGCATTAAAATAAAAAACAATCATTTTAAATAATAATATTTCACAGTATTTTTGATCAAATGCAGCCTTAGTGAACATAAGAGGCTTCTTTCATAATCATTGTCTTTGAACTTCTTTAAACTTTTGTTATCAGTAATTCTGTCTATCATAAATCTACTAAATCTACCAGTTGCTTGAATATGAATCACAGCTACTCACACATCAAACCCAATCTAAATATGGTTGTCACAAATGTGTGACATTATTCTGGAGGATAATTAACTGTTATAAATGTGACTGTAGGAATAGTTCACTTAAAAATGTCAATTCTGTTATCACTGCAAATGATTTCAAGCAGTCAAACACAGCGTGAGAATGGCTGACATTTTCACTTGGAAAAATATTTATACATAATACACACTAAACCAAATCTGGACCACCAGAATAACATCTTAGATGCAGATCATGTCTTATCCGAAGGCACCACATGAGTCAGTTGACTGGTGCCCCTTTAAAAACAAATAGATGCACAGCATCCAAGACTGCTCAACTAAATTGGCCTGCTAGGCTGCGACCCGCATCTGATTTGTTCCACAAAGCAAAAACCAAGACGACCGAACACAACATTATAGACCTACGTGTTCCCGTAAACGTACGTGAGGAGCACGTGCACGCATGTGATGTATCGAGTTTGATGGCGGTGACCCCATTCTGCCGTCTGCAGTTACCCAGCGACGAGATGGGCCGAGTCTCGAAGGGTCTCCAAATCTCCAGGCTTGAACTCCCACACGCCTGTTACTCACCCAGCCTCTCACACACACACCAAAACATCCCCGAGCGCATCGGCCAATGATCAGTCGAGCTAACACGGAGAAGGGCAGTGATGTCACAACGGGCATAATCTCCGTTCAGCATCTCCCTCCCGACTCGTGTGTTACTGTAAGCTGACAGTTTCGCAGACATGCTGACTCGCCTGACCGCCTGCAGGATTCCATCTGACGGTACGCACAGAGGGGAGATTTCTTGGCAAAAACAACACTGAAGAGTTTAAAAAGATCAATGTATGTTAAAAATTCAACTCTGAGAGAAGTGTTATTTTTACTGCGTATGTCTAGCATTCATGTAACTATACACACTTCTAAAAGGATGCGTTCACACTTGCAATTCACATGAAAATCTTATCTGTACTAAATAACAGAATTACAGAAGAACCATAAAAATTTAAGTGAAACAAATTTTTGTTAGATTACATTGTTGCGCATTCATATTTTAGTTTGGAAGAGGTGCATCTCAGTCTGCTTGTTTGGTGCACAACAATGTTCAGATGGCAACGTGCACACTTATTCAAATGAGATGCACTAACACAGCTAGTGCACCAGAGTTCGTTTTAATCAAACCAAACCTGTCAAGTATGAACATACTCTAAGAGTAAGACTTTATATAATTAAGACTTTTTAGCAACGGTAATCCTGAGAAGAACGGAGGTGCCTCTACACACATTACGTAAATTGCAAAAAAGCAACAAAATGTTGAAAAACAGCACAGGCAGACACAAATACACTTTTGGTATGAATGGTTTTCCTCAGAAAGTACCTTTTGTCTGTAGGTGAATATCCACTTCATCCAGCGCTGTTATTACGTATCTCTATACTGTCTATCTGACTCATACAAGACATTGTTTTCAACTAAACTAAAAAACAAATACATTTTTTAATGTGTTTATGGTTTTCTTTTTTATGTTTTAGCTGTTCATTTACATGACAAAGGCAGTTTGGGGGCCTGAAAATGCAAACTTTTGAAAATAAGTTACAAGTGCAAGTTTTTTGAAAATGATACCGTTACTGTCTCTGTGTAAACTACAAAAACGTGAATTTGTGAAAATAGTGGTGTCATGCACGGATTTACGCATATAATGCAAGTGGTAATGTGGCCATGACTCCAGAGCCTATGGTCTTTCTCATTTCTCAAATGAATTAAGAACTTTGTTCGATCTTCAATGACTATACACAAGCCAAAAGACTTCACGCCTATTGCGATAGAGAACACTAAGAGTTTTCACTGATTAGGATATATTTTTTGTTTGCTGGGGTGGTAATATTACATATTAACTGGGAAGGGGGGACCAAAAATTTATTTTGCCTACGTCACAATAAGAGGTAAATCCGGCCCTGTGTGTATTACGTGTTCGAGTAGGGTTTCTTTACGATTGTGGCATTGCTAACTACTGGCCTGGCATGCATGATACAGCGTTTTTAGTTGTGGGGATTGTTTTGACAACATTATTGTCTGTACGCAAAACAAAGCGCATTTTCATTTTCTTTTCCATTTTTAGCTCAATCATTGTCGTGTAAATGTACCCTGAGATGATTCAGTGAGTGAGCGGTCTGATTGAATGTGAATTGGCTCAGACCGTTCTGCAAACACTTTTGTCGAATTCACTGAAAAGAAAGAACCGACTCAAACGAATGACTGGCATCGCTGGTTCAGTCGACAGAAATGCGGGAAAACGTTTTTCAGGTCAGTCATAGCGAGCCATACAGCTTCAGGCGCCAAAGCTGACTCGCGTTTTCACCACTGAAAGAAGCTAAAAGATTAAAGTATTACAGCGTGGAGCATCATTATGTCAATAACAATATGTCATATTGTTACAGATATACAAATCCATATCCCTGATATAAGGCTTGGTAAGATGGATTAAAACAAAGCCGGTCGTAAAGGGACAACGAGTGATCCATCTCTTTACATGCACGCAACCTGCCGTTTTAAGCTCGAACCTGAAGGATGAACATTATCCGCCTCATAAAACTACAGCAGCGCACAAATCACGGACACACGCAATTACTTTACAACCATACCGCCCCAGAGCACAGACAGGATATTTTCCACACCACACATTACTCTTACTGCACTAACACACTCTCCCACAAACACCCGCTCCCCGGAGGAGGATATCATAACAATACAGTCCTTATAAAGTAGCCATGTGTGTGTGTGTGTGCGAGCGTGTGAAAAAGCCCCTGGCTCAAACCTACAGTCATACCTTAGCAGGTGCTGCTTTCCACTCGCTGCATCTGTTAATTAGGAACAGTCTGCTACAGGAAGACTCGGGCTTAGCGTGGCCACTGCCTTGTGACTGGTCATTAGAGCATAGAGTGAATCCAGAGGGTCTGTTAGGCTACTTACAATAGGAAAAAACACACACACATATGCCGTTACACTCCACTTGCTCTGTCTATTTCTAATTTTCCCTCTATCTCCCACCCATCCTCCCCGGGGGAGTGAGCACATTGCTTCATCCATGCGATCTCTTTGGCCAGCAGACTTCGTGTTTCAGGTGACCTTTTTCTTGTGGTCTTTCAGAGCGAGCGGGCTGACGACACTGCCCTGTCGCCTTTGTTACCATATAACTGAAAGAACGGGAAAAAGAATGGTAGCAGATAGAGAAAGAATTTGTTCTTATTCCTCCTGAGGGCCTGTCGGTGGACATTGTGTGCAGCCCACCCTTTACCTGCTGGTGTAACCGCATATTGGCTGTGAGAGAGTAGAAATGCATCAACAGGTATGACTATAACATTTATATTGAACATACATCCACTGGGCCAGAATGATCTGGTGCAGCTCGGGTGATATTGCTTTTATACAACAAGGCGTTAATATTGAGTAACTCACATTGTTTTAGCTTCACCAACAGAAACAGATTCAAACAAAGCCATAGCAGAATCAACAGCTGCATCTCTGAGAGACACACAGATGTGGGTAAGTGAATCAGTGTTTTGAATAAAGTGAATGAATAAACACTCACTCATAAAGACAGTCATGAGTGCCCCTGGAACGCTGCTGAGCAGTTAGATTTGAGGATCAGAATGAAATATTGTTGCCATTCAAAAGTTTAGGGGTAGAAAGATTATTCATATTACTTGTTTTGTACTTTTAGCAAGGACACATTAAATTGATCAAAAGTGACAGTGAAGACATTCATACTGTTATGAAAGATTTATATCTTTTCAAACACAATCTATTAATTAAAAAAATCGTGAAAATGCATCAGTTTCAAGAAAAACTATAGCAACACAACTGTTTTCAACATTGATAATAATAAGAAATGTTTCTTGAGCAGCAAATCAGAATGATTTCTGAAGGATCATGTGACACTGAAGACTGGAGAAATGATGCTGAAAACTCAGCTTTGCATCACAAGAATAAGTTTTAAATTATAATGTTTAAATTGTCATAATATTGTCATAGTATATTATGCTGTTGAGTCTAGGTTTGCTTTTAAGTCTTCTAAATATAAGGTAAAGCAACTGAATTTGTACAGAAGTCACAGTTATTAATTTATTAATAATCTTATTTTTAGATATGTTGACAAAGTTCTAAATAAAAAATAATACACAAATAAGATTAAGGAATTAATTTGTATTTAAAAGCATTTCATTCTTTCTTGTTAGTCATTTCCAGTGGGTGTTTATTCAGCTCTGTATTCAGATCTAAATATTATTCATGTTGTTTTGTCAAACTTGCAAAGTCAAATTACATGTTTTAATTGCAAATGTGAAAATACTAAAGTGGGTTTAATTAATAAGCCCAACTAATGAACTGCTAATTAAACTGGACAAGTAAGAACAACTGTTTTAATAGTTGGTATCACTCAGAGTCAGCATCATTTCAACAATAACCTTTTTTTTTTTTTGGTCCCTTAACATATCTGTTGTCCTTGAGATCATCAACTCCATGGGCCCTATTTTAACGATCTAAGCGCAAGGTCTAAAGCGCACGGCGCAGGTGCACTTAGACTTAGGGCATGTCCGAATCCACTTTTGCTAGTTTAACGATGGGAAAAACGGTCGGCGTGCCCGCCGCATGCAAAGGGTTGTCCCTATTCTCTTAATGAGTAATGGGTGTGTTTTGGGTATAACGTACAATAAACCAATCAGAGTCTCATCTCCCATTCCCTTTAAGAGCCAGTTGCACTCGTGCCATGGCAATTCGCTATTTACACGGCGGAATTTGCAAGCGCAAAGACTGAATGCGTCTCCAGAGAGGAAACGGAGCTGCTCGTGCGCGAGCAAATAGGTAGGCTAATTCTGATACATGCAATGACTATCCATTATGGCTTGTAGGCATTTTTATATTTATGTAGCTTACACAATAATAATCTTTTACATTGTAATCCTTTAATTTTTAATATTTGACATGTTTGTGTGCTGCTGCGCATCCCTGTGTGTGTAATAAGCAGAGTGTACGTGCGTTGTGGACCCGCCTATATATTACCAACACGCTCTTTAAATAACAAAAAAAAATTAAAAATAAAAATACTGCGCCATTGACTTTAGACCAGGTTTTAGTTGGTCAATGGCGCGGTTTATTTCAGTTCCTCAAAATAGCAACGAGCCAGCAATGCGCCTGAACACACCTCGTTTTCAGACCAGCACACCCATGGGCGCACAAATGGGCGCAAATGCATTTGCTATGTAAACAACGTGGTGCAGGACGTGAAAATAATAACTGCGTCGGGCTGAAACTAGCAAAAAACACTTGCATCGCGCCTGGTGCTGCATTGTGCCGGGTGTATGATAGGGTCCCATGATACGGTGGCCGAGAGAGCTCAACGCGCTGCAACTTCAGAAAACACATGCAAATAGAAAAAGCACCAGCAAATCAAGAAAACATCTCCATCAATTTGACAGTAGGTGCTGCAAATGCTCACAACACAACCAAATAAATAATTTTATTCTTTGTTTGGTTGTGTTGTGAGTATTTGAAATAATTTTAAAATAATTTTCCTTTGAGTGCCATTTTTTCCCTAAAATGAAATAAATGTAAGTGGATAAAGTTTATCAATTAAAAGCATGAATGAATTCAGTTAAAGCTGTTTTCAAAAGGTTCAATGAGTTCTGAGCTTAGTGGGTCTATTAGGAACAATAGTGGTCAATGGAGCCCACAGAAAGTAATATTTCTGGATTATAATTACATTCCCAGCATTGAATCTTATTTTTGGCTCAAGAAACTTCTAAAATGTTTTCATTCAATATGGTTTTCAACAGTCTTTATTCATTTTTGTTGGTCTACTGCATCTTTGTAAGTGTCACTCACGCAGTGTGTCCTGCCATACGGAATACTTTTGTCTCTTCAAATACTGCTTTTAAATGCCAAGACCAAAATCATGCAGGTTGCACTTGATTTATTTAATCTCTTACTTTGAAAATTCTTATCAATGCTCAGCTGTTCCATCAATGGACTTAAGAAAACAACATCTTTGGAGAGCTCCTCGAATAGTCTCTGGCAGACAGAGGCATCACAAATAACTCAAGAACTCAACATTCGATCGGCTCTAGATAAAGCATAAAAAAATCACAGTAACAAACATGTTTGAAACAAATCAATTCTTAGGCCTTTTTCCCTACTAGTACTAATATTTGGGGTGATAAAACAGTCATATTGTGAAATATTATTACAATTTAAATTAACTGTTTAATATTTTATAATGTAATTTATTCCTGTGGTGCCAAAGCTACATTTTACATTTACATTTATGCATTTAGCAGACGCTTTTATCCAAAGCGACTTACAGTGCATTCAGGCTATACATGTTTTATCACTATTTTCAGCATCATTACTCCAGTCTTCAGTGTCACATGAACAGAAGTCAACCTAATATGCTGATTTGCTTCTCAAGAAACATTTCCTATTATTACCAATGTTGTAAACAGTTGTGCTGCTTAATATTGTTGCGAAAACCGTGATACTTCTTTTTTTTAGGATTGAATAGAAAATTCAAAAGAACAGCATTCATTCAAAATAGAAATCTTTTGTAACATTATAAATGTATTTTACTGTCATCTTTGATCAATGTCATGCATCCTTGCTGAATAAAAGTGTTCTATAAATAAATAAAAAGTCTTACTGACCCCAAACTTTTGAACGGTAGTTTATATACAGTATCCATTAGCGTAAGATAAAATGATTCATACTGTGACACAAGATTTTGGTCATAACGCCCACCTCTACTGCATCTTGACAGTTTCATCTAATCCTTCCTCATCCTATCCTCACTCAACCTCTTCACTTCTTCATTTATATAAATAATGAAGGCTGTGCGGACAAAGCTGGGAGGAATATATCGCCAGCAAACACGAGTGGAGCTCACATGTGGGCACGAGTGCGGCAAAGCCGATCAGGGTGGAGAAAGGGACAACCGAGATGATCAAAAGACCGGCCCGCTCTGATCTCTGTTAAAAGTGGCATGAATAATTTAGACGACATGCTTCGACTGCAAAACTGGGCCCTGGCCACGCCTCCTTTTGAGGAAGTCTGGTTGGGATCTAGTGAATAGAAGTGAAATGTTAATGAGGGCAGCGTGGCTAAGATTCAGCCTTGTAAACAAATGCAAATCAATTCGTTCAATGAACAAATTTGTACGCAAATTATTTATGGCCGTGTTAGACTACAGTCATGTGCGTGATTCATTGACATTGCTGTATTAAAGCTTAAAGAAAAATACTCTGCAACTGCAGAAAGTTGCAGCTGATTGTGTGTGGGAGAGGATTCGACTGACGCCGAGAGCTGGGACTAATGCAATATTCTCCTTTATTTAATATTGTTGCCTCATACACAGCAGCCAGACTCTGTGAAAAGCTGGAGGGGTTTAAGCTAGAATAAATTTCTATTGCATCTGTCTCAAGACGCTCTCACTGTCTCCCTCTCTCTTTAGCTCCCCTCTCTGACCTGGTATTCCTCGCTCCTCGACAAACAGAGAACAGATCGATTGATCCGCCTTCACCCTGACTTTGAAGCTACCCCGTGAAACCTGTTCTGCATGCGTGTGTGCGAGCACGTAGGTGAAGAGCATGCGAACATACGCGTCAGCCTCGAGTGTGTGCAGAAAGGGGAAGTCTTTGCTTTCGGGGCTTTATTTGGCAGCGCTCCGTCCTAGTGTCTGCCAGCTCTAGTCTATCACCTCGGGGCCCAGGAGTCACAGCAGTGAGAAAACAGATTGATTTCTCCCCTCCTACGTACAAACAATTAACTACAAGCCGCTCAATTAGAAACACGCTGTAGACGCCTTCAGACACGTCTTTTTCTTGACCTGCGCTCTTTACCTCTCTCTCTGAATTCTTCTAGCGCTCTCGCTCCGGCTCGCCCTCCTCTGTCATCTTTACCAGGTCCCAAACAGCTCGGGCTTGTCTGCAAACAGTGCACCTCATCTCGTGGTCATTAAACGAGCATCGCTCCAATATCGAGGCAATATGGGTCAATGGGTGTTTAACGCTGGTGCAGATTCAAATGTGTAAATATTGTCTTTAAAGCAATGTGTGATTAAATCCCTACAAAGATCAATGGTAGGGTTGTGTGCACTGTTCAGAATGGAATTGAGAAAATTCATGGATTTGAAGAAAATGCTGCAGAACTACAATTCGAATAGAAGGAAGGGGAATTTGTGTTATTAGTTTACTCATATTAACTAGCCATAAATAGAAAATGGTATTATATAACATACATAAAAAATAATCTAAATATAGCATTTAAAATCTTAAATAATATTATAAAAAAATAATTTATAACTTATACAAATACCATTTATGATACATAAAACCGTTTTTACTATTCATTTACATTCATATATATATACACACAGACACACACACACACATTTATATATACCCAAATAAAAGGAATTTGCCATATATACCCAAATATTAGGAATTTGCCATATTAACTAGCCATATACTATATACATAAAATTATAAATAATACACAAACACACACAAAAACACATACATCTTAATTAAATCATACACAGAAAGATGAAGGAATTAAAATTAATCTAGAAAAAAAAAAATCTGAGTATTCATTTATTCATAACTAGCCAGCAACTTATAATATATATCTATAAAAAAATAATAAATATAAAAAATAAAAACAGAATAAATAATACAATAATAAATATATGTAGTAAATTATATTATTATATTATTAAATTGTCAAATAAAAATGTGTTCTCCCACCCTGCATTATATATATACCAAGCTGGAAGAACACATTTTTATTTGATAAATTAATAATATAATAATATAACTCACTACATATATTCATTATACCAGCCTGGGATAACATAATATTTCCCATTATGGGTTAGCAGTGTTGAATTTCTTTAAATTGCAATTCAGTAAAACAACTTAAGCAATTTCAGGACAAAATCAAGCAAATCTACTTCGATATTCCATATACTGTTTGAGGATGAACTTGGTTTGTCAGCTAACAACAGCACCTCATCTGGCCGTCGTTAAATGCATATCATACCAATACTGAGGTTAAAACGGGTCAATGGACGATTGACGGTGGGCCAGTTTCACCTAGGTAAACACGGTCTTTAAACCAATGTTGGGTTAGATCTTTCCTAAAGATCAACTATACAATAGCTTGGACTCAATGCACTACTAAAGCGATAAGAATTCTATTAAAAAACAGCCAGAATCCATAAAAACAAATAAAAGCTATATACTTTTGGGAAAGATTCAATAACACCTTCTTCCGCATTGAGTTTTTCCCCAACTGTAGCTTATCTACATTACCCAGTCACACCAAACACGCTTTTCAGCTGTGCCAGTCAGAGGCGCGTACCTGAGGGATAAATATTATGTTGTGACATTAATCATAAGGATTTGGTGCCCTCTCTCAGAGTGTGTGTGGACTGCTGCAACCAATCCGATTCCACTCCACTCAAAGCTCAAATGAGATTTGCTTTCTTCTCTCCAGACATCAGCAACGAAGCTATGACGACTGGAATCGAGACGTCGGAAATCCCAGACATAGCCGCCGTAAGCATAGCTAAAAATGTACAACGGTGTAACAAATACAACTGGCAAATCCCAAATCGAATGGCTTTTGTTCGCTCTTAACACCCTTTTTGTTTTCAGCTGATTTACGGGAAGACCAACTCAGGACTCTAGGCAGGTTCTCTGGAAAGACGTGCGCCAGCGATGCATGAAGGGCACGCATTTCTACTCTTCCACCTTGGGGACCCACAGCTGTGTAAAAACACATGCTGATCAGCCGGCGAGAGACAAACAAGGCTCCTGTCCCTCTGTCAAGTCTCTGACACACTCCATCCGAGCTCAGGTCGCAGTACTTCCCTCCGCCTGGATTTCAACAAGCACGGAAAAACATTCACATTTAATATGTCACCATCTGGCAATGGTCGGGATCGTGCTGTTTTGTCAGTCATAAAAATGCCGCAATGTCTTAACATATTCGGGTCACTCTACAAAACAGGTGCCATTTGTTTCTCTCATATACATACAGTATATGTAAAAAATGGCTTTAGAACAAATAGCGGATGTCAACTTTCACTATATGTTAGACATTATTTTAACATCATAAATAATGTATAAATGTTTTTTTCATAACTTCTGGCCTTCAGTGTTTTTAGCTTGCTGCAACGCATACTCACAGTACATGTGGAAAATATGCACATTTTGACTGAAATATAAATATATGCAAATAAAACAAAGCTTCTATATAGTATATTAAACTATAGACTGCTGTTCAAAGGTTTTAGGTCATTACATTTCTTTAAGAAATGCATACTTTTATTAATAAACGATGCATTAAATTGATCAAAAGTGACAGTGAAAACTTATAACGTTACTAAAGATTTCTATTTAAAATAAATACTGTTCTTTTGAATTTTCTGCTGAAAAATCAGCTTTGCGTCACAGAAATCAATTTCATTTTAAAATATAATAAAATATAAAACAGTTGTTTTAAATTCTAATATTTCACACTATTACTATTTTCACTATTACTATTTTCAGCATTGGTGAGCATAAGAGACTTCTTTCAAAAACATTAAAAATATATATATATTTTAAACATTTAATGTTTATACCTTTATGGTCAGCATTATTTTAGTTTGCATAATGCATTATTTAAAAGACTTAAAAAAACAACATCTTAGCCATTTTTAACTCGTCATTTAGCTATGTTTTACCCAATCTTAAAATGTAAGGAACTAAAATTAATCGAAAACATTCATTTTATTAATTTATTCATATTAATTAGCCAACAATTTATATATCTAAATACTTCTAAAACAATAATATATATATATATATATATATATATATATATATATATATATTTAATTTATATTTTTACATTACATTATTATTAAATTGTCAAATAAAAATGTGTTCTCCCACCCTGATTTATCCATAAATACCAGGCTGGGAGAACAAAATATTTCCCGTAATGGAATAGTGGTGTTCATTTTTTGTTTTGAATTGCAGTTCAGTTCAATTTTAATGAGCAGAGGCCAATCTTAAAAACATTAAAAAAATCTGTTTTAGAAGCACCTTGTTTCACAACTGATAAAAATGTACATAACACTGATTAAAATGTACTCACTTGAAAAGGCACCATGCCGTTCTTTCAACACATTAATTGTCTGATATAACCATTAAAAATCACCATATCAAATTGAAAAATTGACACCCTTGTTATAGAATGACCCAGTATATAGTCAAGTTTTAAGACACAAACAATGCAAAAATGTAAAAAAAATATATATATATCTTGAAATGCTACAACTGAGGATCATATTTGGATTGGTGCACGAACAGTGACTCTCATATGCATATTTACAGCTCTGCACAATTCCAGCTATTACAATACACATTGTTTTCAGGATTGAATGAAGAATAAATTAGACTAATGAACAGATGGGTGGGTAAAATGGTGGGTGGGATTTGAACAATGCCTTTTGCAGAATGCAGGGAGGGAGATGTTTGAATCGCAGTCTTCACTGCAGCAAGCAGGCCTTGACCTTTTGTGCCGCCAATGTGTCTTATTCATACTGTTGTGCTGCGCGTTTGGTTTGTTCAACAAGCGTCCCACTGCTCTCTGACTGCCACTGAAGCTCTTCAGGGACTCACTCACACACACACACACAAATACACAGCGACGAGTTAACTTCCTTTATTACTGCTATGTCATGCACAGAAGATGAACCGCAGGATCACACACACAACATGCTCACAAACACCCACTGAGTGCACAGAAGCACAAACTCATGTGTGCAGAGCAGGGAGCTGAGGTCGCGGCGCAAGGCCGTTTCAAATCACTGATGAGTTCTTCAATATCTCAACTGCTTCTCTGAGCAAAATGGTGAGAAAATGGAGACGGAAAACTTAATCATACTGAATAGAAAAACTTACACTGGTGTAAATTTATTCTGGATACTGAAATTATTCTGGATTGTTTTCTCCTGAGGAAAAAAAAACAACCTCATGTGTCTCCTCTAGAAATGTAAAACAAAACAAAAAAAAATCTCAACAGTGTCTCAATTTGTGCTCAGATTTGCCAAAATACTGAAGTTTGCAATCCAGTCAGATTTTAAAGATCTTAATAACATGTTTTTATATTATTATTATTATTAAAAATAATGCTTCAAACTGCAGATTTGCAGAAACAGAGAGACCAATATTTTAATATTATTTTCTACTGATATATTATGATAATAAAAATACAATTTTATTTTTATTGCATATTTTGTTTTATATCATATATTTATTTTATATTTAATTATGTAATTAACTTAATAATAATAATAATAAAGTTAATTACATAATTAAATATTAAATAAATATATGATATAAAACAAAATATGCAATAAAAATAAAATTGTATTTTTATTATCATAATATATCAGTAGAAAATAATATTAAAATATTGGTCTCTCTGTTTCTGCAAATCTGCAGTTTGAAGCATTATTTTTAATAATAATAATAATTATTATTATTATTAATATATTTAATTATGTAATTAACTATATTATTATTATTGCTATTATTATTATTATTATCCTCATCATCATCATCATCATCATAATTTAGAAAAAGAAAAAAAAAGCACAGTTGCTTAGATTTGCAGATCCCGAAGTTTGCAATCCAGTCAGATGTTCAGTAACTTTTAAAAAAATATATATTTTCTTATATTATTATTATCATTATAGATATTAAAAATAATATTATATATCTTACACAGTATATTATTTTATATGCTACTCTTTACTACTACTACTACTACTAATAACTCAAATATATAATATTCTCATCCATTTTATTAGGGAATATTAAGAGAAACGGCAAGTTGATACCGAAACAATAAAACAGCAATCAAATGTTCATGTGAGCAGAAAACCGTCCTTTAGGAAATCTAACCTGGCTGACTCCTCACAGGCTGCTCTGCATTTGGCATTGTGCAGGCACGCATTCATAAAAGTACAGCTGGAGGGTAGCGCGGTGAACACAGCTGCAGAATATCTTCACCGTCGAACATGCAGGTTATGCGTTTTTCTCTTCCAGCCTAGTCAGACTCGCCTCAGCGCCGCGCACATTCAGCCGTCTGCCACCACACTAGATGACTCAGCCAGGCGATCAAAATCCAGTCTATTTTCATGGTGGCGAAGGACCGGCTTAAAACTTTCCTATTCTTCTTCATTCTCTAGACAAAAAACACGCCAGCCTCCAGCGCTGTATCTGAACGGCCCACAAACCGCAGGTGGTGTAGGAGTTTGGAGGATTTCCATTACCGCCTGCCTCCCAGCAGGCCTGAGTGCTGTGACTCACCCAGATCAGAAGGGTTATGGGGCAGCAGTTTGGAGACTCTGAGAGTCTGCCTAAGACTGTTTTAGATTACAGTGGCATTTGCTGGAGAGAACTCACTGAAATATTAATCAGGTCAGAGTTAACAGAGCTGTCAATCTCTACCCCGCGCTGAATTTTAATTCTGTTAGTGCTTTTTGTTGACCTTTGTTGCGTTTTGCATGTGTTGCAAGTTAACGACGCTGTCTGGATGCACATGGAAGGATGCCAAGATTGAATTATACAGCTGTCACTTTGGTCTGCACAGAAATACGATTCAAAACATCCGATTGTACTGACCCACTAGCGGCCTATAGCAAATTTTGCTGGAGGACTGGCATGCAGAATCGGCGTTCGGATTCTCGCCATAGCGAGGTCTACGCGAGTCAGAGCATTTGGCCCTTCCCAGCATCCATTGCCCAAGGAACCCTCGGACGCTCTGACATCACAGTAAGGGCTCTGATTGGTCACCAGATGGTTGTCCCGATTGGAGTCCATGCCAGACACTGATGGTGAATCACTGTGTCACTGACATTCTGAATGCGGATCCAAACCCACCACCCCGTCACTTTAAACACACATACACAATCACACGCAGCTGTGTGCTTTTGAGCGCCAAATCTTGTTTTGTCTTAAAGGGGTGAATCTCACACACATTTTAATCTCGAGGTCCCATTTTAGCATAAAAAAAAACTAAGAAATTATATTGTGCATAAAGAAAATCAAACCTATTTTTAGGACCACAAAGATTTTAATAACACTTTATAATAAGTAAAGTTCTTCTTACTTTGGGTAACTATAATAGTCATGAACTAACAATAAACAATAATTGTACAGCATTTATTAGCCGTAGGTAATGTTAATTTTAACATTTTATATTACATTTTATATTAAAAGTTGTATATTTTAAAATTAGTTATTGCACTGTGAACTAACGTGAACAATGCACAATTTTTGCATTTCTTATTGACTAACATTGGAAAAGATTATTAAATGGTGTGTGTGTGTGTGTGTGTGTGTGTGTACAGTGTATTTATATATATTTGTTTTTTCTGTTAGTTAGTTAATAAATTAACTAATGTTAACAATTAAGACCTTATTATAAATTGTTATCAAGATTTTTTTGTGTGTGCTATGACATTAATGCACATTTTGTCATTAGCATAACTCTTCTCATTCTTATACATTACTGTAATCCACTATTTTTTTACTGTCTTACAGTCCAAAAATGTAAAATACTATGACATTTAATTAAATTTGGTACATCAAATATCACCATAATTTATAAAAAGAAAACTGAAATAATATAATTTTATTGCATTGATTTTTATTTTTTAAATGGTATATGCAGTTGTATATTAAAGTAACTATATATTAGCACGGAGGGAACAAGGCTTATTTTCTAAATATGTAAATATTAAATTAATTATGCTAATTTTGCAAATGAAGGATGGCATCAATATAATTAATGATTTAAAAAGTGGGTGGAGGGACTGAATTATTCAATACACTGAAGAAGGTCTCGAGCTAAAACATTTGGGACTGTTTTGTCCTGCAGGTGATAAATGTAAAATAAATAGTTAAAAGAAGACTATTTTATGAGTGCAGATCATGGTTTCATATACGAAAAATGAAATAAATAATCCTTAAAAATATGTAGTACATGTCCAAAAAAAAAAATAAATAACATGGTATTATTATGGTACATCTATACAACAATGATGGATGCACATGTCAAGATATAAAACCTGCACTAGACCCACAGCAGACTCTTGGACCTACGAATATAATCTTATTTCCTAACCAGATTCTGCTCAGAGGTGTCATCTTCTCCTGCCCAGCTTTCCTAGCAGCTCCACGCTAAGCTCTGTTAGGTGTCTTCTCCCTCCATAATCAGCCTAAATGCTGCAGTCTTCCTGTAAGGCGGCCAAGAGAGGCTTAGCTGCCTGGGTGAGATGCCAAGCCCAGGCTGGAAAAGGGGGAGAGAGGGGAAGGTAAGGAGCCAGAGGGAGCAGGAGGGCTCTTCAGCCTGTCTAAATGATTGCATGTGTTTCGGTTGTGTATCTCTTTTCACTTATGATTCGTTTTTGCTGTTGTCATAGCGCAGGAGCCAATGAGGAGCTCTTAAGTGCCTGCATTATTTTTAAATAAACCCCAAATGGAGCTTTGGCCATACTTGAACCTGAAGAGGCACTTTCCCTCTTATTCCTGAGAGGGACATGAAACAAGAGCACACCTCTACAGCTTACCGCCACCCTCTTCCCGCACTCCCTCGCTTTTTCTGCCCAGCGTTCTTTCCACAAACCGCCTTGTTCCCCATGGGCCGGCAGTAGTACGCATGGTTCTCGTTCCTCTATGGTTGCCTGACGGTACACAAAGTCTGATTTTTTTTTTTTTTTTTACTTCATCTCTCTTCCAGGTTCTTCTATGCCGTTCTCAATATGTTCCCTTTTGAAAACCCCCAAACCCCATTCTGACTGTAACTTATTCTAGCTCTGCTGTGAAGCTGCATCCACAAAACCTTCAGGCTGTTCTGACTGTGTCCTTTGTATCTGATCTGGCTTATGGTTTTCCCAAAGCGGACAATCAAAAATTCTATACGCTTCCAAATGCTCAGAGATTGTAATACCTCCTAGAGATTTCACACTACATCTGCTAAACTTGAGACCTTGAGTCTGACTGAGCATGCTTTAGTTTTACTAAACAATCTGACCTATACTTTCTACTGTAGTAGACAGTCCCCAAAATCATACATTGGCTGAAAGTTCTCATTGTGCTGAAATCTTTGTGTAACTTTAACTTTTAAACAGATCTAAAAGCATGCAGGGCTTTTGTACTGCCTTAGAACACCTTAGCAACACCACAGCCACACCCCTAACAATCACCTAGCACTGCCCTAACAACTACTCAGAACACCCAAACAACCACCTAGCACTGCCCTAGCAACTACTCAGAACACCCAAACAACCACCTAGCACTGCCCTAGCAACTACTCAGAACACCCTAACAACCACCTAGCACTGCCCTAGCAACTACTCAGAACACCCTAACAACCACCTAGCACTGCCCTAGCAACTACTCAGAACACCCTAACAACTCCCTAGAAATACCTTAAAAACACCTTAGCAACGTCATAGCAACCACTCAGAACGCCCTAATAACTGCCTGGCTTCACTCTTGAACCACGCGAAACACCCTAACAACCAGCTAACAGCTCAGAACACCTTAGCAACAACATAGCTACACCACAGCAACCACATAGAACAACCGAACTACCACCTAGCACTGCTACTCAAAACACCCTAACAACTGCCTAGACATACCCAAAAAACACCTTAGCAACATCACAGCAACCACTCAGAACACCCTAATAACTGCCTGGCTTCACTCTTGAACCACACGAAACACCCTAACAACCAGCTAACGACTCAGAACACCTTAGCAACAACATAGCTACACCACAGCAACCACATAGAACAACCTAACAACCACCTAGCAACATCATAATCACCGCTCAGAACACCCTAACAACAAGCTGGCAACTCAGAACACCCCAATGACTGCCTCACTCATGAACCACACATAACTGCCTAACAACCACCTAGCAACATTATAGTCACCACTCAGAACACCATAACAACCAGCTGGCAACTCTGAACACACTAACAACCACCTAGCACTGACCTAGCAACTACTCAGAACACTCTAACAACTGCCTAGCAACATCACAGCCATCACTCATAACACCCTAACAACTGTCTGACTTCACTCTTGAACCACGCAAAACACCCTAATAACCAGCTGGCAACATAATAGAAACCACTCAGAACACCCCAACAACCCTCTAGCCCTACCCTAGCAACCTCTCAACTGCCTAGAAATGCCCTAAAAACACATTAAGAACACCTTAACTGCCTAGAAACATCATAGCAGCCACTCAGAACAGCCTAACAGGTATTTTGTATTTTACAAGTAACAAGTATTTTATAATGCCCTATCAAAACACCCAAACAACAGCCTAACAATTCCCCAACAACCATTCAGAACATCCTAGCAACCGCAGAGCAACCACTTTGAATATCTCGGTAACTATTATCACTTTAGCAAGCCCCAGGAACACACTAGTTAATGCCTAGAAACACCCACCCTCCTAGCAACCACACAGAACAGTTTAGCAAGTATCTAGAAACCACAACACCATAGCAACCAGGTAGTAACACCCTAGCAACGAGCAATATATGGTTTTATGCTGTATGAATGTACTGAAACTAATCAACGCTGATGTGACCTTCAAATGTATTTTGTATGTTTGACCTTAATCTTTCTGGATCTCTGTCTGTACAAAACCTATACAATTCAAGACTTTTTTCAACAATTTATAAACATTCAGGCAAGGCTTTGTCAAGCCAACATTCAAAGCCTGTCATTATGAACATTCCTTTTCTTTTGTACGTTACTGTCATCTGTGCTGTTCACAAAGCAGAGCTGGTGCTGCATGTTATGAGCAGCAGACTCTCTCTGGCCTTTGGAGGAGTGACTCTGTTGTCGGCAACAAGCGGGCAGACGGAATTTGGCAACATGCAGACCCCGCGCACCTGTGCGCCTCTGACCGGATCACTATTTAGCAGGGCCAGAATAAAGCCCTGCAGGTGAAGAGGGAGGGGAGCAGAGTGTTTTTGGACCACAGGTTTTGGAATCTTGTCCTCGGTGTGGTGTGCCAGCGCTGGAGGTCGAACGATGCTTGTGTCCTCTCACTGGCACCGCTTTCAGATGTCTAACGCAAAGGGCCTGAACCAAGCTGCTCTCTCACACACACTTCCCCGTGTAAGACAGGATCAAAGATAGCCAGACATTAGGCACTGATTTCCTTGTGGGGAGCGCACCGACATGTAGCTCTGTTGCGCTTCTTGGTGTCCAGAGTTCGAGTCCTGACTCGTGGACCTTTCCTAATCCTGCCTATCTCTCTCCCACTTTGCTTTCTGTCTAGTCACTGTCCTATCATATTAAAAGACAAAAACTAATCTTTTTAGGGGTCATAAAATGGTTTTTAGTTTTGATTTTGTACTGTTCCACTAACAATGTTATCAAAAACAATTTAGAAGTAATAGGCTATTTTCTGTCCTGTTTTTAACCCCCCTCATCAGAACGTTTCATCTGAATAGGCGTGGCAGATTGTAGACTCGGAAGTAAACGCCCACTGCTGTGATGGGCTAATTACTCACGTGGCCTGGAACTTCATTAAAAATGTAATTCATCAAATCAAGTTCATCGCTTGGTTTCTGCATTGACCTGGGTTCACCTCTCGTTATTTACACTACATGCGCAAATCGGCTGGCGGGGGGCTAAACAGGCAGCGCTGTAGAAGCAGGCGTTGATCCTCTTCTTCGGATTTATGACATTATTACGTCATAAAGTGGCACATTCCACAAGCTGTCGTTTTGGCAGATGGGCTTCAATATAAGCTGTTTTAGAGAAAGTTTTGAATTCTGAAACTTAAAGGATATTTTTGTAGTACAATGACCTCTTATTTGTTAAAAGATCAAGGGAATTTTGATTTCTCAGTTCATGACCCCTTTAAAAAAAAAGATGGCCAGACAGATGCACAGTCTCTCTCCAGCCCGACCTCTGATGGAGCGGTCATTTCTCGGCACCTGCTCCTCCCCAGCATCCTCTGCCGCCATGACAACCAGCCGCACAATCGGCACAATCTGCTCGGCGCCTGTGACGCCACGTCTCCATGGCAACGGCACTCTGCTCTTCCCGATGGCTCTCCTGGAAAAACAGAGCTCCAAATGTGGCTCAAACATCCCAACAGATCTTCGCAATTTCGATAAGAGAGCAAAGAGACCGGCACTTGATGTTCAATCAAGGCGAAGCTATTCAGAAAGCACTCCAGACAGATGGAGGTTACAGCCTTCCCAGAGCCCTGTCTGGAATATTCCGGATAGGCTCCTCTGCCTCAGCATTGTTTGAGATGACATAACATTTCAAATGTGGGCCAGAAGAAGAGGCGCTCGATACTCGCATTTCGAGCTTGTTATACATCAATGCGGATTTAATTCATTAATCCATCCTCTCATTGACTGTGGGGTGGGTTTGTCTAATTATGCACAAAAGACACATCTATCAGTCTCCTTTGTTTGTCGGAGCACTTTATCCCGCGGGGAGGCAAATAACAGAAATCTCCGACATACACGTCTCCCGGGGGAGCCGCGCATCCCGCTGAGGCGACTCCTTGGTGACGGACTAGCCTGTTAATCAATAAAGGAGGGTCTTGATCGCTAACAGATGAATCAATTAATCACCCAAGCCCATATCTCGACTGCAACGAGAGAGTGAAGTTAATCATTTTAAGAACACATGACCCGAGGCTAACGAATAACAAAAAGAACATACTAGGCTTTTAAGCACCGGAGTACTGGCCAGATAAACACACACAATAGGCCGGTTAGTATGCGTCTGAATCTGTGAAGAGAGATCTCGCCCGCCGCATGGGGTGTATGTGGGTGAGGGATACACACTGAGATGAGAGATAGAGGGAGGGCAGTGAGATGAGCTCAGCTCCCTGAGGCGCTCCTCCACCGCTGGAGAGGCAGGCCGTCCACTCTGGCTTTGAGGAGGCAGCTCTACAAAGCCCTGGCGCTCAGAGGGACGCTCACAGAGCCAGGGCTGGTCAGAATCCTAGGGCGCTGGCGCTGTGTGGAGCGGCCCTCCCGCAGAGGAAAAGAAACGGGGGCCGGGGGGAAAAAAGAGGAGGGAACCGCTGTAATGGATGCACGAGGAAGACGGAGATTTGGAAGGGATGAAAATAGTGCGGGGGGAGGTTGTTGGTGGGGAAATGAGACAGTTGAAGGAGGGAGTAAGAACAGAGAGAGGTGGCAACTATTGCACAGCAGAAAAGCAGTCCAAGGAAACTGTTACTGTTTAGAAAATACATGCAGATATTGGTCATGTCTCAATTAAGTATCAGTTTTGTCTCAGATGTTTCTGTTAATATTCTTAAAAATGGATACAAATGAGACAAATATTAATTGCTCATTCTCCACAAAATGTATTGGAGATACTAGTTGTATTTCATTTACGTACCAGTTTTGTCTCAAATGTGAATGAGAAATTTTAATGCTCCAAGGTTCCCCATTCTTCTGAAGACTTTATGGAGATCTTATTTAAGGAACAGCTTGGACTTTTCTGCTAAAATTCTTTAAGAGGATAAAAAGGTGGATACAAATGAAAACAAATATGATTCTTACAGGTTGCTCTTTCATTCTTCGGGAGATCTCAGTTATATTTCATTTAAGCATTGACTTTGTCTCACATGTTTCTCCTCAGATTCCTTAGGACATTGGTCTCAAACTCAATTCCTGGAGGGCCACAGCTCTGCAGAGTTTAGCTCCAACCAGCTCCAACTCACACCTGTTTGGAAGTTTCTAGTAATCCTGAAGACACTGATTAGCTGGATCAGGTGTGTTTGATTAGGGTTGGACCTAAACTGTGCAGAGCTGTGGCCCTCCAGGAATTGAGTTTGAGACCAATGCCTTAGGAGAAATAAAATGGACTTAAATGAGAAAAACGGAACTGCACATATTTTCTTACATTCTTTAAAGACTTCATGGAGAACTCAGTTATGTTCCATTAAAAGGTAAACTGTGTGTCAAGTCCTTTTTTTTAAGATTCCTTATGAGAAATAAAACAGACAATTGACATATTAGCATATGTAAAGACGTTGCTCTTTTATTATGTCTCATTCAGATGTTTCTGGTAAAATTATATAGGAACAGTAAAATAAATACAAATTAGAACATTTGAATGCTTAGAAGTTGTTTATTCTTCAGGAGACTTGATGAAGATCCCAGTTATCTCTCATTTAAGGGTCAGCTTTGTCTCAGATGCTTCTGCTCAAATTATTTAAGAGAACTACAAGTTAGATACAAATGAGACACATTATGATGCTCAGAGGTTGCTCGTTCATTCTTCGGCATATCTCAGTTACGTTTCATTTAAGCAAGAACTTTGTCTCAAATGTTTCTCCACAGATTCCTTTGGAGAAATAAAAATAGACTTACATTAATCAATTGTTGGCATGCAATTCAAGAGCTCTATAAAATTATTACAGCTCCAATAATAGATCTTAAGAAGTACTTGTTGAGAATTGTTTGAGTTCATACTGAGATCTCTCTTTGATGGTCAGATCTGACCATCAAATTAAAACATTGAGATTTCATCAGAAACTCACATCTGAGACATTTTTGAGATTACTAAGGTCTTACAGAGGAGAACAATTTGAGAAGCAGGAGAGTCAAGCGTCTCTATTTGTTCTAATCATGCTCCTGTCTATGAGAAACAACTGAGATATTAAAGAGATCACATTTCTTATTTATCATTCCTATGGGACTAATAAACCATAACAGGAACATGTGTGAAGAGCAAGGATGGAACAAACAGGATGCGAGAAGGAGAGGTTAGAGGTAGGGAGGGGTGAGCACAGGTTGGTCTTTAATTAAAATGTTTTTCAATTAATTTTACAATTAAGGCTGCTCGTTCACTTTGGCACAGTAAAGATATGACATTGTTTACGCGGTCATTAAAACAATGATGACAGATTGTCAGTCCTATGGGACTATCACAGAGAAGTGACATCACCTCACCTGACACATCACACCTGACGTGTAGCGCTGGCCTACATACCTTGATAAATCACATCTGGATTTTTTTTAGCTACGTGATATTTTGATTTTATAAATCTTGGAAATGCCTTGCAATCAGTTCACCAAGCAGAGCCAATTAGATTCCTTTTTAATGCAAACATTATGAGTAAAACAGTTAACAATTACAGTTACAATCAAGGCATGTTATTTACTTAGTGAGGTTAAAGAATATATATATATTTGTGTGTGTGTGTGTGTGTGTATATATATATATATATATATATATATATATTGAGGCAGTAATTAAAGCAAAAGGAGCCCCTACCAAGTATTGAGTACATATACTGTAAATTAACATACTTTCCAGAACGCCAACAATTCACTAAAAAAATTTTTTTATTGGTCTTATGAAGTATTCTAATTTGTTGAGATAGTGAATTGGTGGGTTTTTGTTAAATGTGAGCCTAAATCATCACAATTAAAAGAACCAAAGACTTAAACTACTTCAGTCTGTGTGCATTGAATTTATTTAATACACGAGTTTCACAATTTTAGTTGAATTACTGAAATAAATTAACTTTTCCACAACATTCTAATTTATTGAGATGCACCTGTATATATATATATATATATATATTCATGTATTTGTACTAAATTATTTTAATAAATAAAAATATCACAGATCAACTATGAATATTTTTGAGGAGAAGTTGTTATTGTAAACTAAAACCATAAAAGCATTAATTGGAATCTGAAATTAAATAAAATATAAACATTAGATGAAAAACTCAAACTTAAAAAATAAAGGGATTAAAAGTTAAAAAGTGAATTAAAAATACATTGTAGAAATATACAAAAATGAAATTAATGAAAAAATCTAATTCAATATAATAATAAATACTATAACAGTATATGAATCAAACACAAACAAAACACAGCTTTGTGTCCAGACACAAAAGGACTGACGAATATGTTTCGAATCAACAGTTTGAACTGATTCACAGATGAAACAAACATATCAGCAACACTCTACTTTTTCTACTGAGACTGAAATGAAAGATGCAGTTAAAACAGCTCACTCTTAACACTTTCATACTCAAAGACGGATCATGAAACTAATCTAATGACACGGTTAGGAAACCTAATGGCTAAATAAAAAGCACAATAAATTCCTTGCGATATTCACAGTGTTGCATAATTTTACCTACCTAGCAAAATCATTCCTAATATTTGTGAATATTAAACATATCTACCTATAAGACTTTGCAATGACTTTCCACAGTGTCTGTAAATCCTTCATTCACAAGTCAATCTTTTGTTACAAGTATAAGAAATGTCCACTGTCTCTTATAAGAGAACACCTATTTACATGGCAGAGACACACGAAAATCTTGCTCTTACATGTACGCACACTTACCGAGTAGCAAATACAATCCGTTGCCGCTTGACAGATACACTGTTGTCATGGCAACCCCATTAAGTAAGGACACTGCAACAACAGTGAAATCACCCCCCATAACCTTCCTTTAAGCACGACTATCTGAAAGCTTTTCTTTTTTCCCTTGATTCGCTTCTCACGTACTTTTCTCGCCGTCGCTTTGCAACAAGTGAACTCTACTCTTCCATTAATACTCTATATGATCATTTATTCACCACCCCCTCTGTAAATACATCTGAAATTGCATCATTTATCTTCCCATCTCAGCCATCCATTGCCCTTGACTGTAACAGTTTTTGTCGCTCCCCACCCACATGTCCCACAATTGCTCCGTGTTTCCATCCATTCGGCGAGGAGCGTGCTGCCGTGGATGGCTGCCTGTGCCCTCTCTAATTAAAGAGGAGGTTTGCAGGGTGAGCGAATGTGAGGGCAGACGGAGAGGATAGCTTTAATAAGCCCCGTGGAGCAGCGCTGGGGGACGAGCCGCCAGTCACCGCCCACCCCAGAGTGCACACACGAATAAACATATGAACTCCCGCCGGACAGACACACCTGTGCTCTTCAGCAACCTGAACATCTACTCACTGTAGCGGCTTTCTAATACACTGCACACACAGACAAATAGACACTACCGTTTCGTCAATGTCAGAGGCTTCACATATACGTCACTCCAGCATGAAGGAATAGTAAAAATTTTGCTCAGTCAACAGCATTTGTGAAAAAACACTGCTTTCCTGTAGTTTACACGGTACAGTATGGCACTAGTATTGTCAAGGTCATGGGATCGATTCCCAGGGAATGCAAGAACTAATGAAAAGTGTAGCAAGAACCTAATGCAATGTAGGTAGCATAAATGTAAAAAAATGAAAAATATGAGATTGATTACCACAAATGTTTATTACAGTAGAAATGAATAGGGCCAATTTGAGGATTTAAGGTAAAGGAATGCAAAGCTTACTAAAAGCATTTACATTATAATAATTTGGCTGTTAAAACCTATGCATTATATTTCATTTTATGTTTTAGGTGTTGGGTGTTTGATCATTTTGGGGTTTTA
The DNA here is from genome assembly GCA_027422415.1 of Schizothorax lantsangensis. Lineage (NCBI taxonomy): Eukaryota > Metazoa > Chordata > Actinopteri > Cypriniformes > Cyprinidae > Schizothorax > Schizothorax lantsangensis. Next base: position 14,286,620 of record CM049840.1, read on the forward strand.
GGTGTTACATTGTCATGCCAATAAAGTTACAAATCAGCATATAACTGAACATAGAAAAGGTTAATACGCATTTTTGGACAGTAAAATCATGTTAACAAAGTATTTACATCTTGTGAGCAGTGAGCATTTTTAAATGTTAACATAAATATGACATTTATTGCCCTTTATCAAAAGTGGTATTGCCATATATGTTACCTATAAGGCCTCATATAATTTTTCACATATGTACATTCTCTGGGTAGATGCCATGTAAGTTTATAACATAAAATCTCTACAGAAAATATGTATATGTACATAAGTGAATTATATCTGTGTGATTTTTTATTTATTTATTAAATATGGTATTATATGTAATTATATATACAAATATATGTTTTATTTATGTATGCAACTTTATTAAAAAAACATATATACATACTGCCTAATGGACCATGCAAGGTTGAATTTTGGGCGAGTCCCAACTTGAGGACCTTTCCACTTCACTTTCTGTCTATCATGATATCATGATAAAGGCAAAACCAACCAACAAACAAACAAATAAATAAATATATAACATTTATAGTTACTTATATAATGTGAACATGTGTTGACTGGTTTTAGGATGGATATACATGTACATTACACGTAACTCCATAAATGTATTACACATACATAAGCATACATATTTGGATTGGCAAAGTGCTTCACTGTACTCTATATTTTGCTTTGTCTAATGAAAAAGGACAACAAGTCTAAATAAACTTCAACATTATGCCACAAGTGCTCTTGTTTTAGCTTAAATTGTGCTGAGCCTGGAGCATTTATGTAACATGTTGTTGTCCAAGATGGCCATTTATATCACATTCACACCATGTCTAAACTAAATCACTCTCATTATAATGAGTAGAGCCTCAGCCTTCAGCTCAAGGCTCTGATGTTTCTAGTCTAGACCTACTAATTCAACATTATGTTTGAAATGCTCTCCCTGGTCTAAAATAACTTATGCATGGATAAGTTGGATTTCCAAAAAGTAGGATACAAAGTTTTTCCCACTTTTTACTGAAGTATATTCTCCAGTTACAACTAAATATTCCAGTAAGTAAAGTTTGATGGTTTGATCTCTAGCCATTGTGTTGAGGTGCACCATCAGACACTTTCATTGTAGACATGATGTTACTCATTTAACAGTTTTATTCAAAGCAACTTGCCGTGGATTCTATGCATACATTTTACCTTTGACCAGGGTGTTGTTAACACACTGCTCTTAATAGTTGACCTACACACTAACAGGTCAACCTTGGTCTCCACCAGCTGATGTCCAGCAGATCAGTTACTGTATATATACCTGCTTGGGCCAGCTAATGAACAAACATGACCAGCTCAAACTATCTAGAAACAATATAAAACCAACAGAATCTGGATTTAGCTAGATCTTCCAGCAGGAATTAAACAAGAAGATAACAGGAAACAGGCAGTTGTAAGAGCTGTAGCTCTGCTGTAGAGCAGTAAGAGTGTGTGCATTCATGACACAAAGTGCTGTGGTGGTCCTGAGGGGACGCGAGTTTGAATCTTGTTTCCTGTCAACCTTCACTATCCTTTGAAACAAAGGCATTAAAAGACTCAAAATAAGTTAAAAAGTGAATTTCTGCACCACTAGAGTCTCCTAACGCAATTGTGGAAAAATACAATTTCAACCAGTTTTCCCCAACTCTCTTCTAGTCTTCCATTAACAGACAGTCCCGCCACAAGCACGTACGATTGGTTAAGCTAATTTTGCTTTGCCGGGCATTTTAAGCTGCATCGCATACTATCTAGTAGGTACTGTATTTGGTTTGATTTGAAACATACATTGCAATTGTTATTAAAGTACATTCTATATAATATGAATATGCGTAGTATGAATGAATGAGGTCACTGTCATGTGACCTACCAGCGTCAGTTTCATCATTCCAAGTTAAATAGCTGTGCCTGCTTTTATGTTAAAAATAAGGTAGATATTTTTCTCTGCATATTATCACAAATACATAAATGAACAAAAAATACACACATCCCCTTCAAATAAAGCAATGAATAGTTAGCATGCTGTCAGAACAGTGGGCAAAATGCCGTATGAAGACAAAGTAATTTACTCTAGCTGTTTTATTTTGACGGGACTTGCACCTGACTTCCTCTCGCTGCTAACTCCTGCTCGGGCCTGCATGCTAACGGTAAGCCTGGCCCTGTGAGATAACGCACTGGAGAGGGAAGGGTGGGGAGAGGGACGTGGGAGAGAAATTGAGGCCCTGGGCTAATATACGGCCTACATGTGGAGAAAGGAGTGACAGAGAGAGAACCAAGGGAGAAGAAAAGAGAAAATAGAAAAGGGGGGATATACAGAGGAAGTGTGGGTAAAACAGAGGGGAGGAAGAGGAGGAGAGGGCATTGGAGAGAGACCCAGGCATCTGCTCTCTTTCCGTTATGGATGTGAATACAGCCTGTGGCATACAGACACAGAGATGCATATTAGAGCTGCTCTGCCTGCAAGCCAATTCTCATTTCCCACTCGGGGCTTTGGTGCACTATTAGTGTGTGTGTGTGTGTGTGTGTGTGTGTGTGTGTGTGTGGGGTTGTGTGTGTGTGTGTGTGTGTGTTCACATGAAAAGACGGGGGTATTTGCCTGCCAGAGGTTTCGTGTGCGTGAGCACCACAGCGGCGAGCGCGTTAGCATGTGTACCAGCTAGCTCACTCTCATTTCCTGTCTCTGATTTCAGTGCGTGCATCAGCATGTCCCTATTAGAGAAACGACAGAACAAGACTCAATGAGACAACAGAGAGAGGGGACTGAGAGCGAGAGTTTATATTTAGCTGCGTAGGGAGCCGTCTGGAGGCTTTTCTCGGCTTCAGTGAGGAATTAAACATCACCCATATTCAGACAGGGTGCATTGTGGGTATTTTGAGCGTGCGAGTACTCGACAGATTAACCTGCTGCTCATTTTTAATTGCTGGTCAAGGTAAATACGCACTAGACAGGAGTTTTTAACACCGTTAAGGCCCGTTCATACTAAGAACGATAATTATATTAGCGTCCAAACCAGCGCACGATAACATTCGGTTTATTATATGCACATGCTGGAGTGTCGTCAACAAATGTAAACGCTCAAGCTCTGTCAAGCAGGATGGATTCTGATTTGGCGTCAATGTTTCTGTCATTCATCAGCTGGATAAAATCATTTTGAAAGTGATTCGAACAATATCATTCCTCTGTGCCATTATTGTTATTATTGTGATGTGAACTCTGCTATTCTTTTGATCTTAAAACGATTTTTAAAGCTATATCGTAGTTATCATCCCTGGTGTGAATGGGCCTTTACACTCCATCTAGTATGTTCATGTGTGTTTTTGTTTTGTAAAGCATTGCATACAATGAGTGTTACAATTATATTTTTTTTAAATGTGTTTGAAAATAGCTGCATTCTGTTACATTACGGCAATTCCTAACCATACACAACGTGACATGATAAAACAAACTCAGATTAACTTGGAAAATTATTTAGTCACTGTTTTGTAAGAGTTTCATACAATGAGTGTCGTATTTCAAACAATATCAAGTGTTGAAAATACTTTTTTTTTTCAAATGAGTTGAGACGCGATAAAACAAACTCTGATTAGCATGGAAAAGAATTATTGTCCTAACTAACTGACAGCAACACGCGACAGTGCTTGTGTTTTGTATAGTAATAAATTAGTTTAATTTTGGTTTAAATATCACCATGCGTGATTTTAATAGCCATAATGAAAGTGATAATGGATAATTTACCTCAGATCTTCCGGAACGGAAACAAGAACATTCAAACTGAGAACTCTACATCAACAAACAAACAAACAATCCATAATAAAGAATATCAGTCACTGAGTATGTGTTGTGAATAATGTTCAATTGATTTATTTTTTATACATATGATTACATACTTATCCATTTCATTGAAAGTGTGAGCCAGTGCTTCATTTGTCATGTGACCTATGGTATCAGTTGTGTCGCTTCACTGCCATTCGCAACTCCTCTCCCATGGCCTCATGGGATGGTATAGTTTTTTCCATCATATGTAGCATGAACCTCACCAGAGGTAGCAAGTTATCCATGTACTTTGTCGCCTGTTTTATGAATACTACAAACTAGGACATACTACTCATTTCATGTACAATTTTACGCCAACTATATTGTAAGGAATACGCTTATATGGACACATGGAGGGTGTTGCATTCGATCACTAAAGATCCTTCTAGATGTTCTAGAATGCTAGAGCATCGTCTCTTTAATTATTGGTCTATGCAAATTCCTGTCATACAAATACTTTTTTCAATGTCATACAATGAGCATCATATTTGTATAACACCATTTTCAGCTGAAAATAGTTCCTCCCTCTAAATCTTAATTGTTGGTCTATGTGAAATGACAAGTGCTGTTTATCCAGGGTCACATGCATTGAGTGTAATATGAGTAAAAAATAAATAAATAAATAAATAAAAATGTTGCCCTGAACAAAATGGAGGAAAGGCAGAGGAATAAGGTCCATGTTTGTGGGTATGAATATTTGAGAGTGCCGTGTGGTGGGCGGTGGCAGGATGTGATGAAAGGGGTGGGAGAGGGTTGCCGTGCGAATGGATGCGGGGTGGGCGGGGTCACGCGTGGGTGGAGAGGCGGGACTCTCCTGCAGTGGGGACAGATGCCACACTGGTTAGACTTCATTTCCCACCGCCAAACGCCACGGAGCGTGCTAACCTCGAGCGTGTGAGCGTGTGAGAGTGTGTGAACATCACAACCCGTCAACCTGCATCAGACGAGATGTGCAGTCACACTTTCCTGATGAGTCCCACCCAGCCTCGCTTTCTTTCACTGTTTTAGCTTGTTCTGAAGCCTCTGCAGCAGGGCTCACTCCCCACTGCAGCAAAAAGAAAAAAGTCATGCGAGAAAGCGAGAGAAAGAGAGCTAGAGCGAGACGTGCGAGATGAAGAAAGAGCAGCGTGACATTTGGTTCAGTGTTGCATTATTGGCTGTGGCTGATGTGATCAGAAGAGATTACAGAAATACAATACTCTCACAAATCACCTCTCCGCCTCTTCGTCTTACAGCTGTCTCTCTCTCGCAGCCTCACGTGTGGGACACCCTGCCGTTATCATCGCCGCCGGGACACTGAGGGACTTTAGTGTACACTTTCTCTCTGTGAATCATCTCTATTCTAGTCATTCATCACCTGGGCTCATGTAACCAAATGTTCTACATGAAATCTGGTCCACTTTCCAACTTATTCTGGCCAAAATCTGCCCACGGCTAGTTGACTGAACTGCCATTCGCCCCTTTAGGCCACTGCTTCACTCTCACTGAAAATTCACTGAACTTTCATTATTCTTTGCCCATCGGACATCTATTTTTATGCCATGCAAAAAAGTTTGGTTTTCAATGATGTATGCTAAATTGTTGTTGCGAATTCTGCTGATTTGTCACCAAGATAATGTTATCCAGCTGGCTCACATTGATGAGGTTTTGTTGAATTAGTCACATCAGTAAAATGTGTGAGAAAACTACAAACCAATCTGTAATGATTTCATTGTGTGCCACAGTTTCCAGCAAATGGGTCTTCGTGAATTTTTAAATCTATTTCTGATAAATTAATGAAAATTTGAAATGTATTGATATTTTAAATATTATTTATAATATATTTTAAATACATATTATATACACCATTTTAATTATTTGTATTTTTTTTTTATAATATTGTTTAGCAAATGCACTGTTCTTTTGTGGGGCCAGTGAAAAAAATAAAATAAATCACTGGACACAGAGAAATACTTTAATTTCACTTAATGCATTAAAATATAGAAGAAGGGACAACAGCACATTTAGCTGAACTTAAATTTGATTTAGCCACTTCAACCCTCCAGTGTGGACTACATTTCATTTACATTTCTGTTTATCTAGTTTACTTACTACTAAGAGTCTCAAAGTAATATATTGATAATCTTTCAAAGATTTGATGCCACTAACATGAAAAACTTCAGTAATTATTTATTTCCCAACAACCCTCATTTGGCCTCACTCGTCTGTGTGAATCAATCTTAAAACAATTAATAATAGATTTTATAAAATATGTGCAGAGATATTCATTCTGCTAATGTTTCTTGAAGCAAGTCCACTGAATCAAGCTTGGTATACTGTAAAAACAACTTTCCAGACGGACCAGTGCACCCACCGACTCATGAAAGTTAAATGATGCCAGTCAGTTACAACTAGAACTGGCAATTTCTTACAGTTCTTGCAATTTCAGTGTGCAATATGCAATCTGTCTGACATTACCCGTCTCCCCACACCTGTGTCTAATCCTGCACTTCTGTTTTTCCTGCTTGTCCTGACCTACTCAGACCCCCCCGCCAGCATTAACAACAAGGCTCCAGACCCCCTGTCCGCAGCTAAGAGTCCTCTCTCCCTCTATCCAGTCATCACTACCTATTGACTAATAATTACCATAATTAATTTGGCTGGTTATAAAACAAAAAAAGCGAGAGCAAGAGCGAGAGAGAGTGAGAGAGAAAGGGGAATTTTAAAAGCTGAATGCGTTCCAATTTGGCACTGTAATGTATTCATTATTAATGAACGCTCTTATTTCCTGGTCTCTGTGTACTCGGTTGCACTTGGTCTGGCTACGGAGGAAGGGGGGAAGGGGGCTTTACTGGCTGCCAAGGCCAGTACCACATGCACCGCCTCGTCCCTTGCACATTAATTCACTTATTGATCACATTTGGGGAAGAAAGTGAAGAAAAAGAGCAGGGTAAATGGGGCCCACCGCATTCACAATGCAGATGGATGGTGAGCGTGATAGATGGATGTGCACAACGGCTGTTCAAGCAACTTCCAGTGTGTCCGTTTCATCCGAATCCGCGCTAACACACACATATGTGCTCAGAAAGAATCCATACAGCTCAAGCCATCTCTGAAAAGCAGCGTCGCTCCACATTCATTTCATCCGCAGCCCAGCAGGACCCAGGAACTGGATCCATATGCATCGATTCACACTTCGACAGCAGTTATTCACTTATCTGTTTACTCATTCATTCACTTATCCATTTCATCTGACTGCTAGGCCTGCAGTCCAGCTCAAAGTTTACCCATCGATCCCTTCTAGATGGTTGCTTTGCACATCCTTGATACAAGTGGGTGCGAACAAACTTCTCCGCTGTAAAGACTGTCTGTTTTATTTGACTGGCCTAGGGGTAGGTGATATTCCGGTTAAAATGGAATTTGTCAACCTGTATACATTTTTCATGCATTCATAGTTTTTTTCTGTGGACATGTCGACATTTTTTTTTCTGATAGACTGCTGCTGAACCTGAGTTTACAGTCTAAATTGAATGTGATGATATAAAAAGGACTATGTACTGCAAAATAGTAGCAAGATAAAGTGAAAAACGATTACACTGTGTGAATCGCCTTGGGAATTATTGGGTAATACCTGGATTAAGTGTGCTTTTATATTGAGTAACTATATGTATTTGCCAGAAATGCTTTTATTTATTAATTTATTATATTTAAAAAATTTCAGAACTGCAGAAAAGGCTCATCATGCTCAACTAAAAAGAGAAATAGCTAATTTCTTGCAATAAAAAGCAGAAATTTATTTTACAATTTTTTTATACAAAGTATTTTTAAGAAATTAATTAGAATGATATTACAATAGGAAATTGTTATCTTAAATTGTAATAATATTTCACAATATTACCGTTTTTGTGATAAAAAAAATGCAGCCTTGGTGAGCATAAGAGACTTAGAAACTTAAAAAAAAAATCTAACAAACCCCATTCTTTTGAACGGTAGCATACATGACCAAAATAAATAAATAAATAAAAATAAAGTCAAATGCATCTAAAATCTAAAATTACTCTGAAAATTATTATAAGTATCATTATTTAATTCATTAATTTTGATCACTTTTCTATATAATCACTGGCCTAGCGTCCACAATCCACTGTGCTATTGAGTCAGAAGGATATCTTTGGCCATTAAGTCAGAGACAGTTTCTTAGCATCTCATGCAAAGACAGTCAAGTTTTAAGCTGTGTCATGAAGTTTAAAAGTAGTTAATCTTCAAAAATCACATCTCATGAGCACAGTGTACTGCACTCCATCTGCTTTTGAATGCAATGCGTGATCCATTGTTGTAGAGCTCTGAGTTTGGCAGGCTGCTGCTTAATAGAACGACCTGAAAAAATATCACAAAAAATGACCAATGAGTTTGTGGCAAACGCACGTCGACACAATGTGAGCTGAGCAAATAGAGCAGGGGACAAATGAAGGAGCTACACACCTGCATCACATTACAGAAGCCCTGCCAAATAAACCGCCGTGTGCAAAGAACAATGGGAAACAAAAACAATCAGTATTAGGGTCCCTGTAGAAATTACTAATCAGACACACACCGGCACTGCTGCGCCGCGCACACATACACATGCAAACGCAGACACACATGCACAAGCTGCGGCGTGTAAAGCGTCATGGTGTCTGGGTGGCAGACAGGCTTTGGAGACAGCAACGGTGAAAATTAAATTCCATTTAAGCCTAATCCCATTTACAAACTCTGCCGAATCCCACTGCTATTGTGACAGTCGGGCAAATCTGTCTCAATTGTTACATTGCGGGAATCAATGGAGAAACTGGATAGCATGTAAATAATGGAGCACGGAGCCTGGGAGGGCAGAAGGAGCCGTAGGGTCAGACGAGAATGCTTTAGCAAGAGCGGTGGAGAGGATAAATGAGACGAGACGGAGAGAAGAAGGGCTGGGAATCAGTTTCATTTTAATAAAAATACTGGAACCAGATTATTTATGACGTTCGACTCCGTTAATGGTTCTTGAGCTCTTGCAATCTTCTATAAAAAATAGATGCTTGCATGCAGAAAGAAACACTACTAAACAACTAAAGATTCGTATGAGCCGAATCTCTATAAACAATGACAAAACGACTCACAAATTATTCCCAATGGTTTAAATCAATGTATCAAATGACTTAAGATATCAATTTGTTACAGATTATTCATCTCCATTAATGGTTCTTTATCACTTGCAATCTTCTATGAAAATAGATGCTTGCATGCAGAAATAAACACCAGTGTATTATGAACGAACTAAAGATTTGCATGAGACGATTCTTTATAAAGAATATCAAAATGACTAACAAATTATTCTCAATATAAAATGATGTAACAAACAATTAAAGATACACGTTGTATTAGAATATCTTGTAATACATACTCCAATAATAAATTAAATAATATATATTTCATAATATATAACAGGATGCAGAAATTCAATTTGAGTTTTATTGTAAGGAAGCGGAATTAAAATATTTTTTATATACTGTATATTATTTAGTGCTTTCTTCAAAGTTGCTATTAATTAGGATTGTTATGGACTGGCCATCTGACATGGGTGTTTCTCTGCCTTCGGCCCAAAATGCTGGGACATACAGTAGAACAAGCTGTTTGGAGAATGGATGGATGGATGGTGAGAATGGCTTAGGAACTACAGTTGTTAAGTAGATCTAAAAAATCCTTATAATGCCCATCCCGAGAGAGAAGGATGACAGGGAAACCAGAAATCCCTCCAATCTCTCCTAATCATGTGGGAACCACTGTTAATACTTGACTGTCAGGTCAAAACAGACAGAAAGTGATGATGGAGGTAGATTTTCGGTGTGGCGCAAGCTCCAGGACAGGCTGCGGAAGGTTGTCCATGTCGTCCATGCTCAGGGGGCGTCGAGAGGCGAGGCAGGCGTTCATTGCCCCATGGGGGCTGGGCTGTGGGGAACAGAATAAATTGTCTTCCCCCTCCATAGTGACAGCTTCTCTCTAATAGAGGACTGGCAGACACGGAGCCTTTTCCCCGGTGAGAATAAATACTCTCATCTGCTACAAAATGGTTCCCACTTACAGCGCGCCAAGTATTCTCCTCAAAATATTAACATTAGGATTATCATTTAATGGAGTTTAATTTGGACCTTAATTTCAACCAAGACTTCCACTGTATTTTCTCAGTCACATGCTGTTGATTGCTTCACAACATAGGGTGAATCTTACAAAATATTTTGTATGAAAGTCATGACACTTTCTCAAAACTCAGGTATCGAGGCAAACATACTCAAATCATTCATACAGCTGTCAACTCATTACATGGCCACAACTGCCATATAATTTCATTGCATAGATAAATTATTAACATAAAACAGTTCCGTTTTACTGGTATCACTTTTTAGTTGGTATGCAAAAAATGTTGAAGCTATATCAAGTCATCTGCTTTTCTCCATTTATTTGCATTTGTGGCCTGGAGGTACAATAAAAGTATCTAAAAGAAGTCAGATTATGATACTTTTTTAACAACATTTGAATTAATAAACAGTCTGAAATAAGATGCATTAATAGAACATAAATAATATATATATATATATATATATATATATATATATATATATATATATAATTAACTGTCAAATTAACTGTCAAACTTATGATTCACAACCCTACTCATGACCATAATGCAAAACAAAATATATTCAATAATAATAATAATATTAAAATTAAAATATTCATACATATAGTAGTATATGTTATACTGCCTTTAATTTATGTAATTTAACTTATTTACATTTATATAATTTTAAATAAAACAAAACATTGCATTATAGTAATTTTTTACAGTAATGTTTATTTTTAATACTGTATTACATAATGAGAATCTAATATGGATCATCATTGAGACTAATGTAAAACGTCCAGATTTGACTACAGTAATGATAATTTGAGGGAAAAAATATTCTTCATAATCATGAACACAGTGTAACAACAACAAAAATAGGCCTCATTTTATTGATGCATTTTATTTAAAGCAGTCAATATCTAATTTAATTTAGCTGTGCTTTCAATGTTTACATCATCGGCCCTGCTTTCATAAAGCATCCTTAAAAGCAGATGGGGTTGAAAAGGACAAAAAAGACATTCTGAAAAACATCCCACTCCTTTGGTCTCCTGATTTCCATTCCCTTCACATCTTACTTCGAATTCATGTCTCATTTCACATGCGCTTCACGTTCGGCCTCACACTCAAATTCACCCAATTCTGCATGCGGCGGCCGTCGCCGGGTCATTGTGGTTAGGGCTGACACTCCCTGTCAACACTCCCATCACTAACCTCCATTACTCGCCCACTTGCTCTCCCTTTGCTTCCCCGCTCGCTCACTCATTTCTCTCCCTCTGTCCTTCCCTCGTTCGCTCGTACTCTTTAAAACGGGCATTCTCTGTCCCGCCATCTCGTTAATCGACACAATCATTCACCTTACTGCCTCGCTACTGCTCCGTAACTCCACACCGACGCTCCGCATGTGTGCGGCTCTCTCTCTGGTCCAATGAAAGATTTACGAGGACCTTTAAGTGTTAATCAGGTTGTCATTCATTCAGCCAAAATCAGAGGCCAGATAAATAAAGGCTAAAAGCTTGTTGGCTGGTTTGGTGTGTGCGCTCGTCGGGTGACTCAGTAGTGGGTTCTAAGCAAACAGAGATCGATTGCGGCACCTCTGGGGTCCCCTGCAACTTGGAAGTGAGAGAAAGCTTATCGCTCAATATGATTCTGGAGACAGCTTCCTCCTGTCTTTAACCCTTCGCGCAGCTTTTTCCTGTCCACTGCCGCTACGCCTCCTACATCCGACATGCATGTCCAATACCGACCGGCTCATCATTCCCTGTGGCCTCACCTGCGCTCCAACTACTGACCTCCTCTAAAAATCCATCCGCTCTGTAATACCTGGAGAAAGATATCTGTTAACATTCTCATTCATCTCAAAGGCAGCTGCTCTGCTCAGGGATTTTCAAACTGGGGCCCGGGACCTCCGGAGGAGTAGTAAAGTTGAGGTGCCTTTAGCTAAATTTAGTTGGCAAATAAAGGTCTAATGTCAATAGTATAGTGCTCATGCAGAAGTCATTCTCAAACCAAGCATCTTTCTGTTGGTCAACAGGCTAATTTACATGAACAAATTGTAGCTACTGTGAAATACGTGGGAGAAATATTTTGCCCTTATATGACATTCTAAATCGTGTGGATTTCTATTGAAATGTCTGGATTTAGCCCAAGGAAATTGCCATACAACGAAAAACACAACCAAACATTTCCAGAGTTTGCTGGAAACAACAACAACAACAAAAAATAAAATTAAAATTAATAAATATTTTGCAACAATATTATTTATGTATTTATTTATGTCTTTATATATTTTTTGTAGTAGTAGTAGAATGGACAATGTTTTGTCTCCATATTGAGACAAAACACTTTCCATTTTTCTCACCAAGTATAAAATCAATCTTGGCTTTAAGATTTAATACCTGGCTTTATGTTTTAGGAAGGAGGTCCTTTGCAAGAGAATCATTATATAAAAAAAGTCTAAAAACCCGTGTTAGCTAGCGCCCAACCAACATGACTTGAAATCTGTCCCAAACCATTCACTTGTGGCTATGCTGAGCTGTGAAGTCAAATAAAGCATATAGCGAAAGTCCATTTTATAGTTTTAAGAGTTCTCTGAATAACTGGCCATTGGTACAATATCTACAAGAATATGTCCGACTTATGTAATTTGCAAAAAATGTTATTTCATCAGAGTATGCCTACTTTTACATGGAGAAAGATGCATTTTGCCTACAGATGATGTAGTTCTAACATCTACTTAACAGGGGCTAACTAGACAAATCTTGGCCCTCTGCTCAACCCTAAATTATGTCCACATTTAATGACAATAAGTGCCAAAATTAGGGTTAGAAGTCAACAGAATTCGCCACCCAGCAGTCTGCACATTTGCCTCCACCCAAAGACATGAACTCAAGGTCCATCAAACACATCCAACACCTCCAAGACTCCCACTCTTCCTCTGCCTCTCATATCCACTTCTCGCCTCTTTCCTCTGTCTGTTATCTGTCTACAAAGATCCACCTTTCCATTGCCACTCCTTCCCATGCCTTTGATTTTCTGTCCATCAAGGGGGCGTGGATTAGTGCTCTCTTGTTTATCTGCTCGTCTGTTTTATCTATCTATCAGCAAGGCCTCCGCTGGGCGGCCGCAGCCTCCGCTACGCATTAATCCCGTATCAGCCCGGCGCCCATCCATCAGCCTGCTGTCTATCACGTCAGATCCATCATCCGCCCATCTGTCTCCCACTGCCCACGTGAACCACCGGATGAAGGGATAGAGTGAGAAAAGTGCAGGACAGAGATGAAACGGAGGAGAATAGAGGGGTGGAGATGGGTTCTGCTACGCCAGCGGGCCTTCTTCCACCCTCCCCCATCTGCCCGAGCACGTACAGTGAGCTTTGCATGTCCCGACATGCTTATTACCTCCTCAGTTTGTTCCCCTGTAATTTGTTTGTTTGTTTGTTTTTCCTTTCCCTTGCTTGTTAATTCTAGCCAATGGGAAAGACGCCAGCGGAGGGAAAAGCTCAGGATGGGTCATAAATCCCATCAAGCCCTGGTGCAGCTGGAATCTGCCTCCGCTTCCCCTCCTCCACCCCCTTCCCCGCCAGCGAGGGATTCAGCACAAAGGCTTACTGCCCTGAAAAGGCTCGATATCTGGGTGTACGAGGGTCAGGTTGATTGCTATTTATACACAAGGACGTTTAAGTGCAGAGGAAGAGGAATCTAAGAACACATGCTGGGTGGGTCTTTGCACCGCTGCATTGATGCACAATACAGCACAGGTGCAAAGACAGGTGTGCACATGGCCGAAAGGAACGGTGACTGTGAGAGGATTGGGTTAGGAGTGTGAGAACGAATCAGAAAGAACCAACAGGCCCCCACACTGCTGACCTTGTCCGATGGCCCCTGTACATCACGACAGCACCTTTTATCCAGACTTCCGTACGCAGCGGCCCTGGCTCCGTAAAACGACTCTCGCTGTGTTCTGAGCGCCGAAAGAGAAAACAAGCATCTCCAAACAAATGTGTCTCTTCCACAAATGAATGAGAGCAGACAGCTGTCAGGAGCAATCCATATCCATCCTCAGTTAAGCAAAGCTAATTAGTTCCACAACTGGGTTTCCTGTCCCACTCAGAGACGCGGCAATCTGACAGAGCTCCCTATACGGGATGTGGGATCAGTGACTCATGTGTCAGCCCATTTTACGGCAAAATTTCTGTGCACGAGCGACTGCTTGTGAGAAATCGTGCCTTTTGACTTGTGCCCGAGTGTATGCGTGTGTGTGTGTGTGTGTGTGTGTTTGCAATTTAGTGGAGGGTGATTATACAAGTGTGAAGGTGCCTTGTTCTAAATTGGTTGCCTCTAAAATAAAAAAGATTGCAGAGTTTAACAGATGCAATCACCAATCAAGGCTGGCACAAACACACACCTACACACTCATTTACATGCGCACACCCACCTACACACGAGAACGCAACATCACGCTCGAAGAATCAATCCCTTTCTCAGACAAATAACAGAATAAAGAGTGTGGATACCCCGATCGATATTGTACCTTCAAAGCATTAGAGTTCATCACCATGTCGAGCTCTGCATAGCCACATGACCCTCTGTTTAAGATGAAACTACATTAATTCAGGCGATCGATATAAGCAATCTTTGGAAGAAATCAAGCCAGCACGAAAACAAGAATCCATGGGAAAAAAAGGATGACTCATTTTAACAAAATATTCTGAGGTACTTAAATGCCAAGTGTTTTCTTTGCACCTGGGTGCCAGCCGAGACCATGACTGGGCAAAAAGAATGATTAAGACATTGTAAAGCCACTGAAAAGTGTATGTGTTAGTTCTAATAGGAAGACCGTGTCATTCATTCATTTGTTTGCATTCAATCAGAATGTAGCTTCTGCTTTAAAGGTCCTTTAACAACTGCCTTTCGTTGCATCATTTGCCAGCGCCCCTATCAACCCACCACCACCAGTTTGAGATATACATTTAAAATATATATATATATATATATATATATATTATTTTACTAAGTATAACTAAATATATCTGATCAATGTAATTAAAAATAATGATAAATAATAGTTTTTTAAAAAATATATATAAATTAAGTCATTATTATAAAATATAATTTAATACTTCAAAACATAAATTGTATATATAATTTATGATCAAAAACAGAGTAAAAACAGTACATTATTAGAATTTAAGATAGCTCTTTTCTGTTTGAATTCATTTTAAAATGCAATTTATTCCTGTGATGACAAAGCTGAACATTCAGCATCATTACTCCACTTTTCAGTGTCACATGATCCTTCAGAAATTATTCAAATAAAATCATTCTAAAATCATTTTTATCCATTTCCATATCTTATTATTAATTTCAATGTTGAAAACAGTTGTGCTGCTTACATTTTTGTGGAAACCATGACACATTTTGTTTATAATTATTTTAAAAGTTCAAAAGAACAGCATTTATTTGAAGTAGAAGACATAAATATAAATGTCTTTACTGTCACTTTGATCAACTTTTTTTTATTGATTTAATTAATTTCTTCAAGTATTTAGTTATTTTAAATGATATGCAATTTAAAATAGTATAAAGCATATTATTACAAAATTATAACTGAAAAAACATTCAAATAGCATATACATCCTTTAGCTAGGAGACCACATTTATATGCACAATAACACACTACCTGTGGCTCCTATATTGGGCCGCACACAAGACTCATCTCTGCCAGGTCATTAAATACAGTGGTTTGCAGTGGTTATAATGAGGTCAAAAGCATCTATAATGTCTAATAGCACATCAGCCAGGAGTTAGAGAGCTGATACAGTGTTGACATTGGATTGTGACAGCATGTAAACTGCATGGATATTAGTCCTGTGCATGGACTGGAGGGCATTGTTATGGTCATGTGGATTTTGCATAGGTCAGCAGGTACTTTGCTGAGGGGCAGCACTGCGCATTGATTGGACAGCGCACTCATTATGGGATGTGCTGCCATCAATGCATGCTAGCTTGGTCTGTTCAGAATGTTTGGAGCAATTGTATGAGCAGGGAATCACTGACAATCTATAGAAATGGTGGTATGGTTCAAACAGATATCCATGATTCAGTTGCATTGCTAAATACCATTTTCTTTACAAAGCCGTGACATGACACCGATGACATTAAAGACATAGCTCACCCAAAAACAGAAATATGCGGCCATGCAAGATGTAAATGAGTTTGTTTCTTCATCAGAACACATTTGGAGAAATTTAGCATTACATCACTTGTTCACCATTGGATCATCTACAGTGAATGGGTGCCGTCAGAATGAGAAACATGAAAACATCACAATAATCCACACATCTCCAGTCCATAAATTAATATATTGTGAAGTGAAAAGCTGCATGCTTGTAAGAAACAAATTCATATTTGTAAGAAGCAGATTTCTCTCCTGATTCAGACAAGATGACTTTTTCACTGGTGAAAGCAATATTATGGATTATGTTATAGGTAGAAGCAATGGTTTGAAGTTAAAATCATCTTGATGGATTTGCTTCTTACAAACACACAGCTATTTAATTGATGATCTGGAGTTGTGTGGATTACTTGTGGATCATTGTGATGTTTTTATCAGCTGTTTGGACTCTCATTCCGACGGCACCCATTCACTTGCAGAGGATCCATTGGTGAGCAAGTAATGCAATGGAACATTTCTCTACATCTCTTGGATGGACTGAGAAGCAGCACATTTTTAGCAATTTTTTATTTTTGGGCGGACTATTCCTTTTAAGGATTGAAAATAGCTACATATTGCTGGAGAAATGGAATCTTTTTAGAGTAAACATCTTTCATCATTCATCCAAAAAAAATACAAAATAATAATAAGTGTGTGGATATTAATACACTGCCTTGTTTGTTCCAAATCTGCTTGTTAAAAGTATGCCAGCGTCATAGGTTGCAACTCACAATGAGTCACATAATCTGCTGCCATTAGCTGCCCAGCTGTTTCAACCATTGCATGTGCATTTCCACTGTCGCTCGGCTGAACATTTTTTGCTCTATTTATGATGAATATACAGTACTAGACAGATGCGACAGAAGTGCAGGCACATTTGTTTTGCTGTAAAGTGATGTGTGCTAGTGGGGATGTTACAGAGTTTTCAATCATATTTGGTACAGTGTTGTGTTCAGCTTAGGTGCTCTTAGCAGTCCCTTACCGGCACTGATATACTATTGTAACTAACTGATGAACTGTCACATACTGGATAATCTATTAGAGGAGTGAGGAAATCTGCATCATTTGTAATGTAACAATTGCACCTGCACTTATAGCTTTTATAAACGCTTCGAGGCAACCATTTTCTAGCAAATAAGATAGTTTGTTTCATAGAAATCATAGTTTAAAAAGACTAAACAATGAAAATTGTGATTACTTGTGACTATTGTGGTTTTACTTCAAATACCACCATTAAACTGTGGCTAGTTTAGTAAATTTCTAAGTCAGGCTGTAATTTTAGAGCAACAATTAAAATGGTACAAGACTACCAAAAAGAGAGAGACTGAGATTGAAATTCCAAAATGCATCATTTACGAAATTTAATAATCAATAATAATAAGACTAATAATTAACAGATGATAAATTGAGAATAAAAAGGCACACTTTAAAAGAAGAAACCTTAAACAGAGGTTATGTCTCATTATTCATATTTGTATGTGTCCATTCAAGCAAAGTAAGTCAAATGTAATTTTTTGCTTGATTTCTGGTATATTATGTTTATATTCTGGAATATTTTGAGTAACTCAGTTATTCTGTTTGTATCTGCAGCTTCACTCAGAAGCCAAACCTCCTTGTTTTCCCTAGATGCATCTCCCTGACTTTAGCATGCTCACGACTACTGAAGTCTGATTCTGTCTGCGATGTTTGAATTAAGAATGTTCAATAAAGTCTTTGAATCGTCTTCGTGCCATCAGACTGTGAGCTATAACTGACGGCCCTGGGGGGCTGTTCACTCAGGACACGTTCTTGCGTTCCATATGTGCTATTTTTTAAATTGTTCATGTTTGTAAACAAGCACCAGATGGATATCTCACTGTATTTTCAGCGTCTTGCAACATCAATGTCATAACTATGTCAAGTTAAAAATTAGAGTGAATGCTAATGCTAAAACAATGACCCCGTAATTTACTCAAAAAGGTTATTTTATAATTATGAGAAGCATAAAATGTCTACATACATTTATAATTCCTGCAACACAGATGCAGGTAACATAGGTTATGATTCATCAGTGAATACCCAGTTTCATAATAAAAAGTTTAAACATCATCTGAGGCTGTTTATTTGTTGGCCAATTAGATATTGATGTGTCAGTGGAGAGGAACCGGGCTGGTATCGTAACGAAGCCAGTGTTGGTATGGAGCCAGTCTTACTCTAATGAGTCCATCTTAAGAGTATGTGTCCGTGAAAGACTTTTTGCTCTTTCTCTCCCCTCTTTTGGGTGTGAATTATTCTTCCTCTGCTATCTTTTTTCTTCCTGCTGTGTTTTGACAGTGCCTCTTGTTTTCTTTTTTTTTCCACACTGCCCTTCCACTTCTCTTTCCAAGGGCTCCCTCCTGCCCCCTCCTTCCCTCTCTCTGCAAACAGGCAAACAAACAGCTGCCTTTAGTCCCTGGCTGGTTATCTGTGGTGCCTTCTCCCTGGGCTCAGAGAACTCCCAGACAAACACACACACGCAAACCAATACACATGACCCCCAACACATCTGAATTCTGCTGGGAGAGCATGCTAACAAATGACCAGGCATGACATAACATTGCACGTATCGTGCCTATTGATCTGCATTGATCAGGCCATGTCTATCACTGCATGACAGTGAAACTCGATTTAGTGACATACGCGGTATGTGCATGAGTGTAACTGAAACTTTTTTTTTTATTTGCAGAATAATATCTAGAAGGAAAACAACACCTTAGAAACCAACAAATTCCACCAAAAATTGACTTATTTATTTATTATAAAATAAATACTATTTATTATAGTTTTGTTTCTCAAAGTATGCCAGATTCATTTTAATTTATTCTATTTTTAATTAAACAATAATAATATTATTATTATTATTATTAAAATAGTAATATTGTTGTTATTTTATTAGATATTATTTTTTTACAAACCTTAGAATGTGGCCTTATTTTGGTAAGTGTGCCAAAATTATTAATTTAATTCAATTACAATAACAATAATAATAATAACAAATTCTACTTAATGATGATGATTATCATTAAATACTAATTATTTAAGCTACTATTGTTGTTATTTTGTTCATTTCTTCTTCTTTAATATTCATTTTTAATTCATAATATTTTACCAAGTATGAAACATCACTTTAGAAACCAAATTTACTCATTTATTTGCACACTTGTGTATGTAGCTTCATTCTGCTATGTGTGCCAAAATTATAATTAAATTTTATACAAGTTTTAATTAAATTAAATTGTAATAAATAATAATAATAATAATAATTTAGCTATTTCTCCCCAAATATAGCAGGTTAGAAAAACACACAGCATAAAAGTTCAGTAGGAAGACTGCTATTAAGTCTATCTGGGAGTTCTGTTGAACGTCTGTGAGCTATTATTATTATTAAGGTCTGTAAGCTGTTATATTCAACACTCTCTCCTGCTCCCTCCATCACCTGCACAGCTCTGTTCAGCTTGACTTCCCTCTCCAGGCCGGCGCTCACGCGGGGAGCTGACTGACAGGATGTGAACGGAATGATGCACGACTGACATTTCGCATCCCGTCGAGCGAGTTCTTCCATTTCGTTTTCAAATGAACGTTTTCAAGGAATTTCACTCAAACCAAATCACCGTGGAATTCCAAATACAAATTTGTACGAGGACGAGGCAGAAGTGGATTAGTACAGTCCTGTACCGCTCGCACGCGCATTATACACAGTGCCGTTTCATAACTTCCCACACAGAACGCAAAATTATGAGCTATAGTTGGTTGTTCAGTCGGCGGCAGATGGCAACACCCTTTTATGTGCTGATCAGTGAAATGATTCTGGCTTTCCCTTTAGCTGCTAAATCAGCATCAAACGACATCCTAGTTGGGAAAAAAATACCACAGCAGGAGCAGCCTCGAGTCTTGTTAAATATGTTGGATAACCAGAGCTGTTTTGGACCGCTCCTCAGAAGCGGCAAAAAGGCGCTTGTAATTGGGGAATGTCTTGGCCTGGATGGATTGTGATATTAAGCAATCACACAGTGGTATTGTGTTGGCAACAGAAGTGGGTGTGAAGCCATTTTGAAAGGCTTTAGCTGGCAGAGCCACTTTTGACAGCAATACCCCAAGTAAATTGCCCCCGTATCTCAGCGCTCCATTGATTGGGCTCTATTTTAGCCTTTCACAGCTGTAAACCGACGCAACCCACCCCCCCTCGCCGAGTCGATAGACATGATCCAAAGACAGCAGCCAAACAATCCGCTATCTGTCCAGACGGACCCATTCGCCTAATTTAACATGCACTCAATTTATGAAAAAGAGCTTTCATTGATTTTTCTATTCATATGCACTTGTTGATCAAGACATTCCATTGTGCTCCACAATCACGACGACGGTTCCCAATCGGTGGCATACAGAGGTGCGCACTCCTCCTTCCCTGGTTCCAGATGTAGTAGTTTTTTTTCCACCGTGCTCTCTGAGACTCGCACAAAAGCCTTGATGCCTGGCGCCTGCAGTTACAGGCTGCTGCATTCATCCGCACATTCAGAACAGCACTTCACGACACAAAGGCCGAGACTCAGGCGCAGTCTCGAAAGGGACGCCTAGTTCCTGCTGCTTTTGTGCCTTTTCACAACAACTGGGACAGTTGCAACAGCATCCACACGAACTCCTTTCTATATTTCGCTCTGTCTCCCCCAGTGAGTTGCAAAAACCCCATTCATTCAGTAATGAGCAGTCTCATAATGCAATGACTGTCAACACATAATGAACTAACAGAAGAAAGGCCAAGGCTGTTGCGACTAAACAGACATGTGAAATATTTGCAAACAATATTTTGCACCAAAACTATTCACACTGATTTTGATGCTGGATTTGCCACTCAATGAAACAGTTCGACTACCTTAATGAATTGTATTCACTTCAAACAACTACAAAAATCACCCAAAAAAAAAAAAAAAAGACAAAAAATGTTTCTGCTATACAAAACTTGCCAACACATGCTTACATTGTATTTTAAGGTGATGCTGTTACAGTGTAATTACACAAATATACACTGAGTAGTATTAGTGAACTACATGTACTTCCTATACAGTAAAGGTTAGGGTTCAAGTTTAGTTTAGGTTAGTTATTTGTAATTATGCATAATTTATTGTTATTACTGTAGTAAGCACATATAAAATATATAACAAACAGCTGCATTTCATTTAAATGTTTTAAACAGATAAAAATCATGTTGTAAAATGCACAAAAGTAAACAGTTTGCATTAAAAAAGTAGTAGTTTGCATAATTCCGTTTCAATGTTTACCAAAGTTTTTTTTCCTCAATTAAATTATATATATATATATAGTATATGCATTCCATTTAATCTCAATCAAACTGCAGTTGGGCTATTTTGAATATGTAAAAAATAACTAAAAAATACAGCTAACTAACACAATAAAAATATGAAAACAAAAAAAACATGATTTTTGAAAATTTTAAAAAGCTGAGTCATCTGTTTTTGCAAATAAACTCTTCACATATATATATATATATATATTATATTTTATTTTATATATACACACACATACATACTTTACGGTTTTGTTTAGGGATACTCCATGCAATTATGCATAATTTACTGTTTTTACTATGGTAAGTACATGTAACGCAACAAGGACACTGTAAAATAAAGTGATATTTCAAAAATGTATCAACAGTTAAAAATATAAATACAATGTTAAAATAGTTCGCACTGCAATCTGATGATGATTTATTCATGTTTGCTTTAGCTACTTATTCAAAACAAAGCCTTGAATGCTGCAGTGTCCATATGGACCTCAGAGGACACTCCCTCTGAATGGACCTTACAGGAGGCTACAAGCAGCAAAAATCTTACACTACTGGATGATTGACAGCATAACAATACCCTAACCCTGTGGGGGGACCATAGAGCAAGACATACAGATAAACCGACAGAGAGAAAGGAGGAGAACAGAAGGAGACAAGGGTCTGAATCTGTTCTAAAAAGAAGAAGAAAAAATGAGTAACAGAAGAAACCCAGGCTTTGTGCACTCATGAGACACTGGTGCACCGAACAAGAGAAAATAAAAATGATATGTCCTCTCAGCAGCTGGCCTGGACCATCTGCACACACCTTTGCTTAATGCAGCTAAGTGCACTTGAGGAGGATAGAAAACTGACAGACAGTATGATTCAAAGGAGCATTAAATGCCGTGAACAAGCGCTCTCCATAACTTTCAAACCAGAAGGTCAAACTAGGACAATGTGCAAGTCCCAGTTCTCAATGGTTTTGTTTGTTTGAAGATATACCGGAGAAAATAGTGGGGAAATGTCAAACTGTTTTTAGTGGAAAGCACACAGATCAAGCTTCGCCACTGAATAAAAATCACCTGAACCTTGGTGTTTCTGTCTCTGTTAGATGCCCAAACAATTCAAATGCACACTTTTCACATAACAGACAAATTAATTATTTAATAAAAAAAAAATCCATTATTTTGCTATTAATTGGATAGTATTTTTTTTTTTTAAATGTATAATGACTGCACTCAAAACTAAAAAATTGCACATTTACAATAAAAATTCAAATGATTTTCCCCCCAATAGTCCATGAGCAATACTGCCATATACAATTTACTTTGTACTTTCCTCCTTGTTCTTTTCTTTTAGATTGCGAGGGAAATAAAATCATCGTTGGAAGCTTGACCATCACAGCCGTTGTTTCAAGGCACGGTGAAATGGGCTAACAAATCATGCATCTGACAATAATGTTGCTATGACTGAATCACTATGTGGATCCATATGTCAAATCCAGACCATTGCCGTGAAAGCTCTGCCAAAATAAAGATGACACAGATGCGGCCAATCTATCAAATCCTTGTCATCATACACAGGAAATGCTGAGCACTGGCCACTTTGGCAAAAGCAAAGGAGAAGCCATTCAAATAAATTTCTCCAATGATTACTGCCACAATATAAAAATGGGAGCTATCATTAATATTGTGCTAATGCTTGACTATAATTCATCTGCTCGGAGCTTAGAATAATTGTTCTGACACTCGGACAGAGACGCATAAATCCTTCGCTCTGTTCGGAGAGAGTGTTTGGCAGTGAACCAGTCCTGAAGCGGAGCACTGGCATTTTAGACCTAAACCAACATCAAGATGCTTCTGCTCGCACTGAGGCGTGACGTTTAAAATGGAACCTGCTGCTTTGAGGAGATTCAACTTTGGTCCAGTCATGTCCATTTACCCAAATGTCACCCAGCCGTTCACTTTCCCTGCCAGCAGAAAGCAATGTGCTCTTCTGCATAGACTCGACTCTATAATATTTTAGTGTCCTTGTGATTTCCCTTAATGTGTGTAAATACAGTGACATTAATGCTTATATTGCTGCTCACGTAGGCCTGTTCATTCAAGACATGCAAAGGTCGAGCACTGGATGATTTTATCCCGTGTAACACTAGAGTGCTTTAATACGAGGTTTCTTGTAGGCCTATAACATATAATGAGATATTAATGGTAAAACGCGCATTTTCAGGACAGAAATGTGATATAGATGATACGTGATAGAGGTATCAGAAGCCATGATCTTTCTGAATCTCTGTATGGCTCATCATTTCATGATATCTCATTACGTCCATTTAAATAAAGGTTAGCTCAAATAAAACTGCGCAACTTATTTTGTCAGCGTTTATTACGTTGCAGTAAGCACCTACAAAATGTGCTCAAATATTTGAATACGATTTCTGACTAAAAACAAAACAAAACAATAATGACAGTCATCTCTAAATTTTAGCTAATTTACAAGCACACATATTTGTAGCTACTTTACGAAATGTTTGCTCATTTTGCAAACATACAGGTTATTAATAAACTCTAAAGGTTAGTGTATAGTTGAATCAAAGTGTCAAATTTGACATTTTGTGGGATATAAATGACCCGCGCGGATCTATCGTTACGCGCGAGCGTTTATTTGTGTCTGACGCATCAGGAGCTCGCGCGTGGTCTATATCCATAAGCATAAAACATCAATAAAACACCAATAAATAAACCTCGTTAGATGCCAGAGGTGGCAGAAATATCCGTGCCGAGTCCTCCTGCAGCATATCCAAACCATCATAAAAAACCTCGGGTTCATACCTTACTGCGTTTCCTCTTGTTCTTCAGTGAATCTCATTCATTCTTCAGTCCTCCTGTCGTTTATCTGTCGGGTTCTCCTTCTTCGTGCGGATGCATGCAGATTAAGAACGAATAGCCCGAATGGAGCAGTCCAGAGAATTAACGGAGGGAGAAAATTCGTGATAAAGACGCACAAAACGACGAAAAACAATCCGACATGTTAAGTTATTACTCAAATGACCGCGCTCGCGTCAAAATCCTAACAAATCAACAACTCGCATTGTCATGCGATGTTTGACACGCGACTCACTGATAATAAGTCCACATGAAACGCGAATGAGCGAATAAAATATCGTCCGCAGTCCCGTTTTCAGCACTGAACATAACGCTAAACGTCTCCACAAATCCAAGAAGCAAAACACAGACGCGCAGAGACGTCAGGAGTGGACGCTGGAAAGCCCGTAAGTGTTCATATCGGATTCCTTGTCGTATTTATCACACACATTAGAGCAAAAATGAAAGGTTGTGGTGTCGACCCATGTGTCCTCCCGCCTCGAAACCAGCAGTCGCTCTGACTCCCTCCGTCTGAAGAAGCGTAGCGTCGATGTATCTCTCTCTGACAGCACACCGACTGACTTCTTATCTGAACCCCGTCTAAATTAATAAACCATATCCAGGTTTATTAATTTGCACCCTGCGTGACCGTGCGCAAAAATGACAATGTATTAGTGATCAGTCTCAGTGACTGATTCATTGACTGATTCAACCTGGTAAATAATTAAGGACTTGCTTACATGCAGCTTATTTTTAAAGGCTGCTATATTTAAACTAATACTGTAGCTGTTATGAATATGATGAAGGTCTCTTGACTGATCCGACATATGTCTTGAAGTCTGCTGTCCAGCATGGTGTGGTGGGGTGATATTGTGTGATTATTCAGATGGCTTTCGGTGTGGGACGCCTCTCAGTTGAGCTTTCACTGTTTAGGAGTGTATTAAAGGGGGCGTGGTCTGTGCGGGGGGCGGGATTGAGCGTATATGAAGTGGGCGGTGCTTGTGTCGGGGGCGTGGTTTATTACAGGTGATAAAAATCCTCAAGTCTACACTCCTAGACAGACAAACTTAAAAAATCCTAAAGGACTTTTTTTCCTTTTTTTCCCCCCCTCACAAAACATATGCTTAAAAATCACTTGTTATTACCAATGTGTGTTAGCCAATATTTATTAAGAACACAGACTTTAAAATAACAATCACAGTTCAATAATTAGGTCTACAACACATTAGTATGGATGTAGTAATTAACATGTAACACAGAGACTGTAAAGTGCTACATTATCTGTTTGAAATCAATTTTAATCAAGAGTCACAAGTCTAATCATTACTGAGAGATGTGGTCAATAAATATTAAATCTATTTTTAAAAATGAATTCTCACTCACATAGGAGTTATATATAGGCTACATACCAATTACAGTTGGCCTATGCCAGTGTCCTCTGTGACAGCCCGTTTCGTTAAGATTCTGTGTTGACCTTAAGGGATTTGGTTAGTGCTCTATTTGAAGGGCAGTCATGATCACATTAACTGTCAAATCAGAGGAAACTGGCTCAAAGTCAACAGGATAGCCTACATTTTCCTTTCATTACCAAATGACTTTTTTTCAATAGTTCTGGCCAGACCATTTTCCCTGACAACAGAGCAGCAATATGTGCTCAGACTTTTGATTTTCTTAGATAATCTATGAGGATATAATGTCCTCTCTGCTTCCTATTACACTTGCCATCCCAATTTCATAAGCACACACCCATATGTATTTTTAGTTGTATTCAACTAATGTCACACAAACAAGACTGATGTTGTTTAGATTATCAGGTACTCACAGTCGTGCTATTATTATTGCTTTTTAAAAACAGTTCAGTAAGTTACAGTAATATTGTGTATAACTTACATTTTAGTCATCATATCACCAGTAACTCTATCTATTTTTGTCCCACCAACAAATATGGTTACAAAAAAAGTCAGAATCAGTCGTGAAGCAGTCGTGTCTCCAGACAACACAGTAATGGCATTCCAGAGTCACTTATATAACCTTTCACATTTCCAATTCACATACGACTGATTC
Organism: Schizothorax lantsangensis; assembly: GCA_027422415.1. NCBI lineage: Eukaryota > Metazoa > Chordata > Actinopteri > Cypriniformes > Cyprinidae > Schizothorax > Schizothorax lantsangensis. The sequence continues at coordinate 14,313,037 of CM049840.1, forward strand.
TTGTTGTTAAAATAAGAGCCGTGGCTCTTTATTAAAAAAAAAAATATAAATTTTAGTTTGGCAATAAAAATACTTAAAATAATACCAAACAAGCAATTTGAATTCAAGCAGTTATTTTTTCAACTGTCAAGTATATTCATTGTAATGACAGAGAGGGGGGGGGGGGGGGGGGGGAGGGGGGGGGGGAGTAGGGAATATAGTAGGGAAGTAGTACTATCCTATAGTACTATGCATTAGATAATAATATAACATCTTTATTACACAGCAACTCAACTGTGAAATGCTTACTTGACCATTTGCATTGCAAAACTGATCGTTCAGCTGCATATTCCAGTCATGTTTATATGTATGTGACCTTGCTGTTCCTAAAGAGTGGGCTCCAAAATATGATGGAAAACTGTTTTCTAACCAATTGAAGTCAAGTAAATTTACTAAAATTGGTTAAAACATTTCAAATGCTGTGATTTGTCCAATCATATAGCCTTGAGATTTCAACTGTGAAAAGTGCAACCTAAATAGGTACGCTTACTAGATAAAAATACAAACTATAAATCTGACAGAGGTGAAATGCTGGAAGAGTTTGGTGGTCATCTAAGCTCTCTCTCTCTCTCCAGCCACCCACACATACACATAACCATAAATAAATTCCTTAACATTAAACAGAACATCTCTGCTCAATTTGAGTTTAGGGATACAAGGTATATCAATACCATATAGCAGATATTAATAATATAAAATTTATATAAAATTTAATTTATCTTAAATAGTACTATGTGAACGTTAGATTATGGCAAAGACGATACAAATACAAAACACGGTAAATAAGCATGTGCATTTAAATATCCAATATTTTAATTTATAGTGTACATTTATTTGCACATGCTCATTTCCCCTATTTTTCATATATATTACCTTTGCTGTCATCTATCACTCACATGACATTATTTTAAGCACATTAATTCATTTTATTACAGTGTAATGGGGAAAAACGCAAGGTTTCAATACACTTTTTGTTTTTTTTTAAGGTGCCATAGCAGGCATCAAATTTGAAATGAGCTCATTTTGTGCATAAAATTGTAAATTTCTCAGTTTAAACATTTGTTATGTTATCTATGTTCTATTGTGAATAAAATATCTGCTCATGTGATTTTAAATTCTTTTAGTTTTAATTTTATTCAAATTTAAAAAAACGTCCCAACATTTTCGGAATTCGGGTTGTAAAAGTTAAATGCAGTTAGCTTTAGAGTGCTTTTCTGACCCACTTAAGTAGGACATACAGTAAGTACATCTTTGTATGTATTTACATAATTAATTATATCGTCTTTGAAATTATAATTAAAGGTGCCATAGAATGCATCATTGATACAATATTTTAAATTGTTCTCTGATATCTACATAGAAGGTATGTGGTTTAGGTAAGTGCAAAAATTCCCCAGAAACAGTTTTACATGTGCATTTACATCCCGAGGATTTCTCCCCAGAATGGAACGGTCAGTTATTGGCTTATTTGGAAGGGTCATGAATAATAATGTTGAGCACTGCTCTGATTGGCTGTTTCACAGTGCAGCTCATTTCAGTAGCTCACACAGCAGGAAGGAAACACAGGGAAAATATATATTTCAATACTTTCTCTCGTAGTTATATTGTCAGGTAATTAATTATACTGTATATAAAATGCGGGCATCAGGGAGCCGCTATTAATATGCAGGGCACTGAAACTGCTTTCAAATGCACGATCGCGTTTTACTTTCACTTTCGCGATCGCATACTCTGTTTATACTATGGAGCGGCAGTACTTACCACACATTTTACAAGAATGCTTGTCAGTGGTGCTGCTGTAAATTTCATCATCCTCATGCATCTCTCCACTCTGTTTATGTGGTAAGTGATCTTATGTACTGTAACAGGCTACCGCTAGCAAGGAGCTAACCATGTCCCATTAGTGGCTCGCGTTATATTATTAGAACGCGTTATTTGCTTTCCGTGCCTTTCTTACAGACACCAACACATCGCTTCACATCGCACAGAACATAACATTTATTTCCATTTGCATTTTCGCTGTTGTCCTCACTTGTTTCTTCACAATACCTGCGACTTCTGATGGTTTGGCTGGCGGCTGGCCTCTGTTTTGCAAATGTTGGGGGCGTACTATGGATCCCGACTGTTACGTCACAGCGGTGTTATGTTCATTTGCCTGTTTTTAGTGGTCTTTTTTATTCACCAAGATTTACATAAGGAGGAGGAAACATTTTACATGGTACGTCATTTCCATGTACAGAACTCTTATTATTCAACTATGCAAGGTAAATACGGTTTTCCATTCTATGGCACCTTTAAGATTAACACATTTTATCTTGAGCGCTGCATTTTTAGAACACTGTTTCATGCACAACATACTGCAAAAGACACAAGCACAACAAACTCATCAGTCTAGCACAAGTTATAAAAGAAAAACAATGGTAATGGTAAAGCAGCACAGTGGAATAAAAAAAATGTGTTGTTAATTATCCCTTAAATGTAATCTTTAGCTAATCTCAAATTGAATATATTTTTTTCATACTGTACATACTAATGCTGTAATGCCTAAATTCAATTGTAGCATCCACAAATTTTATTTTTAGTCTCTTTAATTCGCTATTTAAAAACACATTTAAATAAAGAATTTTAAAAGGACAATTTACTCCACAAGTATGAAGTGACATTTAGGTGTTTTTACAGAGGTGGCATGAATGCATTTACACAGCAATTACAACTGTATAGTTTGGGGCTGAGGTGGGTGAGAGCAGGCAACATTTAGTCTAACTTTTATGCGGCATTGCATTTTTACATTCAATTTTGCGCAGGCACAGAGAAGCCTTAACTCAGCTGGCTGTGTAAAAATGCCTTAATATAGAATTTCAATATCGGCCATTTATTATCAGCCATACCGTGAAAAGTATGATCAGCTCGTTGGAATTGGCCAGACTTGTAATATCTATGCATCTGAGGTATCATTCATATCCATAAGCAAGATTCGTTTAATACTCATGGCCCAACACAAAAAGTGTAATACTTTGGTTTGGGGGATTTGAAAAAGCTCTAACCACCACTTGCAAATTATAAATTCACACATGCCTTTCTCTTTATTCAGCAAACAAGAACAAAATCTCAAGCTGCAAAGGTCACTGAAATACCTGAAGAGATTCCAAGCTTCAACTTTTCTTATTTTTGCGTGACATAGTAAAAGAACACAGTGATGAGTGCCAAACTAAGAGAAGAGCTCTCCACATGTCATGTTTTTCTCCACCCTTTAATGCAAAGATTTCATTCGATTCGGTATATTGATTCAGACGAGCTACATCCTGCTCACGGTGAGAGCTCATTTCAAGGAGAAATGTGACTGCTTGAGAAGAGGAAGACCCAAGAAAAGAAACAATCATTTGATGGCTTTCTTAAGCTCTACTACACCACTTTAAGACCTCATCTTCCATCAGTGATCATCGATGCCCTTCATCTGACAGGTGGATCTTCATAAATAGTCAAAGCACCTCAAAACCTAGCTGCTACTAGCTCGCTCTTGCTCTCTCTCGATCTGTTTCTCTTTCTCTTTTGCAATATGAAATAGTCCATTATCTGCTCTCAGGGCTAATTGGTGTATTAACGCCATGCTGTGGGTGACAGAGGGAGCAAGGGAGACGCTGGATGAATATGGATGAGAGAGAGTCAGAGCGTTCGTGTGCACATGAGAGAAAGACTGGGGGAGGGAGTTGTGCAGAAAGAGTGAAAATGGGAGGCCAAGGTAAATCTTTTCAGCAACACAAGTGGTTGAGAGGTGGATGGTGAAATGACGAGTGGTGGTGGGGAGGGGGGAAAAAAACGTCCAGTAATGGCTGAGTTTTTTTTTCCAGGCGGCCTTCTCTCTATCCTTCTCTATTCCTCTCTCACCGACATTGCCCATCAGCCCAATTATCCACTTTCCGTGGCGCCAGTGCCAGCATATGGAAATGCAAATTGCACAGAGAAATGTTTTCCTTTTTTCAAAAGCAGTAGAAGGTAAGTAGCTCTCGAGGACAGGGGGAGACAGAGGAAGCGCGTGCACGATTGTGTGTGTGCGTTGGTGGGAAGTACGTTTCTGGATGCTATGCGTCACCTCCACATGTATTCCCAAGCGTTCCAGCTGCTTAAAGGAGTAGTTCACCCAAAGAAAAATAATATTCGCTGAAACTCTACTCACCCTCAGGCCATCCAAGATGTAGATGAGTTTGTTTCCTTATCGGAGCAGATTTGGAGAAATTTAGCATTTGATCACTTGCTCACCAATGGATCCTTTGCAATGAATGGGTGCCGTCAGAATGAGAGTCCAAACAGCTGATAAAAACATCACAATAATCCACAAGTAATCCATGCATATCCAGTACATCAATTAACATCTTGTGAAAAAAGCTGCATGTTTGTAAAAAAATAAATCTAATCAATAAGAGGTGTTTAACTCCAAACTGTTGCTTCTGACTAAATATGCATCTTCTATCAAGAACATTGCTTTCTCTGGTGAAAATCAAGAGAAATATATACTGATCGAGCACCATTTCCAAGTGAAAGCAGTCAAAAACAGTTCTAAACAAATATGTTGGTGCATTTTGATGTGATAGGACAACAGGGAATGGTCTTTTTCACAGGAGGAAGCATTATTATGGATTATGGACTGGTATTTTTTTCGAGAAAAGGCCTTAATGATGGATTTGTTTCTTACAGACACAATGATGTAATACTAAATTCCTCCAAATCTCTTATGATGAATAATCAAACCCATCTACATCTTGGATGGCAAATTTTCATGTTTGAGTGAAATATTCTTATAAACGATTATGTCCTTGCACGTGGATGCACTGCGACACACGCCCAGGCACTTTTTCTCCGCATCCTCTTCATATTCCTGCATCTCTCCCATGCAAAAGCCCCCAGGCTGCCGAGTTAGCATGCAGCTTCTAGCACTTTAGGTTTACAGATCAAAGGTCCATTTCCGTTCCCTCGTGCACAACATGGAGACATGTGGCGTATGATTATTCCGATAAGCTGCTGATATCCTCCAGGGTGGAAAGGATCAAATCAGAGGCTTTGTTGTGTTCATTATGCACACTCTCTCCAGTCACCTCTCCTCACGGCTCCTCCGGAGAGCGCCACAAAGGCGACTCCTCGAATCCACCGCATGCTCAATTATTTTCAATTATACCCATTGGCCTCCCTTGTATCTTTTCCCGTAACTTAATTGTGATCTGAAATGACTTGTTGATTGACAGCAGAAGGCAATTGGAGGCGGGAGAGATGGTGGCCCCTCTGGTAATTATCACAGATTGGTGTCAAGCACACATATTCCACAACTCCCTCTCTATCCGACAACAGCCTTCTGCGTCAGTGCAATCACTCAGATGGGACTGAGGATGTCACAGACGGCAATATCGTAGTCATATTAAAACTCACGTATGGTGTGTTAACTGCAGTGGTTTTGTAGTAATGCAAGACATAGTGCCTGGTAGGGCTTTTCCCTGCAATTTCATGCTGAACTGTCTTTGATGTCTAGATGACCTTGCTTGTTACGAGTCTTTGTGAATTACATAAAGAGCAGTAAAGAAGAGCTCCATAAAGACATTTAATCCAGGGTCATCGGGGTGTCTCATTTCTAAGGTGATGTACTATGCTTACTCATCTTTCTCAGCTCCATCTACTAGAGAGCAGCAACCAGAGATGTGTCTTGATTGTTTTGATATATTATATCTTATAAAGACAGAGTGGTATACTCAGGTTTTTGAGCCACTGGCAGAGCTGCAATGAACTTGTTTTCAGGACCATGGATAGCTCAGACATCATAGTATGTTATTTCAGCACCATGGAGAGCACACTGACAGTACATACAGTTACAAGTTGCATTCACACTTGGCTTTTTTTAAAGCAATGCAAAAATACTTCATATATGAAAGATATGTCATCTCATTTGATTTTTTTTCTTTTATTTATTTAGCAACAGTGCAAAAACAGCTTCACATTAGTTCAAACAGTTAAAAACTGTGCCCTAACTAGACACAACATGACACAATATGATGCCACAACACGCGATAAAAGGTGTGTTGTCTATGTGAATAAGAGTTTTATCCTTAACCAGCCATGACAGCGATACATGACGAGCGACAGGAGATTCTATTTTTATAATAGCTTACATTTCTGTGATGCCACAGCTGGGAACAAGAACATACAAACTGTGTGTCCAATGCAGTGTAATTTTAGTATCATTGAGAAACAAAGAATTAGTTTTATAAGATTTTTTTTTTCTGTTCTCATTTTAAGTTTAGTTATAGTGACTGTTGTGTTCTTTTTTCTTCCAGTTTTAGTAGACCAAGTTGAATTATATATATACTGTATATATATATAGTTGATATACCAAGTTGAATTTTATATATATATATATATATATATAAGATTGCATGAGTCAGTGTATACATTTGAGTGTTTGTTATAAATAATATTAAAATGGTTTTATTTTCTATTAAATTGATTACGTACTTCCATTTCCATTTCATTGAGAGTGCAAGACATAGCTTGCAGACAAACAACCCACCCACGCGCTCTTCTGATTGGCTGTGGTTTGTGATTGATTTTGTTGCATCTTGTAACCGCGTCGCGTCTGGTGTGGACAAATTGCTTCTCACTGTAATTTTATAGCGTCACGCAGGACATAATAATATTACCCAAAGACCCAAAACTGAAGAATCCCGAGTGGATAAGCTACATTTAAATCTGCACTGTCTGAGCAAAATCATAACTAAACTTAGCTTCACATCATGCCTAAAAGCATGCTTATCCACTTATCTTCTGAACATACAGTATTTAACAAAATCTCTACAGGATGACACATTTCTACCATTGCACAGCATAGATTGCCCAGCCCATGTTCTCACAACACTGCCAATCAGGCCAATTTAGGGCTTGTGTTCTTTGTTTTGCACAGATATCACTCTATGATATTTCAATCTTAGACATCAAACAGGTTAATCATGATACATGCATGTTCCTCTTTCCATTTTGCAGTTTAGTGTGACTGAAGCAAAAACGAAGAACAAACAATCAAAATCAGGCCATTAAGTTCGTTTGGAGTTGTTTCTGAAAAATCACAATTAGCTTTTTATTATTATTATTACTACTACTATTTTATTGCATGGTGGAAACAAGCTTCCATACAAACTTATTATTAGCCCTAAGCAAAGAGTGAAAAAGAGAACCATGGACAGCACCCAAAAATGCTCTCGACCACACATGGCGCCACTGTTTGCCCTGGTCCTCATGCACACCATGACCTCATAAATGAGTGAGAGCTGGAATGTAAGTGTCCAATATTAGTATATTAGACACAGAGGCCAGACAAAGAATATTGAGCAAACAGAGACAACGATGTGGGTGGTCTCGATGGGGTAAAGAAGCAGGAAAGCGTGCAAAATATAATATAAGCAGGGAAGTTATAGAGGAGAGAGAACTCACAGTCCAGCTGGCTCCATGTCTCCACTAACACACATCCAATTATAAAGTCTAGCAGCAGCTTAACTGGCTTCCATGAGCTGGTGAGGAGCCAGTGTTGTATGCAATCATCAGTCCATAGGGTCACTCCGATTCGCCTGACAACACCCACACCCTGCCACTGAGCTGCCTAAATGAGCAGCGGCAACAGAAAACCCCTCTAATGTCATTAAGGGCCTAATGAGTTTTAATTGGGAGGAGATCTTAACTTGGAGCCCTAATTGCATCTGATTAAAGACAATATTAGTTTTACTGCTGGTAAATTGGTCGGGGAGGAGAACCGAGACAGTTTTAGTGGGATCAATGTGGTCCTGCTGGAGATATTGTTGAAAGACAAAAATTGAAGTAGACATTGAGGCCGGATAGTGGGATGAGAAATGAAGGCGGCGTGAAGAAGCCTGGAATCTCTCACAAATTCAACATTAGGCATTAGAAAGAAAATATAATACTACCAAATTCATTTCTCACCAAGCCTGTTTAGCTCAGTAATTTTTCACATGTTTGTCTTTCTATGCAACAATGTTTCCATTTCCAATAGTACAATCACTTCAACTGAATGGGGCTCAAATGGTAGGACCTGCTTTCAAAGAGAGAGAAGTTACTACAACTCTGTTTCGTTCTGGCGAATCACATCAACGAATTGCTTTAAGTGACTGAATAAAAAAAACGCTAAACCTAAGTGATGGCCTTAAATGCATCCCCACTCTAATATCCATTCAGCCCAACAATGGCCTACTTTGCCTCATCATGTCAAACACTCCAGCTATTAACTCTGCCTGCTAGAGAAGCGACCTGTGGAATGGATGGAGCATGATGGGGATAATCACAGGCTGGATTTAGCGCCGTCTCTCAAACATTTGTCCGCTGTCGGGGTCAAGTACAACAAAGCAGATTCCAATCTGCTCCGTACCCGAGCAACACATCCAGACTTCATAACTCACCTTGTGACAGCTGTGCTTGAGATTAGCCAACACTTAGAGGCACAAGCGCCGACAGATCTTCATAATCCCATGCCTTCCATGTGCTCGAGCACATTTGTGGCGAATTGCGGTGGATCAGTGATAATTGGACGTAAGGCATCAGAGACTGAGGTAAATTACGCCAACATGAGACGATATTTCCTCTGATTTCAAAAATGATGCACTTTCTTAATTGCCATCCTCACCTGACCAATTGGAAGAGTTCTTTTATTTTTCCAAACAACCTCTTCTGGCCGGAATATGAGGGTCTAATGAGCTTCGGGTGTCCCCTGAAGCCTTCGGAAGCACCTTGCTACATGTTTCGCTAATACACCAATTAGTCATGAGCTACAATTAGTGAAGAAGCGAGACCCCCAAAGCACATGTCCATAAGCAGTAAACGCTCTAATCTCTCAGCTCTATGGCCATCATCACTTCTTTACTTCACTCATCTTCCTCTGCGCTCGCTCCCACCTGCGTGGTGCATATTAGCGGAGCGCAGCAGGCTTCTGCTAGCGTGTGCGTGTACGAGTGTAAGAATGTGTCTACGTTTGCAGGTCGGTGTCTGTATTTAAGTGGGCTGGGACCGGCTGATCAGGCCAGATGAGTAGGGTGTATCAAGAGACATGAAAAATCAGGGAAGCAGAAATGGGTTTTAAAGTTACAAGCTAAAATACACTCAAAGTGCAAATCTAGCATGACCGCCGTATCTGATTTCCCCACAACTGCCTCACTTCTTTTGCTACTAAAGGAAAACCAGTGAACCTCATAAACGGGGGTCCGCCATCAGTCTAAATGAAGGCACAAAACTGGCGTTGCTCACAATGAAAATGTGTCGGTTTGTCAGTTTTTGGGCTGCGATATTTTTGCCATGCAAATATGTTGAACTCACCGTGTTGTGCGTGTGCTTGTGAGTGAGAGCACTTTCATGAATATTCAAAGCATTACATCAGCACGAGTGGTTCTCAGCTGGTTTTGCTTCAGGACTCAGATTTCACAACAACAACACCAAAAATCAAATACTGAAATGTATTAGTATTACCTAACAACTGTTGTATACAAAATCATTTCAATGACAAATAAGAGTGCCCAAGATAAAGATACAAAAATGGAATACATAAACATCATAAAATTTTGAGGAGTATAACAGTCATGCGTGTCTGCAAGGGTCCTCTAAATTAAAATGAATAAATAAATACAATAAAATAAAATTCAACATTAATAATAATAATAAGAAAATCAGCATATTATAATGATTTCAGTAATGACTCCTGAAAATTTAGCTTTGTCACATCACAAGAATAAATGACATTTTAAAATATATTCAAATAGAAAACAGTTATTTAAAAATTGTAATCATGCTTTACTATATTACTGTTCTTACTGTATTTTTGATCAAATAAATGGTGAGCATAAGGAGCCTTCTTTAAAAATAAATACATACATGAATGAATGAATGCAATCCTTACCAACCCCATTTTTTAATGGTAGTGTGTATAAGAAATAATAATAAAAGATTATTTCAAAGTACTTAAGGTTCAAGAATTTCACTTTTTCATGCTTTTGTCTTGATTATGATATCAGTATTGTTGTCACCCTGACATTTTCTCTTGAATTTCAATAGTTTTATGTTATCAGCAGCAAATAATTCATAACACAAAACTGACTCAAATATGTTTATTCTTGTGTCAAGTTCATATTTAATAAAGTCTGGCCTGTATTTTCTTTTACTCTGCTTAGTTTTGTCCAAGGGTTTTTTAAGGGTGAGGTAATGTAACAACCTGTCCATGTTTGCATCTAATAGCCTCTATGAAGTGACAGATGAATTTACTGCAGCGTTTAGGATGCACAGCCTTTGACATCAACAAAAGACACTAAAAGTGTTACTGCTTCCTTTTAAAACTTGATAAGGTAGTTTATTTTTTGCTATGCGTTTATTCAGTTGCTTGCACTCGATTATTTGCTTTTAACTTTTCACCTTTTGTCCATAACCTTATATCCTGTGACCATTTTTTTGGGTTGTGACCCATTAGTTAAGAACCACTGCATTAGCATGTCGGTTTCCTGTTTATTGAACACCGTTTCACCTTTGTGGGTTCCTGTAAACAGACGCGTGTGCGTGAGCTGATGTTCGCACAATTTGCCATGAAGATATTTGAGAGAAGTTCTCACCTTCTTCATCAGCCGCTGAGTATCTTGAACCTGAGGTTAATTGCAACTAATTAAGTAAAATATTACAGTCAATTAAGCAGTGTGCGAGACAAAGTGAAAGAAGCGTCCCTGTGCTTCGGTATCATGCTCTTCAAAACCGGGCCTCTATCCATTCATTTATTCATACTCAGTGTATCTTTCTCTTGCGCACGCTCTCTCTCTTTCTTTTTTGTTCTGGTTTTATCCCTCCCCTGCTAATGGACACCCCCCATGTCTGGCTAATCAAAAATCAATTAAAAACACCTCGACGCCAAGTCTCGAGAGCTACCCTGGCTGAGGGAAGGATAGAAGCGCTTCCCGCATGCTCTCTCTCTCTTTCTCTCAAGCACACACACACACTCACTCTCTCTCCTCCTCTCGTGATCTTTCCTCTCGTCTCCTCCACTCCCAGGCTCCGCCCTCCTGTCTACTGGAAGTTGGGAACATGATTTACGAGAAGCGAGGACGTAATTTATATATTTTTTTCCTCGTGCATCCTCTCATTTATTTATTAGATTTCTCTTCCTGTCTCTGGTGGAGAGGAGGATGGGATTAGTGGAGAGTGGTTGAGGGGCCAGACCAGCTGACTGGCAGGCCTGCAGACATGGAGCAGATCTGTCCCTGGCTTAATATCATTAGCACTACTGCTGCTGTCCCCGGGTGGACGCAAAGCACACACACGCAGACAGACGAAAACATTAAAACTATTAAAACTGTCTGCTTGTGTATATAAATCTGCTGAACTTTGGGTATGTGAGTGCATGCACATGGATGAAAAACATTTTTCTCTGGGTGTGGCAGCGATCAAGAGTAATTGCAATTGCAAAGTGCCACCTACATATATAAATGAATTACTAATTATATGGCTCAGAGAGTCATTTAATTACTTAAAAGCAATTTGTATAGCAAAACAAATATTATCGGTTTGAGGATGGATACAGTACAGCAGGTATCATGTCCTGTACATCCACTAAATGCTATTTGAATATGTGGACATTTAATATCAAATAAAAAATCAGCATCTAGCAAAAAAAAAAAAAAGATATAATAGATGTATGTATACAATTAAACAATGGAAAATTTGCAGTATTCAAAAAATGCATTTTTGCAATTTACACAATATTAATTAAAAATAAATATATTGAACTTGGCCATGTTGGGAGTAGATGATAGAGCTGAACTGTCACCTCTTCTACCTGGTCAGCGAGGAACATTTATGCAGTAATGCTGATAATCTCAAAATATTTATAAAATTGAATTGATATACATCAGTCTACTGCTATTCTGCACATAAAAGTCTAACAAGACATACTTACAGTATGTATAGCAGAGTTACATAAAATGTAAAATCATGCACATTTTAAATTCACATTGTAAGTCATAGTTGAAAGCCTGATGTTAATTTATGTTTTGAATGAATTGTTGCAGGAAAACAACATCAGATAAAAACACACTGGATGGATGGATGGATGAATGAATAAATAAATAACCATTTAAAATTTATTATGCTCTTTAAAATTACACACACTGTAAAAAAAATATATACATATTTCAAAGTTGTAAATAAAACAATAATTATTGGAGTACACTATTTTGGAATTTCTACTTCAAAAATTCATGTTTAACTCAATGTGCTACTTGCTATTTCTTTGATTATTCATGAAATTGACTAGTCATTTTACAAATTGTTTCTACACTTTCTTTTATTTCAGTGCATGAAAATAAAACACTTAAATCATGACAACAAAAGATAGGCATTAAAATATCCAGATAAGTGAGTGGTTATTAAAAAGTCTGATAATTATCAGACTTTTTAATAACTGCCCTCTTATCTGGGTATTTTGATACTAAAATAATATATCCTTGTTTTGATTAGCTTGTATTTATTTATTCAATTATGTATTTATTTAAAAATGCTGGACTGGTTAATTAAGCAAGCTAATCAATTAACAGTCAGTGTATGCCTTTTTTATGGAAAAAAAGACTCGTAAAAGAGTTCTGACTCTAAAATCTGACTATGTGCTACATTCAAAGCTGTTTCTAACACTTGAGACTGTGTGAGTTTGTGACATATAAGGTAGACAATGATTTTCTATCATGTAGTGCACTAGCATGACACATACACACACTTATCCGCTTCAGAAAACAACAACAACAACACACATGAACACATGTGAACTGAGGCAGAAAACAGGCCTTAGTTCAGGTGTGAATGGAGTCGAATCTAGCGGTAGAGAGAGAGAGAGAATAGGGGTTCATCTTTGTCATCTGTCTTTAAGGATAAATCTGAAGTACTGTTCCCCATCTCTTTACACTCATTTGCACTTCCTCTCTATCAAACAAGGTGTTACTGATCCATGCAGCCCAGGCGACTAGGACAGCATGTAACCTCTCAATACACGGCCCCATCCTTCCATCAACATTGAGCAGAGACTGCCCAGCATGCTCAAATTACACAGCCGTACCAGCCTGCACCGGGAGCGAGGGAGAGATAGAAATCTGAGAAAAACAGAGGACAGGACAGAGAGGGGATGAAGATAGTGAAATGAGAGGTCAGCTGAGGTGTTTCTAGCTTTTCAGTACTGGGGCACAGGGTCCCTATTAAAGGGACAGTTCACCCAAAACTGAGTCTTTGCTAAAAAATCAACCTATCCAAGATGTAGACGAGTTTGTTTTCTTATCAGAACAAATTTGGTAGAAATTTTGCATTACATCATTTGCTCACCAATGGATCCTCTGCAGTGAATGGGTGCCGTCAGAATGAGAGTCCAAACAGCTTATAAAACATCATAATAATCCATAAATAGTCCACACGACTCCAGTCCATCAATTAATCCATTATTAAGATATTTTTAAACCATTGCAAGTCCTCTATATATAATATTCCTTTCTCCAGCGAAAAATTTGTCTTGTCTGAACCAGGAGAGAAATTTGCACAGATTAAGCACCGTTTGCAAGCAAAAACAGTCCAAACAAATATGTTCTAAACAAATATGTTGGTGGATTTTGATGTGAGAGGATGGGTTATTGTGATATTTTTATCAGCTGGACTCTCATTCTGACGGCACCCATTCACTGAAGAGGATCCAATGGTGAGCAAGTGATGTAATGCTAAATTTCTCCAAATCTGTACTGATGAAGAAACAAACTCATCTGTATCTTGAATGGCTTGAAAGTGATTATATTTTAAAATATAATCAAAATCAAAATATCATTAAAATCAAATTTTGGGGTGAACAATCCTTTGAGAAAAAAAATATATGCACACTTCTCAAAAGCTTATCTTGACTTCTCAAACTTAATATCATAGACAAAAGACCAGACTTAATAATATGATAGACTTTTTATCATCATCATATAAAGACACACAAGTAAAATTTTACTGGAATGACACATTCAAATGATTTTTGATGGATCATATGACTGAAGACTGAAGTAAAGGCTGATGAAAATTCAGCTTTGCATCACAGGAATAAATTACATTTTAAAATATATTCAAATAGAAAAGTGTTATTTTAAATTGTAATAATATTGTACAATATCACTGTTTTTACTTTATTGTTTATTTTCAATCAAATAAATGCAGCCTTGGTGAGGATAAGAGACACACACACACACAAAAATCATCATCATATATATATAGAGTATCTATCCCAGGGGGTCAGCAATGAGAGGAAATGGACAGGAAAAAAACATGAAGTAAAGACAAAGAGCAGCAGGTTTTTAAATCATGCACATATATCGCAAATGCAGGGAGGCTGAAACAGTTGAAGAAGTGAGTCGCCAATGAGAAAGGACTTTGATGGACAGAAGGAGACAACGCAGGCTGGCTTTTGATGGATGGAGACACGGTTAGTAAATACACACGGACCCAACCCCTCCCCGTCGTCCCTGCTGCCTCAGCACCAGCCAAACCGTGTGCCTCCTCTCCTCCACACAAGAAAGGTTAAGTCATGACAATATTGCCCCAGATCATGAAAATATTAGCAATACTTCTTTCCCTGCCACCCAGGGCAAACCCATCCATCTTCCCACCGGAGACGGCAAAGAAAGGAAAGGAGCTTAAGGAGAAGCGTGCTAGACTACTTTTCCGAGAGATCTGTTTCTATAAATCCAAGAAATCTCTGTCCTGTGGAGATTGCAAGAGACAGGGAAAGAGGATTGAGAGGAGCTCCGCTGTGGAAGCAGTACCGTTAAGGTCGGGTGGCACATTACACATGGAGGAACTGTTGGCCTGCTGTGCCCATTTTCCATATCTGTGCTTGACAGAGGGGAAAACTGTGCTTGCTTGAAGTAAATCCCAAGCAATCCACATTCAATTACATTAGTCTAAAACACTTATTTTCCAAAACAGCATGTGCTAAAACCATTACAATTTGTCCCACCAGAAACAGCGTTCCCAATGTCGAGGCCGCCAAAATAAAATATCTTCTCAGATGCACAAAAGGTCATACAATCATATAAAATGTCTTTCTTTTCCAGTGCAAACTCTACCTCAAATAATATACAGAAGAGTGCTCATGGTTACCATGTAAGGGTCAATGACATATACGAGAGTCCATGATAAAGAAAATGACCTAGAAATATACTCTTTGTGTTCCTGTTCGTTTCATCTATGCTTTTTTTCCAAGGACAGCTTAAATTTAATGGCTCTGATGTCAGCATCAATAAAAAAGGGTAATAACATATTTCCCTTATACCTTGAACACATGTGAGTGTAACCTTACATTTTTATAATACGTTTTTGAAGGTGAAATGTGTGGCTTCTTATAAACACCATGAACAGTTAATTCATATCTGTAATAACTGTTAATTCATAATGTTTTATGGAGTTGCACCACATGACATTTCCCAAGCTGAACTAACTTTGCCCAGTCACAAAAATGTCAAATTATCTGATATTTAAGAAATGTATTAACCTTGACACACAGTTAAACCACCTTGAGTTAACAAAAAGTGACTAACGTTTGTAAATAATAATAAGCAGTGAAGACTACAGGTCAAAAGTTTATAAGATTTTTAAATGTTTTTGAAAGACATCTCAATGCTCATCAAGGCTGTACATATTTGATTAAAAATACAGCAAAAACAGAAATATTGTGAAACACTATTACAATTTAAAAGAACTGTTAACTTGTACGCATTTTTTTAATTACAATTTAATTACAACCCGAATTCCAGAAATGTTGGGACGTTTTTTAAATTTGAATAAAATTAAAACTAAAAGACTTTCAAATCACATGAGCCAATCTTTTATTCACAACAGAACATAGAGAACATAACAAATGTTTAAACTGAGAAATTGTACAATTTTATGCACAAAATGAGCTCATTTCAAAGTTGATGCCTGCTACAAGTCTCAAAATAGTTGGGACGGGGCATGTTTACCATGGTGTGGCATCTCCTCTTCTTAGAATTTTAATGTATTTTTATTTTTAAAATGTAATTTATTCCTGTGATGCAAAGCTGAATTTTTCAGCATCATTACTCCAGTCTTCAGTGTCACATGATCCTTCAGAAATCATTCTAATATGCTGATTTTGTGTTCAGTTATTAATTACGTATTTGCTATTATCAATGTTAAAAACAGTTTTTGCTACTTAATATTTTTTTCTGGAAATGGTGATACATTTTTAGATATTTTAATATTTTATATTATATATATATTTTATTTAAATTTCAGAAGGATCATGTGACACTGAAGACTGGAGTAATGATGCTGAAAATTCACAGAAATAAATTACTTTTTAACTACACTACAAAAGAAAACAGTTATTATATCATTAATTTGTTTTTATAAAAATCTACTCTTAAAAAGTTTTCTTTTCAAAAAGTATTTTTTTTCTTTTTCTTCTCATTATGGTATCAGGACAGTTGTATCATGCTGGTATTTTGAACTTGAAAGTATTTTGTATTTTGAAAGTATTTTGAAAGTGCTCAAGGCTAACATCTACACAACCTCTTTACATTTTCTGCATACGTCCTCCATCCTGATTGATGATATCTGCATTAGTTACGTAAACGTCCTTAAATCTCAGAGTTAAATATTGCTGGTACAAAAATGACTTAAAGCAATGTCTTTATCAAAAACTAAATTAAAAACAGAAATTAAACTACTCAAAAGTTAGATAATGATACATGTTTGCAGGACATCGAATGGCTAGTTTTAATTAGATTTGGCTGAATATGGAGCTAGACGAGGACTTCAAAAACCGGTCAAGGCTTTCTGAGGTAAAACATCGTTCTTTCATAATCTTTGGATGACTTTGCCTCAGGAAATGACTTCTGTCACAAATCTATTGCCCTAATCACAATCCATCGCCCACTATTTTAAATCACTGTGTTTTCAAATAAACCGTTTCCCCGAAAGGAGTCCGCTGCAAGGTGAGTTGGGCTTTTAAAATCAGTCAACGTGCACTCCTGGCTGATAATTTCCATCCTTTCCTAAAATGAAATAAGCAAAATCGCACTACCCATCAATTCATCAAGAAATACTTTCGCATCATGAGCATGTCCTTGTCCCTCCTCGCTTATTTTCTGTCCTAGTTGTGAGAGGAGTCAGTCTCTCTCTCTGTACCTTGTCTAATCGCTCAAGCCACAAAATAAGCCTCTGAAAATATGAGTTTCTGCCACAATGAACAAGCATGTAGTGTTTACCTGGATTTTTATTTTTTTACTTTTGCATTCAAGAACAGAATGCTGTCAGGATATAATGTGTGTCCTTCCCATCTAAAGGTCGGCAGCTCTTTGCTGAACACTACTTATTGTATTTAATTGTCTCTGGGAGCCTGATTTTTTTTTATTGTCTACTCAAGTGGAAATGTGTTCCTCCCAAAGGTGATGCCATATCTACAACAGTGTTTTAGTGCCACGTAAAAAAAATGAAAAAATAAAAAAATTCTAAGATTACGAGATTAAAGTCGTAATATTTTGAGAATAAAGTCGAAATACTATGAGAATAAAGTCGAAATATTTCGAGTATAAAGTCGAAATGTTTCAAGAATAAAGTTGAAATGTTCCGAGAATTTAAATCATAGAAATTAAAGTTATAGGTATTTTGAGAGTATTGCCTAGCCTATATTGCGCATACAAATGGCCCGGATTGAGAGCACCGGGAGAAGTTGCCAGGCCACCAGAATAGATTTTAATATTGTTGCGTCCGAGCAGCCGCATAATCTTACTGGGATGAAGAAGAGTCAATTTTAAGGACCCACAGAAACAGCTTAATATCAAGAATATTACATTTATTTACAGACTGAACAGGAAAAGTTTTTTATCTTAAAGGGATAGTTCACCCAAAAATAAAAAAATTATGTTTATCTGCTTACGCCAAGGCCATCCAAGATGTAGGTGACTTTGTTTCTTCAGTAGAACACAAACGAAGAGGTAAAGAGGTTTTGATCAGAGGTAAAAAATTATATAAATACTGTTCAGTTTCTTGTACAGACCGATTGTTTCGTGTCTTAAGACCTCAATGTATCATCACGAGCCGCAGGGTTAATTTGGTTTTGTCTGTGTATGTTTTTTTTTTCTCTCAAAGCCATGGGTCCCATTGACTGCCATTATATTACTGACAGACTGCAACGGTTTGAGTTAAAAATCTTTGTTTGTGTTCTACTGAAGAAACAAAGTCACCTACATCTTGGATGGCCTGGGGGTAAGCAGATAAACATCAAATTTTCATTTTTGGGTGAACGATCATTTTAACATCAGCTCACACACCCAATCGACATTCCTTTGGGGGGGCGCCGTAGCTCTCTTATTTAACCCTTTTTTAATACATTACAAATAGGCTATATGTGGGATTATTAGCAGAATTCACACCATGTGTCATTCTCGCGGGGACAGTATACTTGGAAATAATATTTCATTCGTTATTTGTAGTGCGCCAGCCCAATAGGTACTTTTAATATAAAACAACGTCTCAGCTTTCAAAATCAGTTTTATAGCGAAACACAAACTATGTGTCTTACAATAATGTGTTTTTCAAGCTCTTTAATGTGGCGTGACAGATCGCTGTATTTATGTGAATCAATTCATTAAATTACAGCTATTGTTTTCTTTGTGAAAATTCCACCACCTACTCCGCAAAAAACATCTATGGTGTCCAAACTTTCATTCCTCGCATGTAGCCTATTTAATTAAACAGCAATAAAACGTTCTAAAGGCTGAAGTGGACTCCAACTCGTTAACAAATAAGTTTTATTGTTGTCTTTTCTGAGGTAGGCTATATAACGTTAAGTGACTATTCACAAGCTGTTTTATTCACGGTATAATACAGTAAATGATTGGACATAATATTTAACGTCTTCCATTCATTATTTGTAGCACCCCAGCCACCCAGTAATCACAATAATTTGTGCTTTGTTGCTTTTAATATAACACAGCTCAGCTTTCAAATTCTGTCAGTTTTATCACAAAATACAAATTATAAATGTGTTTTTCCTCGTTATTTCAAGTTTATAGCAAGATATAAAAGTGATCAGAAGGAATGAAAAAAAAAACAGTATGGCCTAATTTCTAATGAATATAATGTCTCATTATTGTAATCGGAGAGATGATTGACTCACGTGCCGCTTAAACTGAAGCGAATACAGCGATCTGTCACGCCACATTAAACAGTGCGAAAAACACATTATTGTAATATAAATATTGTTTGTATTTCGCTATGAGACAGATTTTGAAAGCTGAGACTTTGGAATATCTCCCGGTGCTCCCAATCCAGGCCATTTGCATGCGCAAAACTATTCTCGTAATTTCGACTTTATTCTCGAGATATTACGACTTTAATCTCGTAATCTTAGATTTTTTAACGTGGCACTAAAACGCCGTCGTACATATCTCATACAAAACCAGAGCAAAACTATCCATACAAACAGACAGTGACAGTCCTTGTTTCCTACTCTGCTTTTGTGGCATGAGATACAGCATGATAAAGTCAAATACTGTGGGATCCAATTAAATAAATAACATATGGATGCAGAAGGCGGGTAAAAAACAGTTTAATGAAACCATAATAAACAAGAAAACTAAGGTTTGCCAAGATGAACTTGTCCCGAAAATGACCAAAGTTTAAAGGTTAAATAAGTCTTATATAGTTTGAAAACTTGCAGATGCAAGGCTTCTATGCTGTTAGTGGTTGCTAGATTCTTATTATGGTGTTTCTAAGCAGGATATTCTGGTTCTGATTGGCTGATGAACGTTATAAGATGTCCAATTATTTTCAGGAAATGCATGGCTAAAGTAGCCAAATGTTTTCAGTTATTTCAAAGGCCCTTACAGCCTAATAAAACATGGTAAAAATTACAAATTATTTTCTTGTATTTCCCAATAAGGTATTTCTAAAATTATTTTTAGACATTTTGGAAATGAGATGCGTAAGAAATTAGTACTATGCACAAGAGCATTTTAAGGATAAAAACCTGAAAAATGTCATGAAATACACCATTTAAACAACGTCTTGTGTAATTGACACCTGAATTATTAGAAAAGTAATGCACAAGTCTTCACTTGGCCATTTTCCCATTTCGGTATGCATTGTTTTTCTAGTAATACAACAGCCCAAAGTCAATTATCTTGACATAAATACATTTTTAGGGATTTGCCTCACATGACATTTCAAAAGCTGAACTTAGTTTGCTTTGTAATAAAAATGTCAAATTGTCAGATATTTTAAGAAATATATTGACCTTGATACACAATCGGACTACAGTACATTACTTGACAAAAGGTGACAAAAGTTGTTCTCATTATTTTATAAGCAGTGAGTTTTATTCACTGTATGTACACTACAGGTACAATGTTTGGAATAATTACGTTGTGAAAGACATGTGCGTTCATTACTAAAGCAACAAAATCTTCATTGGTCCACATAATTTTTTATATCAAAATAAACTGATGTGGCATCAATAAGTACTAACATGATCTGACATTAGACAAGAGTATATTTTTAAATGAGCATTAACAAAGATAAACAAATGTGTTGAAAAAAAGTCATTAATTAGCCTAATTTATGGTACCTAATTGTCGCCAAATACACTTCTTGGTGTGGGTGGAGAAGAAGAAGAAGAAGAAGAAGAAGATGATGATACCTAATTTAGAATGTAATACATGTTGCTTGTGCAAATGGCAATGCATACAACCCCAGGGATTTTACTATGGTGTTGCTGGATAGTTGCTCGGATGTTCTGGCTGGTTTATTGGCTGTTTTATGCTCACTACTCCAAATTAATAGTTTTCTTTAACACTTAATGTTCTCTTAATTTTAAACATTTTATCAAAATATAGATTTATAGCAGTACATCTAAACAAATGTAAAACACATAATTACCACTTATCTTTTCTTATCTTTTGACTGTTGCACAGAAGTGTGTTAAAATGAAAAATGAGCTTGCAAACTGTAAATGCACTTGTATTCAATTGAAAAATGGTGCCTTTAGGCATATTGTGCCAGGTTTCATATTGCAGCATCACTGGTTCTCACGTCACATGGCAATTTCAACCATACACAACCACAAATGAGATTTTAAAAGTATGGCAGAATGGGAAATGACCAGTAAACTTCAATTTCATTGTGTTTCTCAAACGAAGCTATAATTTGACTTTAGAAGGTACTTCTATAGAGCTTTTTTGTTGTTGTTTGGAAGTATAAATCCTTGTATGGAAAGCAGAAACTGTCTAACATCTTATGATGTGCATCATAAAAAAAGGAAAATAATACAGGTTTGGAATGTGCAAGATTTTCATTTTGGGGTGAAATACCTAATAGTAACCTCAAACCTAATAGTGTTCGAGGTTAGTTCCCCATGATGCACCAGAGATTGCTTTTCAAAGTCTTTGGGTTAATGAAAAATGCAGCAATTGGCGGTAAAGTTTGATTACACTATTGTAAGGGTTCTTTGTGCAAGTAGTATTTTGCTGCTTGCGCTGCTGATACAAATGTACGGCTTTCAAGGAAATGTTTTTCAGCGCACCAAATTCATCAAAGCATTAAAAGCAGTGGGAAAGAAAGGGGAACAAAGGTCTAGGTGGCTTTGTCCTGTGCAGCCAGGAGTATGGCGCTTTTATTCGTGCATAAAGTACAATGATAACCGTCTACTCTTTTATTAGCACAGCAGGTTTGTTAGCCACTACAAAAGCAGTTATGAAAGACACTTATTAGAGACTGGGAATATTTTATTTGAGTGGTGTGACCGCTAGCATACCTATACTCTCACGCAGCGTGATAAAGAATAAAACCGAGTCGCTGGTGCACACATTACCATCAGTGTAGACCTATACACACATATACAGAGGAATTCATCTCTCAGCAGTTCCTGTTGCCCTCCAGCTAGTGGGTGCTGCTGCAGACATTGATCAAAATGACTTGTAGCATGTAGAAGTTCAAAATCCCTTTTCTGCCAGCAACCTACCTCATCCACTCGGCCAGGACAAAGAAAAAGATGCTCATGCAACTGGGCAAACCAGCGTGTACGCAGAGGAGCATTATCTCAGTTCTAGTGTAGATTTGTGTCAGTCCCTTGAAAGACTGAACCTTTTTTCAAAACAGATAGATATAGATAGATAGATAGATAGATAGATAGATAGATAGATAGATAGATAGATAGATAGATAGATAGATAGATAGATAGATAGATAGATAGATAGATAGATAGATAGATTCAAATCTGTATGACTTTTCTTTTGTGAAACAAAGTAGGAGCCACTCCAATGAATGTCCAGGCTGCTCTTATACAAACAACAAAATGATACGTACTGTGTCCTTCCCATTTACAACTGTATTAAGATCCATCTCAGGTGATCAGAAAGGCACTTGTGTTTGGAATTCAAGGGTCTGTTTATTTGTGACAACATAATTTACTCACTATTTCAATATGCTGCAGTACGTTTTGATCAAAAAACACAAATATAAATAAATAAATAAATGTATATATATATATTTTTATTATATTAAATTATTACACTGTAAAATATATTTAATATTATATTTAGTTATTATACTGTAAAAATACATTTGGTGTAGATTAGCATAATTATTCTGTGCATCCCACTGCTTTTGCACCATATTTCAAAGACAGTAGAAGAAATTATGAAATTACATATAAAGATATACTCAAGTCCTACTTAAGCACTAAAGTTAAGCTAATTGCATTTAATATAGAATTAAACTATATTACATTTTTGTTTAATTGCAATTATGCATTTAAATGTCCAAAAACATTACATTCAGTTTGCACTTAAGTATATTATTTTAAAGTGTATAATTTCCGTAATAAGTTTTTTTGTTTGTTTGTTTGTTTTTTCCTTTAAAAAAATATGCTAAAGTCTATTTATTTTTCACTTCTAATCGACAAAGTCTTACTGTAGTGCAGTGGTTGGACAGGTGAGCAGGCAGTAACTGTTAATCTACAATTCTGCAAATATGACAAAGCCACATACGTTTCATAACCACCTCCACATTAGTGATAGGATCACAAAACGTTTTGGACCCCATTTACACCTGACCACTTGTGATCAGATCACCGAGATGGCTCTTTATACCAGGAGTAAATGGGGTCGCAGATGTGGATTTGTGCACACACACCCTCAGCCAGCACATCTTTTCCTTTCAAGCCCACTTCTTGAACAACAGGGGGAGTAAGAAAACAAACCTCATTGTTAATACCTAGAAAAGTCAGGGAAAACGCAGCAGTGATAATTACAACATATTGAAAAGACCTCAAGCCATCAAGGTCAGTAATGCAATAATTACAGTTGTAACGGCACACATACGAGTGAAGGTGCTCCTTCGGCTGACGGGAGACAGAAATAATTGCTTGTCAGGTTCTGAGTTTAAGCATCGTGTTTACAGGCATGCTGAGATTACCTCAGCTGTGTCTAATGAGAGAAAGGTTGACTAGTTCTTTCGCTCAAGGTCAGACGAGCTACTGCTAAGGTGTGTACACAAGAAAGGGGAAAGTAGTTTGATTAAGCAGCAAAAGAGATGTAGTGTAGTCCGTCAAGAAGAAATCATCTTTTGTTTGCGTCGTTTTGCATATTCAGCCTCCGTCCAGCCCACATAGATGTTAATGTACACCCACACAAACACATTTGTGCTAACAGGGCATGCTTATTTTCCTGCACCCTCTTGTTCTCTATGGATTTCTCACTTCCTAAAACCCACACACTTCAAACACACACTGCATGCTTATTTTCCTGCACCCTCTTGTTCTCTATGGATTTCTCACTTCCTAAAACCCACAGCCTGCACTTTGTCTAATGGAGGGTTGGCCAAAGCAAACACACAGTTGGCCTGTGTCAAGAGCACATGGTTTCATTTGCCATCAAAGACCGTGGCTTTTCTCACTTCTCTTTGATCTCTAGGATCTCATACATATTCCTACATGGAGTATTTTTTATGTTTGGAAGAATTGGTGCGGCTCAGTGGATATTCGGTGCCCACACATCTGTGCACATCAGCTAAGGAAAAAAGAAAAGAAAAGTTGAAATCGAATCCAGTCCTGCCTTGGCCAGCCAAAAAATATTCTGTTTTTGTCTAGTCAGTGTATCTGAAAAAGAAATCTTAATTGTACACACATATGCATTTCCTAAATCTGAAAATAAATAATAAGCTTACATAGAGTATACCAGTTAAACACACTGTACACAGAGTGTATACTAAAAATACATTTCTTCAAGATGGCGGCGCGCACAACAGACGCCGGCCCGGTCCGAAGCAATGTTTTTTTAGGTCTACCTGACAAAGTTTCTGCTCGATGTCGGCTGAACCACATTTTTAGAGTTAAACTCCGCGCACGCCGAAGACCACCTCTGCCTGCACTCACCGACCCCCACTTGTCGCCCAGAGCGGAGGCGCTAAGCGGCGTGAGAGGAAGCAGGAGGGTAAAAGGGCCCTAACCCAAACAAGGCCAAAGCAGACAATAAACGTATCCGACACTTCGCTCTGAACTGCTGTTGTGTTTTTGTGTTTGACTTCAGTCCGGACTGGCAGCTCAGAGAACTCTCGAGCAGGGAAACGCGGCGGCGGGCGTATTTACATCAATGGTGTCGCGACGCTGTTGTGGTCTGCACGTACAGATGGTTTCAGGATTTGCTCCAATAACCAATAGGATGAGGCACAAAGTACCACACATTGGGCAGCAGACAGCCCACCCAGATGCTTTTCTCATCTTGTGTCAACCACGCAGCTTAAGGAGTGTGTTCCCAAAAATTCACCAACATCTCCAACAAGGGGAAAAAATACCCTGGATTTTTTTACACCACACAGAGAGGAGCTCAGGCCCTTCTCGAGATTTTGGTACTGATCAGATCAAGTGTCAACGTCAGAGGATCTCAAGACATTGACACATATTCATAGATATAAGCAGGCTCCTACAACAATATGACCTCCAAGAGTATCAGAGACTTTTTATGTTTGGACGGTCACAAAGACACTGATCGTCTACAGTGCGGAATGGTTCTGGAGATGAAAGGGTGAAGACAGCAGTGGATCAGAGAGGCCAAGAGACATTCAGGGCCCATCTTAGCCCACAGAGACATATGTGCAGACTACAAGCCCCCACCCATTGACAGCACCACAATAAGCTCTTCTAAGGAAAAAAAAATGTCGCTGAAAAGAATCCCTCAAGTTGCAAGGTTGACAACATTCCTGGGTGACTGAGAGACTGTGTCTGGAACTACTGATGAATTTTCAAAGTTCTGCAAGCTTCAAAACACAAATCCCGAAGAAGTCATCTCCATCCTCTTCAATGACTACCTTCCAGTGCACTCACTCCTATTCTCATGAAGTGCTTTGAACGGCTAGTCATGCAACACATCAATCTGTCCTCCCCCCCTCCCTGGACCCCTTCCAGTTTGCAATATTCTGTTGCCATCGCCACTGCCCTCCACCCAGCCCTCACACATCTGGACAAAACGGCCTATTGCTGCAATATTCAGCATTCAACACAATCATCCCTCAACAGCTCATTCATAAACTTAGCTGGGGCTTATCTGTGCACGACTTTCTGACCGGGAGACCTCAAACGGGTCGGCAGAAATGCACCATCACACTGAACACAGGGGCCCCCCAAGGATGTGTTAGCCCCCTCCTCTTCACTCTGCTGACCCACGACTGCACACCGTCACACAATTGACCTCTTCATTAAATTTGTGCACTTTCAGCAACAGAGATAGACAAACTACAGGAGCAGCCGCCTGGCCGGGTTGCAGTCAAATCTCTCTCTGTATTGTCGTTCTCAGGAATGACTCTCTGCATGCTCCTCTGAATAATGGTGCGACCGTGGAGAATGAGCAGCACCAAGCTGGGTGTACACATACAGAGGACCTCTCCTGGACCAACAACAGAGTAGCCAAGAAAGCACAACAGCGTCTCTACTTCCGCAAACTCAGAAGAGCCAGAGCCCCGGCCCCCATCATTGCACCTTACAGAGGCACCTATACACACTTACTGTGTGGTAGTACACTTTATTGAGAGCAGCTGAGAAGATGCCAAGTCTCACCCGCAAAGCCCTCTACTAAAAGCTTCTTCATACAGGGAGGAGATTTCCAGGCCAGGACCAACATGTATCCACCAGGCTTAATGAACTCCCTCCCGTCCTTGCCCCCCCCTCCCCTCTCTTAAAAAAACTCTGACCTTTTGACTTTGACATTTGTATGTATTTAATAAAAATTCCCTTGCGATTGTACTTTTGGTATACTAAACTGGTATACTTAAAGTCTGCTGGAATAATTAATTTTGTACTTAATGCATTTTAATTGTACCAATTTTAAGTAGTGCCGAGGTCCAACTAAAGATACACTGAAGTATATTTGATTGTGCTAAAGTGGAACTATATACACTTTAAATATCTTGCTTTTAAATACCATTATTATTCTAAGATCATACAATCCTTATTCATTAAAAAATTGATCACTGTGTTCCTGTGGCTAGTGGTAAATTGCGTTAGCAGCGCAAAAGGTTGTGGGTTCTCATCTGAAAAAAATGTAAGCCTAGTGACTGTAAGTCGCTTTGGATAAAAGCGTCTGCTAAATGCATAAATGTAAATGTAAATGTAAAACACATTTTAGGCTTAATATTAAGAAATGTGCATTGTGCACTAGTAGTACTCCAAATAAAGTGTAATTAGAATTTTTATATCAGTATATCTCAAGCAATATGTCAGTAAATATGTTAGGTTTGAAATATACTTAGTATGAAATAAATTTTATTTGAAATATATTACTCTTTTACTAGGGTTGTCATGCTATAAACAAGTACACTTATTTTGATGTGTTAATGTGTAAAGTGCTTGATTATAATGTTAACTGTGTTATTTGATTTTACATTTAAAGTTAATTACATTACAAATATTTAAACACGACATACAAGGTTCAGCAGAAATAACATATTTCATATATGACAGTGTATTTTAGTTTACCATAAATGGCAGTATATCTGACCCATATTTCAAAGACAATAAAAGGTAATTGTATTTAATATAATTTTACATAAATGTAAACAATAACATATTTTCAATTAAATGAAAATATAAATATACTATTTTGCTTTCCTGTAGCTCAAATAGTAGAGCATGGCGCTAGCAACGCCAAGATCATGGGTTCGATTCCCAGGGAAAGCAAGAGCTGACAAAAATGTAAAAACTGTTACCTGAATGCAATGTAAGTCGCTTTGGATAAAAGCGTCTGCTAAATGCATAAATGTAAATGTAAATGCAGTTAACTACCCAAAAACATTATATTGGGCATTACTACTGAGGATTTTCTCAAGTTGTCATTAAATCTTTTCACCTTGTGTATGTTTACGCTTGATTTTCTTTGTCGTTATTTGTCTTTTGGCTTCAGAGCTTCTCTACTTCTTCAGCTATACAAGTACTTATTTTCCTGTTGTCTTAATTAATAAAGCACAACAATTGTTTCATTGTCTAATTTTCACTTTTCGCATCAGCAAACAACACTACGCTACTAGAGTATCAGCCAAAGAGCGAGATTCTCTCCGGCATTTAGTGAAACAAGGCGGGTCACGTCATTTTTTATACATCAGTTTTAATACATCAATAGGGCGATCTGAATTTTCAAGGTTGTAAATATTTTTTATATTTTTTTTAGATATATACTTAAAGATTTTTCAAGTACATTTTACAAGAAAATTTCAGTCTCTCTACTTCAAAGTTTCTAGTTCAATTCAGTGTTTCATTTTGATCATTTGTAAAACTGACTAGCAATTTCTGAAGTAAACCTTCAAAGTAAACCCACACCATTTTTTTCTGTGTACACAATTAAAACTATTATAAATACAGTCTTCAACACATGTGAGTGTACACCATTAAGATCATTATTCACAAAAACACAATTTATTTCTATTTGTGTGAAACTTTTTTAATTTAGCACCAAAACGAATGCACCTTTAAACATGGTAAAATGTGTTAAAACTGAGCTGGGAGAGCTAATCTCTTATAAGCAGCTGAAACCATAAGCAATTTAGCCAGAATATTTCAGAACATGCCAAGGGTGGGCGATGTGATCCCATGTGAGTTTACTGAGCACCCATCCTGTCTCTCAATGTTCTTCTAGTTTTCCTCAGTTAATAGATCTCCTGCTCATTAAATGTAGATTCTCATGACTAATTATCTGCCCTTCCTGCATCTCTCTGTGTCTTCCTCTCTCTTCTTCTCTTTTTGATGATGTGTAAATATGGAATTATTGGCGAATTGATCGCAGTCTTCTGCCCTGTCCACTGTGGTCTCCTCCATTAATCAAAGATGACTGCAGAAGGAGCTAAAATCCATCACTTGCCTGCCAGAAGACAATTGTGTGAAGGCCCGGTTCATCCCAACTCACTTATAATCAATGGAGTATATATACACAGTTGGGCTTAGTTAGACAGAAGGATATAAAAAAAGAAGCAAGAGAGACAGATAGAAAGAGAAAATTAGAAACAAATGTGTAGACAGGAGGAAATGTCTAAATAACCTGATTGATTTATCTTAATCCAACACTGTCTTCATGAATTAAATCACTTCTCCCTAAACTATTTAAAGAAAATATAAAATAAAAATGGAATATGTTTACTGTAATAAATTTCATGTGTGGTTGCTGAAATAAGATTTTTTTTGTCTTCAAATCAGGTTTATTTTTATTATTAAGTAAAACTATTAAAAATATTTTTGTTAATTGAAATAAAAAAATAATTTAAACATAAATATTGGATGATAAAAACATTAGAAATGTAGCTGTAAAATTAACTGGAAATGAATAGAAACTAATACTGAAATAAAAATAAAATTAAACAAATAGTAATCTTGTATATGTATGTGTATATGTGTGTGTGTGTGTGTGTGTATATATATGACAAAAACACATAAAACAATTATTACAAAAGTAACTAAAATTAAAATGAAAACTGAAAATATAAATAAAAATAAAAAATAAAACCTAATTAAAAATAAAATAGTATATAAATAATACTAAAATAACACATTATGACCGTCTTCGAATTCTGATTCTATTTCTACCTAGAAATAAATGCTGTAGTTATTGAATATTCACTGAATTATCTCTTAAGCTTCATTCGATATGCTCGAGATCATTAAATGTGACATTGTGGTGCCTCAGAAGCCGATCTGAACCCATTTTCCTTAGTAGGAATCTCATATACTCTCCATCACACTGACTGAGCAGAATAGCAGCATTCTTCCGTTTCGGACACAGATGTGTTTAAAATGTGTCCCATCATTGGTCAGATTGCTGCTGATTCATCATTAACTATGTAAATAACATCATGTAAGATAATAACTGAGCTTGCATCAGTGCACATTGAACCAAATATTCAATTATATTGTATGAAGAAAAGCTAGTATACTGTAATTATCAGCAGTGAAATATGGCTCCCTGCCCAGCTGGTGCTCAGTTCAACACTGAGAATAGAGAGAGTTTCCTCTTCAAGCTGCTATGAGACGGATCAGTGTGACACAGAGGGACGGACAGAGATTTAAAGAGCCTTTTAAGGCACAGAGCGATGTTCCCTGTGTCTACAAATATAAGCCAAGACTTACAAATTATCAGTGATATGATAATCCTGCAGCAAAATTACACTGTTTATTACTAAAAGAAACAAGATTGCTCAACATTTTGTGAGACTAATGATAAAAAAATAATAATCAAACTACAGTCAAACTAGCACTTGTTGAACCTGACAAGTCAGGATAGGTTAATTTGTTTTTTGACTTCAAAGGCCTTGGGAATTTTAATTGGGTCCAGTGGAGATGTGAGAATTTGATAAAGAAACAAAAGGGACAGAGAGAAACTGAAAAGACAAGGGAACTGTGAAATACTGATTGTTGAGGCGCTTGCGTTAAAGTCTGAGGCGTCAGGGAGATTGAAAGGAAGAGAAACAGGAGACTTGAGGGACCAGACACCCACATGAGATTGAGTTTGAGATACAATGAAGAATGTAAGGTGAGAAGAGAGAAAGAGTGCAATCGAGGACATGGTTTTAATGGAAAGCATGTGAAGTAGATGTAAGGCACGTGTTCAATTTTTCTTGAAGTTTTCATCAAGTTTTCTTCTTTAGTTGTAGCTTTGATGAAGATGTGCTCTCTTTAGTCATTATTTCATCATGTCATTTTGAAGGAACATCTGCCTACCCTCAAGCCAGCCCCATCCAAGGAGGTCTGTGTATAAGACTTGGAGAAACGTTCCCATTCATCTCATTGGCAGTTTCTTGGCTGGTGCAGACCCCTGGAGGAATATGACCTGGAGGTCTTTGCTCCATTGGCACTGGGAAACATGCTTTCTGAGCCTCAAGGGAAGCCGCTGCCCCTCACTGGCATACCAGGACTGTGCCTACACACTGGGACCTGCCAAAATTTGGAAATGTGTGCTTTTGGCGGATGCTTTTATCCAAAGCAACTTCCATTGTATTGAAGGTATACAGTTTATCAGTTCATGCATTCCTTGGGATTTGATCAGAGTTTCTAGCACCATGCTCTATTAAGCTACAGGAATACAATACAGGTTCAAAAATGTGTTGAAGTACTAGCTACTTTTTAAGAGTTACTGTGTGACTGCTTTGTGGCCATGCCAAAAATGTTTAAAATGTAATTTCCACCAGAATATTATTTTGAACACAATACTTACTTTGAGGTGTGATGGAAATTATCTCTCAAGCATTTTTGTTTTGGCATTTCCACAACAGAATATTATCAAAAACAGTACATACTTTGAGGTGGAAATGGAATTTGCAGTGAGAAAAAAAAAAGATAATTTTCCAGTTATGCATGTGGTGTACATGCATAACTGGAAAATTTAACTTTTTTTTCTCTAGTAAAAAAAAAGTAATAGGCCTATATTTAAAATAAATTTATTTCATACTAAGTATAGTTCAAATCTATTAACATATTTACTAACATATCACTCAAGACTTACAGTACTGATTACAATTACAATTACACTTTATTTGGAGTACTACTTGTGCACAATGCACATTTCTTAATAGTAAGCCTAAAATGTGTTTTAATGTCACTATTGATGAGGATTTTATGATCGTTGAATAATATCAGTCTTTAAATGCAAGATATTTAAAGTGTACCTGAAGTATGCTTGCAATAGTTCCATTTTAGCACAATCAAATATACTTATCAATCAAGTATATCTTTAGTTGGACTTCAGCACAACTTCCACACAAGTGCATTAAGTAGAAAATTAGTTATTCCAGCAGACTTTAAGTATACCAGTTTAGTATACCAAAAGTACAACTGCAGGGTATTTTTATTAAGTACATAAATATGTAAATATATTTGTAGTATACTTAGCATGAAATAAATGCATTTCAGATACATTTTAGTATATTTATTTTTCACTAGGGCACTGTTGGACAAAAATTAACTAGTGAATGTGATATTAGAGTGTATGGTTTAAAATCCACATCCACATGTTATGTTTTGGTTATAGCCGATTAATCTCATACATATATATGCAGGATGAGCTAATTAACCTGCTTAACCAGTTTTAGTTTAAGCAAATCAGTCCCCAGCATACTATGAACAGATTATCTCAATCGTCTTCTAAATTTTTCTTCTTTTATATGCATTAAGAAATTGCAAATTGCAAATTATTTTTCAAGTCATATTATCAATGTTTTAATTAAAACTGTTTAACTATCATCATGAAGCGTCTTTTTTGTCTCATCATAACATTTTTGTCAGTTATTTTGTTGACAATATTAACACTGGCTCAACAGAAAACAGATGCACAAAGAGAGTGAGAGAGAACAGACAGCTTGCATGCTGTATGTGCAAAGAGCGGAACAGAAACAAAGACCTATGAGAGGATGCTGAGATTTGACAGACAGAGGCTCCTCTATACATGTAGAGGAAATAAAGATGGTGAGATGAAGTAATGGAAAGATATAGACTGGAAGAGTTGACATCGAGAAATGGGGGGATGGGTGAACGAACGATACAATGCATTGATTAGATTTACTGATATGGGAGGTTGTGCAGCAGTTAGGGTTAGAGGCAGAATACTATCTCGAAGGACATGCTGCAGGACAGATGTGGCAGAGTGAGATTAGGACATGAGATTAAAAGGCAAGTGTGAGGGAAGAGTGTGTGAGAGAGAAGTTTTAATGGCTCTCTATAGAGTAAATGAGCAAGTGAGGAAAAACTAGTGGCGTTGACAGCTGTTAGGGAGAAGGTGGAGATTCAATGGGAGTGAGACGAATACGCGACAGTTTCAATCATCAGCCAATGAGAGCCATTTGAAGGCATTCTGAACAACAGGAGCAGATGGAAACATTATTTCAAGAGAGTGAGAAGCAGAGAATGTGATAGAGAGAAGCGTGAGAGGCAGGGAGGAAGCCAGCGAGTAATGCTGGAAAAGATGCAGGAAGTAAGGCAAAGAGTGTGGCAGGAAGTGAGCAGAGTCTAAGATGCACCCATGGATGAATATGCTCAAATCCGTACTATACATTATGCAAAAAGAATGATGTAGAATTAGTATGTCCTAATCTTGCTGTATTCATAAAGCTTTGTCCAGATTGCATTAAAACTACACATGCAGGTCACAAAATAAGTTCTTCAATAAAAGTAGTACCTACTCTGATAGTATGCGAGTTCACATGCACAAGTAAGGGAGGAGGTGAGGCAGAAAGTGAGGTAGATACCAGGGCAGGAAGTAAGGCAGGGACTGAGAAAGGAATTTAAGAAATTTTCAGTGAAACAGAAATCAAGGATTGAGGCAGTAAGTGAGCGAGGGAGTAAGGCAAAGAAGGGAGTAAGGCAAGAAATGAGACAGGAAATGAAAAAGGAAGTAGTGAGTAGGACATACCTATATACATACAGAATATTGTATTTAACAAATTTGTAAGGGGGAAAAAATGTAAATAATAAATCAACTCCATAGTGGATTCCAAGTCATGGTAGGACATACCAATTCATCCCATTGCAAGGGTTCTGCCAGTAGTGGGCACTTGTGCAATGTAATTAATTATGCACATCTGAGTCAACGAGACAGAGGGAAGATAGTGAAGGAAGGGCATAAAAGACAATGTAATGCAGACCAGGAAAGAGGCAGGAAGTGTGACAGGGACTAAAGCGAAGGAGGCAGGAAGTAAGGCAAAGAAAGAGATAGGATGTGAAAGAAAGTAGGGAGTGAGACAGAAAACAAGACAATGATACAGGAAGTGAGACAGGGACAAAGGCAAAGGAGGCAGGAAATAAGGCAAGAGATGAGACGGGAAGACAATTAGTGAGACAGGAAATAAGACAATGAGGCAGGAAGTGAGACAGGGACTGAGGCAAAAAAGTGAGCCAGGAAGTAAAGCAAAGAATGAGATTCGAAGTAAAAAAGGAAAAAAAGTTAGAGAGTGAGACAAGAAACAAGCCAGTAAGTGAGGCAGGAAATGAGTGGGACTAAGGCAAAGAGTAAGGCAGGATATAAGGCAAACTATGAGTAAATGGAAGTTAGCGAGTGATACAGGAAACAAGACAATAAGAGAGGCATGAAGCAAGACAGGGATTAAGGCCAGGAATGAGACAGGAAGGAAGTGACAAAGAAAGTAAGGTAGGGGAGAGAGGCAGGAAATAAGACAATAGTTGTGTCCCAAATGACGTACTATACCATATGTACTTATACTATGCACTTATACTGTACCATGAAGTGTAGTAATTTAAGGTTAATTTGTCATCCAGTATCAGAATCTGATAGTCCTACTTCTTCTGCAAAGTATTTACAGTGTTCAGCACTCCACTTTTTATGGTTAATGAAGTGTGTAATCTGGTATTTGAAGTGCACTTTTTCTTTTTAAAATTTTTAGTGTAAACTCAAAGTGGAAAAAAATGGGATGCACAGAGTGATATGGGGACAAAGGTAGATTGATGTAGGAAGCAAGACAAGAAGTGTGGTATGAAGTGAGGTAGCAAGAAAGCAGTGAGAGAAGCAAAGAATAAGGCAGGAGTTGTGTCTCAAATGAAGTGCTATGCATTATGCACTCTACTGCAGGGCTGGGCAAATCTGGCCCTCGAGGGCCACTGTCCTGCAGAGTTTAGTTCCACCCCTAATCAAACACACCTGCTTGCAATTTTGGTTGGATGTTTCAGGTGTGTTTGATTAAGGATGGAGCTAAACTCTGCAGTACAGTGGCCCTCCAGGACCGGATTTGCCCATCCCTGATGTAGTAAATGAATTTAATTAAGGTATTTTGTCTTCCAGCATCAGATAGCTCCTAAACTTCTGCTACGTAAGGAAAGCTGTGTCAGTTGAGTGCATTAAGCATCCAATATTCCAAACTTAATTTTTTTGGTACTACATCTGGGCATATAAAGAGCACTTTTTTAATTTTTGGAATTATTGGTGCGTACACACTACTCACACTATGTATCCCATAAAATGGCACAGAATAGTGCATAAGTACGTGAACTGGGAAGGGTGTGAGGCTAAATGTGTCACAGGAAGTAGGCAGGGAGTAAAACAGGAAGTGAGGCAGCGAGTAAAGCAGTGCAAAACGGAGACAGAGCACACAGGCAGTGTGGAGAGCGGGTGAGAACAAGAGGACGAGGTGTGAGGTTGGTGTTAGGGACAGTCCTGCATCTCTGAATGTGTCGCCGAGTGTGTACAGGAGGGTGTGTGTGTTGAGTGTGAAGGCCGTGGAGATGCCAAACAGAGATAGAGATAGATGGAGTGAACAGGGGTGAGACTGAGTTATTGGCCATGATCGATACAGGGGGTCGCTGCCAAATGGGGGGTGTAATGACGGGTAATGATATGAGTCTAGAGATAGAAAGGCATTATGTGTGTGTGTGGTGAGCCTGCTGTCCATATAGCGCCTGCACTTTCATTAATAGAACTCATTCATCACACATCACGAAGATGGCTTAATACGCCCCCGTAACATATAAATATATATATGCTACAATCACTCTATCTTTTTCCGTCTCTGTCCAGCTACATCCCTCACTTACACTCTCCCACTCTTTTTTTTATTTCCTGCTGCCTCCCTATCGCTCTCACTATTACTTTTCATCACCTGCTGTGCATCTCTGTGTTTGTCTGTTCATCTGTTTTTCAAATTAACCCATCAAAAGACATTGCTCTGGGCAAGACAAAGCCTTGAATTGGTAAAACAAATGCAAGATCACATAAACACACAAATGCATGCACACTTACTCTCAGAATTTGCACACACACACACACACACACACACACACAATACGTCATCAACGTGCCCACCGCCGATCTACTGACTCTTAAATAGTTACCACAGCAACATGAAGAGGACAGGAATAATGCATTCTGCAGCACTGCTGTGTGATTTACATGCGCCTTTTCTTTCCACTCCGGTGAAACAGCCTCTCCATGCTCGGCTTGCACAAATACACCATTTGATAATCAAATGCTTGCTGTACTCTGACCTCCGTGGAGAAATAATGATAGTTACAGCCATACACTGTCAACACACTGTGAGTCAACTGTGCTGGAGCTGAAAGAGTCGTGGATAGATTTAGTGCTGGGAAAACTGCTGGCGAGAATGGGATCGTTAGTCAATAATGGGCAAGGAGGTCTGTGGTTAAAGCCAGTGAGCTGCCAATCAAATCGGCGGCCAATCACGACAGGCTCAGTTACAAACTAGAACGCGACGGGGTGAAAATCTCGGGTGGAGCTCGTTATGCAGCTCATTATGCGAGATGTGCATTGTCATTTAAATCACATTCAACACCGTACCTTATTACGAACAAATATGCAAACACTCTTCGGGTTTGATGTAAGCCATTTGTTTGTAACAGCGATCATTAATTAATTTGGTAAACACACTTAAGAATGTCATAATCCTCTATGACTCTAGAGTTTCTGCTGCATGAAGACTTGGATTGATAGTATATGAGAAAAAACAAAAAGATGTTTTATTCATTCCATAGTTCCATTTCCAACACCTTTGTGCCATTGAAACCCGTTCGCCGAGCACGTCGAAGTCTCAGAGCTGATATATATTTTCCAAAGCATAAATAGTTTCAAGTCTCTGGATTTCACAGGCAGTGTTTTAAAATGTCTCCTTGTGGACGACCAAGCAACAGAGGCCCCAGGAAAGAAATGAGAGGGCGAGTTTGCTTAATGGGAAGAGCTATTTTTACAGCTTTGATGTTCTCTGTACACATAGGCACACAGCTTATACAAAAACAAATTATAAAAGATGACCGCTTCACACAAACATTAAAAACATATTAGCAAAATAACTGTTCAGGGGAGGAAGGGGTGAGAGCGATTGAGATTGTGTGGATCCATTCTCAAATCCGCAAGAATACAGCAAACTTCTGACAGCTTTATGTGTTTAGAGGTGTGTATTCACATACAACAATACAACATTTATTGTGTTTTGAAACGATCGATAAATAAAAGTACTAACGTTCAAACACAGCATGTGTGCAGTGCAGAGATTTTTACAAGTTGCTTCTCTTTGAAATCTGTGGTAATCTCAGTTTGTGGTGTACGCTCCACGGGTAGCCTATATCGTAAAACATGGGGGGAGAGAAGAAGGTCAAGGAAAATAAAAGGGTAAGATATTTTTTCAGAGAGGAACCATAATCTGTTTGAATTGAGGACCAGATTGCTTTCGCTGCGCGTGGCGAAATAACTCCATAATTCAAAATAGAGATGTTCACAACACAACCGCTGGGAAAACTATCCTTGATCATCTCCTAGTTCCCAAACGATGGATGTGTTTTCCCCAGCATATCTCTGACTGCAACCTCTACAAACTGGACAAACAAGATTATAAAGTTTTTCTTGCAGTTGCAGTTTATGTAGGCCATCAATAATAGTAGAATAAAATTCCTTATTCGTATCAAAACTGTAGAGGAGAAAAAAGCGTAACTATCACATTCTGTACTAATCTGTGAATTACAGTAGAGTCACAATATATTTGTCACACATTTAAAAACACTGACTTTGGTTCAGATTTATGCTGTTTTGTTCAAAATTGTACTGTATGCTGGTTATTTCGGCTTCATATTCCCAATTTTACCACAAAGAACCTCTTCATTTGTATCAGCATTACTTATAAAAGAGCCACCCTGTTCACAGTTCTCTGGCCGTTTTATTTTTTCTACTTTTTCTCCTCTGGCGGCTCCTCAGTTCCTGTGACCTTATGAGATGGCAAAGAGAACGCAAAATACTAATTTAAGGTACTGCTATTTGTGTTCCGTGTAACAGGGAAGTACCGGTACACATATGCACCACATGTGTCAAGGTCAGTACGTTTCTTATATAATCAAATTCATGAGCCAAAACATTAATAGGGAGACTAAGAAATATAAATGCTAATCAAACAATGCAAAGGATAATGAAACACCTCAGAGGCTCTGATGTGTGGTGGAGGGGTGGATAATGCTTCATGTTTGCTCAGGGAAAGTCTGAGAAATTAAGTGTCAACACTATGGGTGCTGGACACACAACTAAAAAGGGACTTATTAAAGACCCCATGAAATGGTTTTGGCGAGTTTTTGAAAAAGTGAGTACACTTTTTTTGTGATTAAAAACAAAACTGCATGCATCTTGCAAAAGACATGATGGGCAAATAGATAACATTTGATTACCCGGAGGTTGCCATTTTAAACGTTCCATGGCCAAGTGCATTTGGGTAAAGTAAAACGATGGATTGGAATATGTTTTTTTTTTTTGCATCTCATTAATAACATTTTGTTATACTTATCAAAAAATAGTTGCATACTGTAGTGTACCTTTAAATCATTGGTCTCAAACTCAATTCCTGGAGGGCCGCAGCTCTACACAGTTTAGCTCCAACCAGCTCCAAATCATACCTGCTTGTAAGTTTCTAGTAATACTGAAGACCTTGATTATCTGGATCAGCTGTGTTTGATTAGGGTTGGAGCTAAACTGTGCAGAGCTGTGGCCCTCCAGGAATTGAGTTTGAGACCAATGCTTTAAATAGTCATTCAAATGTAGTTACATCACAAACACAAACTGAATGCTAGGTGATTTCAGGTGATATCGGGGGGAAGGACTGTGTAGTGCAAGCTGAGCCATCAATAATAGGCTCGTTTAAGATGGGCAAAATCTGCACAGAATTGATTACTGTAAGATGCATGCCAGTTACAAATGTGTCAGAGTGTAATTTGAGTTGCTCTGATGTCAAAAAACTTGAGGAATGTCAAGGCGGCTGACGGCTGTGCCAGATTGCACAGTCGAGCACAGTTGCTCTCCCCCGACATCACTAACTAAAGGTATGATTGAAAATGACTTTCTGATGGCGCAGCTTAATGCTCATTCGTTTAAACAACTGTGATGTATTGTTCTCTTCTAAAATATTTGATTTTGTAACTCTGATATCATGATTCTATGGTTATAAATTATATATTATATTTCTAAAAAAAACTAAAACTATATTAAACTAAAAATGGATCAGGGCTGTGCGACTTTTCCCTTAACGCTTTTTACCTTTGTTCATTGATTTTACATTTCTAATTTACTTCTTTAATGAGTCTAAATATTAAATCATTTATAACCAATGAAGTAAGTGAAAGCTGTGAAAAACAGTGTGAAAAATACATTAAACAGCACCGTTGGTACAGAAGTGAGCTGAGTGATAAAGCAAGGGTAAAATCAGGTGAAATATGGGAACAAAATGGATGAGTAAAAGACAAACAGAGGAAAAGGAGATCCAGAGGGGTTATTTAGTTGGGGGGAAAAAGTGCTGAAATCATAGCAAACAAAATGACTGTAGTCACTCCGGACTGACCTCACACCAAAGTCAGTCGATTTGGATTTCACTGCTGGGTTATGGATATATATTTATATACACAGTGCTGGAGCACACATCAAAGGCAACCAGCAGTATATGTAAGCATTTACAAATGCACACTTTTGCCAGACACATAGAGTCTCTCTCCATCGTGATATTAAATTGTGTAGTATATATTTACCAGTGCAAGATCACAGCACTAATGCATTTATACGCGCCTGGCCACGCGCATGCACACACACACAGCACAACTGGGTTTAATCTGCTCCAGTATTTATTCCCCACTTTCTTCCAGGATGGAATAGATTGTGACATTACACACACTGGCTGCCGTAGCATCGTGCCTGCCTGCAGCTTCATTGGGTGGGTGGGGGCAGCAAGGTTGCAGGCAGCAATATTAAACCATCAATCACCTCTCCAAATTAGGGCTTTTACGTCAAAGCAACATTAACAGCACACCCACCCACAGGTACAAGCTGGGTGTGAGGACAAAAACTCATATCATCACAACTCTGCTAAACGGTGGCCCTTGAACACGCACACGCGCATATCGCGCTCGCCACAGAAGCACAAATAACAGTAATTAGGAGCGAAATTAATCATAATAAATCATTAGAGGTACAACAGTTGTTTTCGACTTCCACAGAAAAGACAGGCACTAAATATAATAAATCTGTTTTGACACAGGGTTATTGCAGGGAGAACTTTACAATGGAAACATTATAGTGGGCAATAAATAGCAAGCACTTGCAAACCGTTTGTCCTCTTCAGTGTGTACGGTGACACGCCGCGAGTGTTTTAAATATAATCTGCCGCTCACAAACAATACCCACAGCAAACTAACAGAGAGGAGCGTGAGTCAGTAATGTGTCCATTTTGCTATTTTTCATGTTTCATCATAAAAACATCTGGCCCATCAATGAGCCGAAAAGCGTATTAAGAAGCACGGAGCAGAAGAAATGAAATGGGATAGAAAAGCAGAGAGAAGGAATGAGTTGCATAGGGAGGGGGACAAACGAACCATTGAAATACATTCATCCTAATTAGCAACAGCAGGGGTACGAGCGGGAGAGCTGCATCCACATCATCCTCCATTAACACTGTTTACTTACTTACAGGCTCATTACGTGCAGAGTAAAACCAACTGCAGAAATAAAGCACTACACACTCATATATGCCCCAGCGACGCTGACAAAACACACAACATGACAAAACTACAAATACTTGAAAGTTGAAGTGTGTTTTCTGTCACAAAATGGAGCTGCAGAAAAGTGATTGTTTTCAAACAGGTTTCCCAAACATTCTCTCCATCTGCCATTGGTCGAGATAGCCCTGCTCAAAACTCATGCTATTGGTTGAGTCGTTGTTACCGGGGCAGACTGGTTGGGATTCGCAAATAAACAAAGCAATGTTTTGATAACACCACAGAGGCAGTGTTTATACTTTTCAGGGGAATCAACCTTCAAATGGCTCACATTATAAATTGATGATATCTGTACTATTTAAAAAAAAATGAAACACTGATATTGGTTTAATACTACACATATGATAATATCATAAATAAAAGAAGCAAAAGAAAACAACAATGCAGTGTGTCGATATTATCATTAATTATTTTGCCCTTAAAAACGGTTTGTATGAACATCAAATCTCTCTTTAGGTTTAGAGTCTCTTTAGGTTTTTTTATTATATTAGAGTAACCTGATAACCTACATTCGCTACTCATTTGCATAAAATTGCACTATCAATGGTTCATCACCCGAAATCTCAGACTCTCGTTGAAAAAGATGGATTCCAGTCACTTCATCAGTACAAACTGCAGTCAGTGTGAAAGTACTAGCAGCAAGAAGGCAAATTGCATGAGCCTAACAGTCTACATTTGCACTGGGAGTGGCCATGCACTCTTAAAAATAAAGGTGCTTCACGATGCCATAGAAGAACCTTTTTGTCTAAATGTTTCCATAAAGAACCTTTCTGTTTCACAAAAGGTTCTTTGTGGTGAAAGAAGGTTCTTCAGATTATGAAAAGGAAGAGATGGTTCTTTAAAGAACCTTTGACTGAATGGTTCTTTGTGGAACCAAAAATGGTTCTTCTATGGCATCGCTGTGAAGAACATTTTGAAGCACCTTTATTTTTAAGAGTGTGTCACTGCTCATTTGCATTTGCATAAAAGTAAACTCAGCTCAACTTTGTTGCATCACCAATGGTCGCAGTCGCTCACGTCACCTCAGAACACTCATTGCTGCCGCACATAGCTGTCAGTGTGAACGCCCCTTTAATCAATGAAGCTGTCTACATTGCACACTTGCAGTGTAGACATTTTCGTTGATTATAACGTTTAAGTCTTGTTGCGTCCTGTCGCTTGCTTGCAGTGTAGACAGGGGGATGTATTTGCTGTCTCTGTCTTTCAAACTGACAAAAGCCCTGTTCAAGCGTTCAGACATATATGAGCTTCCTGTCTCCCTATCTCATTCTTTTCTTCTTTCTTTTTACTTTCGCACATATACATACCCCCTACCTGCTTCTGCCTCACTCTCCTTGCTGGTGAAATTGGTATTCTGCTTTCTCTCCTCACAGTGTGCGAGACTAACTCAAAGAGGAATGAAAAGCATATTTTATGTCTCCTATTCAAGAAAGTCTCCTCCATCCTCTCCTCTCCTCTCTCGCTCTGTTCTGGGCCTATGATAATGAAAGTTAATTAGGCTTCCATGTCTTGCTGCAAAGCACAGAGTTGCCAGAAGAAATGTGGAACAGACAGACAGCATCCGAGTGCCAGGATCAGATCAGATATATTCCAGCAGACTTAACTGTAAACACAACTTCAGCCAAGCATTTCTGGGCAGATTCCCCCTCAGCACGAGCTAATCAAGACAAAACCCACATCGTAGCCGGAATAATCCTCCAACATTATGGAATTATTTCGGTATGGCTCTGTAAGAACATTGCGATCTTCTTCTTACTTGTTAGAAAGATAATTGCTCTGTTTTAATCTCTTTTAAGCAATATTGTGGTGCAGACAGTGAGAAATTAGGTTTGTGGAAAGCTAAGTGTGTGTGTTTTAATATCGCCACACTCCTAAGTATATTATTTGGTGAAACTAGTTCCATTTTGGTTACGTAACATATCACTGAAATGAGAGAGATTGGATGTGAAGTTACAATCGAAGTCTGAAACCACCAAAACACATTTAAGGACCCCAAGCAAGTTTGAAGAACACAATTTTCTTTGTTGTGTAAATGTATTTCACATTAAAACAGGAAGTTGGGACATAACCAAGGGCTTTTTTAAGGCAGGTGCTATTTACACACAAATGGTATCATAGACTTTCTGCATTTAGTCTAATAAAATATACTAAATGAAGATACGTATAATATATGCTAATAGTAAAACACATTATTAGCTTTTTTCTTTAAATTTCATAATCTATTAAATACAGGGTACAAGTTAGAAGTACTGTATGGCGCCCCTGAAGGGACATGGCGATGGAAAAAAATATGAGATGGGATAAAACAATTACATTTTAATGCATTTGCATTTACTGTTAAAACTTATCGCATGCTCTCGCAAAAGTATTTCTTCCCTCAAGAAACTTTGGATTCGCTTAAAAAAAAGCATTGAAAACATAGTTTTTCCTCCAAACCTCCCATATTATATCCATCACAAAAGTTTTGTTAGCGAACAAAAAAGTTCTGCTAGCGAACACAAATGTTTTACAATATAATATAAGCATTGACATTTAATTGTTCTTGTCAGCTGTCGAGGGGCTCCATAGAAAAGGGATGCAAAATGGCCTGAAAATCAAAATGTAAAATAAAATAGAAAAATGGCCTGAAATTGTTCTACTGATCCTAATTTATTACCTAAATAAGTTCATATATGCATTATACAGACTTGTCTTGCTTAGCTGGCCATGAAACTCTGCTATAGACAAATGTTATTAATGATGCTGCAGCTGAAGCAATGTTTTTTTTTCACTCTCTCTCTCTCTTTATGTTACTCATTATGAGCTTATATACTGTACTTGAAAAAATCATTACAGGAGGTAAACTTGTCTGGTTCTGCTAAACAGAAAGATCACATGTGGGCGAGCCAAAGAAAACATCTCTGCTAGTTCTCACAACTGATCTGATGGAGTCTCAAAGAACATATAACACAAAAAGCACCATTCTCTAAGACAGTGAGCTAACTGACAGAGCATACTGTAGATGAGGAGACCATGCTCCCCGTGACCTGTCTCAAGCCCACCAGTCTGAGGAAGAGTGACACCTAGTGTAGACAGACAGAACTTCAGTCTTCACTATCTCATGACACAGACTCAGCACTGCTATAAAACACAGCTCTCCAGTTTATTTTAGCGGGTTTTATGGAAAGTGATTTAAGCTCCATGATTTATTTGTCACCCTGCTCAACATGTGGGAGGCAGACGATCTTCCACTCCCAAACAAGGCAATCATTTTCCATAAACCACTCGAAAGAATGAAACTAATAAAGCTCTCACAATGAACCGCACATTCGAATCATGAGATTTGAGCTCCTGTTACGAGCGAACACAGCGGTGAGACGATTTTGCACAGATGAAGGGTTGCATAGATAACATCAGACATTTTTCCAGGTATGTGATTGTCACTAGTGCTTTCTCCGTATCTGCAAAACTGTATTTGGCTTGTCAGCTGCCTCTTTCTGAGATGTAAAGAGTTTCTTTTGGCTTTGTTTCCATGGAGAAAAGATTTTTTTCATATAAAAAAAGTTCTAGCCGTGTCAGTTTGATGGATTCCCTTGTTATGGCTGTTTCCGGCCCCAGCTTTATGAGACAGTTAGCTCCCGCTACACACAACAGACGGCTCGGAGATGGGTGTCATTTGGAATCCGAGCACAACTGAGCTTTTCCACAAGCACACACACTCTTTCTCTCTTTCCAAATATCCTGCTGTCCTGTCCACAAGCTGGCCCTGTTTTATTAATTAAAAGCAAATCACTCCTTCAAATTACTTTTTCCTTCATTTTTTTCTCATAGGAGCGGATGATGAGGTGGTATTACATGGCCGGATCCCAATCAGAGAGAGAGGATCCAATCAATCACTCCGTTATCTGCACTCGGCTCTTCTATTACTTGCGTAGCAGGCTACTAAGTCCTGGCTTTGAGTGTGCATGCGTGTGAGCGCGAGTGGCAGTTGCCGTGCCGATAGAGGAGCTGTCATTCGGGTGCCGTAGATTAATGGGGGACCCGTCACGGTGTTTAATGTGTTTAATATGGGCCGCCGATGAGGCCGTTACACAGATGCCTCCTCCCGTCAACTACACCCTCTGAGTGATCACCTGCGATGCACGCTGTGCCAAATGGACAGGGTTTAGTAGGTTAGCATGGGCAGTTAGACCATAGGAAATATTACACATTCACACAAAAATTAAACATGAATTCTGAATAAATCATGATACAGCTCAGGATAGTCACTAGCACAGATCGACCAACAGTTAGTTTTACTAACTTTTTTCCCCCCAATAATTACGTATTTTTACTTAATTGGATATCGGTTTTGAAATATCGGATATCTGATAGGCATTTCAAGGATTGCATCATTACAGCACTGCATGTAAGGGAAAACAACAGTATTCACACATAAAGCATTTGCTTTGCTTTAATACATTTTATTAAATTTA
This sequence comes from Schizothorax lantsangensis, assembly GCA_027422415.1. Classification (NCBI taxonomy): domain Eukaryota; kingdom Metazoa; phylum Chordata; class Actinopteri; order Cypriniformes; family Cyprinidae; genus Schizothorax; species Schizothorax lantsangensis. The sequence continues at coordinate 14,357,638 of CM049840.1, forward strand.
AAAGACATTAATGCTAAAATGAGATGTGTAGTTTAAACCTAATTCTAAGCAACAGAGAAAACTCACGTGGTGTAAATCAAAATCCCTCAAAGTTCCAAAGACGTAACTTTACACCGAAAAATTAAGAGTGAAGAAAACAGACAGTGAAGTAGACAACTAGTGAACTGCATTTTGCAAGACTTGAGTCACTGCCGGCTGTAGCTGTATCCCTTCTAGCCACAACTAGCTGTCACTGGGGCAACAAGAACTAAAATATCAGTAACTTTTAAAAGGGTACTGCCACAGTGTAAAAGATAGAGGTCGACCGATTCATCGGTTTTGCCGATTAATCGGCACCGATAGTTGATTTGCAGAACAATCGGTTATCGGCAAAAATCCATGCCGATAGTTTTCGGTGTTGCTTTTTTTTTTTTTTTTCATGTTGCGTCTGTTGCTGGAGTGGTTGAGAATGGTCTGCTATCATTATACAGTATGAGAGCGGCCTCTAGAGGCGGAAATCACTGACAGCACATGTTGTTTGTTTTGGCATGTGACACTGCGCGCTGCACAGAGCGGGAAACTTCAAACGCGCATTTAAATGCAGCCGACAGAAAATCCTGCCGCGGAACAGAGCGCCATTCACATAGTTTCCCATTAAATAACATTATAGCCTATTTGTCCCAAATCATTGTTAATGTACATAATGACTTCGCCCTAGGCTATAAATTATGTATTGTGCATTTTTCAGCAAAACGTTTGTCTTTCCGTGGCTCTAATACAGTCTGTATGCTTCATATAGAGAGCTGTAATACAGATCGCGCTTTCTCTTTCCGTTTGCTCTGTTATTTAAACACCGAACTTCAAACTCATTTATGACACATAATTCATTCTTGAAGCAAACTTATGTCCGTTTGGTGATTAAATAAACAGTTTTAGACCGCTGCTTAAATTGAATGTGACGCGTCTGGTGTGTGTGTGTGTGTGTGTGTGATACCCGTGACTTCTCCAAGACGCAGTGCTGCGCTTTTGCACAGTGTGTCACTCACTTGCATATTTGTTTATATTTTAATTAGATAATCATGCAGTGTTCTAAAATAGCAGCAAATAAAGAGTGCACATACAATATCAATAACCTGTGCATGTAATTTTAATATGGCCTTTTGTAGGTATTTCAAGATGGCCATCTTTAAGCATGACTGTTGAAATGAAATGGTAATACTTAATAAGAGTCCATTTGTAACATTAACGAAAGCTGTAGAAGTATTGTTCCTTGTTAGAGTGTGTTCATTTCATTTCAACATTTACTAATAGGCTTCATTTTTAAATTTTAAAGTTTCTTCTTTTAACATTTGTAAACTATGAAATAACTTTAATAATCAATATAGTAATAAATATTAATACTACATTTTTATTCATTTATAAAGTATAGTTCAGTACTGTTACTGTTTTTTTTAAAATAGTAAAGCTCTATTTAGTTTTCATTCAGTATCTATTTTAAAAACTATCGGTTGATTAATCGGTATCGGCCAGTGTGGTCCAACCTAGCTATCGGTATCGGTAAAATCCACTATCGGTCGACCTCTAGTAAAAGATCCATGGAAATCAATCAGTTTAATACTCTCTCATTTACAAGGTCAATGCTCAGGGATGTTACAACAAAATATCCACCGTATGTAGCTTTAAGCAAGATCCATTCATTTAAAAGTCCCTAAATTACATTAACATTTACTACATGACATTTATTTCACTATTAGTCATTATTTGTGTAATTACAGCTCTGTGAAAATGACTTTATTATCTTCACAAGTGTTGGCAGTAGTTTTCGAATTTTACGATAGCGTACATGCTTTCCATAGACACATACAAATGCACAGTGTGAATATCACTTACATATTTAAATAATTATAATTACTAATCCATAGCCTCCTGCAAATAGTAACTTGTGAATGTACAACAGCACAAATTAATGGGGCCAAGCCTTCTACTATTGATGCTTGGCAGTGTTTTTTCTCTAATATTTAAAGATTATATAAAGGAATGACTTTTTTGTTTGTTTGTTTGTTTCTTTACATCCCTCTCTCTCTCCCTTTTGATTGGACTTTTGGAATAGGGAGTATACGTCTGTTGTTTTGTTGTGATTTTTTTGTTTTGAATGGATATTGTGTTGTGATGTTGTGTGTGAAAATAAATAAAAAAATGTTGATAATAAAAAATAATTATAATTACTATTACAATTTTTTTTAGAGATTTATGTATGATATTTCAGTGGGAATTTAATTTAGAGCATTATAAACAACAAGATACACTGAAATCCACAGCTTTCCAACATAAATTTGAAGGCTGCTATTGAATCTGTAAAGGTGCTATATTATGCAACTACACATTACTTTAAGTAATGTAATGTAAGTTTAAACTTGGCTGGCCTGGATGAAGCCCAGACCTGAACACCCCATGAACTGCAAAAGTAGCTATGTTTCCATTACCCTTCAAATTGTGCAAATTGAAATTGCAAATTGAAAATACACTAATACAATAATGGAAACACGCCTATTGTGCAAAAATGCCCATATATCACAAAACAAGTTTTTACACTCGCATGAGGTGGTTTTTCAGGCAATTCGAAAAAGGAATATTTTGCAAAACTGCAATGGAATTTTTTTTTTCTCACATTTACAGGTCACATGGCATACGTAAAAAATCATATAATCATTCTTCAGTATACTATAACCTCCAAGAAACACTTCATAAGTGGCCGCTCTCAAGTATAAGGGGCTTTCCCTGCCATTAATGCTAAGACAATTTACACTACACACGTCTGCAGTGCGTTACGGCTCAGACACAGCCGTCAGAGCTGATCGCAGCCACTCTACTCAGTGCAAAGTGTCTCTGCGCTGCTTCTGTTAAGATACACGCATACATCTCTTTCGATTAAATATATGGCTAGTGGAGTGGCTGCTATATACATAACCTACCAAAATCCTTCATCATGACATAGCGAGAGAAAAAAAAAAAAGTAGTTGCATAACATTGTTTAATGGAAACGCCATCATTTCGCAATACTTTTTTTAATCGACATTTATAAAATATCGCTAAAGTTTTGCGCAAATCTAAAATGGAACTGCAGCTAGTGAGCCAGACCCCATCACCCAACATCACGCCATTGACCTGTTGATGCTCTTGCGTCTGAATGGAAGCAGATCCTTCATCTACGTTCCAACATCTAGCCAAAATTCTTCCCTTTAGAGCACATTCTGTTAGGGAGGACCACCTCCATATTAATTCCCAAGCACACATGATGGTACCTTTGGCCATATTAGCACAAAGACTTCAGCAGCAGAGAGGAGGAAGTGTACGAGACGGCGGTGGCGATGGAGAATGAATATGTGTTCTGTCACCTGTTACTAGCTACAAGCTTCCCCGCATTGATTCGTTGCTCAGCTACACGAACAAATATGGCACCACTCATAGCGTACACACAAACACACACATCTGCGCACCCGCCGCCCACTCCCTGAGTAAAATTCCGTTTCAGCGATGACCTGTAAGGCGGACATTTTGACCTCTCTCCGGGAAAGAGTTTGAGTCGAGGTGTCAGAGAAAATGGGAGCGATCACGGAGCCGTGGCAGTTTGTAGTGCAGGCAGCAGCTGCTGAAGGTGTGATGGGTGTATTTCTGTATCTGGAGAGCTGTAATGGGAGACACTCGCACCTTTCAATCGTCTCTCCACAACAGGGCCTGGATAATGAACGTGTCAACTGTTAACATTCCTGCAATGTGACTCCTCTCCTCCACCTCCTTCTCTCTGTCTGCATCTCTCATATTCTGCCTACCTCCTTATCCTATTGGCTTTCTCTCTTGCTCCCACTTGCTAATTTTCACTTCTCTGTCTCTGTCTCTCTCCGCCAACCTCCCACTTCCTCCCAGCACATTTCACTCTCCCTCTCCTCACCCCATCTATCACCTCCCCCTGCAATGTTCTCATTTAATCTTTCCCTCCAGAAATGCGTTCAGCTCCAATCATCTCAGATCACCTCGGATGACTTAGTGCCGTTGTTGCTGCTATTATGGCTGATATTACCTGTGCTTTCTCACAACTGCTGATAAGTATGTTAGAAACCTCTCTCGTCTCCATGTCAGGACCTCTTCACCAGAAGAGACCGCTTAAGGCTCAACAAAGCCAGAGTTATGGCTCATTTCTCTTTGTTTGCGTCCCCGTGTCGAGCGTCCGTGACATATTGCACCTGCCGTGTGAAGCACATCTGTGTGGACGAATCTGTCCCTGTTGCCATTGCTCACCTGTTTTCTTTTCAACAGCTGCTTTTGAGAATAACGAGAATCTGTTTCCTAGAATTCGGTTTCTTATTTAAAAATTTACATGCCCATGTAATCTTTAGTCAAAAACATTAACTTCCCCTTTCCCTGCAACAATATCTCTTCTCTGATGGCATGTGCACTTGCCCAAAGGATGGGCAATAATCTCTTTCTTCCAGCAACGTGTCACTCACATGAAATCGCAGCATTAGCAAATGACAATGATCCAACCAATTACCAATGGACAAAATCTAATCTTTTTTTTGTTCTGAGAAGCCATTTCACTTGGATATGCCACAATAGGGAAGGAAAGACGCAACTTCCATTTCATGCCAACTTTAAGTAAACAAAACTTCATCTGAAAAGACTTGTTTACAGTTTCTGTTGATCATGGAAGCAGTAATTCATCAAATGATGGAGAGGAGCGTCATACAAGATGGATAATTGTGCCGTGAAAATTACATTTTATGACAGTTGTGGCACAGTAATGTTTAGTAATCGAGAGCTAAAACAATGCAGACAATGTATGCAGATAAACCATGCTTTTGGAGGGTGCAATTCAATTCTTAGTGAATTCTTAGTAGGAGGTCGAAAGAACAGAGGGAGTGAAGGTTTAGTAAATCGACTTTGCAAAATTAGTCTGATTCACCAAACAATGTGAATGATTCACTAAAAAGAGCCAAACTCAAGTAATTTGTTTGCGAACTGGATATCACATTGTGCTCAACTAATCAATTGTGTTTGAGTAGTAACTAATACATTTCCAGATATACAGACATAACACAGTGGTGCTCAGTCTTTCAGACTTTTCAACTGTTCAAAAGTAAAAAAGATAAGGTTGGGTGGACGAATGTTCTTTGGCCTGAAGGGTGACAGTTAATATTACATGTTCTCAGAGGTGACATGAGCCCCCATAGAGCAGGTGCTAAGTGCGTGTTGAGTCACCATTGCCTTGTGCGGGTGGGTGAAAATGCCATTTACCTGAGCCAATCACAAAGAGCCTACTCGCCTTCTCCCGGTGGGCAGTCCAGACTCATTTAACAGCTGTTCCCCCTCTGTCTATCTCTGGCTCTCTGGAGAATCTAGCTTTTCTACATTAGATCCATCACTGACCAGGCACCTGCAGAGGCCATGGGTTAAGTTTGCATTATAGCGAATCCCCATGATTCCAGCTCACTGAACTCAATCTTGTTTAATATATAAAGATGTGCTTTTTAATTATCTTCATGTCATGTTACATTTCCGCCGCAGCACCTGGGAGAGAAAGGCGATGCGTCACTGCACTTCCTCATCTCCTTTGTTCGCTCTTTCCCATTTTGCGCTCGCTTTCCTTGATTTTCCATCTTTTTCTTGATTTGATTGTCTCTCCGCTTGCAGTCCCCCTCCCAGTCTTCTTTTGTCATGTCCGATCTTTCCCATCTGTGCCGCAATTCATGCAACACTTATTCAGACCCGGCCTGTTAATGCAAGTGATAATGAAACAAGTGCAGCCTGGCATACAACCCCCAAAATCATGCGAAATATTTCTGTCCTAACACCTTGCATCTCGCTCGCAATCTCACACGCCTGTTTCCTGGACATGGGGCGAGCGTAGTTTCCTTCCTCGTGTGTTGATCGCTCTCTCCTAGGAATTGTATCATAACACTAATCACTGTCGGCTTCGGAACGACAGCGTTCCCCACCGTCAAGGGAATAAAGGGAATACCTGGCTAATTACTCTCTCGTAAGCTTGGACCTGCTGAGGGTCTAATGAGCGTACACGAGTCTACCGTTGAGATCTGATTTCAGATGAGGAAAATAAGTGTCAAGTTAGCTGGAGAGGGCCAGAGGAGGTGAACTTGTCTCCCTTGATGTGCACTTAATTGACATGAAGCCAATGTGCGGGAATAAATCCCCAAGAGCAATTATTAATAATGGAAGACGGAGAAATATTTATACACACAGAAAAACCTGATCTAGCGGCTTTCCTTTCGCTAACTCAACTGCCTCCATCCAGTTACATTTCTCGGCATTCACGGGTGCACATCACCGTGCCATGTCTATTCTTGTCATTTAATGTGAAAAACACGCCGGTGCTGTCCGTTCCTGGCGGAAAATAGAGTTCTTTGCGGGAGAGAGCACATGGTGGAACTGTCGGGGACATGTGAGACAGCTGGGGTAGTCGGCCAGCAAAGGCATTTAACCTCGAGACACCTGAAATGGACCTGATACTCTCGTGTAATTTCACCAGGAAAGCGGTTCAGATATTCTTTCTGAATTTCGCATGAAGAGTCCAAAAGTCTGAACACTTCATGCCCATTTTTGCATTCCTAACAAGCAGTCAGGGAGGAAATAACTTGATTTCTCTGTAAGCTTATGGGTGCTGAGAAAAGAAGGCACAGCGCTGCGACTGTAACAGATGTTACAATGTATTTTGGTTTCCATTTGCGGCTGAGGCCTTAATACCAAATTACAGTTTACTCTAATGGAAGATTGGCTCAATTTTCTGGCCATTGAATGGGCCAGCTGGAACAGATGTTGAATGCGTGAGATTGATTATGGTTTGCTTATGTTTGTTTGCTGCCTTGTTATGCGCATCTTTCGTCTTGTTAACAGGTTTATGGTTAGCGGGTGTTTCGGCACACTGTGTCCATGCAGGATTTGGAATGTCGTTTCATGGTGTTTGGGCATAACAAGGTATGAAGAACGGAATTTTATGGGAACATCCCTTTATGAGAGGAAACATCGGTGCGTCTGGAGATGTGATTTGTACAAAGAAGCTGAAATCTCAGCTTAGCCCACACACTGAATATTCTAGGACAACAGAGGTGGGAGTTAGAATAGTTTTCCCCAACAGATAAGGCTTTTGTTGGCGCTACAACACCTGCCTGCCAGTTTACCTGTCTGTCCGCTTGTCTTTTTAACTGCTACTTCATTTTGTTGCTCTGCCTTCAACATTAATATTTGAGTTTGGAGGATTCAAAGTCCGACTCTCCATATGTTGTTGCTAGTGAATGCAGATGTTTGCTGCTAACAAGTCTTGGCTTGAAAGTGATGTGTTACGCAGTGTAAGGAAATCCAAGTTTGACGAGAATGGCAGCATGATGTGGCTTTGTGGAAGAAAAGAGGATGCAGTTTATGAAGGGACTTTACACCTCCACACACAAAGAACTTTTCACTTAGTGATCTCCTTAGGGAACACTTTACAACAACATATTATCTCCCCAACTCTTCTCTTCCTCTCTCTCCCTCCATCTTCTCTTGCTCTCCCTTTCAGGGGTAGCTATCTAATTCTGTGTATTAAAAAGTGCCTGCGGTTCTTAGCTGTTGAATATTTCATGCCTTTTAATTTTTTCTTGCTGCTAAGAGTAACTTTAACAGTCATTCTCTGTCTCTCCCGCCTTCCCCCCATCCCTCAAACCCACCGTGAAATCACATTTAGATTCATACATACATTTCATAGTGCCGGTAATCTGTAAAACAAACCCAGCCCTGTATGGTGGAAATGAACAATATATCACAGAGAAATCTGCATCTAAACTCTGCTAACATGTACAATCACTTCACAATTAGCACTGTGAGATATTTAGAGTGATATGAACAACAAAAACCAAGCCGAACAGAAGTCTCAAATGGCTAATGGCACTTTCAACGAATATGGTACACTTCTATAACCCTGTCACTTGTTGTAAAACGACACAAATCCAATTTAGTTTTACTGCAAACAATACTGTTATCTAACATGCTGTATGATTAACATATGAAAAAATGGGTAGTGTAAACATACAAAAAATATCTGTTTTCTCTCTTCATTTATAGATTTTGGTTTCAGTGGTATTTGAATTACAGTTGAATATGTTTAAGTTATGAATTAATTTGAATTAGCAAAAACAATGTTTAGCTGCATCATTTAAATCTGCTTAATTTTAACTTAGATTTTAATTTAATTGTTTAATGTAAAATGAAACAGCTCAGTATGACAATCAATATTTTCTTCTTTTACAGATAATTTGCTGAAAATAAAAAAAAGAGTTTCAGACACAATTTTGCACCCAATTTGTGGTAAGTGCCTAAATATATTTTAGGTATTAGGATTAATTTAAAGTCATAGTGCTTAATTCTAAAAGAAGCGTTTTGAAGAGTTTGAAGAGCACCTTGCATGTGCATGAACGTTCAAAGCTTTATAATCACCACTGTGATTAAAATGAACGGCAAGTTATGTCTGGCATATTAATGAAACATGAGTGCGAGGCCAATGTGTGAGCCTGAGTCTCAACGGTCCATCCCCTCCTTATGAATGGAGGGATACACGCCAATCAAATAAAAGATGGGGTTGAAAATCTAATTAAAGTACAGCAAAGCCTACATTTAATCAAATCACATTTTGATACTTGACTTACTTTCTCCTCAATGTATTCAAGAGGACACATGCACCCCTTGGTTTAACCGGTTAGTATGCTAAGTGCTAATGACTTCTGAATGTGTTACAGTATTTTCCTCTGTTGAAGTAAACACTGCGTCCTTGATTTCATCTCACTAGCAGTGAATCGAGTATTTGAGAGAGAAAATAGTAGAATAGCCATATGATAGCAGGAGCCCACTATGTTCTTTCTTATGAAAAGCTTGATTGGACCTTGAACGGGATGTGGCCCGCATGAGCAGCAGCCAGTCTTTAGCTGCGCTTTCGGTCTCATTACAGGCTGATTGATCACCTGAGCTGCCAGCATCAGTTATCCGCTACAGTATATAATTACACTGTAAAAATAATATTCATTGAGGCAAACACACAGACCCCAGGCGACAAAGACTCAGTGGGCATTCGGAGGGTAAATAACTCTGGTAGAAAGGAGATTTCATGCAAAAACTTGAAGAGAAAGTCAACTCTGTAACAGCCTCTGGTTGATAGAGTCACATCCATGGCTTGTTGCGGTAGTTTGTTTATAAGATGCTGTTTTGCAGACTGTTTCATCATAATGATTAAACACACATGATATTCAGAGGATCATCCCCTAGGAATCACCAAGGGGACAACATTACTAAAATACGCAAAGCACTTCTCTTTTGGAGAGAGCAGTGCAGACAGCATGGGTGGACTTCAGGGGTTTAAGCCCAAATATCTTTTTTTTATCAACTTGTTTCTATGCTTGATCTTTTTTTGTCAGTAATAAAATACTTCAGATCTGCAATTCTGCTCTATAAATCAGATGTAGTCTCACGAGCCAGACTTTCGACTACTGGTATTGTGTCTGGTGCATATTGATGTTTATTCTGCAACAAAGTGAAAGCTCATTTAAATGATGCTGCAGCTTTTTGTTCTGCAGTGAACACCAGAGAAATTAGAGGAACCTGCTTGTTGACTTTTTGGACTAAAATCTCCTTGCATCCATATGTAAGAAGTAGCATTTAAAAAGCATTTGAATTTAATGTTTATGTTTGCTGAAACTTGCGCTTTGTGCAAAAATACTTTTTAAAGTGACAATGGCATGAACCTTGAAAACTTCATCAAAAGCAGCTAAATATACAAAATATCCTTCTGAAATTTTAGGGTAAAGAAATTAATACTTCTATTAATCAAGCATATATTTAATTCATCAGAAGTGACATTAATGACAGCAAATGAATGTGGTTCTTTTTAACTCTCTATTTATCAAAGACTCCAAAATAAAACGGTTTATAAAAATATTAAGCAACACAACTGTTTTCAACATTGAATATAATAAGAAATGTTTCTTGAGCAACAAATCAGAATATTAGAATGATTTCTGAAGGATCATGTGACACTGAAGACTGGAGTAATGATGCTGAAAATTCAGCTTTGCATCACAGGAATCAATTACATTTTAAAATATATTCAAACAAAAAAATTTTTTTTTTACTTTAAATTGTAATATGTCACAATATTACTGTTTTACTGTATTTTTTATCAAACAATGCAGGCTTTGTGAGCATTTAAAGATAAAGGCACAGCTGATCTGATGTGTGATCACATCGAAGGCTGAGACAGAATCTAACCTCAGAATTATGTACACTTTATAATACATGTGAATGACATCTCGCAGATTCAACATGTATTATAAAGTGTACTGTATTCCAATTTTTATCAAAAGACAGCACCACACACAGAGGTCTGGGCTAAGCTCTGAATATCCTTTTAACCTAGAACCGCCCATGACAGACTGTACTATTGTTCCTTAATTGGAATGCAACATATTTTGTTGTATTAGTCAATCAACAGTGCACCACTAATTGTGGGTTTGGTACGCCGTCAATATTCATAAACACAATCCATACTGCCGCATGGATGTTACAAGAATGAGATTAATTTCCCATTTCTTACTCCTTTTCTTGCGGAAAGAAGTAATTATTAGTAGTATTATTTTAAAAACCGCCTTCACTGTTGTTCCTTTGGCATTTGTATTCAACCTCCATGCAATATAATATGGCAGCAAATAACCTCATCATTAAGTCCATATCAGCCATGAACATGCTTCATTGTTTAGAAACACTTTTTGTTTTTTTTCCCCTCACAAAATAATGGAACTTTTGGTAGATAATGCGTCCGTTTGAAGAAAAGACCAGGGAGTGTCAAGCTGAATGTAATGATTTCATAAATGTAAATTCAAGCAAGATTATACTTCCCCACACCAGTTACCAGGGTTTGGCCCTTAGTTACGAAATTAGTTATTCATGAGTGAAACCTTTAGAAAAGGTGACAGAAATGAATTATTAATAGCCAATAGGTCCAGACCAGGACAATATATCTCCTGCTTCCCCTTCGCCACATTATTAATTAGTCATTTAAGTGTCATAAATAAGCAATATGAATGGAGAGTGTGGGAGTTGCATGATTACATACTAATTACCCAATCAGAGGTGCGCTAATTAATTTCTCCACTCACGTGAGTATGGACTGTACAGTTTATCATGATCAGATCGACCAGTGCACAGTAGTCTCATTTGGCAAGACATCTGACTATTGACACAGAGTCTGATCCACATTGTAGCTTATTCTGGCCTGCTTAGGAAGAGAACGCTTGACTAACATGTAAAATGACCAAGCAGAGCTTTCTTTATTGCCATGTTTAGAGATGAGCTCCCTAAAAGATTATTGCTAAATCTAAGCATGCTCAAGGTTTTACGTTTATTCATTTAGCAGACACTTTCATTCAAACTGAAAAACACACAATGACTGCTTCAGCATAATCAATGATATCTCATACTTGAGTGTCTTAAATGCAACTCTTGAATATCTTTCAAATTAAATAAAGTGAAGTCCCAGGTACCTTATACAGCTTTGTTTCTCTGCAGATCAATATCAACCTGCACACTTAAAATACGGAATATTTTGACTCCTGCTGAATGTCTGAAAGCCTGGACAAAACATAGCATCTGACACACAGTACAGGTAAAATGGTAGTGTATGTCAGATGGATGGCTGAACTGATGTCAGAGAAGGACTTCCTGCTGGGGAGATGGGCGGCAATAAGTATGCACCAGCGCAAAAGAGAAAGACAGAGAAGAAGATACGCAATGTTCAAAATAGCATAATACCATACAATTATTCCTACAAAATAGTACAAGAGTGCCCACTGCACAGAATACTGTATACCAATTCCCTTACCACGCAATGCCCTTGACTTAAAGTCCGTGTAAAGTCAATATTAAATGTGTGTTCTGAGTTTGTCACACCACAGAAAAATGTGTTATTAATCCGCCAAAACTTGAAAAAATCATTCTCTGCCAACGCTGGGGGTGTGTCCACTGGCGGCGCTGAAACCACGCCCACTTGAATGCGTGTTTCACAACTGTCTTCCTCTGCAAAAAAAGGCCCTGTTTTGTAAATGCCAAGTAAATGACGAAGGCAAAATCCTGTAGGCTATCAAAATCTTGAAAAAATAAGCTAGTTATTAGTATTGAAGCTCTGCAGAACGCAGTGTTTGATATCTCAAACGCTGGGGTCTGCTCTCTGTGTCCACTGGTCACACACAGTGTTGGGTAAGTTACTTTCAAAAAGTAATTAATTACGTTACTAATTACTTCATCAATATTGTATTTAAATTACTTTACTAAACTGTCTGAAAAGTAACTTAGTTACCAATAAGTAACTTAATTACTTGCTAATTAGGCTACATCTTAAAATCCCTATAAACCTTAATAGAAATTAAACTCTTTATTCTTTCAATTTGCAAACATAGAATAGTGTTTCTTTAAACAACTGTAATACTTCAATTTAATTTTTTTTTTTTCCTCTTTGGTTAGCAAACAGAACAAAAAAGCTTAAAAGTTAAACAATACTTATTTGGCAAGATGTTCATAAAAGCCCAAAGTAAAATCCGTACAGATTTATGTAAAAATAACATGTTAACGAGAATAAATCACAGAAATGATTTGGGTGTTTTGGGGAAGGGGGCGCAGTAAACAAAAATGATGCACCGCTTTGAAACTTGCAGGTCACACACACACACACACAAACGAAATTATGCTGATGAAAAAATATATATTTAAAACACGTTCGTATTTTAGAAAATGTAGTTAATATTTGACATTAATGATTTATCTTATCCAAGCCCGCGGATATAATATCCGCGCATCACTACTGCGCACAGTGCGCAGATATCAACAGCATCACTGGGTTGTAAAGTTGCCAAGTTGAGGGAATTTGTAGGCAATTGTGTGAGAAGGAGCTTTTCATACAAACTGCAACCGGACACCTTGGAATATATTGATGATTACATATAATGAGGTTTGGGTAACAAATTCGTTTTACCGGAGGTGAATGTAGCAAACATATAAAATATCCAGTGATTTTTTTTTATAGCAAGATTAAGAATACGAAAATATTTAAACGGGAACCGGGATAGAATGGTAAAATACGGGAGAATCCCGGGAAAAACGGGATGCAGGTATGGATACGGGAAAGAATACGTTTTATACTCATAATAGTTATTCGTTTTATTTGAATTCATTCATTTAAAAGTAGAAACGTCTGCTTTCAGATACGGGAAAGATTTGCTTTACTTTCAAGATTACATAATCAGAAATATTAGTTTTTGATTTGAATTGCATTTAAAAGTAAAATTCAGCTTTTTAATTCTATTGATTTTATCTTATAGTATCTGAGGTTTCTTTGATCAGGAAGATCTGAAAGTGAACGACTGGCGCGTGGAGTTAAAGCGCGATTCAATTTGATCTTTAACGGTACATTTACATTTCAAATCAATAGATTTTAGACTGTTGAAATTATTTCTGTTTGTAACGCAAATACTTTATAAGTAACTGTAATTAAATTACCTAAAAATGAACTGTAATCCCTTACTTTACTTTTTCAGTGGATAAGTAATTTAATTACAGTAACGCGTTACTTAGTAACGCGTTACACCCAACACTGGTCACACACAGATCAGTCTGCAGCGCTGCTTCAAGTCGAACACATGTCTTATAGTGTTGGGAAAAGGGGCTGTGCTCGGTGGCTCGATTGCGTCATCGAGTCCTGATTTAGCCCCGCCCAAAAAATCCTGATAACGAAAATGGTGAAAAACTGTTTAACGGTCTAACTCCACAATTACTTACTACATAGTTCACAGTCTTTGTAACATGTTTCAGCAATGCATTTCTAACATTTATAATGTGTTTCCAAACAATTCTCAGAATTTATCCCACCATCAGAGCCACTGAGGACACAGTGGATTAATTTTGTTTTGACGGTAACGTGCCACCGAAGACCAAAAAAAAATAGAAGAGTGGGGTGGGGTGAGCAGTAGCTCATTATCATTTAAAGGGACATGCACTGAAATGACTCGCTGTGAACAGAGTTTTTTGACAAAGTAAAAAGGGTTGTTTTACATGACCATTGAGGAATTTTAACCAACGCACATTGCAGACATTTCATGAAGACCCTAAAGAATCATATCAACTTGTGAAAAATGTCCATCTGACATCCCCTTGATCCTTCCATTTCTAATATGCTTAAGTAATATCATCAACAACATTTAACACCTTTATTGACTGCTAAATGTTAAGACATTTTTACAACAAATTTGAGTTAAAAACAAAATAAGTGGTTCTATTTTCAAGGTAATCAAATTAGAGCAAAGAAGCCTATAACAGCTGGAGAAAACTATCAGCTATCATTCCAATCCATCTTAATGTCAGTTGTTCAGCTGTTCAGAAGTTTGTAAACTGCTATCTTTGCTTATGGGCACTTTTGTTGGGCCATAAAGGACTGCTCATTCTAGAGCCACAGGAAAATGACACCATGATAACACTGATTGGCTCTGATTGAAAGACAATTCTGAGTTGTGATGTCACGAAACATAAGCACTACTCGCATCATATTTTCAAAAACTTGCATTCTATTCTGAACATAGTGGAGGCTTGAGACAGCAGATGAGATATGAGATGAAATAAGAAAAGGATGGATGCTCTTACTCTAACACTCCAATGCTGATTGAGTTTCTCTGATCACACACACACACACACACACACTCTAATTAAAGGTTAAGCCGATTCCACCACAGTCTGATAGCACTGAGAGGCAGAGGATGTACCATTTAAAAAACCCAGTAATTAATGCTGCTCACTCTGCAATCATACGAGAAAATAGGTTGAAAGGCGCAAAAGACTAAATATATGCTCAAATAGAAACGGCGGTAGATCACATGTTTTCTTTTCCTCTTCAATAGCACTGTATTCCATCAATGACACACCTTTCTCAAACAGAGCAAAATTCGTCCACACCTCACTTCCTTTGAACCAGTAAAACTATAATTATTTCTGTAAAGGGGAATGCTAGAGAGAGAGAGAGAAATATGATTTTAATTAAATTTATAGCTAAAACAGGAAGTACCTGCTTTGGTGGTATCCAGTGTTGGTAGTAAAAGGTTTGTTTAGCTCTTAAGGTAGTTTACAGGAGGTCAGTAATCCCTCCGCATGCTGCTAGCAGTAAAACACATAACCCGGCTCATGCTCTACGAAACACGGTATTGGTGCAGAGCTTAAGCTGCCAGCCGCCAAGAAAAAGCCCCAGAGTTTTTTTTTTTCCCCATCCAGGCGGGTTTTTCTCCTGCTCTTCAGTTGTGCTGTTGGACGCCTGTATTTTGGGGATTAGTAGCTTAATCGACCTTGTAATGGGGAGATCAGAGCAGCGTGGAGCCATGGAGAGGAGTTCTCACACACATATACACACGCTTATTCTCGTGCAAACACACACATATACACAATCAACCCCCACCCTGCTGCGTCTCTCTAGTACTTTTTATACATACTAGCTGTTTATTTTGCTCCTAAAATAAATAAACGTTGAAGCAATCTTGCTTTTCAGATACAGTCGCAATCTCAGAGGGAGGGTGGAGATATGGTCACCTTACAAACATGCAGAAGCTTGTTCACACCATGTCAGTAATTGGCTATATTACACATAAAGCCTTTTCTGTAACCCTAACTCTAATTAAGCAGTATTGTTTTTTTCTATATAGAAATATACACCATTGTTGAAGTGTCTGCAGATCAGCTCCAACAATTCACTGGTTTACGAAGTTGTAACATTGCCAAAAAAGTTTTGTATCTATGCTGTTTGTGTATCTGTAAGATTAACAATTTGGCGTTCTATGTCTGCTGTCAAAGAATTACAAAGATCTGTTGTCCTTTGATGTGGGAGTCAAAACCATGCTTGTCTATGTTGTGGACAGAAGTTACATCAAACTGCACAAATGCTAAAAGGTACGCGTGTCTGTCCATCCAAGTGAACAAAATAAATTTATCAACAAACTACCGGAACAGTTATGCTACATTTTCTGTACACAGATTTAGTCATGATTTTCCATTCGTCGACAGTTAATGTATGCCAAAAATCAATGAGTGCATTTTCAAAGGTGCAATCTGAGTGAAGCACAATGTGTCACAGATGCCCAAGAGATATTTAGCAGTTTAAATATCTAGACCTGTCTGTGACTCCAAATTTTACTGAGTGAAATGCATTTTGAATAGAAATGACATTAGCAACATCGGAAAACAGCAGTCCGAAGACTTCAAAAGTCGTATAGAGTGTGAGCATCATTAGAGATGACAATCGGCACTGGGGAACAAGGTATACAAGAACAAATTCGAAAAGACAATCCCGTTTTAATGGTATTTTGGTGTGAACATGAATGGTAGCAATATACAAAAAAGAAGAATCCAACTGCATATGACAATAGCAGAAAAGGTAATCTAAGATCTATTTCACTGCAATTGAATGAGTTAGTTAGGTGAATGTAGCTGTTGTACTGGTGACCAAGTCAACAAGTCATGTATTGATTTGGACACTGGTTCCCAGCAATGGAACATTATAGCTAAATCAGCATGACTTCTTTACTTAAACTGCATAACCAGAATAACAGCATAGCTATATTGGTCCAGCAGCTAACAGCACCAAACCAGCTCTGACCAGCATGAATTAATTTGGTCAAATTGTTCTTTTCATCAGGGTGGTTTGGTTTTGTTGAGGACCTGGTGAGGGGTCACAGTAATGCATCTCTCACTGGTGCGGATTTGGCTAATGCCTGCCAGGGAAACATGGGAATGCATTGTACAGTCATCCTTCTCTCTCTGGGGCGTAAATCCTGTGTTATCTCATATCAGAGATGTGTAGGGATCGGGTGCGTGAGGGATGATAAGATGAACAAACACTGCGGCTCATTAGAGCGAAGACATTGTGTAATCACTGCTCTAATCTCCCATAATCCCAGCATCTACAACCAGCCACACTCTCACAGCGGGCTTGCCCCTCCACCTCCCCCTGCCCTCTCATTCCAGACATAAAGGTCAGCTTTGGTAGCCTGAACCAGGTGAGACCGTGTAATATAGGGGTGTCCAGTCCTTCTCCTGGAGGGCCAGTGTCCTGCAGAGTTTAGCTTCAACCACAATTAAACACACATGAACAAAGCTGATCAAGATCTTCTGGATGACTATAAACTTCCATACAGATGTGTTGGAGCAAGTTAGAACAGAATCAGGGGTAGCCAATCCTGTTGCTGGAGAGCTCCCATCCTGCACAGTTTAATTCCAAACCTAATCAAACAAATCTGAACCAGCAAATCAAGGTGTTCGAGATCATTAGAACAGTGGTTTTCAATCCTGGTCCTGGGGATACACTGTCTCCCTTATCTAACACACCTCAGTCAGATCATCAGCTCATTATGCAAGAACTCCATAAACTCAGCTGAGTGTGTCAGATAAAACAGAAATGTGTAGAGCGGTGGGTCTCCAGGACCAGGATTGAAGACCACTGCACTAGAAAATAACAGGCAGGTGTGTTGGAGCAGTGTTGAAACTGAAGTCTGCCGAAACATAGCTGTAACCCAGTCTAACCAAGGTGGTCCACAATAACCTGTTAGCAATTCCATTGATCTCATGGCCAACTTAGAGCCAGTCACAAAAGTATATGGCATATGACTGATTACTCTGGAGCCACAGGAAAATTATGCCATGACAACACTGATTGGCTGATGGCACCACAAGAACACACAGTCCTAAATCCTTCAGTGGTGACTATCCTGAGCAGCGATGTCAAAGGCAGCAGACAGGGAAGCAGTTTTAAGCAATCTTTTTAAAGCCATCCAATTAAAAAAAGAATGTAAATTACCAACTCTTGCCTCCTGACCTGTACATATGGTAAGGAACATAAAATATTAAAAAGGGACCAAGTGCCCAAGGGGAATATGAGAAAGAGCTGAAAGGGGAGTGCTGTCTGGGAACACAGAGAAGGTTTGGTCTAGGTATTGGGCTTGATCTGGCAGTTCTAACATGCTTCTTTAGGTTCAGGGCATGGAGGTCAGTGGCTCGACCTCTCTAATGGCATAATTACAATATGGGACAAGAGTGGCCCAACATCCTTGCCCAATGACTGTGACGTGGACCTTCAAAAACCTAGATCTGTCTCTCCTCTCTCAAGTGCAAGCTTCAGTCAGGAGCTTGTGTACATGGCATCAACTGAAGGGACGGGGTGGTCATATGTGACAGTCATAAAGGAGAGTCAAGCACACTGCATTGTGGGTCACAGTATTCCGTATGCTCTGGTTGTACACTGCACATTTTTGATAATGTACTGTAGCAGGTCTCCAGGTACTCCAATACAGAAGATTTGCATACTGAGCAGCATACACGCACTGCATTTCTTTCACATCTCTCATTTTTTTGTTCTCAGTGCCCTCTCCAACTTTTTCTGCTGCCTGTCTCATTTTCTTCATTCTCTTATTTTGCTCTTCTCATCCTGCACTCCCTCTCTTTGTCTTTCGGTCTCTTTCTTTCGTGTATATGCCGTTTTCTTTCTTTTTTCCCTTCTCTAAACTAATAACAGAAAGGGTGCTTGTGGGCAACCCAGTGGAAAAAAAAATCAATACTCTCTCATACAAAATCAAGATTTCTTTTATCCTGCCACTTTTGTTGCTTTTCTTTCTCTCTCTTTCTCTTGCTGCCTCTCCTCTGAGTTCTCCTACGCTGGTCTTTAGAGTGCCGTGGAACACTGTCGTGGATTTTACGAGGTGCTCTTTCACTGGTTTTTGATCGATTGAAAATAATCAGATCTTTTCCCTTGATGCATCTCATCGGAGCACTTGTCTGACCTCTCGGCTCTTCAAGTAGTTTTTCAGGGCCGTCCAAACACATTTGAAGTGTTGGTGGGGGTGTCGGGCAGGTTGGCCTTCTCCGCAAGGCGCCCCATCATACACACTCAAGCCTATTACTCCAACCCAGAGACAGAGTGAAGAGAGGCAGGTTAGGTTCTAGCCTCGCACACTCTTCAAAGAGAAAGACAGAGACAATAATGACAGGTTGAGCAGGGGTTGTTTTAGGCTGTGGCATTTGGTGGACTTCTGAAATGTGGAAGCAGAGGCCTCTCTCTGCACTGTAAATTCATATTCAAGTTCCATATCACAAGTTTTGTCGTAATCACGCATATTTAACAAATAGATGACACTACTTCTTTAATATTTTTATTTATTATATACTCCATACAGCTCATTGTACTGACTTTATGCTGCCTCCATGCTATATTTATTTCTGATTTGTTCAATCTGAAATTATCTTATAATTTGGCAAAAATCTGCTGAAATAAATTTATTTTCCAAATATTTCCTCCACAAAAGTACTAAAATAATTGTTAATTGAACCGTTGTGAAACCAGAATCATTAATCAAATTCGTTACACTGCTCCATGCGATTCCCATCGGTAGCCAGCAAGAAACCATTTATTATTATTCATGCCTCTCGTATCACTCCACTCCAGCTATTATATTAACAGGCACCTTCTTTTCAGACCATTAGACAAACACCACAATTTTGTTGTTCCCAACGGGGTCAAGTTTTGGATGGTTAGCACCATGTAAACCATTAACCCCTCATGTTACATGGTGTAACTATCTTGTTCTAAAAAGCATATTTCTCTATTGATGACCATTTCCAGAAAGTGTTTTTTTTTATTTGGTGGGTTAGAAGCCAGTCAACATTGTCAAGATGTCATGTTGATGAGACTCCAGAGGATTAGTCACGTGACATTTACTACTCAGCTAATCTCAGGAGGTCCTGTGCCAGCCAGGCAACTGCCTTTGAGATGAATGGGAATTCTAAAAGATAGTTCTCTCCAGCTATAATAGACCTCTATTTTTGTAGAGTCACACCATGCTTAAGCATCTCATTGAGAACACAAAAGAAGCAAATAAACACTGCATCTTTTTCAAACTTTATCCACTGGTGTCACTATTGGACAACGTAACTTTACAAAAAAAAAAAGATATTGAGTTATACATTACTAAATCTCATATTTAATTTTATTTTTGTATTGTATTTGCTGATCCAAATTGTTTTGAGGAGGCACTATCTCTCCTACTTCATCAGAGAAAATGCCACTAGTTTTAGGGTGCAGTTTGGCAGTTTGTGTAGGTCTAATGGGACGCACTGCTCCAGTATTACTGTCAGATGGCGCAGATGGACAACAGAGGGAGAAAAGGCTTTTGTAGACGACAGAGAAAATGGGAAAAGAAAAGGGAGGAGGGGGAGCGTGTTCTCTCACTTGCCGACGTGATTACACGCTGGCAGAACAGGGGCGAGGACATGGGGAGCGGACTTCCAGTGACGGCTATAATGTGATTTTTTTTAAAAATGTGTCTGTTTCTAAAAGCTCTGGTGATGCCACAATGCCTCTGTCATGCCAATAATGCCCGACTGAAATGGAATGAATTGACAGAGGCAGGCAAAGAGACAGAGGGAAGGGGATGGCCGAGACAGAGAGAAAGAGAGAGAGAGAGAAAGAGAGAGAGAGAGAAATGAAAAGCTCATTATAAGCAAGGCTCTCTTTTTTTCATACATCGCTCATTTTGTCTCAGCAGTTTGTTTTATTTATTTGAAGTTAGTGGCTTAATGAGATCCCAGAGGCCCAGAGCTGAGACGGAGAAAGAGAGAGAGAGAAGGAAGAAGAATGGAAAGACTGGGAAATAGAGAAGGACGGAAATATACAGTATACATTTTTAAAAGAAGGATAGGAAGGAATGATGTGGAAAAGAGAGGAGAAATGGAGGGACAAAATAAATGGAGGTACAACTAAAGGGTGTAGATGAGTAATTCACAGAATACTTGTCAAGAACATGTTCGGGTCAAACTCAGACAAATAAGATATATTTTGTTTAGAAATATAAGAAATGCAAGAAAATTCAGATATCTTTAGAGATCTCTATCTATCTATCTATCTATCTATCTTAATGCTGTCAAACGATTGTGATTAATCACATTCAAAATAAAAGTTTTTGCTGACATAATATTTGTTTATACTGTGTATATTTATTATGTATATATAAATTCAAACACATGCATGTATATATTTAAGAAAAATATGTTTATATATTAAATATATTTATATATAATATAAAATATAAGAATATAAATATATAAATGTATATACAAATGTATATATTTTCACATTTCAAAATATATACTGTATGTGTGTGTGTATTTATTTATTTATATATACACATAATAAATACACACAGTACACATACATGTATTATGTAAACAAGCTTTTATTTGTGATGCGATTAATCATTTGACTATCTATCTATCTATATAAAACATCAGTTTTAATGTATTTGTTGCACTGCCTTTAATTTATACAAATATATTTAATAAACTGCTGCATAACATGTAATGTAAAACTAATGTGAATAATCACTGAAAATAATGGCTTTTTTTAATGAAAGCATTACAGTAATGATAATTTGGGGAGAAATGTGTTTAATTGTCAAAAGAATTATGCAAAAATCTTAATGGTGTTAAAATGGTTCTTCATTAAATTCATGCAAAATTTTTATATTTTATTTTAATTTTGGGGGGTGAAATATGACCTGTGCATACTTTCTTAAGATTCAGAAAGAGTAGAAGCATCAACTTAGGGCTGGGCGATATATTGCATGCGATAGACATGCGCATCTCGTCAGTAAAGCCGGTTCCTTGATTAGCGCTAAATCTCCATCACCTGTTTTCAAATGGAGCGGCATTTAATACACAGAGCCGTAGTTCACAGACAAGCTACGCATATATCGACTGATATATCGCCTTCGATATGAACGCGATATTGCGTAGCTTGTCAGTGATCTACGGCTCTGTGTATTAAATGCCGCTCCATTTGAAAACAGGTGATGGAGATTAACCGCTAATCAAGGAACCGGCTTTACTGACGAGATGCGCATGCATATCGCATGCAATATATCGCCCAGCCCTACATCAACTATCAACAACTTCTCAATCACACACCCATACACACTCATAAACACATTAGATTTTCCATAATATAGTGTGTATAAAGCCAGAGACACACTGCACAATTTTTGGCTGTCCCAGACGAAAGACTGGCATTGTGAAAAACAATCGTGACAAATCAGAAATCGCCACGATTGTTTCACAATGCCAATCTTTCGTCTGGGACAGCCAAAAATCAAGCAGTGTGTCTCAGGCTTAAAAGGCAGCTACCATTTAAGGGGATGTCACCAGCAGCAACTAAGCAACTGGAAGTCATTCATTTTCAATCAGAGCTGATGATTTCAGTAATCACAGGCAATGAAATGCGGGCATTTTTAGTGATGTGATAAAGTTTAGAAAGTAGTACTTTATGCAAATCAGCAGCAATTAGAAGTAGTTCCAATGAAAGAAAATCTCTCTCACTCGTGTGTCTCATGTGATCTGTCTCCTTTGAGAGACCATAGTGCGACAAGATAGAAGTTACGGTTACTGTAAATGAGCCATTGTCCTATATGATTTGTTTTTGCCCATATATGGAGAAATAATAAAAACATATTGTGTGAAAAAGTGTATAAGGAATTGTCATCGCTCCGGGTGAAGTTTGATTATCCAAGACTGGGTCATGGCGACAGCTAGTTAAGTAGGGCCACCCTCACGTCTTTTTCCCTGGCAACTTCCATCTGTTCCTCCCAGGGGTTCCCAAGGTGTTCCCAGGCCAGCCGGGAGATATAATACCTCTAGCACGTCCTAGGTCTACCCTGGGGTCTTTTCTCATCTTAACATGCTGGAGAAGCTTCCCCAAAAGGCATCCTTACAAGATGCATCGACCATCTCAACTGGCTTCATTCGGTCTGGAGGAGCTCGCCTCAACTGGTCTCCATTTACTAGGAGCTCACCTCTACCAGTCTCTCCCGGATGTCAGAAAATGTAACCTTATCTGTCAAGGTTAGACCCCACACCCTGTTGTGTGTTAATATTTTTTTTTAATATTAATGTATTAAATAATCATTAACGCTCTTCATAAACAGGTCTATCTGTTAACCACAGTTGATTCCAATGGGAGTTTGAAAGTAGCATGTTGCTAAGCTAACAATGTGATGCCTTAAAGGGATAATTCACCCAATAATGTTATCATCATTTACCCTCATGTTGTCATGTTTCTTTCTTCTGTTGAAAAAAAGATACTTTGATGAATGTAGGTAACCAAACAGTGGCTAGTAGCCATTGACTTCCACAGTATGGGAAAAAAACTATTAAAGTCAATGGCGGCCATCAACTGACCCTTCGCCAGGAGTTTGATTGACAGGTGATCTGACCAATCATAACATCAAATCTGTCATTTTGTCCGACAAACAAACCAGACAGGAGAGTAGATTTACATCGGTGGACCTGAACTTGAAAAATGATGTGTATTGACATCGGCAGAAAAAGATACCTTCTGATGTTCATTCATGATTATTTCGTGCTTTAACTATTAAACAGGAAGAGATGATCGGTTCACGTTCCGCTTGAACTGAGGTGCTACAGCGATCTGTCATGACACATTAAAGAGCCACAAAATGGTATTTATTGTTTGAATTTCTTCAAAGAAATGACAATTTGAAAGCTGAGACTTTGTTTCATACCAAAAGTCTGCTCTGTCTTGTCTGTCGGCGCATTGTCAGTTTCCTCTTTGCTCCGCCATGTACTTTTCACTGTCCGAGAACATAGTGTGTGGCGTGTGCGCGCCATATCTTGTCGGACATAGCAACAGTAACTAAGGCCTGTGGATTGTTGTGAAGGGTCAGTTGTTTGGTTATCTACATTCTTCAAAATATCTTCTTTTGGTTTCAACAGAAATTCATACAGGTTTGGAGGAACTTGAGGGTAAGTAAATAATGACTAGGGCTGGGTATCGAGTTCGATACTTTTTAGGAACCGACCGAATTGCCTCGATACCACCGAGTATCGAAAAAAGTCTTGTCGTACCAAATTTCGATACCTAAGGGGTTAATCTCATCAACGTCAGTGAGGCAATAAGCCTGCAGCACTAGATGTGTTCGACTAGAAGCGTTTGATCAGTGTTTGACATCCGTGAGAGCGATTCGAAAGCGTACGGATCTGCTCACCACATCACGCGTTTCGTTTACTACACACAGACTGAAGTGCGCGTGCGGTGATTTCAGCATCTGCCGTCTAAATGAGGACATAAACACATGAACAACATCTCCAGAACTGCTCTGAGAGTCACTCCATGAGCATTTTGATATTTGATTTGAGTGAAACTAGCATCATATCATATACACACAGAACTGTAAGGTATTCACGGCAACCCGTCAAAATAAAAGTTTGGTTTAATTTGGAAGACACTGCGGCAGAAATATATTAATATTGTTCAGCAGAGTGTACATACTGCTACTACTAGGCTACTATTAAAATTATTAAAACTTTATTTTTTTTAAAAGTAATGATCACACAACATTTCTTCCATGTTTTAATTTTAATAGTACAATTTTGTTTGCCAAAATAAATAAATAAAGTTTGATTTAAAAGATAAATTAAATTAATGTTTTATGCCTTCATTTGAAAACCAGATACAGAATACAGAATTTCTGAGTTAAAATAAAACATTTCATAAGGCTATTTTGAGAATAAATTTGAATAAACTAAGTAGTTTTTATGCATTCAAATAATTAGACATACTACAACACAGAATTTAATAACAATAAAATATATATGGTGAAAGAAAATAAAACACCCACTTATGAAAGTAGATAAAGATTTTCAATTTCTTGAAGTCTTTAACCTAGAATAAATGAATAGAAATTATGATTCTGTCTAAGCTATGCGTTTTAAAACGAACACGCACTAGTGTAAACTGAAAACTATTTGAGCTTTATTAAAATTATTTGCACTGATTTATTGTGTTGGATATATTTTGTTCCTTTGTGCAGTGGCTCAGGAGATGAGGCTTTGAGTCTGTATAAATGTTAACAAGCTGAAAAAAATAAAACCAAAGATTTTTTAGATAATGTAATCTTGTTAAAACTGATTTCATAAAATTGGTATCGAAAAAAGTATCGTTCAGGAACCGGTATCGGTATCGAAAAGTTTTGAACGATACCCACCCCTAATAATGACAGGATTTTCATTTTTGGGTGAACTAAACCAGTAATGAGTATGAAAAACACGTAACATACAACTACTGGGTAACTGCTATGTTGTGATCTGGAATACTTTATTGTCATGCCAATAGCAAGGCAAATATTGTTGCTTAATGATTAACTGTATAACAGACTGTTGTCTCGGGTAACTAATTTCCTACACACCCCGCTTAGTTTCATGTGATTCTTCTTACATAACAATCAATACATTTTGCATCAGAGGCATAAAAATACACCACACACAATTATTGGATAACATAGTCCATTATCGTTACATTCAGTATTAGAGGTATATTTACAACAAACTCTCACTTAGTCCACCTTCTTGGATCTAGGCTTGTTGAACTGCATTATGATTGCCTTTTCTTTGATGTAAAAAAGGTATCTTTGTAGGCTTCACTATCTATGGTGCCTAAAACGCTGTTTTTGCAACCGAGTTACTTTCTCTGTTTTTTTCCATTTCCTTTTGTCTTTCCATCTCTCTCTCTCTCTCAAACTGGCCGTTCTTCTCCAAATTTGACAGATATACACCAGCG
Organism: Schizothorax lantsangensis; assembly: GCA_027422415.1. Classification (NCBI taxonomy): domain Eukaryota; kingdom Metazoa; phylum Chordata; class Actinopteri; order Cypriniformes; family Cyprinidae; genus Schizothorax; species Schizothorax lantsangensis. The sequence goes on from CM049840.1 coordinate 14,383,349, forward strand.
CCAGGGACAAGGGGGGCTCACTGTGCAGCATGTGTGTGTGTTTAATGAAGCCCGGAGCACTTCCACACCCATGCAGGGAAGCTTTTGGCCGTGGCTCTGAGACCTCCAGCCAGTGCTTCATGTAGGCAAAAACAAATCGAAAAAGGATGCCACATAAAACACGCAGACGGGAGTCGTGTTTATTCATTCATTTGATCTATTTGCTCTCTTTAAACAATGCTGTTTTATGGCGCAGTCAAATGGGCCCAAGGGTTGTTTGTATGCCGTGGGGGAAGCGTGTGGTGCGTCTGTATGTGAGAGAGAGAGATACATATATAAGGTGTAACCCAAAATACACTCACCACACAGACGTTTACTGTCAACCATCAACCGTCCTCAGTGGCGAGTCCAAGAATGCTTTTACCATCATGTAATACACTCTCACTTGCAAAATTGCCAGCCAAGATCAATTTAGCCCACTCCATCCTGGTGTAGCCCACAATAGCACTAACATAACCAGGGCTCATCTTGCGAGGGAAGCTGGCACCAACAGAGTGCTGATATTACCCCAATGAGCCTCTCTGTCTCTGTTTCCGTCTATCTATCTATCAGGGTGGACGGTTCAATAGTTGTAAGGAGCTGTACTTGAGCGGCTCTCCTGGCGTGCGTCACTGGAACATTCTCCACTTGTCTCAAGCAGAGGACGTTCACGTGGAGGCCACGCTGGCTGGTTTCTGGGCGAAGGCCTATCTGCCTGGGCGCAGACCCCCCTTCTGGCCCTGGTTCATCCTAATAAGCCTAATCTTCCTATTTTTACTCCAACACCAATCTCCCATAATGGAGAGGAGCAATTTTCTCCCATAATTGCAGTTGATTAAGTGGGCCGCTGTGATTTTATATTTCCTTCTGTCTTGGGCTCTTCGTGAGAGTCACTGCGGCTGGTATTGGGTCGTTCTGAGCTCGACGTAATTGACCCTTGCTAAGCTCTGCCCCATTGCTTGTTGCTCGCATGGTAAATCTAAAAAAAAACTTTTTTTTTGTGGTAAAATGTGCTCAAAGTGGTAAAAAATGTATGGGTTTTATTCTTACATGAGCTGAGATGAATTGCGACATTGTAAAGCATTTTTATCTGCCGTTTTTCTTTAAAGAAATTGTTAAATTATGCACTAACGTGATTAAAAACTGCAGTGACTGCAAATCGAGGCAAGCGCTTCTCACTGAAAAGAGAAAACCTCTTTTGACAGTGATTACAAATGATAACATTAGTGTTAGTGAACAGAACTTTTCCTAACGTTTCTACAACACATTCACTTTCATTCTGTAGTTACCAGCACCTCCATTGTGGTCTGAATCAAGTATGTAAATTAATTCAGTTAAATAAGTAATTAAGATATTAACATTAATTTAGTTTGAGGGAATAAATTAGTGTGATTTATTATTGCAAGAATAATGCAATAAACATTAGAGCAATTGATCATGTCATACCAGCTTCATGTTTTCATCGCTTTTGGCCAAAACACTGCAAAGTCAAGTATGCCATAAGTCCGTTGTGACAAGCATTTCATAATTTGTTTATATGACACTTCGCATCACAGTTCGCAACACATTTACGTCAAACATAAACTCAACCCTTTTGGTCTCAACATTTGGATATATTTGGATTAGTTTTCTAAAAATCTTTGTGTTCAGCTGAGAACATCTGGGACAGCATGTGGGTAAGTAAATGATGAGAGACTTTTTTATTTTTAGATTAACTAACCCTTTTAAAAATGTGATACTTGTAGCACAAGATGTTGATAAACAGCTGGACTGTCTTTTTGTGAGATACAAAATAAAATTAATGGAAAACAATTAGCATATCATGCAATTAATCTGATAAAGATGTTAATAGATAATCTTAAATCAAAAATTTTGAATAGGCAAAAGAAATACTGTTTACTCTATGTCACTGTTATAATTCCCTGACAGCAACATTTTACAGTATTCTTGTATAATTTTAGCAAACAAAATTTTTTAAAACCATCCAAACGCACATTACTGTTATGTTAAATGTTGGTCTGATAATATGACAGAAATCAATCGTTACAAAGGTAGATAACTGAAGTAGGCAACATTTTTAAGGAGGGGCTTACAAATGGGTCAATTGACTTCCAGCCCATTCCTGCCTCAAACAGCCCCTAAGATCTTCTTGTAGAAGCTCAGGCATCGCCGACAGACCCAGAGCAGTCAAGAATCTCTTTTTTTCTCTAGATAAGGTGCCTTTTGACACCGTGCTGTTTTCATTGACCGGAGCTGAGCGTGAGAGAGATGAGGAGGAGGAGAGCAATAAAGAAATGAAATGGAAGAGAGGGAGAGAGAGAGAGAAAGAGAGCAAGAGGAAAATACAGTTGCTTTTAAGGGCAGAAAGAGCCTGTTCAGCACATATGCAAACATGCTGCAGCAGTAGCGAACTCTCACACTCAGGCACACGCTCATACACACGAGCACAGATGCCTGTCCGTAGATTATGTGTGTAAATGTGTGTTAGAGGCTGTTATGTTGTGTGGACTATCATCCATATCTTGGTGTCATACAGGGATGAGTGTGGCCTTGGAACAGTGCGTCCCTGTTGCGCTGTGAGACTATTACATGGTCTAACAGAGCCTAACTAATAACCTGGACCAGATCACCCAATTCCCTCCACCTCTCCACATCAGCACGTGGCACAGGAACAGGCCCTTTTTGCTCTCCACTTTAACTTCCTTCCTTCTTTTACAAACTTTGTCTTCATCTCATTTAACCACATGCCTTCTGAACTGATAAAAATGTGAACTTTAAATGCAACGTGAATCACTTTGTATAAAAGCATCTGCCAAATGCATACATATAAATGTAACCATAATTTACTTCCTAAATTGGTCATATCATGAAAATTTAGCATTATATTAATTATAATGTTGTTGAAAATACAGATTTTTTTTATACATACAGATACAGAATATATTTAACATGGTTGAACTTCTTTTCATAAGGGTCCAGCAGGGGCCAGCAACCAGCCTGAAGTGGCACAGAAATCTTCATTATTTCAACATAAAAATGGGTTTGACTTGACTGTTTTAGTGCCTACAACACAACTAAATACAGTTAATATGTATTTAATTGTAATTGAGATAGTGGTTGAACAAATCGAGCAATACGGAGTAAATTTGACCATTTTTGACTAATTATTCCCCACCTCCAGGCATATTAATTGAAAAGCAGCTCACATTGCAGCTAAAGTTCATCTTGTTCAGTTAGCTTGGTTCTGGTTCTCAACACCCCCATAAGCTTTTTCTCCATCATTGCATCCTCATGTGTGAGACAAGCAGATAACTACATAGTTCAAAGACAACCCAGGCTCATGAAAATACATGCCTCTACAAACATTTCTGCAACACCGTAATTACGTACCTTACTGCATGTTTCACGGCAGTTTCAAAGTGAAATGTCCAGAGAGTGGCGCTAAAACACATGTTCAATACATGACCGTGGCACATTTTTATGTTGGTACAGGCACGTATTGCTGTGTTTTTATTACACTGCTTGAGGTATGTATTGCAGCTGTTCAGAGTTCAAAAATCCGGGGAGTGTCGCTAAAGGTTAATGCTCTATCATGTTGGAAATATCCCCTACACCAAACCAACCCTAAACCTACCTGATAGTGTTGTAAAAGTGCAACAAATGCAAAAGTGATATAAAAACATTTGTTAATGCAGTTGTGCTATTTTAACTTCCTTAAGCGGAGTTGAGCTATTTTGTTAAACTGTAGTTTCACGGGGTTCGTAGTGGAGCTCTTCATCACACAAGTGCAACGCCGTATTGCATAAGCTACCAAGCAAACCTACTGTATTAGAAAACTCATGCATATGAAGCTGTATGTGACAACAACGTTCAAAAGTATCAGTTTTCAAATTGCGCAGGATGTTAAAATTGTTTTGAAGTCATAACATAATATTCTGCAAGTAATTGTGTGAAAATTACCTCTGGTGTTCATTTCAACTGGAAACTGCAGTGATTTTTTCAGGTTTGCAGAAATGTATAGAGGCACGTATTTCCAATGAGACTAGGTTGTTCAAAGATTAGTCAACCTTCACTGAATGTTAGATAATCAGAGTTACAATGCAAGATCAGTTTCAAAACCTTGTAAACACTGAATATTCAACATTGAAAATTATTAACAGTTCTATGAAACATAAATTGAATTCAGTACAAAGAGAAAAAAATATATATTTTATGTGCAAGAACGTGAATATGGCATAGGAGGAAGCCTGCAGTATACATAAATGCCAGAATGTAAAATTAGTTATTTTATGCACATTTACATGTGATCCATTTTCATTTATAATTTACCAACTAACACATAATTGGTGCCTATTTTCTAGTATGCACAGTGTGCACATTTATTTATGCATTAGCCTAAATTACTGAAAAAATTACATATCAATTTGTGCCTTAAAGGGGACATCGGATGCAAAATTCACTTTTACATGGTGTTTTCATATAAATTGTCTTAGCAGTGTGTGGACACAACCACCCTACAATGATAAAAATCCATTCACTCCTTTTTTTAATCCCCAAAAAACCTAAACAGTCTCAATTATCAAGCCATTTTGATTGTCTGAGCAGTGTGACGTCATACTGCTCAGGCCCCGCCCATGACAGCTGATGTACTGTCCCATATTACCATATTCCCGCCCTCAGACAGTTGTACGATTTCCACCATTTTCTCCATGCTCGAGCAGCTGTAACGACAACAACCGGTGCATTCCAAAGGGGATATATCGCCCTCTGGAGGGCAATTCGGAGTGAAAACAATCATGGCCACCATATTGAAGGGTCTTTCTAAACGGAAGCGCTCAAAACTGGCCACTTCAAAGGGCCCTTTGGAATGAAGGATTTCGAAAGGTACAACTGATGGACACTTTGTGCATCCATGATCCTTTTCGCAGATTCTTTGCATGATGACGGCGCCTCTGTGTGGGCATGGGATGATGACACAGAACAGCACTCCAGATTTCGGACGGAGATTTACTACTGATCACAGAACCGTGCTTCACTGAAAGATATGCATGAAAATCGCAGCTTCTGCCTAATCGGGATTTCGATTTCATTTTCGATTTATCGTGCAGCCCTACTCAGGACGCAGTGGATTAGTTTTGTTTTTGATGGTAATTAGGGATGGGTGCTATCAATCTGTATGATAAACTGTTTAATTCAGAAGATAGGCTACCTTAACTCAAGCCATATGATAATTGTAACGTGCTGAAACATATTAATATAATAAACATAACCTAGTGACGACACTTATTAACATAAGAGTCCGTCGACTAGCATAAATCAACTGCTCATAAGGCTAGGACATTTCCATTTCAAAAGTGGAACCCTTAAATGGAATAGATGCAAGATGGGAGGAAAAATATACTTAAATATCTTCTGTCAATTATATTGTTGGGTAATTATACTGTATATAAACTGCAGGCATCAGGGAGCCGTTATTAATATGTGGGGCATTGAAATTGCTTATGAACGTGCGCTTGTTTTTTTACTTTCACTTTCGAGATTCACGATCACATGTACTGAGCAGCACTCGGTCGGCAGTACTTACCACACATTTTACAAGATTAGATGTTTGTCAGTGGTGCTCAGGATCTGCAAATCATTCGCCATCATCCTATCAGTCATCTCTCCTTACTCTGTTTATGTGGTAAGTGAAATTTTATGTAGCTACTGTAATGTAACAGGCTACCGCTAGCAAGAGGCTAACCATGTCCCTTTAGTCTCTCCGTAGAACGTGTTATTTGTTTTCCGCGCCTTTCTGAATATGGATTCAGCCACAGCTCTAACCCAGTCGGGGGTGTTTGTGGTCCACGCAGAACCCTTATTTGACATCGTCCCAAGTTACTGTAACCGTTATACACATGTGGTCAGAATTGTTGGTACCCTTGGTAAATTTGATCAAAGAAGGCTGTGGAAATAAATTTACATCGTTAATCCTTTTGATCTATTATCTAACCTTTCATTGGAGAATAAGAATTTAAAATTGGGGGAAATATCATTATGAAATAAATGTTTTTCTCTAATACACATTGGACACAATTAACAGCACCCTTTGATTCAATACTTTTTGAAACCTCCATTTGCCAAAATAGTATAGAAGTTTTCTCCTATAATGCCTGATGAGGTTAGAGAACACCTGACAAGAGATCAGAGACCATTCCTTCATCCAGAATCTCTCCAGATCCTTCAGATTCACAGCTCCATGACGGTGCTTCTTCTCTTCAGTTCACCTCACTCATCTTCTACAGGGTGCAGGTTAGCGGAATGGAATGGCCAGCAGAAGCTTGGTTTTGTGCCCAGTGACCCATTTTTGTTGTTTTTAAGGTTTGTTTTTGGATTATGGTCCGGTTGGAAGATCCAAACATGGCCCATTATAAGATTTCTAACAGAGTCAGTCACTTTTAGATTTTTTATCTGTTGGTATTTGATAGAATCCATGATGCCATGTGTCTAAACAAGATGTCCAGGACCTCCGGCAAAAATATAGGCCCACAACATAAAAAATACCACAGTATATTTCATTGTACACATGGGGTACTTTTTTTTCCCTGTGTTCACCAAACCCATCTTGAGTGTTTGCTGCTAAAAAGCATTTTTTTTTTAGTTACATCTAACCATAGAAGCCAGTCCCATTTGAAGTTCCAGTCGTGTCTGATAACTGAATATGCTGGAGATTGTTTTTTGGTGAAAGCATTTTCTTTTCTTGATTTTTTTTCTTGAAGCCCTCCCAAACAACATGTGGTGATGTAGGTGCTGTTTGATCATTTTTTTTTAGGTTTTCCAGCTGTGATCCTTGAAGATTCTTTGGCCACTCAAACTCTCCTCCTCACCGTGCATTAGGACGATATAGACACACGTCCTCTTCCAGGCAGATTCATAACATTTTCTGTTGATTGGAAATTCTTAATTATTGCCCTGATGGTGGAAATGGGAATTTTCACTGCTCTAGCTCTTTTCTTAAAGCCACTTTCTAATTTGTGAAGCTCAATTATCTTTTGCTGCACATCATAAATATATTATTTGGTTTTTCTCATTGTGATGGATGATTAAGGGAATTTGGACTTTGTTTTCCCTCCTATTTATATTTCTGTGAAACAGGAAGCCATGGCTGGATAATTTCATGTTCATAATCACGCTGGTGTGCTCAAAATTGTGAATGTGAATGGGAACATATTTCAGATATATTTTACTCATAAGAATTTCTAGAGGTACCAGTAATTGTGTCCAACATGTATTTGAGAAAAAAAAAACATTTATTTCATAATGATATTTCCCCCCATTTTAAATTCTTATTCTCCAATAAAAGCTTAGATTTTTGTGATTTTTAAAAATAAAAGATCAAAAGGATTAACAATACACATTTATTTTCACAGCCTTCTTTGATCATATTTACCAAGGGTACCAACAATTCTGACCACGTGTCTATGCCACGCAAGTCTACAGTGTGCGCGTGAGACAATGTGTTCTTCTGCTGTCTTTGACAGCTTTTAGGTGCGTTATTGGCAGCGCCACCCTCTGCTTACATGAAGGCGTCTCCACCGCATCAGCACAGAAAACATGGGTACATTTTTTAAGACATTAATTGCACAGCCTATTCAATATTCTATAATTAAATCAACTAATCGAATATTCGAAAATCGTGACCCATTCCTAATGGTAATGTGCAGGGCCGTCCTTTGGTGGTGCAACTGGTGTGGCCGCACTGGGCCCTATGCTTTGAGTGGGCCCATAGTCTGTAAAAAAAGATGGACGACGCATCTCCACATCCTACCACTATAGAAAAGTGAAGCCAAAACATTCTCAGTATGGCCGCTGTCATCTTGCAAAAATGACATAATTTGGAGCCCAAGTCTGCGCAGTAGAGATTCGTTTGGAGCCAGAGTCTGCACAGTGATGATGGTGAGGTGGAGCTGTGGAATCAAAGTCCCACCCAAACTCCCGCAGACCCAATCGCAAGCTCACAATCATAACACCACACCCCATTTTTATAGCATCAAATAACTAATTAAAAGCAAACTTATTCGAAAAATTAACACTTGAACATACATCAGCATGCTAAGAACTACCTAAAATGACAGAAAACGTCATTGGAAAAAAATATTTGAAGTGTAATTTGATTATTTAGTTTGTCTCATGTTCCATTAGATTACATGGAGAAGGCGGGCTTTATGACCTATACTGCATCCAGTCACCTGAAACATTCCAGTCACATTAAAAGTTTTCAATTTTAATATTATAAAATGCAATGTTATTCCTGTGATGAAAAGCAGAATTTTCTTCATCATTACTCCAGTTTTCAGTGTCACATGATCTTATAGAAATCATTACAATTTATTTGACTCAAGAAACATTTCTGATTATCAATGTTGAAAACAATTTTGCTGCTTCATATTTTGTGTGGAAATGGTGATACACTTTATTTTCAGGATCGTGTATAAAGTTTAATGAACAGCATTTATCAAACATATTAATTAAATTTATTAATGCATTTATTAAATAGAAATCATTTTAAATGTCTTCACTCACTTTATCACTTTCATGCATGAATAAAATTATTAATTTCTCTCTCTCTTTTAAATCTTATATGTTTGAGTGGTATCATTGTTTCCACAAAAATATTAAGCAGCAAAACTCTTTTTAACATTGATCATAATGTTTCTTGAGCAGCAAATAAGCATATTACAATGATTTCTGAAGGATTATGAGACACTGAAACTTCTCTTTGTAAACAACAACAGATTTATAAACGTTTCTAATGACAAATGTTGCGTTCCCAAATGCAAATTAAAGCGGCTGGAACCAAGCGAGGAGTGAATCGAAACTAAACACAGTACTGTAACAGCAGACATGTAGCGCGTCAGACTACAGCCTGTTATATAATTACAACTAGTGCTGTCAAGCGATTAAAAAATTTAATCGCGTTAATCACAGTCATGGACTGTGATTAATCATGATTAATCACAAATTTAAAATACTAGGATTTACCTGTAAATGTGTTGAAATAAAGAAATGCATGACAAACTAGTTTAAGGAAACATAACCTTTCACACTTCCGCCAGGTATGAGACATAATCCTTATTATTCTTTTATCATTATTCTTTTGTTTTTATGCAGCCATTATCAGCCTTTATACTGGCAATAAAACGTTTATCAAGCCACATCACTTCAATCCCAGGATACATTTACCCAACTATTATCAAAAGTATTTCTAAATAAATGCAACAAAACATTTCTTGCGACCTTACGTGAAGTATTATGACAAAATGCATTATGAAGAAGAACTGGACCTGCTCTGCAGATGCATTAGAGCTAATATTAGCATCATGCTCCATAAGACAATTTATGAGATTAATAGTACACTTTTACTCAGAACTCACTTCAAACCACCATCGAGTGTTTATAATAACGTCCTTTTGCGATCACATGTGGAATTTGGTTGTTTACTGTTGTTAAAATATGCTTTTTATAGCCTTTTATAATCGCTGCAAAAATGAGCATTTCAGATGTAAGTTACACATTCATCTCAAGAAAAACACATAGAAACCATATCCTATCGTAATCGTGTGTTTATTATCTTATATAATCTATAGTGGCTGTTGTCATGTTTATTTCTGCTGTGTTGTATGCTGTGGCTGAAACTCACGTTGTTTGTGATGTTACAACCGCTTCTCCGTTCTTAAGTGTCCAGGTATACATTCCAAGTATGATACACATTAGCAAAAGGATCTATTTTAATTTTTATTTGTCTATATACACTTTGGGCGGCCGCGGTAGATTATAAAAGTAGCCCAAAAAACGCAACCCTCGGCTCTGTAATTTTTCCCGCGACTGTATTTTCAAAATAGCCCAAGACTGTTCGCTGTATCCTCATCACACAATGATAGATAACCTTCCACGCTAAGATGACGGGAAGTTGGGGTCAAACCTTATCAAACGATTAATTTGCGTTAAAAAATATTAACGCGTTCAATTTTTTAGATTAATCACATGCGTTAACGCGTTAATATTGACACCCCTAATTACAACACAACCGTTGGGAGTTTTATGACAGCACTAGCAATTTTAAATTCTCACCGCCATTCATAAAAAATCACCGGGTCGAGTAACACGCTTCAGCGCTGATTCTGGCGCTTTGAACCATTTGAACACTTTTAACTGTCCTGCAGATGGCGCCGCGAGCTCGTGCAGCGCTCTCAGGATCATTCTGTCCATGATGTTTTAGAAAACATTATTTTCGCAGTTTATTTATTTATGTAATAGCTCAAGGCCATTTGCGCGATTTCAATCATCATGCAGTAACCAACCAACCTGACCGTTGGCCGACCGTCGGCTTGGTGTTTACCGGGCTTAAGATCTCAATGAAAATGACCTCTTTTATGAACTGCCGGTCTGGTCAAGGGGTCAAAGTTTGCAAAGCCTATACTACACTTTAAATTCACCCTTTCTCATTCTCATGCATTCATACCCCCTCCTCAAAATATGGATATTGGTCATTGAGCTGCCAATCTCTATTTGTTTTGGAGTATGATCCCTCTGGATGTGTTTGAGTGATTTTTATGTTCCTGTTAATCTGTTTGCAGTGTTTTTGAGGGCTTTCCAAAAGCACTTGCCTCCAAATTCTGCTCCTGGTGACTGAGCACACATCTGTTTCTCAAGCAAACACCGTTCACGCAGAAACCACAGAATTACTGCACATGCACCCTCCATATTTAATGGACTTGTATGCTCACACAGCCATTTTTATGATATGTGAGCATGGTGCACTTGTGTTGTGTGAATTGCGTCTGTGCTATATTCGAGGTGACTGGATCAATGTTATTGGCATATCTATGCAATGAAGAGAACTCATGTAAGAAATCACTCAGTGGGATTCCATGGTGTCATCGACTGTAATAGGCCTTTTCACATGACTTCAACAAGCGCTTGGCCTTCATATGAAAAGTGATGCAGAGAGGCGGTTTTACAGGGTTGCTAGGTAGCAAGAAAATAGGAAATTTAAAAAGTAAACCAGGGAATGGCAACCTTAAGTAATCATCTGCACACAAGAGAAAAAAACTAATTAAATTTGAATATTTTTTTTTTTTTGTAGTTTAGAATTTAATTCATTTTCATTTATTAAACATTAGATTTTAATAAAAAAAAGAATACTTCATCTATATTAATTTAATAAAAAATAAATAAATGTATTAATAATAGATTTTAATAAAAATGAAATATATTTATCTATATTCATTTAATAACTACATCTATTAATAATAAATGTTAACAAAAATTAAATGTGTCTATTTTCATTTAATAATACAATCAAATAAAATTATAATAAATTAATTTAATTATAATAATTCAAAATTATATAAATTATAAACTAACCAAAATCTATTAATGAAAAAATTAAACAAAACATTTTGTCCATCTGCCATTCCATTACAAAACAAAATAAAATAAAATAAAAAGATAGTACCACCTTAAAAATGCAAATTGCCAACAAATCAACTTTCAAAAGGCTAAGTTGACGTCACAGTCGTCAAATACTAAATCACTCTGCCAATGTTTGGTTTGGTTATATTTGTTATTATATTTGTTTCAGAAATGAATCTGAGGGCTGTTTGCAGTCATGAAGATGAATTCTCAAGTGGTCAGTCTCCAGTGGGGATCGCGGCTGATGAGTTTAGAGACTCGCACCACCCATACTGGAGTCCCCATTGTCTTCAATACAATTTTTTTTTGGCAAAGCACATTCTTTCTTTAAGGATGTGATTGAGTTACGCTGGGGAAATCTCTTACCAGCACTCTACGGTTTGGGCGAGATGCATTAAACGCCTGTTGTGTTCTCACCAGACTGAGCCATTTAACACCGCCCTCACACCCACAGGCAACAGATCTGTGTTTTTGTGTGTGTCTGTCTGTCTCACATGCACACAAACACAGAACACTCGCTCTCTTTCCCCCGTCAGTCCCTCGCCTCAACCCTCCACTTTTTCCCTCCATCACTTTAGTGACGTTCAGCGCTGGGCCGTGCAGTTACAGAACAACAGAGGGCAAATCGACAACGGAGGCAAGACAGACATGAAGTGGGGTGGGAGGGATTCTGTGGAGGAAAAGTTGCAGAAAACAAAAAGAACAAAAGAGGTGTGAGACAGAAAACGAGTAGCAGTATTGGGGAAATATGTCTATATACAATTTAGAAAAGGTTGTTATGTACACTACAATATACTATTCAATAAAGCATACTGTATAACGTTTATTTGTTCATCTCTAAATCATCAATGCATTTTATGTTTTGCCCCTTCACAAACAGAAATGATTATCATAAAACTATTTAAATATCATCTTATGTTGGCATATCATTGGGAGACATTGTGACAGCTGATATTTGTATGCATTTTATGTAGTAGTCTGCTATACTATTATATAACGTTATTTACATTACAAGCTATCAGAATTGTATCTTACTTTTTGGCCAGAGATATCATGTAACTGTACCAAATTGGATATTTTCACTCAGTTTGGGCCTCTAAATATTTTTTTTCCTCTGAGTATGAACTCCACATTGTCACTATATGAGCCATAAAAGCCTGATATGATACAACACAAGCACATTTTTTTTTTCTTTTATATTTTGTCTAAACATTCTATAAACTGTTCCAATTAGACTTTTGTTTCATATGTCAGGCATTACAAGGTTAAAAAGCTAACTGCATTGAAGCTATTTTTATTTAATTGCAATTTAAATTTAATTTACATTTATCATTTGTTTATTTGCTCTTTGCATTCAGAGTGGTATTTGTCTAAGAGAGAAACAATGACATTATTTAGGGCATTAAATGGCATTTAAAGACACTGATTTATACCAAGAACCAAAAATAAAAGCTAGGAAACCAAAGGATACCGATAAAGAGAATGTATTTTATAATGAAATGTATTACTCAAATGAATCAGTAAATCATTTTTTGAACCGATTCGTTTAAATGAACCATCTGAACAAATCAATCCACTTGTTAAGTCATGATGTACTCTCTACTCTATTTTAAGTGTGAATCTCTCACCGTGTAGACTACAGTTTTCAGACTCGCAGTGTCTTGAACACCAATATTTTAATGCTTCGGACAAATTAATCACTGTCTGAGATTTTGGTATAGTGATAAAGTTTTTTTTTGGATAGTACTACAGCACACTGTAAGTCTATGTTAGCATCATTTGTTGCTTGCTTTTGGGATCTGACAGAGCATTTAGACCCGGAAACGATGATGCACTGTAAAAAAAAAAAAAGTTGGGCTACCTTAAAATTTTAAGTCAACCAGCTAAAGCAGATTTTTGAGTTTTCTCAACTTATTTTTTAGGAAATTTCTTAACTTGTTGTTGTATAAACTTAAAACAAGAAGTTGAGAAAACTCAAAAATCTGCTGAAGCTGGTTGCCTTAAAATTTTAAGTTTGCCCAACTTTTTTTTTACAGTGTGTGTGACATCAGACTTAATCCGATTTACCGAAATAAATCAGCCTTCCCAATTTGAGAGAGACATAATAGGTCACCATGTGTAATTATGTAGCATTTTGTCCAAATATACTGCTGCTCGCTGAAAAAAAAACATTGTTACTAGAAAAGCTACGCTGTTTTAAAATCAACTGAGCTATTGTTACGCTACTGAAAATGTGGTTAAGTTAGTAGCATTGCTGCTTTCAGTTAGTTAATCCCCAGCGCTGATGAAATGACTGTGTGCCAAGAACAGAAAAAGGTACGAGTGTGTGTACACTGTGTGTGTGTGTGTGAGGGCCGTGATGTGAGCGATTTCCTGTCTGTCAAACGAACTGCGAGTGTTGGAGCTTGAGGTGAAAGAGCGGTGAAGCAGATGAGATGGCCTACAGATCTGATGAGAGACGGATTCCCTCGGAAAGAATGACAGAGCTTAATAATTTAGAGAGTGATGCAATGGAGGAGGGAAAACGAGACGGAGAGAGCGATAAAAAGAGAGGAGGGCAATAGGTGATGGCCTGGGGTGCAATAGTGTGAAATCACCAGCGTTTTGTTTTTAGGGCAATAACAGAGTCGTATTCCTCACAAACCGTCTACACTGCGAGTGAGCGCCACAACATGATGCAACTAAACTAGATTGTGCATATTATAATCAAGCACAACCTCATTGTTAATACTGGGAATAATCTAGACTGTTTACATATACTATAGTATGCAGGGGGTCAAAGTTTGGCTAGCTATTATTTGGCCCCTGCTGGCAGACTCTCTAACTACAATATTATATAGGCATTCACATTAAGTACACTCGACATTTTTTTTCCGAAGTTGTAAATAAAACTAGAATTATTGGAGTATGTTTTACCAGAAAATACTTTTTCAGTTTTTCTACTTCAAAATTTCATGTTTAATTTAAAGGAACACGCCACTATTTTTGAAAATAGGCTCATTTTCCATCTCCCCAAGAGTTAAACAGTTGAGTTTTACCGTTTTTGAATCCATTCAGCTGATCTCCGGGTCTGGCGGTAGCACTTTTAGCGTAGCTTAGCATAGATCATTGAATCTGATTAGACCATTAGCATCTCGATCAAAAATGACCAGAGTTTCAATATTTTTCCTATTTAAAACTTGACACTTCTGTAGTTACATCGTGTACTAAGACTGACGGAAAATGAAAAGTTGTGATTTTCTAGGCTGATATGGCTAGGAACTATACTCTCATTCCGGCGTAATAATCAAGGAACTTTGCTGCCGTACCATGAGTGCAGCAGGTGCAATGATATTACGCAGCGCTTAAAAGTAGTCCCCAGCTGGTATAAAAAAAATAGAATTGGTCCCCAATATAGTAAAATAGTATAGTTCCTAGCCATATCGGCCAAGAAAATCGCAACATTTCATTTTCCGTCAGTCTTAGAACACGATGTAACTACAGAAGAGTCATGTTTTAAATAGGAAAAATATCGAAACTCTGGTCATTTTTGAATGATGACGTCAACCTAATTAGTGATTTGAAAAGTGGGTGGAGGGATTGAATTGCTTTGCACACTGAGGAAGGCTTTGAGCCGAAACGTTTGTGTATTTTCCCATCATCGATGTTTTCGCTGATGGGAAAAGAAAAACTGTTTTCATGAGTGAGAAAAAAGAAAACTGTTTTCGTGAGTGCAGATCATAATCTCCTATACTTTATAATTGTTTGTAAAATTTCTAGTAATTTCTGAGTGAGTGAGAATTGTTTATAAAACTTTTTTTTAAATGTACATTTACAAAGGCAGTTAAAATCGAGCTACTGCAGGTAGCCAAGTTATAGTTTGTACCTATCTTTCCAAATATACTTGTGTGCTATCAAATATCTGAAATATTAAATAGATGTTGCCAGGGTTGGGTATCGTTTGAATTTTAGCATTCCAATTCTGATTCCCAGTTTTGATTCCAATAATGCACAATAAATAAATAAATAAAGTCAAACATTTAGATATTAATCATATTCATTCTGTGTATATTTTGCAACATTCTGTTGCAGCTGAATACCATAAACAAAAATCAGTTTAAAATCAGAGTAAACACCTCAATCGATCCGAATGAAATTTCAATCGGATTGGAAGGGGTGGTGTAGACCTGATATAATTTGATCAACAGGGAAAAAAATAGCACTTGAATCTGACTATTTTTTCAGACGGATTCAAAAAAAATGTCTTGCCCAGTCCCGTAATGATGTTTTACATCACACAAACGTTTATATGTTATTTACGTCTTACAAACTGGACAGTGGGGGAAACTTGAATATTTATTAAATACTTGCAAAAAAAGCCTTTCATTTATAGGTCAGATATTTCATCAAAAGGTCAATTAATAATTTGTTTAACTGACAATTATACAACTTTCTCCAGTTCCTTCTGAATGACTGGGGACCTTGCATATGCTCAAAATGTGTTGGGAATACATGTAATGAATGTGTAAATGAATAATGCAATGTTTAGGGTTTATATAAACAGAACTTTGGCAATTTGAAATCAAACTAAATTCATTCTTCTAATTGATGAAAATGTGTGCATGTATCATATCTACTGTATTGTTAAGTACCCCAACATGACAAAGTGCAAATTGCAGTGTAGAATCATTTGTTTGGTTGGACCATTTACACTGACAAAATGTGCTCCACTTTGTTGCATGGGTCACTGTTGCTCATGTTGCCAGAAATTGGAAATTTTGGCACTGCAAATCGCTGTCCATGAGAATAGTGCGTTTACATAATCACACCCAGATCGGCCCAGCTAACTAAAGGGAGACACACAGCCTGCTCCAATATTTCTCTCATTTTACTACCAGCCCCTCATTATGTTTAAGTAGCAGGGCTCTCCATATACCATAATACCCATAAGTCCAATTCCTTTCAAATAAATAGCAGCGTTGCCATTTTGACTGTAACAAGTTTTCTTTAAACTCATTAATTTCATGCATGGGGCCTAATTAGGAAGGTCTTGCCGAAGCATATGCACTGCCAAAATACAGCCAGTGAATTAGTAGCATAAAAAAATCATGTTTGTTTGTCATATACCACTGAATAGCAACAGAGAGTCAGTGTTATTGCTCAACTTGTACATTGAAGTGTAATAAACAGAAGTTATTCCCTTGTGTTTGGAAACACATCATGTTCATTTCAGTCCAGTTGTTGCAGGCTAATGTTGAGAGGATGGAGACACAGCAGCACCCAGTGGTCACTTATGTTATAACAACATCTTCTCATCCTTGTTGCAGGTAGGCTAATGTTACATGGTAATCAAATTAAATTAAAATAAATAATAATGAAAAGTTTCTTACAACATGATAAAAAAAAATATATAAGATCTTTCTTATAACTGCATATGTATACATTTTTCCTTGTAAAATATACAATGAAGTTATTTCAATAAAAACGTTACCTAGAAGGACAGTCCAATAAAATATGTGACCCTGGACCACAAAACCAGTCTTAAGTCGCTGGGATATATTTGTAGCAATAGCCAACAATACATTGTATGGGTCAAAATCATCCATTTTTCTTTTATGCCAAAAATCAAGTAAGTAAAGATCATGTTCCATGAATATATTTTGTAAATTTTCTACCATAAATATATCAAAACTTAATTTTGTATTAAGTAATAGGCCTATGCATTGCTAAGAACTTCATTTGGACAACTTTATAGGCGATTTTCTTAATTTATTTCTTTAGCACCCTCAAATTCCAGATTTTCTAATAGTTTTATCTTAGCCAAATATTGTCCTATCCTAACAAACCATACATCAATGGAAAACTTATTTATTCAGCTTCCAGATGATATACAAATCTCAATAAAAATACAATTAAAAAAAGGACCCTTAACTGGTTTTGTGGTCAGGGTCACATATGTCAAAGATATTGTAGGCCTACAGACTCATCATATCATTTGTTACATTTGTCCCATTCATACTACAAAACTACTAAATTATTTAAATTAAAACCTACACAACAATTAGGGTGTCAAAGTACCATGGTATGGAGGACTCACTTAGTGATACTTTGAGATACATTGGCACTGAAACTATTTATTTAACTGTTAAGCCAGTTTACTTTAAAGAATACCATGGTACCACCATGTTAGTTGTAATGGTATGTCCTTGTTTTGAAAAGTTTTTACCTGGAGTACTGAGGGTCCGTGTGCAGTAACTTCTTCAGCGTGGACAGGATGCATTTTTGCAGGGTCGAATTCAATGGACTGTAGGCAAACATCCACTTCCTCCCGCTGTTTTCGTTCACTGTGTGCTAAAGTATCATGTTACTGTTTGAAAGAGAAATCGCTTCAAACAATTCACTGCGCGAGTGAAATGATCTGTCAGAACTATGAAGAATTGTTTGCAAATCTATGACCCGTTTGACTGAACCGACTCAACAGAATGATTCATTAACGTAACGACATCGATTCGCTACTTCTCAGAAACAGTCAGAAAATATGGAACATTTTAGTCCATTCTGTTAAATTTAATTCTGTTTTATTACACGGTTATTCTAAATTCTTGAGTCTGATTGTTCAGTCGCAGCATTCTTTGGTCAGATAGTTCTTAATATTAACAAAACTGAAATCGCTATACAAAATGTGTCTCATCTCATTTAACACTGGACAAGCGCAGCTGGCGTCTATATATATTGCCTCCCTGTTGTCGATTATAGTGAATTATTTTGAATGACAGTTTTAATATTAATTTACTTTAGTTGTGTGTTGTTCGTCGGATTGTTTGTGTATGAGAGAGAAATGATTCACGAAGCACTTGAAACTACGCGCTGGCGACACCTGCTGGTCAAGACGTTAATGCAACGAGAGCACAGCACAAACATGTAAAATGACAATTCATTTACAAACAAATTGCAAATGATTTCAATAAAGACCGAGTATGACATGTTTGCTGAAATCACATTGGCCATTGATCGTAAGAAAAGATTTGTAAATTCTGAACTTCAAAACTCACGAAGCAATGTTTTGAAAGCAGACAACACTATTCTTTGTATTTATTTTCTTAGCGGAAACTTTAAGATAATATACATATTAGATTATAAAATAATTTCAATTTGTTTGGTGACCAGCGAATTAAGTGCTATAGCAGTCATTTCGTAAAATAAAACCTGAGGGTGACCATGACCCTGACATAGAGCCAGCTGAATGGTTTGCATCAGTTTCAAGATAACTACTTCAGTATAACAGCACATAAATTGAATGTTTACATGCATTTCATTAAAAACCAAACCTGCAAATACATCCAGCATTGAAGGTCTTTTCTTTAGGTTGCCACGACTGCACAGCTAATTGTGAAGGACCCTGTACTGCAGGTAAAGTCATTTTAAACCACTAGCAAAACAACATTGGCTAAACATTTCATGTACAGTTCCATGCCATTCTCTAATTGGACCACCCTACTTGACAGTAGTATCGCCATGTGTTCTTGAGCTCTGTCAGGGACATAAACTGGTGCCTATAATATTTTAAAAGAATTTGTATTCCTGGCTGCCTTTTAGCTTGAAACATGTCTTATCATATGAGATATTTTAAGGTCAAAATCTGAATTCTGTTCCATGTGCAAGCTAAATTGTCTAGTGGTCAACATGAAAGACTAGACTAGCAAGTATTTTAGTCATAGGCCAACAAACAATATCTTAACCTTTTTTTTTTTTTTTTTTACTTTTTTACCTAAATAGTGTTAAAACAAGGTTTGGTATAGAGTAAAAGATGACTTTACCTGCAAAGTTAATATATATATATATATGGCTTTTGTTATTATACCATATTTATATTTCTCATATAGCCTACTTTCAAAACAGCTAATACCTTTGAGTAGTTTAATAAATCAGCATTAGTAAAATATACTGATGGGTTTAAGAGAGTTTTAGGACCATGGCTCCTGTAATCCCTCACTAGTAAAGCTTCGTGAGCACTTGTCGCCTGATGTAATCACAGCTGTAGCAAGCGTGCTCAGCAGGGAATGAACTGATTTTCACTTCAAAATGTCGCCTCCAGTTGAAGTACCGGCTGTACAGCGCCTCATGTCTGCTCAAAAGGAGATACTTCGCTGAGCTCTCACAGAGGGGAAGTCATTGACGTAGATAAATGCATCTCAGGGATGAAACGCTCATACTGTATTTCTGTTCTAGATGAGCCCAGTACCACTGGCATCGCACCAAGCTGTAGAGCGTTGCAGAGTTTCTTGGTAATGTTGTCTCTGTGCTCTGAGTTTTCAAAAGAAAGATAAAATCTACAGCTAGCTACAATTTCCTGATAACTCCCATCAGAAGCAAGTTGAAGGAGCTGCCAAATATGGATATCCAGGTATCTCTGGGGCTCGAGTATTGTCACGAATCCTGGCCATGAACTTCTGTTCATTAACCACCAGAGGTCACTCACCCATCACATTGACTTTCACACCACACAGTCAGTTACAGTTACAGATCACTCAAAGACTGCATTTCCCATCATCCACTGCACCAACACAGCTGTTCGCACTGATCACGCACACACCTGAGAACAATCTCACATCACCCTGATTGCACCACTGATCACACAATCACACACTATATAGCCTGGGACTTCCTCTTGCTCTCTGCCGAGTATTGTTAGCCCCGCTACCTTACAAAGCATTTACAGTTTACCTTGTTAGATTTCCCGTGTTTGATTCCTGCCTGTGTTTCTGGATTTACCCCTTCGCCTAGCCCTTTGGACTCTGTTTGTACCTCGCTTGGATTATTGCTCGTTCTCCTGGATTATCTCTCTGCCTAGCCCTCTGGATATTGTATGCTGATCGTTGACCCACGCTACTCTTCGGATTGCTCTGTGTCTTGCCTCTGCCATACCTGTCTGCTGTTCATTGACCCTGCCTGTTTTGACCATGTTTTATAATAAAGCTTCGCAAATGGATCCGCATGCCTCACGTCTTGTTCACCCGTAACAAGTATATGCATTTTATCTAATTTTATAGTTTTAATTTTTTTTCTGTAGGCTTAAACTGATTGCTATTAATTTAGCAAGGACTTTATTAAGGTCTGGTTTCACAGACAGGGTTTAGGTTAAGCCAGGATTAGGCCATAGTTCAATTAGGACATTTAACTAATTTTTTATAAATGTGTCAGTGCAAGTTTCTTTCAGTTAAAACAGCTCAGTCATGCAATTTTAGTCTGGGACTATAGGCTTAAGCCTTGTCTGTGAAACCCGGGGTAAATTGTCAAAGAATAATAGTAAAAAAAATGTTTTTAAAAAGTGTGTATATATATAAAATTAGATAATACACTTCCAGATTCCACAGTTAATTAAACAGCACAACTGTTTTCATTGATAATAGTTGTTGTTTCTTAAGTAGCAAATCAGCACATTATATGATTCTGAAGGATCATGTGACACTGAAGAATGAAGTAACGATGCTGAAAAATTCAGCTTTGCCATCACGGATGAATGAATGAATAAATAAACAAATAAATAAATGCAACTTGGTCAACATAAGACTCTTCTTTCTAAAACTTCAAAATAAATCTTACAGTACCAAAATGTTTGAATGGTGTATACAGTGAGTGTTTAATTAAAAGAGACATTTTTTTCTTAGTGTAAAAAAAATATTTAAAAAATCTACAGAACCTTTTTTTCTCTATAAAGATGGAACCACTGATGCCAATAAAGAACCTTTAACCCTTAATAAATAGTTATCTGTTCATAAAGTAACATTTTCACATTTTTTAACAATTTAATTTCAACCCAATCATTAACCTTCACAGACATCCCTATGATAATGTGCAAGTGCTTCTCCTGTTGTCCCAGACCAGCACTCAAATACCTCGTCATACTAAATTTGCTGTCTTTACACGCTCCTCCATCTCCTTTCTGCTTGAGCACTGGCCTCTCCCACAACACAACCATAGCAAACCCATTGCTCTATATAGAGTCTGTCAGTGTGAAGTCTTACTTACATTCTCTACAGGGAGCAGGAAGCATGTAATTGTGTTCTTCCCTTGATTATGACACTGCAGTAGTCTACTTTAATGCATACATCACTGTCACAATCACAATCGAGATCAAATCAAGCTTAGGAGGTGAATGAATGTGTTTAACTCTGCTCTTTAATTCAGTGGTTCTTAACCTTTCTAAAACCAAGGCTCCAAAAGTCCTCTTTGAGGTTGTGCTTCTGCTGCAAATATGACAAATGTGTTTGATTTCAAACTACAACAAAATACTCATGAAGGAATGAGTGCTATGAACAGCAAGATCACTGAAATATAGCAAAGGGCTTGCAAATGGTAATCGAAAGTCCAGAAGGGAGGAGAGACGAGCACATTTTATGCCCTTTTTGGGGGACTTTGTTCCATTTCAGTTTTGCATTAAAATTGCACAATTGTGCACCTTTAGCAAGAGATGGCGCCCTCACCTCAAGTCAAGTCAAGTTGAGCTTTATTGTCATTCCGCTACATGTGGTGACATACAGTGGGACGAGATGTCGTGCCTCACAGGACCACGGTGCTACATAAATACAGACATACAACACTATAAACCTATACACAACTAACCTACTGACAGATTTTGACTAAGTATACTATATATAAATGTTTACCCTATACAAATAAAGATAAAAAATACAAACTATACGAATGCTTCCCATAATACTGTACATGTGCAGAGAGAGACATTGTGAGTCAAGCAGCTGGCTGGGGAACAGTACAAGATTATTTGTAGTGCATGAGCATGTAAACATACATATATTGCTGAGTCTTTTGTGGGATTATGTACACACAGCAGTGTGTGAAAAGTGTCTAGTGCGCATAGAGGAGAGTGTGTTACTACAGGTGGTTTGTACAGGCCACTCACCTGTGTGTAGCACACTTTGAATTGCACAAAAAACAAAAAAAAAGTTCACAGTTTTTTTTCTTTGGTGTGGTAAGGTTGGGGGGGTGTTTGGAGAGGGGGGGTGGTCCATGTTTCAGGAGGTAGGGGTTTGCATGGGGTTTCAGAGGGGGGCGGGGTGATTTGAGTTCAGGGCTCTCACAGCCTGGGGGAAAAAGCTGTTGAGCAGTCTGGCGGAGCGGGCTCTGATGCTCCGGTACCGTCTTCCTGATGGTAGGAGCTGGAAGAGACTGTGGGAGGGGTGGGTGGGGTCCTTCATGGATGCTGTTGGTTTTGCTGGAGCATCGTGCAAGGAAAATGTCCAGGATGGATGGGAGAGGGGCACCGATGATCTTTGCAGCCGTGTTCACTGTCCGCTGGAGGGTCTTGCGGTCAGCAGCACTGCAGTTCCCGTACCAGACAGTGATGCAGCTGGTCAGCACACTCTCAATGGTGCCCCTGTAGAATGTGGTGAGAATGGGTGGAGGGAGACTTGCTCTTTTCAGCCGGCGGAGAAAGTGTAGGCGCTGTTGTGCCTTCTTGGAGAGTGACATGGTGTTGGTGGTCCAGGTGAGATCCTCCGTGATGTGCACCCCCAGGAATTTAGTGCTGCTGACTCTCTCCACAGTCGAGCTGTCGATGGTCAGTGGGGGGTGATCAATGGAGTTCCTCCTCCTGAAGTCCACCATAACCTCCTTTGTCTTCTCCGCATTGAGGGACAGATTGTTAGCGCCACACCATTCCGCCAGCTGTGCCACTTCCTCTCTGTAGTGCGTTTCATCATTGTTGCTGATGAGACCTACCACTGTTGTGTCATCAGCGAACTTGATGATGTGGTTGGAGCAGAACTTGGCAGTGCAGTCATGGGTCAGCAGCGTGAAGAGCAGCGGGCTGAGCACACAGCCTTGTGGGGCACCTGTGCTCAGTGTGGTAGTGCTCGAGGTGTTGTGGCCGACACGGACTGACTGAGGTCTTCCGGTTAAAAAGTCCAGGATCCAATTACAGAGGGAATTGTTAAGGCCCAGCAGGTTTAGTTTATTTATGAGCTGTTGTGGGATTATTGTGTTGAATACCGAGCTGAAGTCAATGAACAGCATTCTAACATAGGAGTCTTTGTTTTCTAGGTGGGTGAGAGCCAGGTGGAGGGTGGTGGAAATTGCATCGTCTGTAGAGCGGTTTGGACGGTATGCAAACTGGAGCAGATCGAGTGTGTTGGGGAGGCTGTTTTTGATTTTTTGCATGACTAACCTCTCAAAACACTTCATTATGATTGGAGTCAATGCTATGGGACGGTAGTCGTTTAGGCAGGACACAGGTGATTTCTTTGGTACCGGTATGATCGTTGTGGATTTGAGACATGTGGGGACGACTGCCTGGCTCAGCGAGGTGTTGAAGATATCTGTTAGGACATCCGTCAGCTGTGCAGCACAGTTTTTCAGTACACGGCCAGGTATGTTGTCGGGACCCGCAGCCTTTTCCATGTCCAAGTGCTGGAACAATTTTGAGTGGAGTAAATTTTCTGCTGTCACCTACAAGAGCATTTTTTAAGCATCATGGAATCAGTTGAGGTCCTGCATCAACCCAGATCTTGTTCTGTATATATCCTATAATTTAACTCATCAGTTTGATACAGTAGACCCCATTGTATGGACAGAGAGAGAGAGAGAGAGAGAGAGAGAGAAACTGATGGATCATAGATGTTTAAAACCATAAAAAGGGGAATAAATGATTTCTTTTCAGTTTTTTGGGTGAACCTTTTTTCTTTTTCTTTTTTTTGGAGTGCTTTAAATGCTTTAAAACATTTAAACAGCTAGTCTTGTGACAGCATGGATGTGTTGTTTTGAGCTCAACAAGTTACAGAGTCAGAGCGATTAAAAAACCATAGAAGAAAATATTTTCAGAGTAACAAAATGCAAATATAAAAATAATAATGGGTTTGTCTAGAACTATCCTACAACAGAATTGTGCATACATTTAGTTACTCCTTTTTTGCGTTGCTCATTGTTGGACTTTAAATTATGAGGAGCTCTGCTAAACGGCCATTGGTAGGGCCACAAAAGCGCGCATGCGCAGTAACGTTTGTTTATGTTGTTGCTGTTGAAACCGACACACACACACAAAGAGAGAGAGAGAGCGACAGAGAGAGGTCGGAGATCGCAGATTGCGCTGCACACACACATACACTTGTCATCGATTTCCATTAATAAAATAGCCTAGATCAATGGTTCTCAAAGTGTGGTCAAGTACCACCAGTGGTACTCAGGCTCCCTCTAGTGGTATGCAGAGGAATCACTAAATTAAATAAAAATTAATGTTAAAACACAATACATTTTAATTTAATCTTTATTTGAGTAAAGTGTTTTTTTTTTTAAAGTACAGTATAGTTTTTTTTTTAATTTTAGGTACAATACATTTTTATTTAATCATTATTTAAGTTTTTTATTTACCTGTATGTAAGTGCAGTGCAGCGTTAATTGTTCAAACTGTGTATTTACAATGTTAAAGTGGCTGACAACAATAATTATTCTTATTGGGAATACAATTGCTTTGTTTTTGAATTGTGCAGTGCTGTAGCTGAATAGTTAGGCCTACATACGCTACTGTATTTTAATGTTGGTCATTATGGTGGTACTTTGAGAGACAAATATTTTCTGAGGTGGTACTTGATATAAAAAGTTTGAGAACCACTGGCCTAAGAAACTAGATCGCTACATTATCAGCAACGAGGTGGTAAAATCGCTGTTTTTGAAGTAATTAATTGTTTGTAGAGAGACGCGCAGACGCAGCACGCAAGGCCTAATGCACACATCTCTCTGTCATCTCTCTCGATCGATCGATCGATAATTAATTGAAATCAATGCTATAATTCATTCAAATAAATGTGATCTTACTGCACTATTTCATCTCTGTGTCTGATTTGAAGCGGGTAGAATACTAGCGCTAACGTGCCGTAACTGACTGGCATAAAGTTGGCTCAACGTTGGACGTTCGATATTCGCATATTTAGGGACCGTCTCTAAAGTTACATGCGATATTGGTATACACTTTTCTAACTTCAATAGCATTTGAGCAGAATGACTTACAGTCATAAAAACAACTGTAAACTGTACATCTAGGTGTCAACTATAATGCACACCTTTTACATTTTTGATATTTATTAAAATCTACTGTAAATCATATGTACAAATTGCTATTTTTCACTACAAAATGGGCTCAAACGCAAATTTAAAGCTCAATAGCATTTGAGCAGAATGACTTACAGTCATAAAAACAACTGTAAACTGTTTGAAAAATAGCAATTTTTACATATGATTTACAGTCATATGTAAATCAAAGTCATATTTTATATTTAATAAATATAAAAAATGTAAAAGGTGTGCATTATAGTTGACACCTAGATGAACAGTTTACAGTTGTTTTTATGATTGTAAGTCATTCTCCTCACATGCTATTGAGCTTTAAATTTGCGTTTGAGCCCATTTTGTAGTGAAAAATAGCCATTTTTACATATGATTTACAGTAGATTTTAATAAATATATAAAAATGTAAAAGGTGTGCATTATAGTTGACACCTAGATGTACAGTTTACAGTTGTTTTTATGACTGTAAGTCATTCTGCTCAAATGCTATTGAAGTTAGAAAAGTGTATACCAATATCGCATGTAACTTTAGAGACGGTCCCTAAATATGCGAATATCGACCGTCCAACGTTAAGCCAACTTTATGCCAGTATAAAACGTAATTTTTACCCATTTGGTCAAATATTGCGCTACAAAGAGCAATACTAGTTTTAACTTAGATAACTTGGCAAATGGCCATGGAATAAGCAGGATAATCAACATCTTGCTGTGCATAAAAGGGTTTTAAATGCACGACAGGGAGGCAAAGAACCACCGGATGCGAAGTGGAGCCATAAGAAAACATTTCTTGTGTATATGTAAGATCGCAGGAAGATTTAGGCCTACTTTTAAACTGTAACATATTGTAACATATTTAGATATATTATAGGAAATAAAACATTTGGTAATTTAGTA
This sequence comes from Schizothorax lantsangensis, assembly GCA_027422415.1. Lineage (NCBI taxonomy): Eukaryota > Metazoa > Chordata > Actinopteri > Cypriniformes > Cyprinidae > Schizothorax > Schizothorax lantsangensis. The sequence continues at coordinate 14,409,770 of CM049840.1, forward strand.
ATTAGCCTATAGCACAAAATGTAAAATATTAAACTTTTTCAGAATGCATGAATGACTTTTGATATAATTCTACTTTTATCATATTTAGGTTTTAAAGTGTCATTAATATACAATACTAAATAAACTACTCTATTTAAAATTTGAATTTAAATTAAATTTTTTACAATTTAGTTGAATAATTGAATAACCACTGGCAGACAAAGCAGAATCCCAGAAAAAGAGATTAATCTGAAAGGCAAAATGTGACTTATTAGTTAGGCCTATTGTATTGTACCACTATAATATTATTAGTACAATGCAGAATCGACCGAAGAGAAAACGGGGGAGCATTAGGGCTTGGACACGGACCCATGACTAAATCGATCACGAGCACAAACATTTTTCATCACTCATCCAGCGCGAAAACACGGACTTTTATTTTGACATGTCGTTGAGGAACAGTAATCCTGCACGCCTGTGTTGTTATACGAGCGCGTGTAATCATCCAGGGACTTTTACCAAAGTTGCTTTTACTCAGCACTTGTAAGTAGGGTAGAGCAATATAAACCAGTCTTGCGGAAACGCATTGGTTTTATGTCGATTTTATGGTTGTACGAGCATGTGCAGTGAGATGGAGGCGCTGCTGAAGAGAGAGCTGGGCACTTCTCTTCTGAAGAGCACTGGTCATTCAGGAGGAGGATGCATCAGTGAAGGCCAGAGCTTTGACACTGACACTGGCAGAGTGTTCGTCAAGATCAACCACAAGAATGAGGTGAGCACATATACACTTGAACTTCACGCGTTGCTTTTGAATTGCTCACTTGTAGTGCTATTTGGAATAATAATTTGGTATAGTAAGTATATAGTATATACCATATAGTATTGTTTTTTGAAAGAAGTCTCTTATGCTCACCAAGTCTGCATTTATTTGATCAAAAATACAGCAAAAACAATAATATTGTGAAATATTGTTTCTACTTAAAATAACTGTTTTCTATTTGAGTTTATTTAAAAATGTCACTTATTCCTGTGATGTAAAGCTGAATGTTCAGCATCAATACTCCAGACTTCAGTGTCACATGATCCTTTAGAAATCATTCTAATATACTGATTTGTTGCTCAAACTTTTATTCACTTTACTTTTGTACTTTTTTTGTTATTTCTGCATGATCTGTCAATTGCTGGTTGAAAGTATAATGATCTGTTGCACATTATATGTATTATATGTAATTTTCTATATATTACTTCAAAGTACATGAATGATTTGTTGAGCATTATATAATATACTTGTATACATTATCAGTTGATAATCAAAGTGTCAATCTGTCATTCGAAAGTACAAATCATTGACTTTTTTTCTAATCTCTCACTCTCTCTCTCTCTGTAGGCTAGGAGGATGTTTGATGGAGAGATGGCGAGCTTGGAAGCGATCCTGTGTACAAACACAGTGAAAGTACCCAGGCCTGTGAAAGTCGTGGACCTTGAGAGAAGTGGAGCTCTTCTCATAATGGAACACGTGGATATGAGGAGCTTAAATAAGTATGACTCAAAATCATGTGAACCCATCATAACAGGAGTGAGAATTTGGCCAATATTGCATTAGCATTTTGGCATGTGCTCTTTTTTATCATATTTAATGTTTATGTAGATACTCATCAAAACTGGGGGAACAACTAGCTGACCTACATCTTTACAACAAAAGACAGATAGAGAAACAAAACAAGGAACAGCAGACTGCTGGTAATGTTCTTTTATAGATATTGCATTGATGGAGACTTTTTGGTTACATTATTACTTATTAGAGTTTCTGTGTTTATAAAGGAAAAGGATCAGGAACATCTGAAGTTCAAATAACCAACAAGTTTGGATTTTGTGTGGCTACCTGCTGTGGTTATATCCCTCAGGTCAGCATTACTAGGGTGTCTGATCATAAAAACAATTGGGGTGGTTCATATTTAAATGTACAAGAGGTTTTTATCTCTTCTTTGGTTTTCAGGTAAATGATTGGCAGGATGATTGGGTGTCCTTTTTCGCTCAGCAAAGACTGCAGCACCAGCTCAGCTTGGTGGAACAGTCGTATGGAGACAGAGAGGCCAGGGAATTGTGGGCCAAACTCCAAGTAAACCAAACTGCTCAAATTTTTACTTCAGCATAATAACACTCAAATGCAAAAAGATACTGTCTCTAGTTATCTGATGGAATGAGTAAAGCCATATATTCTTTTAAACATTAATATACAGTAATGTAATAACATAAAGATTATATTAACGCTTTAAGGCAACATGAAATCTAAATATTGACTTTTTCAATACACATTCATGGTTTTACTGGGAATAATTAATTAGTGCAAGTTATTCTAAAAAAATGGCTTATGTGAAATGAAGTGTAAAAGTACACAAAATAAATTCACAATTTGATATTTATCCATAATGTTTATCCAAAACTTGCTAAAAATATTCAGAAGAAAACAGAAAATCCACATTATCCATTGACAAGAAAAAAAAAAAAAAAAAAGGAAATGTATTATAATGCATTATTATTATTATTATTATTTTTTTTTTATTTTTTTATTTATAACACTAGACTTGGTCATAAAACTTCAATCATTAGCTTGTCGTTCACTGAATAAATTTAAGGGACAGATCACACAGAAATTAAAAGTCTGTTATCATTTACTCCCCCTCATGTCGTTCCAAACTTAAATTACTGGCTTTCTTCTGTGGAAACATAAAAATATATTTTGAAGAATGTTGGTAACCAGACAGTATGGACTAAACTTTCAATGTAAATTCATTGGGAACAAATGGGAACTGTTTTGTTGCCAACATTCTTCAAAATCTCTTCAATGTTTCACAGAAGAAAGAATTGCATACAGGTTTGGATCCACATCATGGTGAGTAAACAATTACATTTATGCATTTAGCAGACGCTTTTATCCAAAGCGACTTACATTGCATTCAAGTTACAGTTTTACATTTTATCAGCTCTTGCTTTCCCTGGGAATCGAACCCATGATCTTGGCGTTGCTAGCGCCATGCTCTACTATTTGAGCTACAGGAAAGCCAATGACAGAATTTTAATTTTTGTGTGAACTATCAATTTTATTTAATGACAAGCTAACGATGCAGTCTCTAAGCCCACATACAGTGCTGCATATGTATTTCAGACAATCTCTTTGTTTAGCTGAAGATCCCTCAGCTGTTTACAGACACAGAGGTGGTTCCAGCTCTGCTGCATGGAGATCTCTGGGGAGGAAACGTGGCTGAATGTTCTGACGGTCCCGTCATCTTTGACCCAGCATCGTTTTATGGCCATTCAGAGTACGAGCTGGCTATAGCCGGCATGTTTGGTGGTTTTGGGGGGTCGTTTTACAATGCTTACCATGAGAAGATCCCCAAGGCTGCTGGCTTTGCAAAGAGGCAACAACTATACCAGCTGTTCCATTATCTGAACCACTGGAATCATTTTGGTGGTGGCTACAGGGGTTCTTCTCTACGGATAATGAAGGATCTAACAAAGTAGATGCACCCTGATTTATTAAAATATCCCCTTCAAATCGTCATTAATGAAGGCGGAAGTTAAACTAATTAAATCACACACTTTTTTGCATGACCAAATGAACTTAGTCCAGCTTTACCAGTCTAATATAATGCACTGACAAGATGAAAGTCTGTTGTCTTAAAGTAATTTACACAGATTAAAAATGTCTTATATATTATATATTTTAAATGATAAATCTGTGAATTAATGCTTCCAAACAATGGTCAGTTAACAAGGTTAAAATAAATCATTCCCTTTTTGTGAATTGCGCTTTAACTTTATTATATGAATATGCTTTTGAAGAGATCCTCATTTACAAGACTTGATTTAAAATGTGTGCAGTAAGTAGCATCATATGATAAGTTGCATTTCACTACAGTCTTACTAATTATTATGAATGGACTGTTGAGTTGAAACATCTTATTAAAAGAGCTACTGAGCTTGTAGTACTGTAAACTTTCAGCTTGCAGATACATAAAGGATGTTTGGACATTCAAATAAAACTTTAAAAGAACTTTGTGTTGGTGTGTTATTGATTTTATTTAGTGGTTAATGTTCATTACCTCCATTACCAGTCACTAGCCAGATACTAAGTTTTGGTTTTGAAAATGGGTGTATGTGTGTATATATATATATACTGTATATATATGATAGATAGATAGATATAGACATAGAGATAGATATATCTTCGTCAATGAGTGTATTGATGACTTTTTAGTATTGGTAGGCTCTTTTAGTTATTGTTCTTTATAGTATATATTAACTACGATATTGTGGTAAAAAAAAAAATTGTATGAAAGGGAATATAAGCTTTAAAACATTACGAGATCCGTTGCAAGGTTGAAATGGGGGAAATGTCATTAGAAATGAGAAGGGTACAGTTGTCAGTGAATTATTGGGTTAATTTACAAGGCCATAGTCAAGAGCATCCAACACTAGATACTTTAAAGCCCTGTTGGGAAAAAGAGAGGAAGAAAATTAAAAGTTTTGGATGGACAGTGATACAGAAAGCAACAGAACTTAAAGTTAATCAGTTCAATGTTAGTCCAACTGTCCCGTTACCAGTAATAAAACCTTGGTTACTTTTAGATGCTATAGTAGATTTTACATTGTTAGAACAGAAAAACAAGGGTAATGAGTATAATTTATATAATGTGCAGAAATATATTAATGAGTGCTGCAGCTATGTTCAGATCTACACAGATGCATCAAAGAGTTTAGACAATAAGATAGGAGTAGCGTTTACTGTTCCAGAATTTCACTTATCGGTAAGGAAAAGGACCAGTGATGAGTTATCTGTTTATACAGGGGAAATGATTGCAATATTATTAGCAATACAGTGGATAGAAGAGATAAGACCTTTGAAATCAGTTATTTGTTCAGATTCATGTGCATCATTGGCTAGTTTACTATACAGTCACTCGGAAAGTAGACCAGACATTTTAATGGAAATAATGCAAACGTTATACAGAATTCAAATGATGGGTATTACAGTGGTATTTTTATGGGTGCCTGCACATATTGGTATCCAAGGAAATGAAACTGCAGATAAAGAAGCAAAAGCAGCAGTAAAGAACAACGACATTAACGTAATTGTTAATCTAAGTAAGAGTGAAATCAAGAGTATTATTAAGAAAAGACTGAAGGAAAGGTGGCAAAAACAATGGGATAAGGAGAAAAAAGGTCGATGGTTTTACAGAATTCAAAGGAAAGTGGGAGAGATGAGAAGTGCAGGGAAAAACAGAAGAGATGAAATAGTAATATCAAGGATGAGATTTGGACACACAAGATTAAATAGTACACTTTATAAAATGGGTAAACATGATACGGGAAGGTGTGAATTTTGTGGGCAAGAAGAATCAGTGGAACATGTTATTTTGTACTGTCAGAAATACGAAACTGAAAGAAGGATTCTAATGCAAAATTTAGAAAAAATAAAAATGCAATTTAAACTTAGAGATATATTACAAAGTGACTCGAGAAATGAATGCTATAGTTTTATTTTTCAGTACCTTAAAATAACAAATTTGTGGGAGAGAATATAAAAAAACAAAACAAAGGGGGGAAGGTAGTAAGTCATTTTGATCCACACTCCATACCAGTTGGTGGCGGAAATACACCATTTTGTTGTTTGTCAACCGCCAATAAATTTTAAGAAGAAGAAGAAGAAGAGATCCGTTGCAGCATTTCTTTCACGTTGTAAAGACTCTTAACTTGAAGTGGAAACGCGTGTTTGATTTCTTGTGATCCTGTCGGCTTGCCGTTACCGTGCGTGACAGGAGCGGCGCGATCATAACAATACGCGGGATGCGTTATACTTCTTTCACTACGGTACTTTCAGATTATGTCATATGTAAGACGGCTTGTCAATCTCTTGAAGAAGACAGCGATTTGCTTTTAATGTATGTTTTCCAGTGTGCTGCAAAGAGTAGAGTGACCGGAGCTGGAGTTTGAAGATAAATGAGTGCGTCATTGTGAGCGGTAGCGGCTTCAGCTTGACTCTGTCAGATCTTCTCCAAACAAACACACAAACACGCACGTTTAGCGCACTTCTCATCCGATCAGCCAGAAACATCGCTGACATTCCAGAGGCGGCTGATGTCGGTGATGGAGGGTGTGTGTAACGTTAATGGAGAGGAGCCAGAGCTGGTGGCTCAGGCGTGTGTGCTGTCCGAGTTCAGTGAGAGCGACGATACTCGAGCTCTCATCAGCAGTCTGCCGGACATTCATCACGACACGGCCAGCAGAGAGGCCACCATCGAGAAGTTTCTGGGTAAGACCGTCTCTCATGAATATGATTCTGTCTGTTTATCTGTCTGTCTATATGTCTGTCTGTCTATCTAGCTGTCTGTCTATATATCTGTCTGTCTTTATATCTGTCTGTCTGTCTGTTTATCTGTCTGTCTATATGTCTGTCTGTCTATATATCTGTCTGTCTGTCTGTTTATCTGTCTGTCTATATATCTGTCTGTCTGTCTGTCTATCTATCTGTCTATCTATCTGGCTGTCTATATGTCTGTCTGTCTGTCTATCTATCTATCTGTCTGTCTATATGTCTATCTATCTGTCTGTCTATATGTCTGTCTGTCTGTTTATCTGTCTGTCTGTCTATATGTCTGTCTGTCTATCTATCTGGCTGTCTATATGTCTGTCTGTCTGTCTATCTATCTGTCTGTCTATATGTCTGTCTGTCTGTTTATCTATCTGTCAGTCTGTCTGTTTATCTGTCTGTTTATCTGTCTGTCTGTCTGTCTGTTTATCTGTCTGTTTATCTGTCTGTCTGTCTGTCTGTCTGTTTATCTGTCTGTCTGTCTGTCTGTTTATCTGTCTGTTTATCTGTCTGTCTGTCTGTCTGTCTGTCTGTTTATCTGTCTGTCTGTCTGTCTATCTGTCTGTCTCTATGTCTGTCTGTCTGATCTATCTATCTATCTATCTATCTATCTATCTATCTATCTATCTATCTATCTATCTACCTGTCTGTTTATATACAGGTGCATCTCAATAAATTAGAATGTCGTGGAAAAGTTCATTTATTTCAGTAATTCAACTCAAATTGTGAAACTCGTGTATTAAATAAATTCAATGCAAACAGACTGAAGTAGTTTAAGTCTTTGGTTCTTTTAATTGTGATGATTTAGGCTCACATTTAACAAAAACCCACCAATTCACTATCTCAACAAATTAGAATACTTCATAAGACCAATAAAAAAAAACATTTTTAGTGAATTGTTGGCCTTCTGGAAAGTATGTGCATGTACTGTATATGTACTCAATACTTGGTAGTGGCTCCTTTTGCTTTAATTACTGCCTCAATTCGGCGTGGCATGGAGGTGATCAGTTTGTGGCACTGCTGAGGTGGTATGGAAGCCCAGGTTGCTTTGACAGTGGCCTTCAGCTCATCTGCATTGTTGGGTCTGGTGTCTCTCATCTTCCTCTTGACAATACCCCATAGATTCTCTATGGGGTTCAGGTCAGGCGAGTTTGCTGGCAAATCAAGCACAGTAACACCATGGTCATTGAACCAGCTTTTGGTACCTTTGGCAGTGTGGGCAGGTGCCGAGTCCTGCTGGAAAATGAAATCAGCATCTTCATAAAGCTTGTCAGCAGAAGGAAGCATGAAGTGCTCTAAAATTTCCTCGTAGATGGCTGCGTTGACTGTGGACTTCAGAAAACACAGTGGACCAACACCAGCAGATGACATGGCAGCCCAAATCATCACTGACTGTGGAAACTTCACACTGGACTTCAAGCAACATGGATTCTGTGCCTCTCCACTCTTCATCCAGACTCTGGGACCTTGATTTCCAAATGAAAAGCAAAATTTACTTTCATCTGAAAAGAGGACTTTGGACCACTGAGCAACAGTCCAGTTATTTTTCTCCACAGCCCAGGTAAGATGCTTCTGACGTTGTCTCTGGTTCAGAAGTGGCTTGGTAGCCCTTTTCCTGAAGACGTCTGAGCGTGGTGACTCTTAATGCACTGACTCCAGCTTCAGTCCACTCCTTGTGAAGCTCTCCCAAGTGTTTGAATCAGCTTTGCTTGACTGTATTCTCAAGCTTGCGGTCATCCCTGTTGCTTGTGCACCTTTTCCTACCCAAATTCTTCCTTCCAGTCAACTTTGCATTTAATATGCTTTGATACAGCACTCTGTAAACAGCCACACCTTTCAGTAATGACCTTCTGTGACTTACCCTTTTTGTGGAGGGCGTCAATGTTCATCTTCTGGATCATTGCCAAGTCAGCAGTCTTCCCCATTATTGTGGTTTCAAAGAACAAGAGATACCCAGAATTTATACTGTATGGATGGTCATTTATTGAAACTCAAATGTAAATATTCTAATATTTTGAGATACTGATTTTTGACTTTCATGAGCTGTAAGCTCTAATCATCAAAATTAAAACAAAAAAAACTTTTGAAATGTTTTACTTTACATGTAATGAATCTAAAATATATGAAAGTTTCACTTTTTGAAATAAGTTACAAGAAAAACTTTTTCACGACATTCTAATTTATTGAGATGCACCTGTATGTCTACTTGGGTATTGTTTATCGTAATGCAGAACAGTATGTTGTTGTGTGTTTGTATGTGTTTTATTTAATTTTTTTTTTTTTTTTTTTTTTTTGTGCTATATATAAGATGACATGTAAAAAATGTCAAGCTGTGCTTTGGGTAACTTTTGCAGTTAACATGGATCACTACCAGGAACAGCCACATCTTCTGGATCCTCACTTAGGTAAGTTAAAGTCATGAATGTGATGGACATGATGAATGTGCTCTGTGATTGAACACTGTCAGTAATGCTGTATTTGTTTTTGTGCAGAGTGGATGCTGAACATGCTCTTGGAGATGATCCGCAATGAGAAGTCTCCACCTCTTCTGGTCCATCTCTGTTTCAAATTCCTCTACATCATCTCAAAGGCAAGACGGTGCATGGCTCTCTAAGTTTGACTGACAATCTCTATTTGAAGTCACGATAGAGTGATTTGTGTGTTTCTGTCTGATGTTGTGATTCCTGGTGCTTCCACAGGTCAGAGGCTACAAGATCTTCATGCAGCTGTTCCCCCACGAGGTGTCAGATGTTCAGCCGGTTCTGGACCTTTTATGCAGACAGGACCCAAAAGACACTGAGGTGAGTTAGTCCCTCAGTTTCATTACTTGTTATAGGCTCTGTAATGAGCCCCACAGTGGAACACATAATCATGCAAGATAAATTAATTAATGTGTAGACGTGTAGTGTTCTTACAGAAATCAGATAATATATATTTTTATGAATTTCCCCCTAAATTTCACTTAAAATGTTAGTTAAAGACCCCTTATAGTGGCCATTTAATAATAACCATGTGCAAATTCATCAGTCAACAGCACTGCTGAGTATTTCTTTTTAAAACTGCAGTGCATCAAAGCCAGTCTCAAAAATACAGTTTCCTACAGTCACAAACATGTAGCCAATCCCTGCAGGTGGGGCTTTCATCCACTGGTCAAAGGTTTCTATATACAATGTGTTTTTGCAGCATTGAGCAACGTTACACACATATTTGTTGATTGCTTGAACACAGTTTTTAATTTAACCAGAATCTCTCTTCATTCAAAATGCTGGAGTTTTGTTCAGTGCTGACTGAAACCTCCCAAATCCTCATATTATAACAAACAAAGTGTAGATGTGATGTAAATAAAAGGTTTACTGTTCAGTGTCCAGCTTCTTCGTGATTATAAGGGGAGTGATTTTTGCGCGCTTTCTAATCTATTCGGAATTTGAATAAATTCACTCATGGATTCAATATTGCCATTTGCCATTGTGTAGCAGTTACTACTTCAGTTAACTGATTGAAAGTGGATCAGGAGCTGGTGTGATTGAGTACAGTTAGCATATTCATCATGGATTCACATATACTAAATGAGGTTAGACTGTAGAGTTGCATTCAAGCCATAAAGACATAAAGAAATTATTTTCATGGGAAAAATTGTTTCAATGTATCATTTTGATTATCAAATATGAGTTTTAAAGGATAACATTATTGACTGCAAGGGGACTTTTAATTTTTTTTGTGCCGAAAAACAGTCATAATTTAGTTTTTATGTCCAGTTTGCTGTGAAACAATGTAAACACTATATATAAATGTATTCAATGATCTAAGGTGAGAAAGTTGCAGAAGATTAGAAACGGGCTGTTTATACAATGCTTAGTTTCAATAAAAAATTTTTTTTAAGAATGAATTACAATAATGTGCTTTAATTGCACATCAAGGCCTTAATTCTAACTAAAAAAGGACACAAACTCAGAAGTCCTTCCAAACAAATGATCAGTGAATAGCTTCAGGTAGTAACTAGTTGCAGCAGGGCACAATATGTCATGTCTGGAAGAATAGCATCCTTGTGTTATTTGTAATTTACCCTTCCCAAGAGCACAGAATCATCTAGTTAGTGACTGTGTTTCTGTATTAGACCTGGGAAACACGCTACATACTCCTCCTCTGGCTCTCCATGACATGTCTCATTCCCTTTGACTTGTCCCGTCTGGATGGCCACCTGTCCACTGACCCCGGGCTGAACAGAGAGCCCATCATGGATCGTATTCTGGCTGTGGCCAAGGTAACACCCACAAACACAGACCGCTCATAGACTTCAACATCTGTATTGTATGTCAATTAGTCAATTTATCATTATTTTTTATTAATAATTTGTCAGTTTTGCGAATCATACATATAAATATTTTAAATTTTTACTTAACATTACCTATGTGCCATTATGACTTATTATTTTTGCTGCAGTCCTTTCTCAGAGTGAGTGACAAATCTCGAGATGCTGCATCAGTGCTGGTATCTAAGTAAGTTATTTCCCCATATGTGTGTTTATTATCTGGGTAGCATTGGTCTATACATCAAAAAATTAAATGTTTTGGCTGGCAATATAAAATTAAGCAGCAGCGTAAACATTGCATTGTTTTTATTATTTCCTTTCATTTTCTTAAAGAGTGACTCATTAGACAGTATTCATCATGCTTCTGTGTTTTACCAGTATGAGAGGGTTAAGACTGAAAGGGTTTAAAAATGTCTCTTATTAACCTTAAGTAGACAATTCACTTTTAGGAATCATCAAACACTGATTTGTGATTCATAAGTCTTCATGTAATAAAATGTATAAACGGATACATTTTGCTGTTTAGTACTTTAGTCTACCAATGTACAGTATATTGGTGCATATAAATGAAAATGATTAAATATTGTTCTTCCTTGAATTCATTTGGCGAATGCCATTTTATTATTTCAATTTTACACTTAAATGTTTAATCCACTTGTCTAAATGGTTGGCTGTTTGGTTAAAATTGTAATAAATAAAAAAAATCGAAAATTAAAATTTTGCCCAGTATTTTTTCTACTCCTATAATATCCAAAAGTGGTGTTTATTGCAAAACACTGTCAGATTTACTCCCTGACCAGTAGATGGCACTGTTTAAACGCTTATAGATGATCTCTTTGCTTGAAGGATTTGTATTATCTGCACAGGTTTGTGACGCGTCCAGATGTGAAGCAGAAGCATCTGGGTGATTTTCTGGACTGGTGTCTGACCACCATCTCTCAGACCAGTGAGATGACCATGGAGGGAACTGTGACCCTTGATGGAGCTTTGCAATCCCTGGTGAGCCTCCAATCACATGCTGGACTGTTCATGTTCTCCACTTCCTCCTTTTTTTTCAGGAGAATTTAAATATTGAACATTCAAATACTTTACATAACGATCCACAAGTCCACACCACAATTTTAACATTAATGACACATGGGAACAATAGTGCTGAAATCACTTTCCAGGTGGTGAATGATAAAAACATTGACAGCTAATGAGAATCCATGCGACTCGAGCATTTTGAAGAGGCAGATGACAAAACTGCAGCACATGCTTATAATAAACAGAATATTATCATCAAGTTGATGGCCGCTTAAATGCAGGTAGTTATCTTTATAGTTTTTGTTCTAGGTGTAAATGGGCCTTTAGGCCTGTAATCCCTGTGCTTGTTTAGTAGCTGCACATATTTGCAGGCGATACACACCAAAGCCTAGAGAGGCAGCGGTTACATGCCCTCCTACCTGTATTTTTCACTGCTTTGTTAAAACGCTGATAATCGCTCATTTTAGTGACTGATCTTTATCAGAATTATTTTCATTGCAGTGAAACATCCTGCGTGGTTTGAAGTCCAGAGAGCTGTGAAAACAATCCTACTGTTGTTATTCATTTGTGAAGCGCGTCTCTATCACCCGAGGCGCTCAAAACTGGCTCTGTGTGTTGAGAATGCCTGCGGTGCTAAAACTGCCATCAGTGTTTTGCATATATGCTTTAAGTGCCACAAGGCAGCGAGCAGGAACATGTGCGGCCCACTTTTAAACTTGATAATTACACGAGACTGCTGCTGGCACTAAGATTAACGGGATTAAGACATGTTGAAAATGGGTTCGACTTCGACAACTTGAAATAGGGTAGTACCGTATTTCCCATCCAGGGGTGAGTGTACCGCAGGCTTACATAGGTTTTCATAAAATGTTTAAAATAATTGAAATCAATCTCATAGATGTTTTGATTTTAAAAAGACTGCATGTCAAAATTATTTCTCACCAGGCCCAGCTCTTCAAGCATGGGAAACGTGATGATTTCCTGCAATATGGTGTGTATATATCCTTTAGGTCTTTCTTTGGTCTAAGATTGTAGATAAATGCTTACTAATCTTTACCTGACTGTTCAAAGCCCCAACAGTGCTTAATTGCCTGAATCAGAAGAGAATAGCTGAGAGTAACCAGGCCACATTGCGTAAACTGGGAGTAAAAGTTGTCCAGAGACTTGGCTTGACTTCTCTAAAACCACGTTTGGCCAAATGGAGGTAATTGAGGAGCGAATTATTGACAAAATATGATGAAATGAAGCAAAGGATGCTTAAAAGTATTAGCTAGTTTGTAAGCATTTTGTATGACTGTATCCAGATACCAGAGAGGAAGTCGGTCACTCGCAGTGAACCTGGCCCAGTCTTCTGTCACTGAAAGCGTGGAGGCTACAAAACCTGATCTAGAGTCTGTCAGTCAGGAGGAAGACTATGACATACCTCAGGATGTGGAGAATGTTATTGGTGAGTATTCATGCACATGTTTGTTTTATTTGGTAAATTGCTAATTGCTCTCATGTACTGCTAATTTGCTTATTCATTGTCGCAGAACAACTGTTGATGGGTCTGAAAGACAAAGAGACAATAGTGAGATGGTCTTCTGCCAAGGGGTGAGAACAGTTATCTGGTCTAGGTGTGATAGTGCTATATTTTAAATGCCATATTTGTCTGTAATAAGGCCTAGAATTCTAAAACTTTTCAACAAAGTAAAATTATTCTTTTTTAATTCGTCTTTCTCTTTTAACCACCTACAGGATTGGAAGGGTAACTGGAAGACTACCTAAAGAGCTTGCAGATGATGTGGTTGAGTCTGTTTTAGAGTGTTTCAGGTGCGGCATGATATGACAGCAGGCCGAGATGTTATGATGGGGCTCAAGTATTTTCAAATGCTTAGTGAGGTATTTTTCATGACATTATGTCTTTACATATTACAGTTTCCAGGAAACGGATAATGCCTGGCATGGGGGCTGCTTGGCTCTTGCAGAGCTTGGCCGAAGAGGACTGCTGCTTCCTTCCCGTCTCTCAGATGGTTGGCTTGCATTTTTTTTAAACTATTGTATTCAATTTGAAAGCTATTGGATTTAAGTTTTACTTTTTCCGCTGACAAATTGTAATATCATAGCTATAATCATTGTACATCCCCTACACCATACTCGGTTTCAAAAACATTCATAAGAACATAATTCACTGTATGCAAACACTTAATTCAAATACTTCAAGTTTAACAAGATCCTTTATTTAAAAAATACCACCACCAAGCTCCCTTTAATGATCTATTACATGTTTTGTCAAAGCGCACACAATTCTCAGTGTACAATCTGGGCTGCCTTTTTCTTCCAATCAGTGCTTAATGTTGTACACTAAGAAAATTTTGGAATTATCTATATTTACATTTATGCATTAGGCAAATGCTTTTGTCCAAAGCAGCTTACATTAAAGTTGTCAGTTCATGTGTACCCTTGGAATTGATCCCGTGACCTCTGAGCTCTAACGACAAGCAATTTTACAGACATAAATAGAATAATAATTGAAGACTTCAATGTAGATGATGGCCGTCTTCCTGTAAAGTCTCTTGAGTATTGATCTTGAGCATTGCTCCTTTGTTTTTGTGTAGCAGCAGTCCACACTTTGAGATCTCTGAATCAGCAGTTTTGTGACCTCTTTCTCTGAGTTCGAGCAGGTTCTTTGATCTTTGCTCTTTTGGTAGTGTGCCTCAGAGGTCTACTGTTTACCCGTTTTTGTCCCAGTGCCCGTGTGCTCTGTTTTGGAGTGTCTGGAGTGTCTTTGACTGGGCTCTTGTCTGGGGAAGGAAGACTTTGACTGTTCTGGCCCTCAGTTGTTTCTTGTTGGCCAATAGAAGAGTCATTGATAATGTCCTTTGAGCTAGCTAGCTGACACAAAGCAAAGGCGGCAGTGTGCCTTTGGTCACATGGGTCTATTTCTTGTTCTCTGGGTGGAACAATTGGGCATACCTCATCATTTATAATGGTTTGTCTTTCTGGAGTTTCAGAGCCTGTGGTGTTGGGCAAGGCTTGGTTGTTGGACTGTACCCTGAGGCAGAGGTTGAGTGGTGCCTCGTCCTGACTACTTTCTGAATCATAATGGAGCTCTCGGTCAGGGTAGTGGTGTGTCATGTTGCTGGATACGGCCCGGTCCCTCTTGGAAAGATTAAGAGGACCTGGCTCCTCCTCAGTTTCTTCATCTTCCTTTTCTGATGAACTCTCATGGCTTCTTGTGGAAGCTGTGGTTTGTGGTTCATTCCTAGAAAGATAAGACAAGATATCAATGTTTTTTTTTCCAATTATGTAAAGAATAGTGTAATCATTAACTTGTTTGTGGGCAATCTAACCAGATATTCTTTTATTTGATTGTGATGTAAAGTGTTATTGGGGCGTTACATAGAGTTTACCTACCTCTCTTTCTTTTGTATCATGTTCTCTTCAGTTTGTCCACATGATTTCTTGGGTAAGATTTCAGTTGCTGTAGTAGCCCCTGGATCAGCATGCTGTGATTGATTGACTGGGAGTGACTCCCCATGAGAAGCGTGTCTAAATGTAACCGGGATCTGCTGGGTTACATCTGCAGTACTAGGCCTGTCTGGAGACCCGGAGGCGTCACACCCTTCTAAAGGACTCTGGCGAGTACCTTTGTCTACTGTACTGTGCTCCTGGAAAGCCCTGTCCTCAGGAAGTCTGCCGTAAGAGTCAGGATGAGATAGGGGTACTAGATGCCCTCCGTACTCGCGAGGATAAAATCTGTTGCTATACACATCCAGAGGAAGATACCTGGTTCTCTGTAAGGACATGGACAATTCAGGGTGTTGGTAGAGGCTGTAGGGTAGCGGTGGACCAGGTATAATAGAATGGCCATATCTATAGTGATAAGGATGGAGAAGGGAAGTACTAGGTGGGACCAAAGGTGATGGAACCAGAGGTCTCTGGGTCTCTCGAAGTGTGAGTTGGTAGGCTGGCGTGTTTCCTTGGTTGTGTGAGTAGGGTGTGTAGAGAGAATGCAAGGGCCTCTCGGGTACAATGTATGAAGGATAGTCCGGTATTAGAGGAAGAAGAGGTGCTGTGGAAGCAGGTGGAACCCATGGTGCCACTTGGTGGTAAAACTGAGGAATGGCTGAAGATGATTGATCATCTTTGTGTGGAGACCGTGAGAGAGCTTCGCTTTCACATGTTCGTGCAACCGGTGAGAAAGCTGAAGATATTTTGTTCTGTCCAATGTCCATGTCCGCCTTTTTGTCCCTGGTCTCACGGATTGGCTCAGGGACATCTTTAGTGACCCCCTTGATGGGACTTTCAGGCTTTTCTCTTGGTCCCTTACCCATCTCCTCTTGTTCAACCTTGTCGTTGATACTTTCTATTGGTTTGCTGGCTTCATCTTCTAGGGGTGGCTCTTTACTCTTGTGGTTGAAGGGAAAATTATGCTGGGAAGCTCTGGGTGTTTTCCCAGTCTGTTCCATGCGCTGAGACACCAGAGAGATGGAGTTCTTGCACAGGTTATACTTCATGTGGTTGAAGAGATGAGACTTGATGTTGCAGGTGAAGGGACACTGGAAGCACTGATATTTGAAAGGTTTGCCAGGAGGGCGGGGAATGTAATGGGGTTTCTTCGGTTTTCTTCCCTGGAGAGTGTCCATACTGGTGCAGAGGTTCAAATCCAATGCTGCGTGGTTTGTCATCTTATCTGGCAACAGAAATAATAATAAAAATAATTAACCGTTCTACCACACCCTGGAACAAAGCGTCATCTGTTTGTTGGGTCAGAAAGGTAGTGACCCAATAAAAAGAAAGTGTTTAACTTGACTGTAGCTGTTCTGTATTGTTTGTTTGCCTGCGTGTTAGCATGGCATGCTCTAGCTGCACTGCCGAAGCCAGGGTAGGCCTGTAGGAACATGCTCCCCTTTTTAAAACCTGATGGCGTGGGAAACCACATACACCTGTTTCCCATGACCTTACCTGCAGGATACAAACTCCAGACATTTAAAAATTGATCTCACTTACACTGTAAATGTAGAGAAGCTACCAGAGCTATTGGAATGATATTTCATCTGTTATAACATTTGTAACCAATTGGACTGCTTCAGTGCTTGAAGGAAATTACTTTGACAATTCTGCACTACAATCAGGATACATAATGGTCCGGTAAGTGTGCAAAGATTTTGAGGCCTGAAGGTTTGTATTGGGAAGCAGAAGACTGAAGAAAGATATTGCCAGGCAAGTTATGCAGAAAATGACTCCACCTTAAGGAACCTGTTTGTCACAAGCTGTCGCAAGAAGTGGTGGCTCAGGTTTTGGCTCCCGTGTTTCATACGAAACCGCTCCCTCCTCAAGGCACAAATTAAAAGGATTTTTGTATTGTGAAATTTAATTTTACTGTTTTATGTCTTTTTTTTTGGTTCTTAGTCATTCCTCTGTGGGTACATGATAACTTGTGATTTCAGCATAATAAGAGACTTTGGATTTATTTGGTTATTAAGACATAGACTGAATATAATGAGTATATATACAACCACAAATACTTTAGAATATTTTCTACCAGATGTAGTCTAGCAGGTGCATCTATAGTCAGCACTTTAGATCTACCCCTGAAACACCTGCTACGAAGTACATCAGCAATTCAGCCTTTACAAATGCTAAAAGTACATGTGAGCAGCAATAAGAAGAGTTGCCATTGGAAATTGTGTCCTTACCTGTATTTAGACTCGACATTTGGGATGTTGGATGTATCGTCGATGGATGGATGTCCACAGCGTACCTCCTGAATCGTATGATGGTCCCACAGTGGAACAGTTTGGCCGACGTGGTTGTCCTTGAGAGCGGTGTCTGTTCGTTTAGGTGCTCCGTCTAGTTTCTGATGAGTCTCTCACGTTCTCTCTGAGGTGTTGACTCTGTGGGGTGGAGTCTATGCCCAAGCAGTAGAGCCCTGAGGCAGCATCAATGTGCCTGATATTAGGCAAGCCCCAAGCCACGATACGTTGCTAGTTTGCCTCCTCTTTCACCTGCTAGTGAGAATCCACACGGATGAGAAGCCAGACAAGACTGTTTGTGGCTTTTGTTTGCCTGAATGGTTGAATTAGCCCAGGAGTGGTAGAGTTAGGTGTGAAGCAGGTTTGAGGATGTTGTCAGAGGGGTGTGGAGATATTGAGGACAACCAGTGTGATTTGCATGAATCCAAATGTGCGCTACACCTGATGTGAAGTGTCTTTCAGTATGGTTATGAAAATGCATTTATTTTTTCCAGATCTGGATTCTGGACCTTTGTTTAATTTAACCAAATTTAATGGTAGATTTTAGTGTTTTGAAAAATGTATTCACGTTTATTTGCATATACAGCATGAATCATAACCTCAATTTTGGCTCCACCTAAGATTTTAGAAGACAGTTCCTTGTAATGAGGTTCTTCCAAAGGACAACTATCAATACTCTCTCCCTCTTATGTGCGCCACTCACATTTTATTATGAATGTTCAGTAATCTAAATCATAATTTTATATAAAAAAAAGCAATTAACTTTTATAGATGCATTAAATTCATCAAAAGTGTCAAAGACAATTATAATGTTCCAAAATACTTTTATTTCAAATAAATGCTGTCCTTTTGAACTTTCTATTCATCAAAGAATGGTGAAATCCTGAAGTATCACGGTTTAAAAACATTAAGTAGCACAACTTTCAACATTGACAATAATAATCATAAATGTTTCTTGAGCATCAAATCAGCATATTAGAATGATTTCTGAAGGATCATGTGACACTGAAGACTGGAGTAGTGGTGCTGAAAATTCAGCTTTGCATCAGAAATAAATTACATTGTAAAATATATTCAGATAGAAAACATTTATTATAAATTGTAATAATATTGGACAATATTGCTGTTTTAACTGTATTTTGATCAAATTAATGTATGAATCTTTTGAAATATTTTGGATTACAAAACTAATTATTTTTGTGTGCTAATATTTTGTCTGTATTCTACAGTGGTGCCTGTGATTCTAAAAGCCCTGATATATGATGAGAAAAGAGGCGCATGCAGTTTGGGATCGAATGTACGAGATGCCGCCTGCTACGTGTGCTGGGCTTTCGCCCGTGCCTATGAACCAGATGAACTGAAGCCTTATGTCAACCAGATTGCCAGGTACGAACCCACCACTACCACTTCAGCCACTGTGCTTTATTGAGACATTATGGGCCAGATTTACTAAACGGCAAATTAGCACGAGAGCGCAATTTCAAAACGGCTCCGATGGATGTGGAAACTTCTACGGGTGATTTACTGACAACGCGCAAATTAAAGAACACACACGCAACATCTCATTTACATATCGACTAATGCAGTATACCAAGTGCAGCGCAAATTAGCGCAAGGATATGTTCGGATTCAGATAATGTTCTTCTGGCATTCCAAATAAATTAATATGGAATTAATGTGGAAAAAATCCTCTCCCTTCTACCACACGCTCTCTGTTCACTGCGGTGCCTCCTCCTAGCAACAAAAATTGCAGCCATTTCAAGGCACCAACATTTGATAAATAGTATGTCTCATACTGTTTGTGCTGCAGACTGTTCGCATTTAATAAAGTTATTAACTTTACTATGTTATTCATTATTTTAAATAGTCCAGCTCATTAGATTTCCTGTGGTGGTTGTATGGATCAGGTCTAATGTCTTAAAATATATGAATATATGAAAACATATTTTTTTTCTCAACCCTTGATGGAAACTGACTCCGGTACGCCCACTATTTACTCAAGCGTTTGGCGTGACCTTTCTTAGATCTTTGTGAAGATGTTTTTGGATGTTCTCCAGGATGAAAGCTCTTTCCACCAGAACCAACTGTGTTGGGAACTGATCTGATGTCAGTGACGGGTGAAAATGACAGATCAACCTGGGTGGCTCTGTTGACCTTATGGTTACACATTCTCTCCAATGAAAATACCGTTTTTTGTAAGTGAGGGTAGGCTGTGGAATTTGATTAGTGAGGCTGCAGCCTCCATACTGAGGACTCTTTGTTTTTTAGTCAGCAAGCCTTACAGTATGTGGTAAGAGAAATGGACCTTTTTCACCACACTACCTGGTAATTATTTTAAGAAAATTCCTGTCACAGCAAATTATATTTGAAAGAGAACTGCTGTTTGACATAATTCCATCTCAAGAATTGAGTGTTCTATTTTACTTTGTGAACATCTATGGAGATTTTTTAAATGAGAATTGAACTTCTAGGAGGAAAGTTCAGGCTTTTATTATACAGTAAATGTACAAAAACACTCAACAGCCTCTTCTCATACCTGTTCACCTGGCTGTAGATATTTACCGCCTTAAAACCAGTTTATACACCTCTCACAGCTCATAACCTCTCCCTACTGAGGATATATAGTGTAGTCTGTTGGTCTGGTAAATTACCAAACTTAAAATGGAGTGAGAAGCAACAACCATAAACTGTACACAGAGAACAAAGAGGAGAAGATACTGCTTTGCCAAACCTGTCAAAAGATGATAAACCTCGTAAATCTAATCATTTAGACAGAAAATTAGATTCATATTTAACCCCAAAATCCTTTGTGTGTGTGTGGAACAGAAAAGGAGAAATTTGAAGAATCTTCACTGAGCTCTTTTTCAAGTTGTCTACTGTAGAAAAATAACACCGTAGAAGCAAAATGTTGTAGTTTTTATGACTTGTGTGTGTTATATACCAAGTCTTATGAATGCTTTTGTGTGACAGTGAAACAAGAAATATGAATTGACCGTCTTTATTTCTGCCAAGGGTCTAAAATGAACTGCACTTTCAACAAACATTGCCACACAAGTTTCAAGACAGCAAGCATTATTTAATGGATCATTTTCAGATAGCTAACGTATTTTCTGTGGTGTCCCATGAGAAAGTTGTCTATTTGCTTTAATTGCAGTGCTTAGTAGTATTATTACCACTCAGACTTATGGTTAGGGGTTTGCTGTATTTAACTTTGCTGCGTAACTGTATATTGCAATTCTTCTGTTCTGTTTGTGTGGTGATGTAGTGGTGATTCAGCTCAGCGAAAGAGTTTCATCAGCAGAAAGTATTTTTTCCCTCCCAGGTTGAACCGTAAGCCTTTCAGTCACCATAAAAACATAATGATATTACGAGAATGACAGCTGAAAGATGCTCCGCTGGGGCCCCCCTCCCTGTTTGGGACAAGTGTGGGCCTGTGTGTAACTGACTGTGCACTTTGCATTACTCCTTCAGTTTGTTGGCCCTCCCCGTAACTTCCCTCCTCCCTATCCTCACGGTGCTGCCAGGTTTCGTCTGTTGTCGTGGGTTTCGGTCGCCATTTGGCACCCAGGCTGCAGGCCTGTCGAGTCCTGTTCTAATTTCATCAGCAGTCAAAGGTTGTTTCTATGAGCTTACTGACGCTTTCAGAAACTGTGTCATTGCATGAAACTACACTATTGTTTTTTTGTTTTGTTTTTTGATTTTGGAGAGTGTGTGTGTGTGTGTATATACACATTTTTTTAAAGAAATGAATTTATATATGCATTAAATTCATCAAGTGACAGTAAAGATTTTTACATTGCTACAAAGATTTATATTTCCTATAAATGCTGTTATTTTGACCTTTCTATTCATCAAATAATCCTGAAAAAATGTACAAGAGTTTCCACAAAAATATTAAGCAGCAAAACTGTTTTCAACATTGATAAAAATAAGTGTTTCTTGAGCTGCAAATCAGCATATTATAGGGATTTCTGAAGGATGTGATACATAATGCAGTAATGATTAAGAAAATTCAGCTTTAATTGCATTCCATATATTACAAAAATATTTTAAAAAACAAAAGTGTCATTTTAAATTGTAATACTGATTCCCAATATTACACATGTTACTGTATAAATGCAACCCTGGTGAACATTAGTGACTTTTTTCAAAAACATTAAAACAAATCTTCCAGACTCTAAATTTTTGAACTGTAGTGTATATGCAAATATTTACACACAACAAAACAGATCTTTAAGGAGAAGAAATCATATATGGTCCCCTCTGAGTTTTGGGACACTTTCCCCTAGAAAAGTTCCCTCAAAAATGATCATTCTTTCATTATTTACTCAAACTTAATGTAAATTAACCTGTTTCAAACCTGTATGACTCTTTCTTCAGGTGAACAGAAAAGGAAAACAAACTGGGGAATTTGTATTGTTCGGTTTTCTTATTGCAATAACAGTACATGAAGGCTGAAGCTTCAAATAGGATGCAAAAGCACCTTAATATTACTCATGCATTATATTACATTCATCAGGTCTCCTTTGTGCATTGATGTGAAATGAAAAGTAGCAGATCCTGGTTGTGAACGAACTGAATCTTTTCAGTGTATGTATCGGTTGTGCAGTTTACAAAACAGATTAATTCACGAACCTGACTCAAGTTCTTGACTGAGTAACTCAATGATCTGGTTGCAGAGGATAACAGTCAGTTTAGTGAATGTTTTCAGTGAATAACAACTATTGGTTTGTTCTTCGAATAAAGTTATCGTATGACTTTAAAAGGCTTGGAATATAGCATACAAGATTTATAGGCCGCCTCAATTTTTTATATTAAAAGCTTCAGTCTCCATTCACTGTAATTGCATTTTTAATGTTTGACCTGTACAATTCTTCATAATTTCTCCTTTTGTGTTCATTGGAAGAAAGTATGTCAAACAATCTCTTTAAGCTTAGAGTAATTTAAAGTGCACAGGCAGCATGTTTCGATGGTTTCCTGACTGATTGCACAATCGTAAGAATGTAAGACATTATTATTAAACAATAAGAGTGACACGTCTTGCTCTGCATGCATGTTCAGTCTCTGTCCATTTTATGCTGCTCCAGGCCACTATCAGTTGTTCATCGAAACCAGCACGGCCGTGTTAAGCCCGTAGGGTTGTGAGTGTGTATGTTTGTGTACTTCATTCTCCCAGGCTGTGAGTGACGGTGGGAATACCTCGCGGGCACGTTCACACAGCTCGACTGAGGAGGAGGAGTGGTGGAATAAAGGGAAAAGAGTGCAACAGGCTTATGGGGGCACTGAAATGATAGATGAGTTTTGAGATGAGAAGTACACGCTTGTGTGTGATATGCCTCATCACTATGGGTGAAAGATCTGAAGGTTTAGAGTGCATGTTTGAGTGAAAGCATTGAATGTGCGTCACCTCAGGCTGTCAAACTAATGAAAGCAGTGAATGCCAAGAGTTAGGATGCACAAACATTTTAATAACAGTTGTCCTAATTAATTTGTTGTTGTTGTGATTATATACTGTATATGTGTCACTAATCATTCTCATTTGCCCGTTCCTTCACAGCGCACTTGTCATCGCGACTGTATTTGATAGGAACGTCACCTGCAGAAAGGCCGCCTCTGTGAGTTTATCCTAAAAAAATCTTTGAAGCTGAAGTGTGTAAAAATTTGGGAATTGGTTACTATGTGTCGGTACAAATGATCCATCTGTCTTTCATTAGTCAGAAAAGAAGATAGTTCAACCCTAAACTGTCAGCATTGATGGAAGTGCACAGCAAATAGGAGTGTTCACATCGGAAGTGTTTCTGATGTGAAGACTTTCATTTGCTAACATAGTGCCCTATGATATCCGTTTTATTAAATTTTTCTGGGCTCCCTTTTAATGGTAAAATTAAATGTTTTTACTCAGAAAACATGCCAGATTAATCAAAATTTGAAACTTATACAATTTAACATCAATTTGTTAAAAAAAAAAAAAAAAAAAAAGGAAAAATAGGTTTTAAATAGGTTTTATTTTTTCAAATCCTTTTTTATTTTACCAAATCCTGTGTTTAAGCATGTCTAATTAATTTAATGCATAAACATTTTATTTATTACAATTTATTTTTACAATTTTTGGCAAACGAATGGTGTTTACTATTAAAATTAAAACATGGAAGAAATATTGTGTGATTTATTCCTTTTAAAGGGGTCATCGGATGCCCATTTTCCACAAGTTGATATGATTCTTTAGGGTCTTAATGAAAAGTCTATAACATACTTTGGTTAAAATTTCTCAATGGTAGTGTAAAAAGCACCTTTTTTACCATGTCAAAATCAGCTCTGTTTTTATCAAGCCATTCTAGTCCATGTTGCTTTAAATGCTAATGAGCTCTGCTGACTACGCCCCTCTCTTCCGTGGAGTGACGAGCAGTACTGTTTATTTTAGCCGCGAAACTGGCTAACTAGCACGTTATTAGGAAAGGCGATTTGCAAAGATTCATAAAAACCCTTATACTCACTTCTTCTGTAGATGAAGCTGGATCGTGAATGATTTGCGCGAACATAGACACATATATGTAGATCGGGATCGGCGCATTCCCTTCAAAACGAAAGTAACATTAATCCTCTGCGTCTTCAGTGGCTCAGATGTCGGGAGTAAACGATGACTGCTATATTCATTATTACATTCAACAACAGAACGCCTCAATCGCTTAATTTGAGACATTCTTGTCTTCCTCTGCACTGGAGTCGACTCAATGGCGGACAGCTCTCAGCTTACTCAGGGCGGGTCTAAGGTAATACGGCCTTGTCAATCAACTATCGTAGGAGGGACCTGTGCAGAACTACGTCATTCTGACAGGAACCCCAGAACAGCCTGATTTGAGAAAGGGGGGGATTTAAAAAAAAAAACACTGGGTCCTATAATTTTTATCATTATAGGATGGATGTGCACACACACTTCCAACACACATTTATGTTCAAAAAACTTGTAAAGTGAATTTTGCATCCGATGACCCCTTTAAAAAAGTTGTAATAATTGTATTAATAGTAGTAGTAGTAGTGTTACGTACATTCTACTGCACAAAAGTAATACATTTCTGACAAGTTAAACTCTAACTTTTATTTCGATGGGTTGCCATAAGGACATTTAAGTTTAATTTTGTGTGTATATGATATGACGATAGTTTTATTCAAATGAAACAGTAAAACGCTCATGAAGTGACTCTCAGAGCAGTTCTGGGGATGTCGTTCATATATTTATGTCCTCATTTAATGAGGAGGCAGATGCTGAAATCACAGCAAACGTCATGTGTGCTTCAGTATGTGTAGTAAACAAAACCGAGCGTCTGCACCATTCATTTACACAGAACATGCAAGATTCATATTTAAATAGTCTTTTTGCGACTTAATATTCACAGATACTAGTTCATATCACGATTTAAGTGTACTGACCTACTTTTGATTAATTCATCCAATTTTTTACTAATTCCATGACATTTGTCAAATTTGTCTGGATTTCGCGATTCTGAATCTGAATCATAGGTACTAACTAACATAGGCGCCAGAAAAATATGCGATTCACATGCAACGTTGACGCCAGTGAAATTAAGCAATTTGCTTTTCTTTATAGTTGTCTTAGCGTACTAAGCTGGGATAGGAGTAGAGATTGCGCTACAAATATTAATTTTCTGTTATTTCGATAGACATTTCCTGTACATTCAAGGACACCTTTACTGATCAGCAGGTTCAAAATGGGGTAGGATAGGGATAAGGAAGGTCCCATTTATTTGTGATATTAATAATTTAATCATATACACTGAATATGTTGTTATTAGCGGAAAGAGCATCTAACTACTATTTATACGTAGTACAAAGAAAATAGTGCATTTTCGTTTAGTATAAATAGCATTTGTTGCTGTTTGCTCATAGTGCTAATAACCTCTGTCTCCTTATTATTTTGT
This sequence comes from Schizothorax lantsangensis, assembly GCA_027422415.1. Lineage (NCBI taxonomy): Eukaryota > Metazoa > Chordata > Actinopteri > Cypriniformes > Cyprinidae > Schizothorax > Schizothorax lantsangensis. The sequence continues at coordinate 14,435,129 of CM049840.1, forward strand.
TCTCACAATGTGAAAGACAAATATTGTGATCTTACAATCCCATAAAATTTTGGGATATGGAATACACTTGAAACTCTAATTTTTCTTCCCAAATCCTTACTTAGGTCTGTCGCCTGGTCATGCCTTTTTTCACTTCCAATACACATTTACTTTCCTTACTGTGGAAATGGAAGTAAAAAAGGAAAACCATTAGCTTTTGGAAGTAATATCTTTCAAATTGTGTAAATGAAAATGTTTGCACATTACAACCTCTGGATAGGAGAAAGTATAACAGAAAAAAAATGACACACTTCAGCTTTAATTTCACATAATGTAACTGCATACATAAGATATTACAGGAAACTTAAAGTGTGTGTCCTTTTCTCTGTTTGTAGGCTGCTTTCCAAGAGAATGTGGGCAGACAGGTACAACGAAAGAGTACACTTACATAAACAGCATTCAGATCCATTATAAACACCTGCACTGATCTGTAGTGCAACAGGCCGTATTCTATGAAGCCTGCTGAGTCTGTGTATCTCTAATCTGATCCTCGGAGATATCCTGTCTCCACAGGGCACCTTCCCCCATGGCATAGACATTATTACAGCGGCAGACTACTTCACGGTCGGTAACCTGAGTAACTGCTACTTAACTATCAGGTAAGGAGTAAGAAGGTGACAATGTGTGACTAAGAGCTGTTTTGGCATGTGTAATTGATCCCAATTGTTCTTCATGGTACACTCTGCTAACATTACAGCAGAAGGCAGATCAGTCATACACCCAATTCTTAGAACACTAAGGTTCAAAGCACAGTCACGGTATGCTTTGAATGCATCGATGAGTTAAGCAGCGGTTACGCTGTCATGTCTTATGTCCCACCCAACAGAAAAATGTCACCATTTTACTGTGACACCTTAATGCATTAAAAGAGCAATGTGAAAAATGCTAGCCTTAGGGAGCAAAGAGCCATACTGAAGGCTTACTGCGCAGACCACTGTTAAAAACCATGAAAATGTTGCTTTCGCTTGGATGGGTTCACCCAAAAATGAAAAATTCCTGAAAAATACTCACCCTCAGGAGTTTGTTTCTTCATTGGAACAGATTTGGAGAAATTTAGCATTATATCACTTGCTCACCAATGGATCTTCTGCAGTGAATGGGTGCCGTCAGAATGGGAGTCCAAACAGCTGATTAAAAACATCACAATAATCCATAAGTAATCCACACATCTCCAGGCAATCAATTAACGTCTTTTGAAGCAAAAAACGGCATGTTTGTAAGAAACAGATTCACTTTTAAGGCATTTTCAAGTTTATTTTCAGTCGAGCTGAGACCACTTCATTCAGGTGATTTTGGACTGATTATTTTTTGGTATAGATCTGAGCATGATTGGCATGTTCGTATATGCCTAAACGAACAAAACTAAGGGGTAAAAATGTGCCAGGTTCAGAAACAAATGCTTCAGACAAGCCTCCAAAATGCCCTAATATATGACCATCCACATACATATGTACACACATACAGAATGAACAACTCATAACAGTTGTCACTGACATACATGTCCTAAAGTAGCAAAATCAGCCTGTTGATTTCTGACAGTCAGAGATGATGGAAAATGGCTATGTAAAACTAATTTACGACTTGTTTTTTCCAGTGTCTACATCACTGGTTTTGAGGAATACACCAAACCTTTAATTGACCACTTGGTGGCTATGAAAATCAATCACTGGGATGGGTAAGTATATGTGTACTGTTTCATGTGGATTCTTTGGTTTTATGTTTTTAACTGAGGCTGTATTTGCTTTTATCAGGGTGATCAGAGAGCTGGCCACAAAAGCCCTGCACAATCTAACTGTCCGGGCTCCTGAGTACATGGCCAACACTGGTGAGAACAGTTCCATATGTCTGTTAATATATGCCAAACTCAACACATCTCTTTCACCTCTACACAAAAAGACCAAGTGAAAATTTTGTGGCACCTTGTCTTTCTTGATGATTTCAGTTTTACCCCAGCTGCTGCCCATGGCCACAGGCATGGATTTACACAGCCGTCACGGCGCTATCCTGGCCTGCGCTGAGATCACTCATGCTCTCTATGAGCTTGCAACCCAGAACAATAGGTTACACCGGCTATTCTGTTAAAGCTTTGCCTAACCATGCTTTTATTTTATTTAATGCATTTGTTTCCTTGTAGTTCGGTGACTGACTTCCTGTCCTCTGACACCATTGAAGGCCTAAAAAACATTCATCAAAAGGTCTGTAGAATTAGTCTCTTGTGTTATTTTGTGAAATATAAAACAAAAGCAGTTTATTGCAACTGATCCTCCATATGTGCCTTCACTTCAGCTCTCTGATAAAAAGCAGTACAGGTAAGCACTTGCTTCATCACCTGGCAATAATCAACATCAAAGCTTTTGAGGCACTTATTTGTCTATAGCTTGTAACTGATGTTTTTGTTTTACCCTAGGGGATTTGGTGGAGAGCTAATGAGACCAGCTGGTGAGAAACTAACAATCACATTCTATAGAATTGATTGTGTTGAAATGATAAACTAAATTATAAAGCAAGTCTCATTACTATTATAACTCAGTCTGTGGTAAGAGATTTGTGCAGACCTCAAAATGTAGCTTTCTGCTGCAGACATGAATGAAATCCCAAATTGTGCAGCTTGATGAGGAGAGGTGTTTACCACGTTTTGGGGAATACAAAACTTAATTTTATTCTAAAGTTTGAAAAATATGAAGAAAATAGCAGTTAAGTTTAGAAGAAGTTTATTCTTAAAATTGATTCGTAAATCTGCCAGTTCTTTAAGAAATACTTATTTGTGTTTCTAAAGTTTATTATATATTTTTATCTTAAGTGCAGAGTTGTGATATTACAGGTGGTTTAAGAAATGTCAATTATATTATTAATGTCATTATTTTGATGGAGATAAAATCAAATGGAATGAAATGGTAAATTTATGTGAGACTCTTTGGGAATTGATTTGATTCAAAGTTGAAATTTTCTCATTTTTAAAAGACAAACGACGTATAAAGTTCAGAGACATGTTTTGTCCAGTGTCTTAAGAATCAGTGGATTAGTAGACAGAAAAAAATATGTTTAAGATATTACAGATGTCTCTGAATCATTCACGTTACAATGCAATGAAACAGGCCCAGTTATTGCCTTTTTACACCCTGATCTGGATTTTCTCTCATCGTTTTATTTTTATTTTTTTCAGTCTGTGGCCTCATTGAAAAGCTCTCTCTCTCCAAGATGCCTTTTGAAGATGACCCAGTTATCAGTGAGTCAATCAAACCTCTTTACATTTGCAGTTTTAAAAATCTCTGCTGTATTTTTCTGTTTGCTTGGTTTTTATTTTTTCATTTATGTAACTCTTATTTTATTGCATCTCATTTTTTGCCATGATGATAACTTTAGATGCTAACATGGCAATCAAAATATATACTACTACTACTACTACCACAAATGTCTCATGGAGTAGTGATTGTTTAATGCTTAATGTTTGAGTTAATCTACATTCTGGTTTCTTGCAGCTGGTTGGCAATGGCTAATAGACGACAGCTTGAAGACCCTTCACCTGTTCTCCAGCGGAGCCAGACGGGCTATACAGGTACAGTCCACACCTCAACACCCAGAACAGCTTACAACTGTACCAACAATATGGTCGTTATAAAAATATGACACATTTTTTTGAAGGATGCCGCAGTGTCAGCACTGGCAGCATTGTGTCGGCAGTATTATCAGGTTGAACCAGGGGTAGCGCATGCGGAAATGCAAGGTACAGGAAACTAATACACTTTAAACAATTGGAGTGATTAATGCTTGTGGTTTTGATTTGAAATGCTGAACAACTGTACTTATGGGCGTGTTTTTGGGTGTACACATACTTTTGGCCATTTATTGTTTGTTTACCTCCATCTGTTGCCATACAGATCAGCTGGTTAGTCAATACCTGTCGGCTCTGGAGCGTCCCGAGGTTCTGACGCGCTGTGGCTGCGCTCTCGCCCTGGGGTCACTGCCTCCGTTTATGATCCATGGCAAACTACAGAAGGTCAGACCTTATAACATCTCGTCTGCTCAAGTCTGTATCTGAACTGTTAGGTTGAGTTTGCATTCTCAATCGTGTTCCCTAGATCTTGCCTGGGCTCCAGGCCGCCTGTAAGGTTGTGCAGAAAGAAGAAAGTCTAACAGAAGCCAGGAGGGATGCGGCCACAGCCATGTCTCAGTGAGTAACACCTGATCATGTCTCCTTTGCACTTGAAGAACCAGTCTGCCTGAGCTTAAGCTCGGTCAACGCCTGCTCCTTCCTGCAGGACCTGAAATTCATGTCTCCGTTCACTGCTTTGTCCCATCTTGCATTGCATGTCCATGTGTCCTGTGCTTTCTTGTGCTTCTCAGGGTGTGTGTATCTGTAGGAGTGTGTGCACGAGGCAGCCCCGACCGTGTCCTGTGTGACGACAACATAAGGCCCGTGTATGAAGCCTTGCTGGGCTGCACGAACGACTACAGCACGGACAGCAGAGGGGACGTAGGGGCCTGGTACGTTCACATGCCTTTATAGAGGTGCATACAGTACTTGTGTTGCACAATATGCAACAGTGTCAAGTCGCGTCAAGTCACCTCTATTTATATAGCACTTTATACAATACAGATCAGTGACGTCATCATCCAGCTAAGTTCAGTTCTCTTCAGATAGTGTCTGTGCAATCAAATCGATAATATTGCAAGAAATTAAGTTTCCCCAACTAAGCAAGCCAAAGGCGACAGTGGCAAGGAACCAAAACTCCATCGGTGACAGAAATGGAGAAAGAAAAAAACCTTGGGAGAAACCAGGCTCAGTCGGGGGGGCAGTTCTCCTCTGGCCAGTGGTATTGTGGTACTCAAAGCTCATAATGAAGGTACTGCTTCGGTACTGACCGCTGTGAATATTAGTATTGTAGATTTACTGTTGTTCTGTAAAATAATAATAAATAAATTTAAAATAATAATTTGATGATCACTATTAGTATTACTATTATTATTATTATTATTATTATTATTATTATTATCAACATAATAAAAAAATAAATAAATTATAATTTAAATGAAAATAATGCTATTTTATTATAGTAATACTATTGTATTGTAAACAAAAATAATAGATGTTATTATCATTACAATATTTCATAAAATTATAAGAATTAAACAAAAATATTATAAAAAGAAATAAATACATATTATATATACAAAAATAAATAGTACTATAGTAATACTGTTGTATTGTTAAAACGGTATTATTACAATATTATTATAATAGTAATAATAATTATAATTATCTAATAATAATCATTGCTCTTTTGTTGATTTTGATTGATTCCATTGTCCTCATTTGTAAGTCGCTTTGGATAAAAGTGTCTGCTAAAGTACTAAATGTGAATGTAAATAATAATAATAATTATTATTATTATTATTATTATTATTTCCTCATTATATAATGAGTTGAATCAGTTTAATGTAGCCATTTAATGTAATTAGTGGTAAAATAATGCAATAAAATTTAGGCAATAGATAAAAAATTGTGCAAAGAGACTTGAATTAATGTTTTATTTAAGTATTTAATTAATCTAATTATCTGAATAATTATGTCCTTTAATCTGTTTAGTTATTGATAGCAAAGACTATAGAATACTCAAGACATGTCACTCGTATAGTTTTGAATGGGGAAAAATGCAACGCTTAATATGGCCACTCAATCGCAGGAAGCCCCGCCTTCTGAATGAAAGAGCCAATCGCTAATCGGTAAAGTCAGCGCGTCACTGCAGCTGCTGTTAGAAGTCCCGGTTGCTATAGAAACAGTCAGCGCTCTGAGACGCGCTCTCAGGACTGCGCATGCGCACTGGCTGATCTAGCCTGAGAAATAAGCTTTTTATAACGCTATTTGAGCATTTATGACACAGTTGTTGTCCGATTTCATTGGTGATTTCAAATATGAAATTTAATCGTAAGCTTAATCGTGAGCAGTTTTGGAGAATTTGATGTTTCCCCATACAAAGTGATAGGAGCTGCACTTGGATGCCCGAGAGGCGTTTCAAATATGGCCGCCGAGTGACAGGACTTGTCTTAAAGAGACTTTGTTGATGGTTCTAATATATTAATTTAACTAATTTAGCTTTTTATATTTTGCTGATTGTAAATGTTACTCTGCCCGGAAGTGTACTTTTAAATGTAACACTAAACGTATTCATTGTTTTCCACTGCCCTCCGGCCTTGCCCTCGCTGCCCCACGAGTGACACATTCCTCTCATTCCCCACAGGGGCCTCCGGGCACAACAAACCTTCAGCATGATGCTGGAAGTGTCAACAAACGACATGTGCAGTTGTCATAATGCCTTCGTGATCGTGACTAATGAAGTGTCATCAAATATTTGAAGCATCTTTTGTGTGCTTGTGTTTCTCCCCGAAAGCAGTTTGACAGTCACGGTGTAGCTCTGACTCTTCGCTCTCGTTCTGTTTCAGGGTGAGAGCGGCAGCAATGAGCAGCCTTATGGACGTGACCCTGCTGGTGGTGGCGTCTGCTCCAGAGCTCCTCTCCTCTGGCCTGTAAGATGCTGTCAATCTTGCTTAAAGGGACAGTTCACCCAAAATAGAAAACTAGGTCATCATTTACTCACCTTAATTTGTTTTTTAAGCCTCTGAGTTTCTTTCTTCTGTTGAACACAAAAGAAGATATTTTGAAGAATGTGGGTTACCGAGCAGTATCTGGTCCCCATTGACTTCTATAGAATTTTTTTCATACTATGGAAGTCAATATTCTTCAAAATATCTTCTTTTGCGTTCTGCAGCTGAAAGATAAATGTATACAGTTTTGGAACAACTTGAGGTGAGTAAACGACACTATTTTCACTTTTGGGTGAATTAACCCTTTAAATTTAGTCGCAGTAGGCGTAATGCACCATTGCAGACCTCTCACAGATATTTCTCTCATTTTGTGTAGAGTTCAGCGTATGATGTGTTGCCTGGCTCAGCAGGCTGCAGAGAAGATCGACCGCTACCGAGCCCACGCCGGCACCGTTTTCCTGCGTCTGCTTCACAGCACAGACCCCGCAGTACCTCACATTCCTCACCGGGAGGAGCTACTGAGCATCTTCCCTCCGTGAGTGTCACAGGGGTGTGATCGTACTCGGGAGCGTGTTAATACAGTCTAGTTTTACTAACACACCTACTGCTCACTTCAAATCACTGGATTTAGTATATTCAAAAATGTGTGCGGCTTCGTATTTTGATACGAATGCCATTATACTAACAAGCGAATTGAACAGATCTGGCCAAAACATAATTTACGCTTGATGCATCCACCCAAGCGTTAGGTTGCACTTGCCGAAAGTAACATCATCACTTTGTTTATGGCAGTGTGCTTCACTTCAATTTAATTGGCTGAATTTGAGTAAAATAGCAAATTTCCCTATAGTATACAGTAGTCAACATTTGAAGTGGATCAAAAACTTTCATCAAAGTTGTCCTAAAACCAAAATGCGTTCTTGTCTTAGGACAACTTTGATGAACTTTTTTGATCCACTTCAAATGTTGACTACTATATACCAAACTTTCTCTGCACCAGAGAATCAATTGCTTGTTATAGTAATCAGTTGCATTGAAATGTTCAATTTATACAGTTTTTTGACATAAGTGGATAGCCCAAGTATAATCAATAATTAATTAAGATTACAATTTTTGGTCACACTTTATTTTAAGGTTCAATTATCGCCATTAAAAACCATTAACTACGACTTTTGCCTCAATAAACTCCTAATTTGCTGCTTATAAATAGTTAGTAAGGTAGTTGTTAAGTTTAGGTGTTGGGTAGGATTGGAATATGGTCTTGCAGAATATGTGCTTTATAAGTACTAATAAACAGCCAATATGTTAATAACAGGCATGTTAATAAGCAACTAGTTAATAGTGAGAATTGGTCTCTATACTAAAGTGTTGCCAATTTTTTTTTTTTTTTTTTGGCAGATTTAAAATGTTACTAAATTTGTCCAAAGCTTTGTTTAACTGTAAAATGTTAACAAAACGGCTGCTTTTTAAATTCTGTAATATATTTCCTATAAAATACAACACTAAAGATAGTCCACTATTGACCCTAGCATTAGAAACTTAATTTATTTTTACATTTTTATTTTTGGGTCTATTGTAGATATAATTTTCCTACATACATAATTTTCCTCTGATTGTAAAAAAAATATATATGTTTATTTGCCAGAAAATATTGCAGAAGATTTGTTCAGAAAGTTGGTCTAATTTATTTAATGTAAAGCGGAAATTGATTGTTAATACTTTTTGTGTCCTTTATTCTGGTTTGGGAGTCTTTGTTGTTTTGTTCACGTCTTGTATATTGGCATCTCCCTACACCTCTCTGCACCTCTGGGTTGCGTGCAACAGATCAAATGTGTCAGGCATTAACTTGGCTTACATTATGTCATTAAATTTGGGAGGTGCTCTTTTGCACCACCTTGCAAGTTTCTGGAAAGTACATATTTTTATTTTCACTGCTCACAGTTTTAACCGTTGTTGAATAAGAGACCCATCCCAAATGCTTCACACATGTTTATCTCTGACCTCTGATGTTTTTTTTTCACATGGACCGTAGAGAGACTGGAAACTCCCTGAACTGGAACGCTGCATCACAGGCCTTCCCTCACATCACGCAGCTTCTGCGGCTGCATCAGTACCAGTACCACACGCTCCTGGGCCTCTCTGTGTCTGTGGGTGGCCTCACCGAATCTACAGTAGGTTGCACCACATAAACACAAGCATTAAAACACAATTCACCCTCAGTCGCCACTTTTTTCCCTTGTGAGGCTTAAAGTGCAGTGTGTTATAAACAGAAATGTAACCTTTATAAAGGTTAAAACACAAAGTCTAAAGACTTTTTTCAGTTGCACTTCAGAATATCATTTTAGTCCTATAAATTAATAATTTAATAAGTTAAAGTTCATTCAAATTACATTTTAACCAATTGACGGTCCTATTGTAAACAATAACAAACATTACTGCAACACATAATAAAATTAGTGCTGTCAAACGAGTTATCACATCCAGAATAAGTTTTACATATGTACTATTTATATTTATAATGTACATATAAATACACACATTAGTGTCACATAATCCGTCAGAAATCATGTGACACTTAATACATTGCTGTTTAACAAACAATTATTATTATCAGTGTTGAAAACATTCTTGCTGCTTATTTTTTTTTAGGATTCTTTGATTAATAGAATATTCAAAAGAAACAGCTTTTATTTAAATATAAATCTTTTAGAAAACTTTATACATTTCTTTACTGTCACATTTGATCAAGTTAATGCATCCTTGCAGTATAAACACATTCATTTCTTAAAAAAATAAATAAGTAAAGAAAAAGTAAAAATAAATACATTAATCAATCCATCGTTGGACGCCCTGGAATGTGTTTCACTGACCCCTGGTTGGAAATCTTGATTAAAAATAAATCTACAACATAACCAGACCACAGCCATCAGAATATCCAAACAGTGAGGTCACAGAAATGGATCTATTTAGAATAAATTGCATGGTGATAAAAGACACAGCAGTGACCAACAGAGGGAGCCGTCGACACTCTGTTCTCCAGAGAGTCTGTCTATAGTGACCGCGGTCAAGAGTGTGAATAGTTTCAGGGAAATTGAGACTATTAGACCATGTAGTATTACTTCACATTGCTTCATTTCAGATTTGCAAGAATTGCAACACAAAAGCGGCCCATTATTTTGGGTTTTCAAAAATAAGCTGATGTTGAAACGCTTTGGTGTTTTAAGGAAATTCCTGACATGTGTTTGATTAAACTGAAATTTTGCCTCAAATGCAAGTCTGTGCCCATCCTGGCCTCAAAGTACACAGGGTGTAAACGGCTTCGAGGCAAAACCACAGCTCCTCCAGTGGGCCAGGATTCATTCAAAACAAATATAGCTGGAACAGAGCAAGCGGGATTGGCACCGTGTCCCTTCACATTTGTGCTCGTGCTTTCGGTGCTGACTGAGGGCCCCTGGAGGGATCTTCAGCTCACCAGCTCATACACTTGATCTTTTCATTTCTCCTTTATTCTGTAAGGTTTCGTCTTTAAGCATTTCCTATACTTTCTTTCTTGTTTTTTCCTGTTTTGTTAGCTGCTATTTTTTCCATCATTTATACAATACCATTCAAAATAGTCGATAAGATTATTATTTATTTTTTTCATTTTAATAAAAAAAAACTTTTTTTAACTTTTAAATTTTTTACTTTTTTAAGTTTTTAAAGGTCTCTTGCTGCCCAAAGCCCACCAAGACTGCATTTATTTACGATCAAAATCAAAGCAAAAACGGTAATATTGTGAAATATTATTTTGATTTAAAATAGCTGTTTTCAATTTGAATATATTTTAAAATGTAATTTATTCCTGCGACGCAAAGCTGAATTTTTCAGCATGATTACTCCAGTCTTCAGTGTCACATGATCCTTCAGAAATCATTATAATATGCTGATTTGCTGCTCAAGAAATTTTTTTTTAGGGATGTAACGATTAACCACAAGCCGGTTGAAAATCTATTCAAATATGTGACGATTCGAAGCGGTTGAGATGCCAAACAAACCACGATACTGGAGTAGGAGTTTATATGAATGTATCTCTGAGGGGAACTGACTGTCTTTAGAAAAGTTTAAGTGGTATTTTTTTTTCATCTTGCCTCTGAACGATGCAAATTAAAGTAGAGCCCAGCTCTGCTTTGTTTACAGCGGTAACCCAGGAAACACTGTATCATTGCTGTTCATAAGCGCCACCTTCTAAAAACTGCTCATGTTGCATGTATGCTGCATCTTTATTTGGATCATGATTAAAGTGAAGTGAAAGTGACATACAGCCAAGTATGGTTACCCATACTCGGAATTTGTGCTCTGCATTTAACCCATCCAAGTGCACACACACAGCAGTGAACACACACACACCGTGAACACACACCCGGAGCAGTGGGCAGCCATTTATGCTGTGGCGCCCGGGGAGCAGTTGGGGGTTCGGTGCCTTGCTCAAGGGTCTCACCTCAGTCGTGGTATTGAAGGTGGAGAGAGTGCTGTACATTCACTCCCCCCACCTACAATTCCTGCCGGCCTGAGGCTCGAACTCGCAACCTTTTGGATTTTTATTTTTTTGGGATTGGAGATTTGATATCATTTAGTAATTTGATATTCTGTGGAATGTATTTGCACATTTAAACCATAGTTAAACCATAGCACTATAGAGGTCAATGACATGACACTTTTTTCTTTTATAGGGATAAATTCTCAAATATTTTGAAAATGTGAACAGATAATGCAGGTAAACCAAATACAGGGGGAAAACACACAAAAGTAGTTAGCAAATAAGTATCAGGTAGTTTGACCTTTTTATAAAACGGCAAGATTAGTTCAAGTTGTAAAATCTTATTTCTATATATAAAGTGTGGTAGATGTAGATTTTCTTTCTCCATCTTTCCTTTGTTCCACTTTGTTAGTGTTTTAGGCTCAGTGCCTGTGCTCCAGTGGCTGTTGGGAGAGCTTGATACAGCATTAAGCCCTTTTGTTATTTATAGCCACCAGTGTTTCTTGATGAAGAAAACATAATGTGAAGGCCTTTAACAGGAGCTTTGCGCATAGTAAATGTCAACTCATCTGCCAACTGGACCTATAAATGAGTCCTCCCCTAAAAACCGGCAGAGTTTTGATTAGAGCCACAGTAGAGGTTACGCTCTCACCTTCAGCCTGGAGCTGCGTGATCTCTCTGAGCCAAAACTGCTGGATAAATGAGCGGTTCTCACAGACTCGATGCTGAATGATGGAGCTTCTCTCTGAAGCACTGCTCCCTCTAGATCACACAGCAGAGTTTGGACTGATACCACATCTGACCCCTCACACACAATAACACACTGCTGCAGGGGAGTGGTGTATAATGATGAATAAATAAATAAAAAGCATTTGCAAGATAAAACTTTATTTGAATGCCATGTTTTGTATAAATATGGCATGGAAGGCACATGTGCAGCACCTTACAGTACAGTACTACAAAAATGTGAGGTTATATGAGTAAAGGCGTTTTTCGTATTCGTCATCCTTTCCTATCAAAATGCTTGCTACGGATGAGAAAACACAGAAAATCGAACCTGGGGCGTTTTTTTTTTTTTTAATGATGGACAAAAGTTTCGGAGGCAGTGTGTAAACATGATTGACACAACGTGAGGTCGTATTTATTTTTCAACGTGCGAAAATCTCGGAGGAAAATTTCAGACTCGGTGTGCAATGGCCTTAATTGTGTAAACAAATACACAGAGATAGATAGGTTTAACAGCCTGAAAAGGCTACAAAATAGGGTGAAATCTTTATTTTACGATATCTAAAAACAACCAACCAACCAACATTCTTCATGTTATATGCAAGATTTCACAACACAGTTGTGAGGTACAGAATATCACACACGTGAACATTTATCATTTCACATTATCAGTAACATAAAACTAGATGAGGTGCTAGTGGCAATCTTGACTAGAGATTAAAAACACTTAAAACAACATTAAAAACACCCCCCCCCCCCCCTTTTTTTTTTTTTTTTTTTTTTTACAAATTAGAAGTTTTATATGTAAATACAAGACCAAACAGTTGGATTTAAGTGGGACATGGGTTTAGCAAATCTTAGCAAAATTATTTTTAATTAACCAAAAGAAAGCAAAACATCAACTTTACTTGACACAATTCTCCTAATGTGTTTTCTTTTTATGGTAAAGAGACATTTGTATATTTTACTCAATGAAATGAGGATGGGTAGATGATAACAGACTTTTCAATTTAAAGAAAATCATCTAATAAGAATATGACTCATCTAGAGTGAATAATTGTAGATGTGTGAATGAGTGATTTCTATCATGGCAATTAATTTTTTTTTTTTTTTTTTTGTAATGTTAATATAAAATAATTCATAACTATAATTAATTAATATTATAAATAACATTTATTTTGTTAACAAAGTCTATTAATAAATACAAATGGTCACACTTTAGTTTGGAGACCAATTATGTCTATTAACTAACTATTAACTGTGACTTTTCCCTCAATAAACTCCTAATTTAATGCTTATTAATAGTTACTAAGATAGTTGTTAAGTTTAGGTATTGGTAAGATTAATGGATCTAAAATATGGTTATGCAGAATAAAGAATTAATATGTGCTATTTAAGTATTAATAAACAGCGAATATGCTAGTAATATTAATGCTAATAAACAACTAGTTAATAGTGAGAATTGGTCCTTAAACTAAAATGTTACCATACAAATAATAATGAATAAATCATTAATATAACAGTCTGTCACTAGTGAAAACATGCTTGTGTGTGTCTGCAGGTGCGTTATTCCTCTCAGTCTTTATTCGAGTATCTGAAGAGCATTCAGCAGGATGTCACAGTGCTTCAGCAGTTTGGAGACACGCTGTTACTCATCTTCAGAGATAACCTGCGCAATGACAGGTACAACTGCACTGAAAAACACAACATAGCCACAAAACAAACGCAGGGAGGAAGAGGTGGGCAGTATGACCAAAATTTTCAATCACAGTATGGGTAATATTACATATTGGTAATGGTATATATGCTTGGAAATCCAACAGAAAATGCTTTATATATTAAATAGCAATGTGGTAATGTCTATTTTTGACTTTTTTTGGAACTTGATGGCTGCAAACTAAATGATATATTTATTTTGATTCGCTTGCAGAGTTTCTGTACCTTTGCTGAAGATGGTGGACCAACTCCTGGCTAACGGCTGCTTTGACCTCTTCGCCAGCGAGGAGAGGTGAGCGTGGGAAAGCCCAGTGTACATTACTGCCTCCCTTGGCTCAGATACACAAACCATCCAGAGCTCGGCAGGAGAGATGATATCATGACAGAAAGAACTCACACAGGGAACCTTTGGGAGAACTTAAGATGAGCCCGGCCAAGTCTTGTGTTGAAACGAGGAGGCTGAGGGTGGATGTGTGTGTTGGTTTGTTTTATTCTGAGGTAATTTCTCTGTTTTCAGTCATCCATTCTGCACAGAGCTACTGTCGCTCTGTAAAGAGGAAATCAAGAAGTCCAAAGATGTCCAGAAGTTGTTGTCAAGTATTGCTGTGTAAGTTGCATTTCCAACACTCTGTAGATATATCTGGGTCCATGACAAGTTCGGTGTCCACCATTTTTATAATAATGTAAAAAAAAATTAAAAATAGATTTCATAAAATATAATATGTTTTGTTAAGACTGTAAAGGCAAGACACTAGAGGCAAACAAATAGTTTTTCATGCACTGGTCAATTTTAAGATTTTGAGCTATTTGGCCTTTCATAACTTCATATTAGAGGAAAGAAACATCCAAAATACTTTTTCAAGTGCATTTTGTTCTATTTCCGTCTGCAGATTTCAGTTATAATGGATATCTTTAAAGCTTTTTTTCTACACTTCAGTAGCACTTGCATAAAGCAAACCTTAAAGTTGTATTCCTATCTGTATTCTGATGGTTTTTACAGAGAAGTTTGTTCATATCATTTGCCTGATTTTGTACTTTTTTTTTCTTAAAAGCATAGTGAAAACATCTTTTTGACTGTTTTCTCTGCCAAAATCTCCTATCTAAAAACTTTAATATGTCAAACAAAAAAAAAAAACTAGAATTTTTAACCTGGCTTTATCCGTTGTTCAGATTTATGTTTGAAAAAGTATACAAATTAGTGCAGATTTACTTAAATGAGATAATGCCTCATTTACATATTTAAACATAGCATTGAAAAAATGTAATACTTTTTAATACTTAATGTAATCGATCAACTTGAATTGTTGAATTACTACACGACAATTAGTTATTTCTATTAATTATTTTTACGCTATTCACCTGGAGTGTCTTGCCTTAAATTATTAAGAAATCTCCTTCAAGCAGTGTAAAAAGCTTTCAGAATCTTTACTGTTTAACTGTTTAATACTTTTTAATAATCGGTCAATACAATCAATAATATACAATCGCTTCATCAATGTTTGTATTATTTTCTATTTATTTTAAAAATACAGAAAAAAAAATTTGATGAAGTGATTGTATTGAACAATTATTAATTTAAATATTGTTTAACATATCACTTTAGATAAATAATTTGTATCAGTTCCACACCACCTCATACATTTATAAACTTTTTAAACTAAACTAATTGCCTTTATGATTTATTGTCACATCAAATGTGTTTCTTCATCAATGTTTAATACAAACTTTCAGAAACACATTTTTAAACGCCATTTTACCAGAATCTTTGTTTTCAAATATGAAAAAAAGTTTCAAACACTGTTTCGTGAACCATTTTCAACTTAAGTTTTGATTTAATCACTCTAAAAATGTCATTTCAAATGTGCTTCCTGGTTTTAGTGTGATCTTTCTTGTGATTGGTCATTATGTCTGAGCTCTCTCTCTCTGATTGGCTCTTTGACCGTAGGTTCTGTGGAATGGTGCAGTTCAAGGGTGACGTGAGGAAGAAGGTCTTAGTGCAGCTGTTGATGTTGCTCTGTCACCCCTTCCCTGTGGTGAGACCATTAACAGGCGACTTCAGTCCAGACTTAGTCTAGGCACTCGTGTTGTATCCCGTATTTAATTCTGACTCCATTGTCTCTCTTGGGTCTGAAGATCAGGAAGACGACAGCCAGCCAGGTATACGAGATGCTCTTGACCTACGATGATGTCATTGACGATGATCAAGTGCTGGCTGATGTCATGGCCTCGCTGAGTGACACTAATTGGTGAGTGTTGACACGGGGTTTATTGGAGGATCATGATGAGGACTTTTAATTTTAATGGTCGTTTCTTGTTTCCTGTATTAGGGAAAGTGACATCGCCACAGTGCGGACCCACAGGAATCAGCTCTGTGATTGGTTGGGAGTGCCCAGGCCAACTCTGGTAGCCAAGGTAACACATTTAGGCAACTGAAGAGGTTTTATGTGAGAACATTTTGTAGTGTGGGGGCTGTTGCAGCAAACCGCATCTGACATCCAGATGCTGCTGCCTGCGTTACTCATCCACTGGTGGGCGAACAAGGTGTTTGAATGCATTAGTGGGTGTTTGTTCTCCTAATCGGGCACAGAAACCATTAGGTTTCAGTTACCAGAAAATGTGTTCATAATCTGATGAATATGGCTTTCTCAAAAAGTATGAAGACTGGCTAGCTGTGGTTGTTCACATGTACATGCACAATACAGCCCATAGCAACAGTGAAATAGATGAGCTATCATATTAGCCCCTTTCACACATACAGACTTTACTGGTAAATTACTGTTAAGAGGTCATGTGTGAACAGGACCTTTTCAAAAATACCAGTAAATTAATTCAGGCAGTTTACTGGTATGAGAAGTTGTAACATTAGCAGTAAATTGCTGGATTGATGCTGTGTGTGAACGCAGAATGAAGATTACCGGTTTGAGCACGTACGAGTTCAGAACGTGCTGAGGTAAGATGTCTACTCCGGGCCAATCCAGAGCGTTGAAATCCAAACTTCAACAGCTCTGAGCCATTCATAACATTCTGACGCATTTACTCCGCGCTGTGTAGTTCAGTTACGGCATGTATTGTATTTTGTATTTAAAGTCGTTCCAGTAACTGTATGGCAGTTTACTGGTATTACTGTGTGAAAGGGGCTATTGATAATACTGCTCAACTATTAGTAATAATATAATAACACATGTACTTTTAATGTGTGTGTGTGTTCAAAAGTTTAGGGTCACCAAGTTAGGAGCACCAAATCAACATATTAAAATTATTTCTGAAGGATCACATGACACTGGAGTGGAGTAATGGCTGCTATCAATAAATCACATTTTAAAATAAATTCAATTAAAAAACCATTATTTTAAATTGTAATAATTTTTCACAATATTACTGTTTTTACATTTTTGTTGTTTTTAGATAAATACAGCCATAGTAAGCAAGAGACCTCTTTAAAAATCTTACTGATTCTTTTTATACATATATTTTTCCAGTTTGAAGATCTCAGTTTTAAATGGTAGTCAAAATTTATAATGGTTTTGCTGGAAATATAAAATTAAACAACATTGTAAATGCTGTAATGAATTTAATGTGCTTTTTATATGACCAGGTTTCCTAAAGACCAGTAGGTTTGTTAAGAGTATTTAAACTAATCTTGCTATCCCTTTTTGTAACTCATGAGAATTGAGAGAGTTATGACAGAGATGATTTAAAAAGCATCTCATATTTAAACTTCATTAGGAAACTTTGATAAGTTGCATTCACTTAAGAGTCAGTTTTGTGAATCAGTTCAAGCTGTTCAACAAATATAAGTCTCTGATAAATATTTATAAATCAGTATTTTTCAATTTTTCCATGCAAAGATATTGAATAATTGTCAGTAGGTTGAAATTGAGATTAAATTATTTTTGCTTTATCACCTGAATTTATGATCATCTATCAGAAGATGTGTATCCTCAGAATATAATATCTCAATCTTCTACCTCTGAAATAAAGATTATTGCAGTGCCAGTTTTCATCCTTAATGTGTAGGTGCTCATATGCATAATATAATTTTAAAGTGGTGCCTTTATTTTGGTCTTAGTGCATTTATCTTCTGTTTTGTTTGTTTGTTTCAGACTTCACCCCAATAAATCCGTTCCCACCTGACAGCCTCTTTGCACTGCATTCTTTGTGGACATCAGGGACAGTGTCCATATGTCCTCCCTGCTGTCAGATAACATTGTCCATCTAATATTATCCAACCTGTCATCATTAAATTCTTGAGTAAAATGTATTGGATCTCAGTGATTTTTTTTTTAATTATGATTTCCCAGAACAAGGACTTGTTGTGGCTCTAAACCACAGAGTTAAGCTTACTTTACAGCATTGTAGAAACCATCTAGCTGAGTAGTGATGCTCTGATTAGTGCATTTATAGAAATATTGCAAATTACTGACGTCATTATTATAAATGATTTTTCATGTGTGGATCATAGCATTTCTTTCAGAGGCATATGAGTTGGAGGATCCACTATAAATGCCAGATCCAATTGTAGAGGTGCCTCTTCACAGCTTCAACACAAATTTAAGAAATGATTCACCCAAAAATTCAAAAGATTCTGTCATAATTTACTCACCTTCGTTATATTTGAGTCAACAAGTTGAACTAGAAAACAGATCAGCAAATGAATCAGTCTTTTGAGGCTGTGCTTTTCAATAAACCTGTTGAGACTGGTCACACATCGGATTCATTCTCCAATCTTATTCCAATTTACTGACTTGGGTCATTATACTTTTAGGGTGGATTTTTGATATTTTGAAAACTTTCTGATTCTTTAACGGTGCATCTTAGTTCTATTCATACACAACTAATGAACTGTTGTGTAATGGAAAAAGCTACATCAAGATTATCTGAAATACTTTTGTTCCACAAAAGAAATCATACAGGTGTGGAAAGACATTAGGGTTTATTACAAATTAGCAAATAATAAAACAATTTTTTGGGACAACTATTGCTTTAAGCCCATTTCGTGTTTGTTTTAAAATACTACTGCTGCCTTATGACTCATATTCACACTTTCAAATTGATAATTGGGTTTTGAGGGAACATTGGTGCACAGGGACCTGTAGGTAGATTACTTTCTTCTCTCACACTCTCAAACAATTAGTTCCTCCACTTAGTTCCCTTCCATCACAGCCAACACAACAGCTTTCCAGACAAGCAACTTAGTAATGAAACTCAATCTAATCCACCTCATTATACTCCAGGGAAAGTGTTAACATTTACAGGAGAGGAAGCCCTGGCAGTGGACAGATGCAGCTTGGCAAGGTCATTCCAGTCCTGGCTTCCTCTGGCGGAGTGTATCCGAGTGGTTGATGTCTGACTGTGGGCCGGATGAGGAAGCCTGGCGCTCTCTCACACTCAGCCCAACCCACCTCGCCTCTCACTTTGGGCACAGGCTTTACTGGAGCTTAGAGAAGAACCCACATGGTCTCAAAATACACAACAGAACTCCTGGCTAAAACAAAGGTCTGATTGTTGAGTTGAAGCCTTTGGTGGATGGGGCTCATTCTTTTAGAGAAGCACAGTAGATGAAGTAGTTTGATTTAGATTACTGCCCATTGGGTAATCAGGATTTGGACTTGAGTATGCCCTTGCGTTCCCCCTGAACTTTCGATAGTGTTGGTCTTTTCTTCTAAGGAATAATTTTGGAATTATTTACTCACCTGCATGCCATTCTGTGTTGTTTTCTTACATCAAACACAAAGAGATGTTGTCCATTTGTTCTTTTCCATGCAACAAAAATGGACAATGCCAAGGTCATGGGTTCGATTCCCAGGAAATGCATGAATTGATAAAATGCATGCTGTACCTTGAATGCAATAATACAATGAAAAAGTGTCTGCTAAATGCATAAATGTACAGTAAAGGTCTTCAAAAGTTATACTAAAGTTATAATTTAGGATGGCTTTGTTTGAGGAACAGACCAATTTTTTGTGTTCACGCCTTTGAAGGCATCACGCTATGTTTGAAGGCAAATACAATGGGGGTTATGCGCAACAAACATCTGTGTTATGTAAAACGGGTCTTATAACTTTCAGTTCAGATCTTCTGTACATGCTAAGTTGAATAAGGAGCTGTTTCACCCACAATGCTTTCAAAGGAAATACCAAAGATGAGCATAACTGATGTCCATCACATATGCAGATTGATATCGCGCTGATTTTGAGTATGTTGCTTAAAATGCAAATGAGCTGTTGCTCCAGGAGAAGAGGGTGGAGCTTCAAGAGCTCAAGCTCCGGCATTAGCAGTGCTAGCCTTTAAAAATAAACATTACACTATTAATACAAGCCTGTTATCTTTACAGAAAACATACTCTGTTTCAAAGTCAGTCATCTGGTTATACTGTGCATAATAAATTTGCGTTTATGAATTACACAAACGGGGATAAAAATAGCATGACATAGCTGGTCTCATGCCATCACAAACTTTATAAGTCCCACTTCTGATTATGAGCTCGATAACTTCAAGCGATCGACTCATATTGCTTTCATATGCAACTTTTAACTACCACAGTCATTCTAGTAGCATTATCTAGTACCACGATCATTCTAGTAGCACTTGAAGGCAGCATCAGTGAAAACACAGAGACAATGATAGCTTTAGCAGTTAGCCTTACAGAGTGCCAAGAAGCTCTTTCAGAAAGGCAATTTGGAAAACAAACGCATTATACTTACTTTGTCTGGAGCTGACGTTCGCGCGCGAAGCGTTGGTATTGATTCCTAAACATTTAGGGGACGTAACCGATTTTTTTTTCTGGGATATTTCCTTCGAAAATGAAATTTAACCACAGTGTCCTCAACTCAGATGAGGGGAGATTATGGCGACTCCTATGTTCATTAGTGTGTCCCAAAACACAACACTCGTAAAGCCGCTTTGGCGCTGACATTGTATATATCTCCAGTAATGGTGGACTGCAGCTTCTCACTCAGGGCTGTGTTTATGCTAATAGGGCAGAGAGTGTCACAAATGCGGGACTATTTCCCCTCAGTGACGTGAACAGAGGGAGAATCTGAAACAGCTGGTTTGGAGAGACTGTTTATGATTTATTGGTTTTATAAAAAAAATAAGTTGGTGGATTTTTAACATTATAGGCTGGTTGTTTTCACACACTGCAGCCACACAACTGTGTTCAAACACCTTATAAAATGGATTTTTGCATAATGGGTCCCCTTTAAAATTGAATATGTGTCGTATGTGCAATTCCTATACCACATGTTTGAACAACAGCACATTTTAGTTTCTTAAATAAGGCTATTGTGTGACTTTAGAAGATGTGAAGTATAACATACATGCTGAATGAACTAATAAAGATACTTTTGCTTTTGAATCTTGTCTGTCCACTTTCTTTGTATGTATAACAGAAGTTTGTACATTGTGTTTCATGGAAGATAAAATATGAGGTTGGAACAACATGAACCATTAAATGACAATGAAGCACTTAAATGATCCACCCAAAAATGAACATCCTGTCATCATTTACTCACCTTGTGTCATTCCAGACCTGTATGACTTACTTTCTTCTGGGGAACACAAAAGAAGATTTTTTTGAGGAATTCTGGTATCTAAACAATTTTAGTGACCATTTATTTCCATTGTATGGACAAAAAACACTTCCACTTTCTCAAAATATCTTGTTTTGTGTTTGACAGAAGAAAGAAAGTCATATGGGGTTGGAACTTTGTGATTGTGACTAAATGATGACAAATCTTTCATTTTTGGGTGAGCCATCCCTTCAACTTTTAATATCCTGGTTAGGTCATCATGACTATGCCTTGTTGTGTTTAAAAGTTGGTTATGCTTTTAATGGAGAAGCAGATTCAAATTTATACTGTTATTAAGGCTACACAGTTGTGCAAGTATGTACTGGGGTAATAATAGGTCCTAGAAAAACCACTGGACATTTTCCAATTAAAAAGGCCAGATTGGGTTTTCTTACAATAATGTAATATATGAAGACATTTTCGGTAATACCATTATAAATAGCACCAGTTAAGCCGATTAGGTTTTGTGAAACTATCCCCTATTTACAGGGAGACTCCAAAGTCATAGTCTCCACAGAAGCAAAGGGCCTCTGTTACTAAACCAGCCTGTCCTCCTAAAATAAAGGACAATTGAGCTTAAATTGTCTGGGTGGAGACCAGGGACACAATTACATGATGTCCTTCATGAGTGTCTCCATCTAAATTACATCTATTACATATATGATGTAGTAGACAATGTAGTGAAAATTAATTGTACCCTCCAGACAAGGTGCAACGCAATTTTCCAGTGACAAGTAATTTGTCTCTCTGTGAAAACGAAAATGTTATTCAATGCAACACGATCCCAGAAAAACACAACATTGGATTAAATTAAGGGATATTAGACCAATGAGGTTGTAAAATGTGTGGAACACCACTGAAATAAGAACTGGCAGACTAAAGGGCCAGTCACACTACTCTTTTCGTTCCACTGACTTCCGTTCATACGCATGCAAATGCAGGAGACAGGAAGTGCAACTTGTGCGAATTTTGGTGACCCCATAATCCCTATTTCTACCCTGCAAGATGTATAACCAATAGAAGACTGATATGGCCTCTAAGCCGAACACAAATTAATCTAAACCATTGCAATAAAATGAAGTAGATTACATATTTTAAAATTGTGGATGTATTATATGTATTTTTTTATTTTTTTTGGGGGGGGGCAATATTTTTGTGTAGTGTGATTGTAGTTCAAAGGTCCAGAAAAACTTATGGTGACGTTCTTCTTCATTCATCACTTAGGGGTAAAAAAATATAGAATTTTGATGGTGTTTGGATGAATATTTATATATTGTAGGCTATGTGCTTTTTTCTCGATAACACACCAAACACGCAATAAAAAATGACAGCTGTGAGAAAAGAGCAGTTAAGAAAGCATCTACATCTTAAGGATCAAGTGAATATCTTTGCACCAGATCTGCAATTTGGCACTCCAGACAATTACAGTCTTGTCAAGTTTATTTATACCTATTTATACTGTCATATATTTTCGCAATTACAGTCCAAAGCTCTACATGTGAATTTGTTGCTGCCGTAAAGCAATTCGCCCTTTTTGTGGGATTTCGTACCGCTCACCAAACATAACTAACATTTGTAGAGAGAGTAAGAAAGAAACAGAAGCCATTCGCCTTATCAGAAGTCATAAGTAAAACTTAGATACAGTTGCTTTAATTAAGAAACCGGAAATGTTATAACGGCAATACCAGTTTCAACAATAAAGCAGCTCTCCAGCAAATTCATAAATGTATTTTTACAAATAAATGAGAAATAAATTACATATTTTGACAGATAAATGACATTTATGACAAAAGCATCAATTTGCATTGCAGAGAAAGTTTTCATCACTTTTACGGTTTAGGACTGATCTGATTTTATTAAACACTGTCATTGTTAAAAATCTGTTCCATCGCTTGTGTGAAAAGGCAACACTGCAGTCTCCATACACCTTACGTAAACCCTGGATGTTTAGTTAGTATGAGGTTTCACCTTCTCCACTTCAACCTTTTCTAATTCAAATTTAATTAATTTCGAGGGGAGCGAGATGGAAAGATCTGTTAGTAATTCTGAGACGTGTGTGTTTTTATCTGGCTGGTTTTCTGGAATAGTGAGGGGCTCTGCTGCAGTGCCGAGAGTCAGGAAGAATGCTAATAATTCTGAAAGGCTTACAGTTGGCCGACAGTAGCCATGGCGATGGCTCCCGTACAATGGAGGCCTTTTAAAGAGGCCGATGGGGAGGGGGCTGTTCTCATCCACGGTGATATTGCGACAGGGCATTTTCCACTCTCTCCTGAGCTGTTTGTTATAGGATTAGCTGCCGCCCATAGTGATCTGCACTATTCTGAGGTTAAAGTCTCTCTTTTAATAGTGTTTTAATAAAGTTCAAGCTATGAACCTGCTGTCTTTACAAGAAAGGAGCTTTAACTGCTTAGATTCATGTTGACTGGATGGCCAAACTGTGTAGATACCTATACGTGCTTGTTGAGTATAAGCAGTTGGTTGTCCATAACCACTTCAACTCTTCTGGGAAATCTTTTTTTTTCTTTTTTAGTTTGTTCTCTTCATAAGAATAAGTACATCCCTTGTTGCACTGCATCATTGTAACTGCACATCTGAGAGTTACATACACGTATGAATGAATAACAGCTTTCATCTCTGCACCACGCGGCCGATTCAGTTATCACATCACACAAAGGCCATGGCAAGTACTAGGAGAAGGACATATGTGTAGCCGAAACACATTTCTTCTCTACTCTGCTCCTCCAGACCTTGTGAGTTTGATTATTATCTACTTTCATTTAGTTGTGTTTTTGGAAAGAACAATGTGTCCTCTTGTAGGGAGCAGAGTTTGCAGCATGTGTCTCAGAAACATCATTCCAAGAAGAGGCCTTGTCGACTTTCTTCTTAAGATGTCTTGTCTCTTATGCTCAAGACTGCAGCAAAATACAGCAAAACAGTAAAAATGATCCTTCAGAAATCATTCTAATATGCTGATTTTATGCTCAAGACACATTTCTTATTATTATATCAACATATTATAATGACTTCTGAAGGATCATTTTTACTGTTTTACTGTATTTTGCTGCTGTCTTGAGCATATGAGAGAAAAAAAGAATGCTTAAACTGATTAAACTATATATATATACTTTATGTATGTAATCAAGTATGTATGTATGAATGATTTCTGAAGGATCACGTGACACTGAAGACTGGAGTAATGATGCTAAAAATACAGCTTTACATCACATGTTTAAATTACATTTTAAAATCTATTCAAATAGAAAACAGTTATTTAATATTAATTAATTAATTTCACAATATTACCATTTTTATACTGTATTTTTTTATCAAATAATTGCAGCCTTGGTTGAGCATAAAAAACATTAAGAAATCTTAATTTTTCCAAACTATTGATCCATTTTGTTAAAAATAAAACTATATTATTTCTGTATTTCTATCCCTTTTTTGAGTCACATGATATAGTAGCTTAGCTTGATGTCACTTTTGACAAGTTTGGATTTCTTGAAATCATATGCACATTCATTTGTGAAATTTAGTCATGTTGACTTCACAGACTCACTGATGTATTGCGATATTTTTAATGTTGACTGAAATATTATTTATCCTTGTTCTTGTTGGATGATCAGTCTAATTAATGTTTTGTGTTTCCAGGGTAAATCAAGACAAACTGAATTTTATATGGATAGCAATGCTAAATAATAAAAAAGGGTTCACAATAATGTTTTACGAAGCATGAGCAGATGTTCCACTTTTGTGGTGTATCCTGTGTGTAATGACGCACATAACCAAATGATGATTTCCACATGGGACATTATTTTTTTATTTGCTATGTTTATTTCAGCAGTTTCTATTAGGAACCATCTCTTCTGTATCTCATTAAATAGAAGAGTTGGACAGTGAGTGATAAATCCAGCCCTGTTGGACACAGCCCTAGGTAGCTGCATATGTGGGGCCCTTTATAAAATCGTTATAAATATGTGGGACGTTTAATTACACCCAGGTGGAACTACAGCACACGAGTCCTGGAGCTCCTAACACCTGGTGAGAGAGAAATGACACCCTGTGCTCATTAACGTCTCCTGGCCACAGACCGGCTGGCGAGTCCTTCGTGATAATGACCAGGATTTTATGGAGAGAAGCTGTGGAGGGTCTGCAGTTAACAGACCTCGACTCTTGTTAAGGTAGCTGCTCTTTTGAGACCAAATTGAGAGGAGTAAGGCACATCCAAAATGTGTGGGCATTTTAGAAAAATGTTTACAGAAAGAAAGATTTGTCTGAGCTCATTGTTTTGATAAAACATGGCAGCTGTCTGCGTTAATAAAATTCAAAGCCCAGTAAAAGAGGAAAATAACATTTTATCTCACAGAGAGTTAAGAAACCACTTTATTAAAGAGATAATTTTCCAAAAACATGAAAAACTAGCTGAGCGAACTGTGAGAGAATCGTGATTTCATAACAGCGCTGTTATAATACCAACGAGCCATTGTTTGTTTTCAGATAGGGATTTCTGTTTCTAAAAGATCATGTTTTCAGATCTCATGCCCCGTGTGTGGTGCAATAAGAGTCTACAGGAAATGTTTTTAAGAAAATAGATATGAAAGTCTTGCCCGTTCATCATCATGTTTACCATCTATCAAAGCTAGCAGACTCCACGACTCAAACACGAGGACCCAGTGTCAAACACGTGGCTCGCTTCTAGATAAATATCTGTGGACATCCGCAGATATTTCATTTTCGAAAATATAGAGGCCCCAGAAAAGGTATCTTTTTGTGAGCATGGCCAAATAATGTAATTATATGATTGAAATACCAGATATGTTGTAATTATATGATTACAGTAGAAATAGCAAAGATGCTATAATTATGATTATGACAGCTGATGCGGTCATTCTCCAGGAAACCACAGTCCTTATATCTTTCCAAAAGCCTTAATGAACAGTTTGAGAGGCATGCGCTCCCTGCCTTAGAAATTGCCACGTTGTTGTTAGGAATTATAGTAATTTGGGGACAGAGGCTGCTGGATCGCATCGGGAATGTGGGCTAATTGCTAAGTCGTGTGCTTTTATAGCCCACAGGTTAATGGGCAGGCCGTTTTTATATAGCGTGTGTGGAGGGATGCCTATAGATCATCTTGCTAATTGACTTGAGAGGTCAGATTCAGTTGCTGGCATGCGGTTGATGTCCAATCTAGACTAGCTAATGAGGTCATACATTAGTTTAATTGACATGTTTTAGCTGTATTGATTTTTTTCAGGTTAGCAATGTATTGTTCCCACACCTTTTTTTGTACTTCTGTTTACGCACATCTGAAATGAAATACAAATATTCAGTCGTCATTTACTCATCTTGTTCCAAACCTTTACAATAAGGTTCCATTTGTAAACATTAGTTAACTTGAACTATAAATGAAAACTATTTCTAAAGCAATTTTAATTTTTACATTGATAAATACTTTATTAAAATTAAAAGCTGTGTGCTATTTTTTTTAAATAGACCTCATCTAACTTGAACTAATGAGTTGCAAGTAACATTAACAAAAAATAATAAATACTGTAACAAATGTTTTGCTCGTTGTTAATGTTAGTGAATGCATTAGCTAACGTTAACTAATGAAACCTTATCATAAAGTGTTTCCAGCAATTCGTATTCTTGCCGGTCATACTGGTTTGACTTAATAACATTTACTTAAGGACATGAATGACAGAACTTTTATTTTTGGGTGAACTGTCCCTTTAAAATCAGTGTCATTATGCCTGGTGTCATAACACCCATGCTGTTGGTGTTTGATTGAGCAGGGATGTTTTTGTTTGCATTATTCCACATATGTTCTATCTTATCATGTTAAAATAGATTAGCTACTGAATCCTGTGCTGGTAAAGGAAATGAATACTGTGGCTTCCCGTGTCTTTGTCCTCTTTGAGTCTGTGGGCTTGCCTTCTGATAAAGTAGACTGTCCCCAATTAGCCTCTCATTTCCTTGTCACTTTCTGTCTGAAGTTACCAGATTCCTCTCAGAAGACTGTGTGTGTGCGTGTGCGTGTGTGTGTGTGTGTGTGTGTGTGTGTTTGTCAGATATTCCAGGAAGAGTAAGGCCAGAAACATACTTTATGCAAGCACATAAATGCTGACGACACTGCATTGCAAGTGTTGAATCCCACGTATTGTGTGTTCTTGTGATACTGTTTCAGTAACAATCATATGGCACCTATAATATTACTTTCAAATGCCGTTGTTATCTGTTTGCTCAAGTTGTGTCATATTGAATATTGTTGCTGGGTCCAGGTCTTTAGTCCATTTCAAGTGTGGATACTACCTTACAGCCGTTTGTGAGCACTATCCATGTGTAGAACACCTGCAAGAACTTTCTGTGTACACTAGTCTCTGATTTAACAGTGTCCCGACACCAATATTTCAACAATTCAGAAAAGATTAATTACTATCTGGCCAAGTGAGTTTTCAGTATGGAGATAAAGCTTAGGATCATGATTTTTGTCAGACAGAGCAACCATATTAAAGGGATAGTTCACACAAAAACTAAAATTCTGTCATTAATTACTCACCCTCACATCGTTCCAAACCCGTAAGACCTTCATTCATCTTCAGAACACAAATTAAGATATTTTTGATGAAATCCGAGAGCTTTCTGACTCTTCATAGACAGCAACGTAACTGACATGTTCAATACCCAAGGACATCGGTAAAATAGTCCATGTGACATGAGTGGTTCATTGTGGCGCTTCCAAAAAACATACAAAAAGTTTTATTGAATTGTACAATTTATTTCTGATTTTGTTTCATGTTGACATCTGAAATGATCTCATCATTTGGCAACAGACTTCTGAAGAAAACACAATAAGAACTGCATGTTTTTCCAAATTGTTAATGGCACTGTTAAGGATCCCCAGTTATGAACTACAGTCTGAGACATTTTGGGAGACACAATGGAATGTGAAATCAAGCTTGAATTAGCTAAGAAGCTTCTGCGAAATATGCTTTGGCTGTTCTGCTCTTCCACCACATCCCAAAGATGCCCTGGTGGATTTAGGTCCAGTGATTGTAGAGGACACTGGGTACACTGAACTGAACTCATTTCATGTTCTAATGTTTGGTTTCAACAAAAGCTGAACCTCTTGACCTTCTTGATCTGCATGCTTTTGTTTATAAAGTTGGTTTTGAGAACTGAGTTGCTGATGATTGGCTAGTTGCGTATTTGCAATTGAACACATATACCTACTAAACTGCCCACTGAGTGTCTACAATTCAGATCTATATTTTCTTTAAATTCGAAACTGCCGGCCCATCGGACTGCATAATCTGGCTCCAGAGCATGCATGCAACCTGAAAATAGCAGCCCTCTCTTGGCATTTCCTTGAATACTTTGGCAGAAGCCTACAGAGCCAAAAATGCTCAGATTGACCTCTCTCATCCCGCGCCAACCTGCCATGACCTCACCCTGTGACTGACATTGAGAATATTTTTTGTATCTTCTCAGAACTTTTTCTTCCAGTGCTGTTTGTTCTTTGCCTAAGATAACTTTTGTCATTGGTGTAACGTGACTGGGGCTTCTGTCAATGTTCGACCCTTTTTGTGACTGCGTTTGGCTCACAGGAGGGTTCCCGTGTTTTTTAGTGGTGACCTCATAAGGACGGCTAAGGCTTCAGGACATGTCTGGCTCTTGTCCAGAATGAGCTCATCACCAAAACAACAGCCAGCTGGTGATGAGGCCGTTGCTCCCCTGACCCTTGTCTGCTCTTTGCATCCTCTACTGTGTTTTGAGCCTTATTGGGAGTGTGGTGTCGGCCTTCGCGCGCTTCCCACCGCCTTCTAAGAGTCTGTTTCTCACTGAGCCAACGGCTGCTGGACGGTCCTCCGGCGCCTGGCTGAGCAGCGGTAGAGCCAGTGCTCTGCGATGAGTCCCGAAGAGGGAGGACAAATAGTTTGGTCTGGCCTAACTCCAGCAATGAGCAGCCAGAGACACAGGGGTCAGTTCGTCTTTTGGGGTGGTCCACTGAGAGTGTGTTGTCCTCAGATGCAGATAATAGGAGGATGTTGTACTTTACTTTTGTGGTGTTTTTCTAAATTGCAGTGAAGCGCCTTTTATGGTAAGTCCACTCTATCTGTCTAGACTTTCCTTGTGTCTTGGGAGTAGGAACAAAGATGGAATGCCATGTATCATAATCATGATTCCCTGTCACATCCAATGAAGACGAATGAGGCTGGTCTGGTATTATGTTGTATGCGGATTTGACAGTGTGCTGTGGTATGTCTACTGTGGAGCGCTATTAAATTACTACTATTAGATCTCAACCGGCAACAGTCGCCTAAGGTCGGACTTTTGGCTTTGTACACGGCTGTGTTCGCATGAAGCCAATCAGTGTGAGTTCAAAGGTTGCTGCACTCCAGATCCTTGCACTGCATCATGAAGGGATGGTCTCTAGTGGTGTCAGTGGATAACGTCTTTAGGACCAGTGTGATCCCATTAGTCAGAATGTTATTCAGGATTTGTGTCCCACCTCAGGCTAACCCACTCAACCTGGAGCCAATCTTCTGGAGGCGTACACGTGTGGGGCCAGCCAGGGGTCAGCACTAGCCACAGAGTCGTATCTCCTTTCTCCCTTATACCCTCTCCTGCCCGCACCCTGCATTTGGATCTCATTATTCAATTCCTTCAAAATTCTACAATAATTAAAAAGACGTTCTTCTGTAGATTAACGGCTATTCCCTGGGATCTCTTTGAGCCAATCCAAACACGTACAGGGAGGCCGGGAGGGGTCAGTGGAAGGGCTCCTCACACTCTGAGCCTGTTGGCCAGCCCTGGACACCTCTGGATTTCAGGCACAGCTGGATCCAGGGACTTGGTTACTCTAGGGTCAAGCACAAACCATGATTGAATGTCGAATGCAAGTCACTAACTCTTACACAACTTGTCTGATTCATTTAGCAGCACTCCATAAAATCTCCTTTGACATGGCTTACTTTTTACTATACTTTTTTATGGCTGGAGTCTTTGTTTACATACCTTTCTTTTTCATTTAGTTAGAATCACTTTAGTAGTCTTCCATTGGAAAGAGTGAAATTATGTATGAAAATTAAGGACAACACTGTTCAGAAGTCATTAGTTTAATAGTTTCACCCATAAATCTCTGAACGAAAGCTCCAGGTGGTAAAGAATTTGCTTCAAGGAAAATGAATTAAGGAAAGGTTTCCGTGCCCATAAACCCATTGCATTTACAGAGTGTAGTTAGCATTGTTTTGTTAAGGATATAAAATGTTGCCTGCTGTTTTTCTCTTGAAGAAACTCTTCATAGGCACTTCTGCTTTCTCCAAGATTTCAGTGTGTTGTCTGTTATGTCGGTATGAGTTTTCCGCTTGACTTTGTTATTAGATTAAGTATGTGCTTAAGCAGCAACACTGGTCAATGTTTTTATTGTGTGATCATCAGGGTGTTCTTGTATAAGAATACACTCTCATTTAGTTGACAATTTTATCCAAAGCTACCAGGATCTACACCACCCACTATTCATTAAAGTGAGAGAACCTGCACCACAGGGCAACATAGCCACAAGTTGTCTTGTATAGAAAATTATGATTATGATCTGTGCTGCTAAAGCATGTGATGAAGCTGTGACTGCCAAATAGGTGCAAACAAAGGACACAGCTTTAAATTGGGGGGCTGAGTCTTAGGCCTTGAACTTGTGATCAAAAACAAATGGAAAGGCACACCACCGAGGGCCCCAGGACTGAGAGAGGGATTCAAACGCACGTCACAGGACACCAAAATTAGATTATCTCCCTTGTGTTTCACCCTTTGTCTGTGTGTTTACGCTTTACAATGTTTGGTTATAATTTTCTGTCATATGATGCAGGAGGAGGGTTATTTAATTCAGTGCCTCTGCATTTCCTTCTCACATGAACTCTTGTGATGTGCATGCTAGGGCTTAAATAATACAAACAACGACGCTGTCACTTTGTGTCACTATGTTTTTGACATATACCTGATTATTATTGTTGATAGCAGGAGAATATGTCTGTTTATCAATGGAACCACACAGATTAGGCCTTGTTTGTAAGGTATAAGCCAGTTCAGTTTAGTTTTGTCACACTGACCTTAATTGAAAGCTGAGAATGTGTCTATTCTTAACCTAACCCTGCTTTCAGAATTAGGGATTAATTTGAGCTCTCTGCTGAATCGCTTTGATTGTCTATGTTCCTGGTGGGTATATAGTCTTGCCTGGTTAACCTCATGGATATGGCTGGATGTGTGTCAAAGACTGATTATTACCTGACCCGACTCTGGTTTGAGTTGGCTGCCTGTGCTACTGCTCTTTATAAAACGTTTCTTGTGTTCTTTAACAGGAGCCCAAATTACAGACAGCGTACATTTATTTTCAGGTAGTGGAACCAGGCACAATGGTCCCAATCTATCATTTTGTAGAGACTACTGCTGCTAGTCTCAGTTTCAGATGACAAGGTGGTTACCATGAGTGCTTTTGAGGCTGGAGTGGTTACTGTTTTGCTAAAGTTTTGCAAGGGTTTACAATAAAATTCTAGCCCCCCGGTTTCACAGACAAGGCTTAAACCTAGTCCCAGATTAAAATGCATGACTGAGCTGTTTTAACTGAAAGAAACTTGTACTGACATATCTTAAAATAAGTTTAATTGAGTAATTAAATAAGCTTAATTGTTTTGTCCCAAGATGCACACCGGTAATGTATTTTGTTCTAAAAATTATAAAATATCCTAATTGAACTATAGCTTAATCTTGGTTTTTTTGTTATCAACAGTTTTTTTTTTTTCACACATAACACAACATAACATCCAAAATATAACAAAACAAAACAACAGACACATACTCAACATCTCAAGGTCCAATCCAAAGGGAGGGAGAGAGGGAAGGACAATAAAAACACAAAAGGCCTACAAATTTTTAAGAAATAGTAATGATTAGGTTTAGAGGTAGGAGCGGGATTAGTGACTATAAAAATATATTTTAAGGCTATATTGTTACTAAAATGGTAATTTTCCTGCATATTTCAGTCTATTACATTTTATATCTTTTTATATTTACTATAAAATGGGTAGGTTAAGGGGTCTAAAAATCTGAATCGCTTCAAAAACACATTGATACTGATATCTTGATATAAAAGATTTGTAAATATTTTAACATTTTTAGCTAAAAATATGAAGTAAACTTTACATTTTAAACGTTGTAATATGTCCAAATTATACATTTCAGCATCAATCAAAAAGTACAAAAATTTACGTTTTGGGCTTGTAAACATTATATACCAATACCTACGCATAAACAGTGAGACTAGGCTGGCGATTCATATAGAAACAAAAGTATGTCCACCCCTAAAATTAACCATCAGTGGGTCATAAGAATGAGATTGTACAAATGTATATGAATTACTCACCAATTTGCCAAAATGTAATTGCCATGAGAGTGTGTTGTATACAATATTTTTCAGAGAGCTTTCTCAGTCTTTCACTTAGACCACAGTATCAAGCAAGTAAAACCTCCCCCTATTCATCTAATAAAAAAATGAAATGTGAATGGTCACTTTACTAGCTTCGCCAGAATAAACTTCAAAGTGGACCAGACTTTATGATGATTTCCACAGTCTGGCTACACGTCTGCTGTTACTGCTTCCTTACATTTCTTAATACACATGTATGATAGACAGCACTCTTTTTATCCATATTGTCCATGAGTTGGTTCCCAATTGTTGGTGTTAAGTGGTGCGTCCATTTGAAAGTTCTTTGCAGGTCTCCTTATTTGAGCTGGATGGCATGTGCGTATCGCCTCCCCAGGGGGTGGGCATGCCGCCATGCTCGTGTGGCCCCAGCCCCCACATCAGAGCACAGGAACTCCCACATCCGCTCTACCCGTCGCCCCCTCCATCACGCTATTTTAAGAACCAAGACCGAGGGGAGTTGAATTACGCCCATATGTCTATAATCACTTCCATCAGCCCTCCTGTTTAGAGGATGTCTCCATCTTTAAAACATTTCCTGGTTACTACCCAAAGTTTTCCACAGAGCAATAGACAGCACCAGCTGAGCTGAGTCAGAGCTTGAGTCACTGTCATGGGTTGATGCCATTGCAGAGGTGTTGTAGCTGATTTCTAAATGCCGCCATTGTTCTGTCTTCAGCTAGGCAGCAAGGCGGTCCTATTGTTGTGTGTGAGTGGCTGAACCGAGCAGGCTGTCAGCGAAAATTGATGTTGAGCATGAGAACAGGGTTGTGGATGTGGTTTCTGTGGACATCCATGCTAGGTTATTGTTGTGGAAACTAACAATCCCTCCTCAGAAGAGAACGACTGCAGGATCTCCATCCCAACCACTTTCCGCTTGTCATAAGTGGTTTTTATGAATTTGTTCATGTTATGTCCTGACGTCCCATTGCCATTTTTTTTCTTGATCTTGCAAAGTTAGGTTAAGTTTGATTCGCTTTATTGGATCTTTGCATGCTATTGCAATGTTGAGAACAACAGAAGGCGATGTTTCGTTTAAACTGACTGCATTTCTTCTTTTGCAAATGTGTGTCACAACAGATAAGCTACTCCATAACAAGCCTGCAGTTACAAAAGCCTATCAGTGTGTCTCAGGATCTACTCCTTATGCCCACCACAGCATGTTTTTGTGGTTTAGACAAAGGAAGGAAAGACAGGGTGAGAAGGGCTCAAATCAGAGATTGTGTACGTTTAGAGAGTTGCTGTCTAGTGTAAAGGGAAGCCGGAGTGGTGTGTGATGTGGTTAGCCGCCTGCACATGGAGCACATCTTTTGTCTGCTGGCTGATGAGATCAGAGCAGCACTAGCCGGAAATGGGCCTGTCCCGCTCTGCCCGCCACAAAGGGGCTTTGAATTCTGCGGTTATCTGCTCCAGTGGGCCTGCTGTGAGCCTGTCAAACAGCTCCATTATGAGCCTGCAGTCTCTGCTCTACTGCGAACAATTCCCATTAGCTATGATAGAGTGCCCGCTATCTGCATTAGCATAATTAGCGGTGGAATAGTTACTCTAAAATAAGTTCCGATAACTAATTGTACAATAAATTACTAAAATTGTAATCAGATTGGATCAACTAGCACTGGAAAATTCTTAAATATAATCAACAAAGCTCAGGAAATCTATCTGAGGCATTTAAGGCCTAAAAATCTTCAAAAGCTTATTAGTTTTTTTCCAAACGGCAAACAAGGCTTTGTTAAAGTCTAATATTTTTATTTTCAGTTAATGTATTCCATGTGAAAATAAGCTATTACAAATATATGTGTAAAATAAGTAACAAATCACAAGAAGTTGAGATGTAACATCTCTACACTACTTTCTTACTATTTAATCAGTAACAAACGTATAACTGAAATCTGTCATGATGCAGATGATACAAGTTTGACTACCAATCTCTGTTGTAGAGAAACTAACTGTACTTATATAAGAGGGCAATCATTTTAAAGTTATGTTATTAAAAAGGAAAACCAGTCTCCTCTTGGCTTATATCGAAATCCTCTGACTGTTTTCTTTTCAAATCCTCATTTTGTTCTTCTAATTCGTGAACAGTGTTTTGTTTTGCTCTCTCTCCTCTGCGCTTCCACGTTCATCACTTCTCACCGGAGCTTACGCTACACCTTCATCCTACGTCATCAGCTGGATGCCACTCTCTCGTGATAACACGTGAACGAAAGTTAGTGGAAGATAGAGATTACAGTTTAAAAAGTTTTAAATATGAATATTTTTCTTACAAAAATGCACTGATTCGCTTCAGGAGGCCTTTATCAAAAAGACTATTGAATATCAACAGCCATTCACAGCCATTATAAAGCTTGGAAGAGCCAGGGCATATATATATATATATATATACTGTATATATATACGGCAACTCTGATTGTATTCGTCTGAAAGAAGAAAGTCATATACACCTAGGATAGCTTGAGGGTGAGTAAATCATGGGGTAATTTTTATTTTTGTGTGAACTATCCCTGAAAACATCAGTAGATATCTAGTACTAAAAAATCAAGGATTTCAATTTGGGTGATGGCATAAACTGTAAAACATTAATTTACTCAAATAAATTTACTCTAATACTCTAACATAAAATGCCAAACAGGGGGAAATCAAAGAGCAATGACTCAAATGCACTTATTGAGTGAGAGAGACATTCTGGTAGAGCGTGTTTGATTATTGTCTGAGCTGCTTTGTTCAAAGGATTAGTGTGGAATGTAGTCTGACATTAAAACAGCAATGCAGCAATGTTTTATCACACATTGCTAATTGTTGGAAAAGTATCTTGTTGCTGTAAAAGCTGAACTACTCTTATGCAATTTACAATCTAGTAAAATTAGTAGCTACTTGTAATTACTAACTTTTTGTTAGATAATAAATAATTTTCTTTAAAGGGATAATTCACCCAAAAATGAAATTTTTGTTATCATTCACTCACCCTGAAGTTGTTTCAAACCTGTATGTGTTTCTTTCTTCTGTTGAACAAAAGAAGATATTATGAAGAATGTTGGTAACCAAACAGTTGATGGTTGCCATTGACTTACATACTATGTATTTGTTCTATACTATGGAAGTCAGTGGCTGCCGTCAATTTTTGTGTTCAACAGAAGAAACTCATGCAGGTTTGGAACAAGTTGAGGGTGGGTAAATTATGACAGTTTATTTAAATGATCCAGTTAATCAAAACAATTCAGCAGTTTTTTTTTTTGTCTCATATTTAAATAATTCCATGACCTCGACATTCCTTAAGGTCATGTATACCATACTTTATTGTCTCTATGGAAAAAATTGGATTTATACCCAATGTTGCTGGACACATCCTTAAAAAATGTATGCTGCATGCTCTAAATATTCAAATAAAGCCATATGTAGGCACAGTTTGCTATTTATTATGTTAATTAATAAGGGGTTTATTGTAATGTGCTTAAATGTGTCACACTTCAGTTCACTGCAGCTGTATTTCAGCCCATAACAAGAAATTTAAAACTTAAATTTAAAACTTAAATATTTTTTTTATATATAACACATTCTCGCATAGAAGCAGTATATGCTAGCAACACCTTGTGCATACTTGTACATATACAATTGCAGCATGTGTACCCTTGAAATAGGACTGTATACACAAAGGCAGATGGTAACAATTTCTTATTCAACATAAGTGAATAGCAAAGAAGTGATAACAGTAATCCTGAACAGCTCCCTCACACACACACACACACACACACACACACACACACACAAACCCTGCTCTATTTACTGAGAAGGCGTGGGCAATGTGTAGGAACAATGACATGTGCGAATGTTGTGTTGGGCAACGATCCATGGTTATAAACAGTGACACAATGGCTCAGGCCACAAGCAGGGTCCTCTTCCCTCCGAGCCTGCCTGACCTGTTGTTTCAGGACCAGGATGTGTGTCTGTCCCTGCCAGCTCCACGTGCGTGTGTGGCCCTCAGGGGTCAGCGTGGCCCCGCTGTGCGCATTGGAAACAGGATGTATACCTAGAGCTTACGGCCTTATGCAAGTACAAAAGAGCCAAAAACACTCACCGACTCTTAACGCAGATGCAGGTTCATACACGTATGCCGTAGTAACAGTTAGCAAGATCACGGTGCAGCAGGTGTGGGGGTGACGCTCTGTCAGTCATGAGGTGAATAGAGGTCATTATCTTACTAAGGGTTTTTGTTTTTAATGGTAGACGACTTTGCTGAAACCCTGCCTCGTCTGCGCCATATTTTCCCAAGATTTAAGCCTGTTGACAGGTCACATCACTCCCCAGCAGAGATAAACTGTGAGCACGGCTACTCAAAGCTAGCATAGACAAAACATAATCCTGTGTTATCTCTGTCACCCAATGAATACAAAGACACACTTGTTTACATTCTGAAAGGCATCTCTGATACTATACAGTGAGCTAGCTTGAAATTAGTGACCAGTTTTTTCTTTCTCAGTTTCTATATCAAGGTCTTGATTGAATATGTTTCCAGAAGTTAAAAAACAATAAGTTTCCAGAAGTTTAAAAAAATCCCTTTCAAAGTCTAACCCAGCCTCACTGGAAAAATGTGCCTGTGGTGACTTTTCAGCAAAATGATTACATTGCAGATTTTGCATCACTTTCAACGTGAAATGTGTGTCCAGTGAGTGTCTCTAAAACAGATGAACATAAAACTTCTAGCATTTTATTATACTGGTTCTTGTACGTATCGCAACAGTTCAGAAATGAAGTGTCCACTGAGTAACGCTAAATGCTCTGTCACATTTGAAAATAACCTACCAGTTACACTAAACCTAACCAAAGTCTCTTTAAGACAAGTCCTGTCACTCGGCGGCCATATTTGAAACGCCTCTCAGGCATCCAAGAGCAGCTCCTATCACTTTGTATGGGGAAACATCAAATTCTCCAAAACTGCTCACTAAGCTTACGATTAAATTTCATATTTGAAATCACCAATGAAATCGGACAACAACTGTGTCATAAATGTTGTTTCTTTTGCTCAAATAGCATTATAAAAAGCTTATTTCTCAGGCTAGATCAGCCAGTGCGCATGCGCAGTCCTGAGCAGGCGTCTCAGAGCCCTGACTGTTTCTATAGCAACCGGGACTTCTAACAGCAGCTGCAGTGACGCGCTGACTTTACCGATTAGCGATTGGCTCTTTCATTCAGAAGGCGGGGCTTCCTGCGATTGAGCGGCCATATTAAGCGTTGCATTTTTCCCCATTCAAAACTATACAAGTGACATGTCTTGGGTATTCTATAGTCTTTGACCTAACCGACAGTGTTAGCAAAAGCAAATATGAGATAAAAAATACATTTGCTGTAGCAACCATGCCATTTATCTTGCTTCTACAAGTCTTTGAGTTGTTTTATGGTGATTCGTGTTTCACTCTACTCATACCGAGAACTCCGTATCACAAGTACACTCCTATACCAGGTGAGCTACTGAGCAAGTTTACTACATCAGCAAATCCATACATATGGAGCTGGTTATGTGATGCAAAAATGAAAATCTGCCCCCATGATGATAATTTGTGTGAAAAGAATTTAAAGTTTCTGGTGTTCATTTTAGCAAGAAACTGAAATGAATTGTAGAGCACGGTGGGGTATGGTGGATACAGTATGTTTTATGGAGCTTCTGAAAAATTTGGTAGAGGCACCTTTTACCAATGAGCCTGTGTTAACCACTGTGTCAGATAGAAGAACATTTGAGAGCAACAACTAAATCACAAATAATTAAATTATTATATCATAGAAGTTTTTTAGAAGTGACTTTATTTATTTATTAGTTTGTTTGAGGGCTCTTAAAGGGGTCATATGATGTTGCTAAAAAGAACATTATTTTGTGTATTTGGTGTAATGCAATGTCTTTATGTGATTTGAGGTTCAAAAACACATTATTTTCCACATACTGTACATTATTGTTGCTCCTCTTTGCTCCGCCTGTCAGAAACATGCCGATTTTTACAAAGCTCTTCGTTCTGAGAAGTGAGGTGTGCTCTGATTGGCCAGCTATCAGTGCGTTGTGATTGGCCGAATACCTCAAGCGTGTGATGGAAATGTTACGCCCTTACCATGTTGTGTGTTATACCGTGTCCCGGCACGACGAGACTAAAACAATAAAACCCACTATAAACGAGGCCTTTGTTGCATTCAGTGGGGACATAATTACTGATTATAATGACTCATACTGTCTTTTTACGCGTTGTGCCGCGCCGCGTAAACATAACACCATGTCTGTATTTGTGATCTGAGAAATGCCAAACAAGCACTACTCTACACTGCTCAAAACTCACGTTTGAATAGTCAGTAGCAAATTCTTTAAATAAGCAAACGTACTTACAGGCTGTGAGTCAGAAGCACCAGACTGTCCTTGCGACGCTGGAATTGCCCCACTTTATAGTGTTCACAGCCATTCATAGTGTTCACATTGTAGGCTACTCTCTTCCAGGATCAGGAAACAGTCCTCCGTAAAATGCGCTGCACACACTCGAATATTTGCATTGTACTGCTCTGGAACAGTGTTGTAAATATAACTTAACCACTGATTTCTAGTTGTGTACTCATTTGGAAGCCCAAACAAAGTACTTTCGCTTTCACAACGTAACACACAGCGTCTCCACGACATGGCGGCCGCAACAACAATACTACAGCGAGAATAAAAGTTACGCCTTCTTTCATTGCGTATACGTTTGGGCGGTGTTATGCAAATCTCCCTACACCGTGACGTAGACATGTGGGGCGTGTTTGAATGAGCCGTTTTAGGAAGACGTGGCAGAGTCTTAACTTTTATAAAGAATATCTCTTTGGGTTTGAGACTTTAATCTTTGCAACTTTACAGATCTTATATATGCACACACAGCTTGTAACACTCCAAAGAGAAGGGAAAACATGAAATCATATGACCCCTTTAAAATATGAAATGAAACATGGACTTCCCATTTGTAACTTTGGACTTCATCACTCAGGATAGTCGCTAGTGAAGACTGTGGATTCTTGTGGTGTCATTAGTCTTCTAGTGGGTTTGCGCCAAGCAACTGCCATTAAAATGAATCCTAACAGATAGCTTTCTCCATATGTTTTAACCCTCCTTGTATTTTGCTACCAGAGTTAGCTGAGGACAAGTCATCATATTCCGGCCAATAGTAAAGCTTCCCTGAGAGATCTATAGTTAGTAAGGAACAATCGCTCCTCAGTGGAACAGTAGTTATGTTATGACTGGCAACATATTTGGTGTTAACAATGAGTGTCGGCTTCAGACTCTATTCCTTTCAGTCTCTCTCACTCAAGTCATTTATTTGTTAAACACTTCAGCACCTGTCTCTGGGGATGGACAGTATAGCTACTCATTTCCTCAGTTGCCTCCTTGGCCCCCGAGTCGCCCCCTGATGACATTAAGCTGGCGTGAACGGCGGTACAGCAGTCAGAGTTCAACCGACTTGGCCTGTGCTTGGTCTCTGTCAGCAATATCTCACTGGAATAGTTTGGTATCACCATTATTGAAGTCACAATTTCAATCTAAATTCCATCTGAGGAGATTTTGGTCTCTGAGCAAATACCAAAATAGCTCTGCATTTAATTTATTTTGACATATCCACTCTGAATTCCCATTTAAGCCACAGCTGGCCCAGGAATGTCCCTTTCCTCTCACCCAGCTCTATTTGCACTTCAGTTCACCCCTGTGCCTCACACACTTTTCCCTTTTTGCTGTCTCTTTTTCTTTAAGTCCATTGCTTTCTTACCCTGTTTTTCTAATAACAATCTTTCTCCCCAAATCATCAAATCTCTCGCCCCGACTTCTATTTGTCATCTAAAACTCCCCCAACTCCTCGGTCTCCGTGTTCTTTTTCTTTTTTCTACATTCTTTTTGTTTTAAAGAGTCATCTTATGTGGGTGGAAAGTGGAAGTTTTATCAAGGGTAGGAATCAGCGAGTGCCAAAGCCCACAGTATATTCCACAGCACACAAAGAGTTTCTGTGGAGATTGGATTACAGCATCACATACAGCTAAAATTAAGTTTGCTCTCCTGCCTCTTTTCCCTCTGAGTGCCTCTCCTCCCTCTGTCTGCCTGTATTTTTGGCCCCAGATTTTTGTTTTTATACTCCCACAGAAATACAGATTTGCCTGTAGGTGTTTTATTGTATTTTTCTTATTATTAGTTGTCAAGTGACCAGTGTGGCAATGGTCTGTTGTGTTTGCTGAAATCATTGTGGAGGCCTAAAAACTGACCTCAGATAATATTACTGAGTCACACTCATCAGTAGAGCAGCATGAAATAGTAGCTATAGGCAAATCAACATGGAATCTGTGCTGTAAAACGATCAGCAGATTTCCACAACTGAAACGCACAGTTTCACACATGAATTATTAAATATTATTGCTAATTTGATTATGCGTATAGATATCAATTCAAGTGCAGAATGATGTTTAAACCCATTATGCAGATTTTCATCCAAAATCAGCAAGTAAAATGTGAACGTTTGTCATTGTTCAAACGCACAATACTTCATGTTCACAATTCCCTCCAATGACAATAAATTGATAGTACATGCAATCAGCCTCAAATTAATTCAGTCTGATATATTGCACACAATAATGACAGAAGCTTTCCAAAATCACTAGCTTGAATCTTTCTAAGGTAGCACCACAATGAGTTCTTCTGTGGAAAAACTGGACACTGGATTTACCAATGGTTGCAAGTTTTTTAGTTTTTTTTGGGGAAGATCTTGTTTGAGGCTGTCAGTAAAAAGTAAATGATAATCTTATGCACAACCAGATCATTTGCTTTGGTTTATGTATTAAGTCCATGAAATGATTGGTAACCTATTACTTTTGGATGGAAGGAAATTCTGACCACAGTCATTTTCCACTGATTTTGTTTTGCCGGTAGCACTGTTTGTGGATACTGCTGTGTAGTTATTTGAATTAACTATTACTTTATTGCATGTTGATCTGTTATTGTGGTAAAACCAGTTTCTGAAAGTGAATTGTTTGCATTACATGTTGATCAGACTGGTCCTTCCTTTCTAAATAGGATATTCTTGGCGAAACTAGGTGCCATGTGCAACAATCTGATTGTGTTCAGGAACAATCAAACCTACCTTTGCTGTTTACAGTGAGGCTTGTATTTACACATTGATATAAAGTGTGTGTGTTTTATCACATGCAATCTGTACTGCTCTGTTTACACAGAGGCAGGTTTAGATTTATTTGTGGACCATATTGAGCAATGAGCTGAAATAGAAACTTGATGTAATCTAGGAAGCAGCCCAGCTACTGTCCACCCAGCACAGTCCTTGGCTTCCCAAAATCATAAGAGCCTCGGGGACTGATATCCCATAAGCCCAAGCGATAATAAAGTGCACCCATAACTATGACCCATCTGCTTGGAGTGATTTACAGCATGGAACAGTATTACTGGCATTTTTTCTTCTGTATTACCAGAGGAACAAAGAAGTATTTGTTCAGTTCAGGGAAATGGTACAGAGTGCAGTTTTATTAGAGGGGGACCGGTCTGCCTATGGGACTCCTTTAAAGGTACAGAGGTGAACCTCAATGTTTTACATGCGCTTGGAGGGGCTCCTTCTAGACTGACGTGGAGTACACACAGTTCTGGCATTCAGTGAGGGTTTGGCATCTCTTTACACTTTCTACTGCCTGGAATTGAAGATATACACTTTGGCTTTGACAGTCTTAACCGAGTGTGACTATAAACACCATATGCATTCCTTTCCTGTTTTCCCCTGCTCTGTTCCTCTCTCTCCCTCTATCCATCCCAATTGCTGCCAGAAATGCACACCTTTATAAACCGGTTTCTTCCAGCAATGCCTCCTCCTCATCGCATAATTGCCATGAGGGCCTCATATCATGACCGGTTACTTTGCATTTCGGAGCTAAAAATGGCTCCCAAAAAGTTCCAGCTGCACTTATGTAGAAAACATTCAAGAAAATTCATCATCAGTTCCTCTTTTATTGCAAGCTTGGATCACAAACCACAACTCCGTATGGAGGAGCACTTGAAAGGGAGACGAGCTGACAAGGTCCAACAAAGTGGAGCTGGACGTTTCTATTCCCTTCGGTTCTTCCTGTGAATATGGATGGCATTTCAAGCATAACACGGTGAAGTTATTGATAAATAAAACATTAGCCATAAAACCTCAAGTTGAGCGAATTCAACATAAGCCATTGCAACACAGCCCCCTGCACACACACAAACCTAATACGCTGTGTGTGTGCACGCTTTTGGAGGTGAAAGCTCCTTGGGATGCTGGAGCTAAAGTGAACCAGATGTAGTGAATGGAACATGCTGAGTTTTTGCGCGCTGAGGTAATTCTCTGGTTTATTGCAGGATGATATATCCACGCTCACATTCGTTCACATATGCAAAGAGGCGATCAGGCAATCATGTGTCACGGAGCAGCCCCGGAGCAAAACATCATAGTTTAACAGTAGTCCAGATGAGCCTCTGGCAACACTACTACAACCCTGCTGCTAAAGACTGCCTTCATTTTCATATGCAAAGCTCACTCAAGGTTCCACATCTAAATGGCCTTTGGTTAAACAAATGTAACTGCTGCTTAGTACGAGTTGTCCGTTTTTAGGAACGGAATGATTCATGGGAATAAATCCAGGGCTTCGTTCTTCAAAACCCGTTCTTATTCTTATGAACAACTTCTGCCATTCACTGCCATGCCAAGACTCATTCACCAGCTATAAATAACTTATTTTTAAATTATATGTTTTACCTTGAGCTACGCTTACTCAAATTGCCCTTAGACACCGTAATTGGGTAATGGAGATGAAGTGCTTGTTAAGGAAAAAATTTGGCAGATCTTAGAAGGTCTTGATATCTGCTGGTCTAAGAGAATGATTGAGGCCCAAATGAATAGTCCCCAAATTAGAACTACCCATCCTGCTTTCCTTCCCCCACTCCTTCTTTCTGTCATTTTCTTCTCTAAGCCCTTCTGCAGCCATGTACCGGTTGGCAAGATGGTGCTATATCAGCTTCTCCGATTTTAGCCCCGAAAATTTTCCGAGACTTGACAGCGAGCTTGTTTTGGCCGCAGAACTGAGACAAATGGTCTCGGGAACAGATCAGCAGAAAAGCTGCGTTTTCCACACCTCTATTTTCTTCATCTGTGTGGGCCTGAGGGTGCTGGGATAGAAGCGGTTGGTGGATAAACCCTTTGCGCCCACTGTACCGTACGTGATGGGTGGAGGGGTGAATAAAGAAACAAAGTAATCCTCTAGATAGATGCTGGAGGAGAGACGGCATTATGCCGGGGCTGTGTCATCAAGAGTGCATGGTTTCATTCAGCGCTCTCAAAACAAACACATGGCGAAGCCAGTGAAGGACCTTAGGGGGCGAACTGTTGGAACTTGTCTTGTTTCCTCGCGCAGACATATTAGCACCGTGAACACAGACACATTCCAGCGCCGTCACACTACAAAGAGTCTTCTGCCCGCAACCTCACGGCCTCTAACCACATGCAAATCACGAGGGTGGTGGTTTTGCATATCCTAACGTTTCCGGGGAAAGAGAGAGGGAGGTCAGAGATTGGGGAGACGGGAGAATTCATGTCTTTCAGGCCTGACACGGTTTGATTCAGATGTGTTTCCCAGAAATTATTTTGTTTTGTAGAGTTAAATACGTTCACTGGCATTGTGTCAGGCTGAAGAATAGCCATTATGGCCAGTTTAATGGATTAAATGTTGAAGCTGAGGGCACTTATTAACACAACGTGCTTCTCTTGCTCTTTGCCCCTCTCTCTTTTTGACATTCCG
Source organism: Schizothorax lantsangensis (assembly GCA_027422415.1). NCBI lineage: Eukaryota > Metazoa > Chordata > Actinopteri > Cypriniformes > Cyprinidae > Schizothorax > Schizothorax lantsangensis. The sequence goes on from CM049840.1 coordinate 14,479,518, forward strand.
TCTTTCGCTGAGCTTTAGCTAAACAGACCTCAACTGTAGGTCAGTGGTAAGTGGTATGAATAGGCCTTTCAATCGCCCATCCCATCCCACTTCATGCCAACCACATCCCAGTTCTTCCCAATGTTCCATCACCAACAAGCAGTGCCTGTGTCCTGGAGGAAATTGTAAAACCACAGTTTTTATAGGTCCAATAGGTTAACATTTTAATAATCTAAAGAACTTTTTCCACTATAAGGAAGCTTTTTATGAAATGGAAAGATGCCATGAAGGTAAATATTATTTATGGAACCATAGATGCCAATAAAGAATCTTTATTTTTAAGAGTGTATGAGAATACAATGGAAACACAGCCCTGTGCAATAAGTTTATGAATAGCTACGGGTTCAACTGCAGTACCAATCACAGAATCAAAATTGATTATCATATAAGTAAACCAAAACGTCCATAAAATCAAACAGTGAAAATGTATTAATATGGCCTTTTATTGAGGGTGAGTGCATCGTGCAACCTATCAACCTGTGCAACCTGATAACTTCCTTCAAGTTGATGCACAACCTTTGACCTTTTGACTTTTTTTTCCAATTTGTGTTCCTCACTCCTAACTATGCAAACTGCATATGGTAAGTTGCACTTTATTATTTTATTATTTATTATTCAAGAATTTTAATAAGAACATCTCAAAGAAAAACAGATGTTGTTTTGACTTTTTTCAGCCCATCTTTGTCGGTTTCAATAAGGTACATCCATGTGGGAGAATTGTCTGTTCAGACAGCTAAATTATTAGCTGGTGTGACCTTCGACCCCATCCCTCTCACCTCTGTCAACACACTGTGTGGTTATTCTTCACTCAGACATGAGGATGAACTCTTCTTTGTCTCCTTCACCTGCTGGTGGACAGACAGACTGTGTTCCTCTTCAAAAACAACACAACCCTTGTCTCTGCATGTCCAGTGCTCAGAATCAGTATATCTGTCTGCGGGATAAGATGAAGGGACAGGGACACCGGTGATGAACGATCTGGAAGAATTCAATAAGTGTTACCTATCTGAAACAAACCAAGGTATTTTTCAACCTGGAAGGAAGTTAAACAAGCTGGGTTAAACATTACTAGGACTGTGATCTTTGTCATCAGTTATTAATCATCAATCTAACAATACAATAAAAAATAGGTTCCAGGCCCGTAGAAGTACATTTGGGTTCCTCAAATAACCTTTCAGTAAACCTTTGTTTTCATCCGAAGTAAAAAATAATAATAATAATAATATTGCATAAAACATTTGCAAATAAAGAATCTGTTTCTATCTAATCTGTTCAAAATAACTAAATTGTCCCTTTCTGTGAAACTGGCACAATGTATCAATAAAAAATAAAGTTGCTGCAACCAGGGAAACATTGGCTGTTTTTTTCTAAATAATAAATGACTTGCACCGGACAAAAAGCAATAACAAACATTTTCATGTTATCTTGCTTTCGGATGGCCAATGTTTGGGAACGCAATCGTGAGAGACAATTATGGGAGCTGATTATACTAAATCTTTTTTTTTCTTTTTTTATAGACTTTGGCTCAAGCATTTCAAAATTATTAAAATAACATTTGAGATGGTGTTCAATGAGATTGGTGCGCTGGCTAGGTAATGTATTCCAATCATGAGACAAAGTCACATGATTATTTTTGTTTGTGCATCGAGGAATTTATTTGGTCAATGTTTTACTGAATTATTTGCATGTCTTCTTATTGGATAAAAAAAATGATCTTATGTACATTTTAAGATATTATACACATTATGCTGTTTCCATTCAAAGTTGTTTTAACTTTTAAGCGATATCCCAAAATTCACATAAAAATACATGGATGGAAACATAGCAAGTGATAATAAAATATAAAAATTCAGAATAAACCATACTGATAATGCATACATACAGGCAAGCAGATGCAGCCAAAATATGAATGCAATGCACAAAGTTTCAAGTTTCCCATTAAGAAAGAAAGAAAGAAAGAAAGAAAGAAAGAAAGAAAGAAAGAAAGAAAGAAAGAAAGAAAACATGCGATATTGTGTGTTGCATTCTTATTCTGTGTGCATCATCATCAATAAGGTACTGAATATACTGAATTTGACTTATGTCTTAGTACATTGAGCCATTAATCTTAGTACAGCATTTTTAGAATGTCCCACCACTTTCAGTGATTGAAATTCTGTGACAGGTTCTGAATATGGATTGTAAATGCCAAAAACGTGCAGTTTTTTTCACATATCTTTGTTTTGTTTGCCACAATACCAGTGTATTTCTATGCAGCTGCTAAAGTATTCTGGTGGTTTCAGGTTTTTGGGTGGTTGATAGATGTTTAGGTTGGCAAAAGAGCCAAATATGATCAAAATTAATAATGATGAATAATGATGCTTGGCTGAGCATTGGCATTTACTGTCTTTTTGTCTGCATGCACACATTCCAGCATCCTCCGCTCACACACACACAAACACACACACATTAGTCTGGGCCATTGGTGTCCAGATGTTTCCTTAACGGATGAAAGTTAGAGAAGCTCCCTCAACGGGAGGCTGGGGTCAGGCTGGACCCGCACCAGAAACCATCCACGCTTCCAGAGGGTTTCCGGCCACTCCGCGCCACGTTCTGCCAATATTTCTGATTTACTCACTCAGGATGTTGTGAGGGACACTGGGAGGAAGTGTGAGCTGACAGCCCTATCATTAGGTGTGCTCTTTTCTGATAAGAGTCTGTTTGGAAAATAATAAATCTGAAAACACCAATTTCACATTTGATTGATGGCCATGTACTAAAGGTGTACAATATATGTCAAAAGCCTTTTGTGGCTGGGATGATTTGGAAATGTTAATGCTCAGAAGTGGAACATGCTGCACTTATACCATATCCAACTGTTTTTTTTTCCATTTATACAGTTTAATTCCAGTAAATTTTTCGCATGACCATCATCTGCTGTTTTTCTGGTCCTTCAAGGCCCGATATACTTCAAAACCAAAGAACAAACTGGTGCGACATCATTTTGAACAGAATCAGGCCAAAATGAAGTTTGATTTGGGGAGTTCGAAATAGTTTGATAAAGCAAACTTTCTTAGTTGTTTCAAGTTTCAAGTTTTATTAGTCACATACACGACTATACAGAGATTGTATAACCAGCAGTGAAATGTGAGTAAAGTTGTTTATTATTAGGTGAATTCCCCCCCCCCCCGAAGAAATTGTTAAATGTGATGTAGATTTTGTTAGTTCTTGATCTTATATTAGATCTTGTTTTCATATGATTTTGTCTGCTTTTTCATGCAGATGTGCAGAGCTGCAGGTGCTACACACAGCTAGAAACAACACAAGGTTTACAGACTTTACTCTTATCATTACTTCCTCTGTTGTTTGAGAATAATACTACCTGCCTTTTCCTTATTACCTCACTTGGCTGATAAATACAGAGTTGATGTGTAAATGTGGGTGGTCATACAGTATGTTGATATGTAATCTAATTGATTTTTGAATGAGATTTCTGAATGAACCCTCTTTGCAGCTTAGTTTCTATAAAAGGTCTAGGTGGACTTTTGAGCTCTTAAAGTTAGAGCATGCCTACATAGTACAACAAAAGCTTTATTTTAAAAGAACAAGTACAAACCACTTTTTCTGTGATATAACGTCTTTAAACGGCTTACGCAGAAAGCAGGCACACGAAAGGATTGTTCTGATCCCAGACAGTGGTCTGGAACAGTTCTGCTGGCGGTGTAATCCTGCCTGCAGGTGTGAACGTGTTTTTCTTACGCAGCTGAGATTTTATTTTCTTGTCTCCTCAAATCTTATGGAAAAGAAATCTAAGGTTCTATGCAGAATATTTTCCTCTTGACAAGAAGAGAAGATATATATATATATATACAGTATTTATATATAACATTTTTTTTAAATACAATTAGCTCCATTATTCCAAAGAGTCAATTATTAGCTGTGCTGTAAGTTTATATAAGAGTGGCTTGCAGGGTGTCTTATTGTCTTATTGTCTTTTGTAGTCTGGGAGCTGACTGAATGATGGGGTGGGGTAGTTTTTCCTCTGCTGTGGGGTCTGATGGGCCGCCCCGGGCTGCCATGGGCCCTGGTCTGGATGGGCCTGGGCCCCCCGCCCTGGGCAGATTTGGGGTAGCAGGGGTGCCTATGGGGGTCAGCGGGGGAGCTGACTCCAGAGGGGGGGGTATTTTGCCCCCTCTGATGCTTTCCTCCCCATCCCTAGGGCTTCATTTCTCCCGCTCCATCACATCAACACATAGGTAGGGTTTTGAGGTGCGGGTGTGTCGCTGGGATGTGGGGGAGGTGGTATTCCTCTGTTTCCTCGTGGCCGCCTGCATCTCAATCACACATTACAGCTTAGACATTCTCATTACTTACTGTCACATGACACATACATATAGGGCCTTGGGGGTGGGCACACTGAATGGCATCCAGAGGGCGGTCTGTTCATTCAGCCTTCCCTCTGGTGCCAGTGCCCACTTCTCAATTTTAAGTTGCACATAGACATTGAGGGCGCTAGGGAGGGGACGAGCTGACACAAGCTTGTAGAGGGTGCCCCTCCCCTGTTTTAAAGCACCACTGTTTTAAAGCACCTTAGAACAACACACACCAACACTACATTTGAGCGGGTGAGGTGAAGCTTGGGGTCTTTTTTTTCACACCCCTGCTCTCTGTTCTCTGTCTGGGGCCGGGGGCTGTGAGGATGAGCTGGCCGCCCGGTCGGGGTCTGGGCTGTTGGTTTTCTCTGCTGCTGCGGGGACCGGGGTGGTCCTCCTGTCCCCACGCCGGAGCGAAGGGGGTTCAGCTCCGGGATCGGGCGCTGGCTTCCCCTCTGGGGGTGGTGGTGCCTGGATCTAGGAGTATAGAGTGCATATGGGGAGTGTGAGTGTGGGTACCTTGTCCATTTTTGTGTGTCTACATGTGGGGCGAGGGTGTGAATATTCGTTTGCGTGCATGAGGGTGGGAACGTATGCTTGTGTATATGTGTGCTTGTTCGTCTACGTCTATGTGTCAGGTCGGGCATTAGACTCCGCCTCACTCATCATCTCAGCCGACCCCTACCCCACCACCATGCACTGCCGGTGGAGGATGTCGCCGGTGCGTTGGTGGTTTCTCGCGCCGGGGCAGGATGCTCGGGTGGGCGCCGGCCCGCTTTCGGCGGTCGCTTGGCGGGGCCTGGCCCTGCTGGCCTTGCTGGGCCCCGATTGGGGGGTGGGGGGCCTTTGGATCTCCGGGCCCAGGGCCCGGTCTGCCCTGGTGTGGTCGGCTACCGGTGGAGCCTGCGGGCTTGCCGCCACGGCACCCTGGGGCGTCTGCAATGTGACTGTCGGAGGTGCCGCCTTCGGGCTCTCCTCTGCCCTTTTCTGGGTGGAGGCGGCGGTTATCCCTGCGGTGGTTCTCCTGGGAGTGCCGTGCCCTGGGGGGCCCCCGGATGTTTGGGGCCCGAGTCTTTTCCGCGCCTGCTTCATGCCTTGCGGGATGGGACTGTTGTGCCCCACACACACTATTCAACATTTACATGGAGGAACCTTATGAACACAAGCGCGCTCACACACACAGGTGTACACTCAAGCATTCACATTGGTGTAAAAACAGGTGCTCACAGACACGCTTTGTCTTGATCTGCTGTTGCTTCAAAACTTATTTTGTAATATTAGTTATGTGTGCTGCTCAATAACATTTAACATTTAGAATTTATTGTGATTCATACAGATGTTGGTTGTTGCTGCAGTCTCTATGATGTTGTGTCTTCTGTTGTTTTCTTCTGTTGTTTTCTCTTTTTGTCAGCAGGTATCGAAGCAAAGTCATAGTGTGGTTAAATAAAAGGGTATATAAAATTAAATTTAAAAAAAAAAAAAAAAAAAAAAGGCTGTGAATGATGATAATATAGCTACACATACGTACTGTCATGTGTTATCTGTGTTACTGACAGGCCGGAAAAAAAAAAAAAAAGAAGTGGCTTGCAGGGCAAGAGAGAAAGACAGAGAGCGCAATAAATGTAGGCTGAGTTTCTATTAAGGTGGCGAGTTTGAATTATAGGCTTTGTTTGGAGACATATCCTGGGATTTTGATCATACGCTTGAGATGGCGGGAGCAGAAAGCAGCTTAGCGCTGCGCATGTGATGTTTTACAAGTTTTTACAAGACAGTCATCACCTAGAGACCTAAATACCAGCACACTTACAGAGCCTCTCATAATTTGAATGTTGGTAAATGCAATATCTTATTATTGCTATTGCGCATTGTTACAGAATCCCTATTACTAAAGGATATGAAGAAACCCCTGATTTTATGCTACAAACATGAACGATCCCACAAATCATGTTTGGTATTACTGATGTTAAAACTGATGAAAGAGACATTGACTTACATTGAAGGAGGAACTTGAGCCACATCGTTTATGTAAATAATATAGAGCGTTACATCTTAGCATATATTTAAACTATATACAATTAATAAAACTAGAAAATATCAGAGTTTACTCTACCGTTTAAAAGTTTTGTATTGGAAAGATCTTTTAATATTTTTGGAAGTCTCGTATGCTCACCATGGCTGCATTTATATATCTAAACTCTTACTGAACCCAAACGTTTGAAAGGTATACTGTAAAAAAAATCAGTAGTTTTTACAAAATAATTCTGGCAGCTGTGGTTGCCAGAATAATTTTGTAAAAACTACAGAAAAACTTTTAACACATTTACAGAACAAAACTGTAAAATGTATTGTATAAAACTGTAATTTACAAACAAGGAAATCTGAATGTAAACCACTAAATTCAACAACACACACTGCTATTAAAATCTGTTTTTTAACATACTGATAATAATGCAGGTGGTAAAAGAGTAAGCCACATGAAAAGCTCATCACAAGTAGCTTCACCACAAGCAGAAGTATATATTAATATACAGAAGGTGCACAGAGTCATTCATGCAAACACAAAACACCATCATGGTAACACACATGATACTTAAATAATGCAATAAACTTTCATTAAACAACAGAAGATATAACATAAAGCCCAAATGCACATAACTGATAACAAAAACTATTAAATAAACATGATTGTTTAAACAAAATACTTTCAAATGTGGAGTGTCACGCAGGGAATTCTGGGAATAACAGTTTACAGATTTTGACTGTAAATTATACATCGATTTGTTATTTTTACTTCTAAAAACTGTCAAATTAACAGCATTTTACTGTAAAATTACATGAAATGTCTGGTTAGATCTTTTACAGTTTTTCCCTGTATATAGTACGGGAACATACTGTTAACCTATTAACAGTTTTTTTTCTGTAGCGTTTTTACAAAATTTTACTGTTAAAATTATACGTATTTGTTACAGTGTAGTGTATATAAAAAGTAAAATTTAAAACTAATTATAATGTTACTGGAGTTACATAGTTTTTGAAAATCTGATCATAAATGACATTTATTGCCAGTAAAACTAACAAATCCTTCCATTTTCATAACAAAACAGCTTTTCCAGTTAAAATTTCTAGATAGATGGAAGTGCTTGTGTATAAATTGCAGCAGTGTATAATGCATCATAACAATTTCTGACACTGTTTTCCCCACACAAGGTTTTTTTTCTCTGTATGTGGCCAAAGACAAATCATATAAAGCAGTCACTCACAGTACCTCTTGCTAAATCACTGCATGTGTGAACGTCTTTGTGCTCTCTGCATAACAACAATGTATTGTTTTGTCATGCTACACTGGAGCTCTCTGAAAAAAAAACAGCTCAGTATGGGTAAAGTTACACTGTTTTGAAAGCAGCTACTCTCACACTACTGATTTTTTTTTTTACTATGTGCATCACCACTAACTACCAAGTTTCAGGCAAGTTTTTGAAAACAACCTGAATCCAGCCAGTCACACTCCTTTAACACACGTCTGTTTTTGAAGCACCTGTCAGCTCTCTCTCTCTCTCTCTCTCTCTCCTTCTTATTCACAGTTCACCTGCACTCATGTCTGGTCTTGCATTTGTGATTAATGCAATCCAACAGGTGTTTGTAAAGACAAACCTCTCCACACGTTGCAATAGAACTGAAGCTCTTTTAGCCCTGCAGGCATTGTGCCGTGGCTCTATTCATCGCCGTGTTTTGAACAAAACTGCCTAATCACTGACAAGACTGGAAGAGTTGCTCTCTTCCTTTTTTGTTTTCTTAATGAACATGACTGTATTTGACCAAGCGTGTGAAAATGAACTCTAACTGAATCCACTGTTGAATTCTCAGTCTATTTGCTTTAGATTTCGGAGGCTTTCTTGAGCTTGAGTGTTTTTCTGCTCGTGGCTGTGTGTGTGACTTGGAGCATGACGACGTCGTGTGACTGTAGGCGTGTGAGTGTGTGTGAGGAGTGTGACTTCGTGTGCGCGGGGCGGTGCTGAGGCCTGCGGCGGTGCTGCTTATGAACTGGTCAGACTGCGTTTTTGATTCTCATTTCCAGTGCCACGACTATCATCGAGTTGTTCCAGCTGGCCTCCGCTCCCTCATCATGCAGGACTCGAGCAGACCTGCTGCGGTCACTCTGTTCCACGTTGTCAGCACAGCGTGCATGAAACAAGATCTTAATAAGAAAAACCTCATATGCATCCAAGTGCTTGTCCGCACCACTTACTTTCCTCGGCACCTGCTCAGGGTTTCATTTTTAAAGGGGTCATATCATGGATTTTCCTAATTAATTTTTCTCCCTGAGGTCCACTCATAATGTTTATAATAAGGTCCATTTATGCTGGGGGGTTTTTTAACCAAAAAAGTTATATAGTTTTATATGACAATTTATACTCTCTGACCCTTAGAATTCCACAAGCTGTTTTATGCTGCTGTGGCTTTAGGACATCTCCTGTATGAACATTTTTTGCATGTGAAATGAGATATGGCACTTTGCTGCCAACTGCGGGTTTGCTTTACATGTCTAATAAAAGTTTTAAGTGCCTCATCAACAATATGAAAATCAAACAATTTGCATTGAAATGCGCTTCACAACAACAGACTGAAATGCCCTTGTGAATATTTATGCTTAAAGTACGCTAATACACTAAAAAGTGCACTTTGTAATAATTTTTATTAGATTGCTTTACTTTAATGTACATTTTATATCATGTTTTAATCTTTTGGACACTATTGTGATATACTCTATTGGCTAACACACTAAAGCACAAGTAATTGATTGTAAGTTTAACTTTATTTTGTTACTCAAAATTTATTAAAAGTTATTATAATTTATTATATTTTAAATGATGTAAAAACCATAAATGCTTGTCGGTATATTCGGCAGTTACCATATTTACCATACTACCATTTTTCAAAAACAATTATGAAATTACATACGAAGATGTACTCAAGTCCTACTTATAAGGGGATCAAAAAGCACTTAAAAGTTCAGCAGCTGGCATGTAATGTAAATCTTAACTTTCAACTTTAAACATTTTAATTTTATTGCAATTAACCTGCAGTTAGGTTTCTTTATTCTGATTAATTCTTCTTGTGTTTAGACGTGACGTAAATGATAATAACAACTGATATTGGAAACCCAAGGATTTCCAGCTTACTTTCAATATTATTTTTTTCCCACTGGTGAGGAAGTTTTGAATTCTGAAAGTTATGTTTTATTAGTACAATGAACAATCTTGAGAAGGCCTACTTTATTATACAGTATGTGGTTGCAACACAGTAGCGTTAGACTGCTTATGTAAATTTTTGATATTGATGAAAACTAAGCATTGTAGTCATCAAATATTGTGTATGAAGCTGATTTAAATTTGTTTTAGGCAAGGCAAGGCAAGTTTGTTTATATAATTTATTATTATTTTAGACCATTAGACATGATGTTGCAGTGCCTTCGAAGCTTGTCTGAAACCAATTTCCTTTGGAAGAAAGTCCATGCTGCTGCTTTTGGTTTTGGAAGCAGTGCTTGTCCTGTTCCTCACACACAGAGCAGTTTGGAAGCCATTTTCTGCTCTTTTAGCTGTACGCAGGGAACTCAAAATGGCTTATTTTTTATCAGGGCTGTTTTGGCACAGGTCCTCTTCATGACAAAACCTCTCCCGTACTGTCTCTACAGGTTATGTGTTTGTCACTGTGATATGTAATGGCCCAGGCCTTGGCAAGTCCCACTTGTTTTTCTGTGGGACAAATTAAGTATTTTGCAAGAGCTTGGCAGCAATTGGGCCAACGTTTTCTGGGTATTCGCTCAATCCATTTCACCAGAAAGACGAAATCTCTTTCTGATGCCAAGACATGAAATGATACAGAAATGTGGTCATATTCAATCTAAAGCTGATCAGGTCTGAAGAATTCTGAAAAACCTATAAAACTCAAGGAATGTCTCTTTTCAGCTCACTGCTGACTGATTCTGTCTCTGCGTATTTATTTTAGTATATGGCATTTCCATGAAATGTCCCGTTACTTTCAGCACCCGTGGGATTTTTTGCTTATGTTGAAATGTGGATCAAAAACCGAATATTTTATTTTGAATAGGCGCTTTGTGATGCTTATTAATGTAATGATAGTCCAATTGAAATGACAAATCTGTTTATTTAAGAAATCAACACTAGTCAATTGAAATCAAAAGCGGATTTTATTGTGTTTAGAGTATAAGAAACATATGATCTTTTTGTGAGGGAAAACTATTCATATGCCAAGGCAAGGAAGTACAGACAGTTTAGTTGTATATACAGTGTCTATTTTAATAGACACTTAATGATAAATAGTGTTTTTCATTATTTTTGAACAGCAATCAGAACATAGTTTCCCAACAAGATTATTAAAGTTATTTCAAAATAATATTTACATTCTGATTGATTTGTCAGTGTTATTATTAGCAAAAATGGGTGTTTCCAACCTTATACATAATGCTTAATATTTTAAATTAACTTGTGTTTTGGGAGAGAGGATTAATATAATGCATTCAACATCAATTAATTTGATATTATCATTAAAACTAAAACTAGAGTAACTTGTCACTGTTTAAGTATTACATGCATACTTAGGAATACATTTGATATTTTTATTTTATTTGTTTAAAATAAAAATATACCCTGCTTTAAAAACTGCCTGACATTTTCTTAACATTATTTACTAAAAGCAATAAAAAAAAAAATCAAATGTAATTAATTATGTGCCTACTGTTTCCCCTCTTAATACAATTCTGAATCAGCAAAAAAAAAAAAAAAAAAAACAGTGACATGTATGTCCCTAAAGAAATTCACTAAGAAAAAAAAAAAAATAAATAAATAAAAAGCAGAGAACAAAAATGACTAAGGAGCAGTGTTAAAGAAACGCTGAATTAGCAATTGATTTCGAAAGCAGAAAGCTGAAGTGAATCCTTGAACTTTATTTAGTTGACCTTTGTTTGAGCAGTACTGCTTGCTGCTTCCTCCCCTTTCCCTTAAACTAATGTAATTCTGAAATATCACACAGTGAGACCAAGATCAAGTTTCATTTCATAGATCACTGATGTTTTTTATGAGCAAACAGACGCTCATCATCGCGACTCAGCGCCAGGTATTTACTCAGAGCTGTCGTCACCCTTTTCTGAGTGGAGTGAATGAAACAGGTGTCCACCCACCTGTAAAACAGCAGCAGGCTCACGGCCAGTCCTCAAGCAGCACAGAACACAATCTTTGAAACAGGAGATCAATTGTTTGAATCCAAAGACTACACAAAGGCACGGCCGCCTCAAAGAATTATGATAACCTTTGACCCTGAAGTCAATGTGCGTCTGTTGATGTCCCAGGAGAACACGAATGCACATATCTGATGGTGTGGTCGATGAAAACAACCGGCTTAACATTTTTACAGTGGTTAATGTTTTACATACTACTCCAGTAACTGAACTGATTTTTGACTTTAAGAAAGTCATAAAGTTTTATAGGTAAAGTTGACATACTTATCCTGACAAACAGTCTTGAAAGCTTTCGGGGGAAATACAAAGGCCCAGAGCGCCAAGTCCTGGTTGTGATCTAAATCATTTGTTTACAGTTCCTCTGAATGAAACATGCGCACAATGAAATCACTGTTCTCCAGAAACAGTGTTTGTATATGTGTGTGTTTATCTGTCATCCGCTCTTGGAACGCAGTTACAGAAAGCATGTAAAACTAGTTGAGAAAGAGCATGCGGACGTTTGCGCAGGTGTAAAGCGGCCCCAAAAGTGTAAGCAACACTTATGAATGTTATTTTGTTAGAAAATAAACTGACTTCACTTTTCTGAGCCAACTTTGCTTTACTTTTGATCAGGTGGTGTTTGTGTGATTTAGTGGATGTATAAAGTCATTTTCTCTCAGTTGCACACGTGTTCTAGCAAACCCTTACAAAAACTAACGGTAATACTTTGTTTTAAGCACCATTTCTCACTAGTTGCTTACTAGCATGCATATTACTAGTATATTGGATGTTTGTACTTATAAAGCACATATTAATGCCTTATCCTGCATGACCATATTCTTGATCCCTTAATCCACCCCATACCCAAACTTAACAACTACCTTACTAACTAATAAACAGCAAATTAAGTTTTTTTTTTTTTTTTCAGGGAAAACATTTATATGTGTTCGATAATCAAAAGTGTTACCAAATCATGGTTTTACTAAAGTAAGCACGGTTTAACTGTTTTTGTAGTAAAACCATAGTATCCACAAAAATTAACTATGATTTTGTAGTAAAATCATAGTAAATACAAAACTAACTATGGATTTACTATGTGTACTGATTTATTTATACTGTGGGAGAAATACTAAAGCATGTTTTTATGAAGAAAACTAATTGGCTTTTATTGTCAATGTACTGAAAAACAAAGCTCAGCAATAGGATATTGTTTATACCCCTCTTTTTAACCACATGGGGCCCTATTTTAACGATCTAAGGCTAAGCGCATGGTCTAAAGCGCACGGCGCAGATGCACTTAGGATGTTTCCGAATCCACTTTTGCTAGTCTAACGACGGGAAAAACGGTTGACGCTCCCGGCGCATGGTCTAAAAGGGTTGTCCATGTTCTCTTAATGAGTAATGGGTGTGTTTTGGGCATAACTTGCAATAAACCAATCAGAGTCTCATCTCCCATTCCCTTTAAGAGCCAGTTGCGCTCGCGCCATGGCGGATTCGCTATTTACACGGCGGAATTTTAAGGCGCACAGAATGAACGCGTCTCCAGAGAGGAAACGGATCTGCTGGTGAGTGAACAAATAGGTAGCCTAATTCTGATACACGCAATGACTATCCATCATGACATGTATGACATTTTTATATTCATGTAGCCTACACAATAATATTATTTTACACTGTAATCCTTTAATTTTTAATATTTGGCATGTTTGTGTGCTGCTGCGCGTACCTGTGTGTAATAAGCAAAGTGAACGCTCGTTGTGGACCCGCCCAGAGGCGCATTTTCTACTAACGCGCTCTTTAAATAACAATATATATATATATATATATATATATATATATATATATATATATATATTGCGCCATTGACTTTAGACCAGTTTTGAGTTGGTCTATGGCTCAGTCTATTTTCAGTTCCTCAAAATAGAAACGCGCCAACAATGCGCCTGAACACACCTCTTTTTTCAGACCAGCACGCCCATGAGCGCACAAATTGGTGCAAATGCATTTGCTATTTAAACAACGTGCCGCAGGACGGGAAAATGAGTACTGGGTCGGGCTGAAACTAGCAAAAAACACTTGCGCCGCATTGTGCCGGGTGTATGATAGGGCCCATGGTATGATTATGAATATGATCCACTAACATTTGACAACCAGAATATATCTAATACATGTCGGCATTGTTATAAATCAGAATCAGAAAGAGCTTTATTGCCAAGTGTGTTTGCACACACAAGGAATGTGTCTTGGTGTTAAGAGCTTCCAGTACAGAAAGTACAAACATGGTGCAGACAACAAATAATTAAGGTAATAAAGAACACTACTTACTGGAAATTGCGTCACATTTCTGAAGCGCGAAACATGAAACACAAGGCAACTCAAGAATTATAATGACACATGATAGAAGATTTGAAATGACAAACCTTTATTTATATATATATACTGTATATATATTTCAGGATAAACACACTTCGCTAGACAGGTAGTGAACTCATCTAGCTAACATTTATAATTAATATTCATCTGAAATGTTGTAAGGACATGTAATAGAACAATGTGTTTAAGGAGAATAAAAAATAATATCAAACAGAAATTGACCCTTCACAGGGAGTTTGATTGACAGGCGATCTGACCAATCATAACGCCGAATCTGACATTTTTGTCCCACAAATAAACCAGACTGTAGAGTAGATTTACGTCAGTGGACTTGAACTTGAAAAAAGTGTGTATTGATGTCTTTACACAGTTGAAACAAGATACCTTCTGATGTTCATTCATGTTTATTTCATGCTATAACTAGCAAAGAGGAAGAGATGATCGCTTCACTTGACACCTGAACTGAGGCGCTACAGTGATCTGTCACGACACATTAAAGAAAAACAGTATATTTTGTTTAAAAAATGACAAAATTTGATAGCTGAGATTTTGTTAAATACCAAAAGTAACTTGCTGTGTCTTGTCTGTAGGTGTGTTGTCATTTTCCTCTTTGCTCCACGATGTTGATGTATTTTTCACTGCGTGAGAACATGATGTGTGGCGTGAGAGCAGAATGGCTTGTAGGACCTAGCAACAGTATCGAAGGGGGGGGGGGGGGGGGGGGTCTTTGTGAAGGGTCAGCTGGTCCTGCCTGTTTTTGATGAATTCCAACTGTGATATTCTACAATGTTGTCCGTTGACGTTGTATGTAGTCATGTCGCCAGAAATTGAGTAATCACTGTCCCAGTGTGCAGTGGGTACTTACCAGTGACTGGATTCGTGTAGACAATATACTGATTCACAATCTTGGGAGCTAGGGAGTTACCATTACATTTATCACACTTTTTGATTATTTAAAAAAAAATGACAGTGCTGCATATAGATCCTCATCTCTTCATCTGTCTGACCCAACCATGACAATAATAATTATTACCACCTATTGCATGCACATATAAATGTAAAATAGTCGATTTTATTCTATTTTATTGTATTTTCTATTTGTAATCTATACTTCTACTTATTATTTGGTATATTGTTTATATTCATGACTGATATTTCTCTCGTTTCGTGCACCATCTTGGATCGATCTGTCATTGAGCTAGTTGTAATGCATTCTGGGATTTCCTTCATACACTACTGCGTGACACTTTGACCAGAATAAGGCCACTGTATAGATCTATTTATGTTTCTTTATGTTTATGAATGGCTTTTCTTTAGAAAATCTGAAAGCATTTTCAGTTCCCATCAGACACAACTTATTCTGTGGTGTCGGATCAAAGCATCTTTTGAAAACCTTTGCTTTGGAGTTTGGTTTTTCAAAGAACTCATCGCTGGCCTGTATTTAAGTCACAGTCATGGAACAAAGTCACAGACTGGAACCAGAAGTTTGGCGATGCCTTTGTGAAAAATGAAAACTCTTGTATCTCAAAAATTGTGGATGTGCTGCAGATGAAGCTGAATTTAAACAGAAGCATGTTACATGTTAAGCCAGGAAAAGCTTCTGGGACTTTACGAGGAACTGAAGGGTTCACCCACGCGCTATGATCTCCACGCCTGTCCACTGCCATCAGCTGCTCCAATGGTTGACGCTTTTTATGGTCTGCCCACTTCACAGTTCAAGCATATCTAAAATGATTGTCTTCAGCAAGCAAATTCTGATCTCTCCTCCCACACCAGGGCTGGAATGCCGGCCAAGAGAGGCCGCTTCTTCACCACAGGGGCCGTATCAAAATCAGTCCGGTGATACTGATCTGAAAAGAGGAAGGGCCCCTCCTAAAGATGATGAGTCAAACCAAGATTACTAATGCTATTTCTATGACAGATATTAGTGAAGCTCCCGCCCACACCCAGCTGTTACTAATGTAGCGTTGTTTCTCAATAATCACACATTATCTGGAACAAAACGAAAACCACTACCTGGAATTCAGTCATAATCTTTAAAAACCCTTTAAAAGAAATGAGCTACAAAGGGATGGGCTACACTAAATTCTATATTTTCACTATTAAACTGTGCGAAACTATGATGAGAGTAACTAACGTGGCTTCGGCATCATAAAACAATAAGCTTCCACCTGCTAGGGTGAGTCTCTCTTTGTCAGAAAGTTCCTCTGGAGAGGGTTTTGGGGTGAGGGATGGTGGAGATTTATGGAAAGGAGTGGGAGTGAGGTATGAGCTCGCTGATGGCTGACTGATGCACAGCTTGAAAGCATTAAAAGGGCTGATACAGCGCAGCAGGCTGAGTAATGCGCAGTGCACACATTCGCATGCAAAATGTCATCCTAGGCGCGTACAATGTATCTTTTGAGTTTGCATTGACTAATGCTCCCATAGAAACTTTGCAGTTACTTGCATTCTTTAAAGGGTTAGTTCATCCAAAATTAACATTCTTATATTATTTACTCACCCTCATGTTGTTCCAGACCCATGTGGCCTTCTTTTTTCATTGGAACGCAAAAGTAGAATTTTTGCTATTAAAATGAATGGAGATAGTTTCAAAGAGGACCTGATGCTATGGCTTTGCGTTAAGAAAACACCAAGGGCCAGATTTACTGCACAGGGCAAATTAGCATTAGAGCGCAATTCCATAAAAGCGCCGAATGGAGGGGAAAATTCTGCCTGTGATTTACTAACAATGTACACATTAAAGAAGACAGATGCAGCCAGATAATTTCCATAATGACCAGCGCAATCTGCCAAGAGCAGCGCAAATTACCGCCTGCTTTAAGTCATGCTTTTTTGGTGTTAAATAATGCCACAAATACCAGTAATTTGACGAGTGCAAACGTTAGTAAATCACGTTGCATGGTTCATTTTAATACTTTCCTCCCATACATTTTGCGTCTGAAAGGGAAACTCCTACAAATACATGTTCAATAAGGTCAGGCGCAAAATAACTGTGTCCACGCCTTTTCAGCATTAATTCTTCACTGCACGTCTTTAGTAAATCCTGGCAGTACTATTTTAATGCAAAATTATGTTGCGCTGGCGCAAGCTTTTAGTAAATCTGTCAGTCTTGTAAACAAGGCACAGCACATCCGGGTTCTACATCAGAACGCCGGCTCCTGCGTGAGCAGCATCACACGCATGCATCGTGGTTCTCTCGTGAATGCATGTCAAAGACTGACACTGAAGAGAAGAAATTGTTGAATAAAGTTGTTATTTTTGTTTTCTTTCAAAAAGTATTCTCGTAGCTTTGTAAAATTACAGTTGAACCATTGATATCACATGGACTATTTTAATGATGTCCTTACTACTGTACCTTTCTGGGCATTGAAGGTGTCAGTTGCATCGCTGTCTATGGAGGGTCAGAAAGCTCTCTGATTTCATTAAAAATATCTTGTGTTTCAAAGATGAGCGAAGGTTTTACGGGTTTGGGACGACTTGAAGGTGAGTAAGTAATGACCGAATTAAATTTTTTGGGTGAACTACCCCTTTAACGAATCGGTTAATCTAATAATAATTTGATCACAAATTTCTATCAGATGAGATTCATAAATTCAACAACATGTTGGTCTTTTCCTCAGCTTCAAATGACTTGGAATAGTTATGGACTACTTTTACAGCGCTTTATTGTACTTTTTGTAGTTTAAAAGCCTTAGTCCTCATTCACTCCTTGTGAAAAAGCATACTTATATTATACTTTGATATAAAAACTTTACTTAAGTATGAACTAAATGTAATGTTTTGGATTACTTTACAATTATACAATTGCAATTAAAGGAAAATATGGTATAGATAAAATTGATATTAAATGCAATTAGCTGAACTTTATAGTGCTTTTGACCCACTTAAGTAGGGCTTAAGTACATTTTTATATGCAATTTCATTATTTCTTGTATTGTCTTTGAAATATGGTTAAAGTGTACTGCTGAATGTTAATAAAACATCAAAATAAGTGTATTCCATTAAAGCATGACAAAATATTATTAAGGCATAACGATTGTACTTAAAAAATAATTTGACATTATTTCAAAGTGGACTTTATTAAAAAAGTGTATTTAGGTGTCAAGAAAGTACACTTAAGTGCACTTAAAAAATCAAGTTATGTGGGTTTGCAATGACATGAGCATTATTAAATGATGACAGATTATGCATTTCTGGTTGAACTGTTTCTTGAAGCTTCTCGGTCCTGGCAAAAACACACAAACATCGATCTGAACATACGTCTGAATGAATGGCAGTTTTACCAGAAGCAATAACAACCAAAGTGATGATTGCCACTGCAGCAGTCACAGTGTTGAAATGTGTTTTGGCTGCTATGTTGCACTACACTTCAGGTCTGCGCTCGACCAATAAGTTTCAATACACTTTGTCTTTCATTTTCAGAGAGATAAACATTTGTTTTTCGAAACGTACTGAAGAATGCAAGGTGCCAAGCCTTCGACCATTGATGCTTGGCAGTGTTTTCTCTTTAACATACGTGATTGTATAAAGGAGTGACTTGTTTTGTGTTTTTCTTGTCCTTCCCTCTCTCCCTCACTTTTGACTGGACTTTTGAGATATTGAGTATATGTCTGTTGTTTTGTTTTGTTATATTTTGGATGTTATGTTATGATGTTGTGTATGAAAAATAAAAAATGTTGATAACCAAAAAAAGAATGCAAAGTATCTGGTTTATACATACTGTACAGGTGCCAGAAATATGATAAGTATGCAAATCTTCAGTCCCTGTTTGTAAGAGCACTTCTCTCATAGCAGCATTTTATCAAACGCACTTGTCTGGTTGACATTTACTGTGATTACTGGCATTGTGAAACAACAGAATGGCCTGCCCTCCATCTTCCCTGAGCAACACACTTAAACAGGACAGCTGGTTGGTTCATTTCCTGCCTCACTGTTTTGGTATGTTTATCTCCGTGAGGGCTTGGTTCTCAATTTACAAAGTGAGAAAGATTCTCGTAACTTGGAGAAGTGAACCACTGAGTAGTGATGTCATACTATGATGCATAATTCTCCCTGATCCTCTGATTTCCTTGTTCCTGCACACAAACACACACACACACACATGTTGGTTTTTGTGGTTTATGGGGACTCTCCATAGGCGTAATGTCATACTGTATGTGCTATTGCCCTACACCTACCCTACACCTAAACTTAGCCCTCACAGGAGACTGTTCATTTTTAGATTTTCCCTTTTGATCCTAGGCTGTCCTCATAAAACACCTTCAAATTTCCTTGTTCCTGCACACAACACACACACACACACACACACACACACACGCGCGCGCATACACACCTTGACCGCAGTTAACTCCACTTTGCATTTGTTTTTCAGATCAGGGACTGGCCATGCAACAGCTCAGAGTGACTCAATCCCTGCATGCAATTAGGCAATAACTCAGAAACCAAAAACAGACTGCCCAAAATTCTAGCTCTTTCCTTCTCAATCTGCTGTTAGTTTAGATTTGTGGTTCTTGCGTTTTCAGGCTGTCAATGTGTCCCTCAAAATCTCTACTCTCAAAGTGATAAACATTATAGAGGAAAAGTTCACCTAAAACCAAAAATGTTGATGTTATTGACTGACATTGTGTTCAAACTGGTATGATTATCTTTCTTCTGTGTAATCAGCTATTATCAAAACTTTTTTTTGGTTCTCATATGTGATGTGACCAAACATTCACGATACCATATTTGATGATGTCTACAGTAGTCAACATTTGAAGTGGATCAAAACCTTTCATCAACGTTGTCCTAAGACAAGAACACTTTTAGGTTTTAGGACAACTTTGATGAAAGGTTTTGATCCACTTTAAATGTTGACTTGTGTATGCATGCGTCCGTGTTCAATGTTTTGAAGACTAATATACCGGTTAAGTCACATTAATTTCATTCTACCTGTGTTCTTTTTGGTGCTTTTGGAATTTCCGTTGTATAGTTAAAAACAGTTGAAACATTCTTCAAAAAAAGAATTCCACAAGGGGGGGGGGGGGTCAAAGCCAGTAAATGATGACAGAATTTTCATTTTTGGGTGAACCTTGCCTTCATGTTTACATCTTTCCACATAGTTATTGCATGAGATTCATATAGATTATTTAATGGTACTTTTATAGTGTTTTTTTCTTTTATAGTCCTTTTTGCAACAGTGTTATTTTAGTATTATTTGTATACTATTATAGTCTGTATAAATATTTCTAAATATAGCTTTTATTTTAAAGTTTTAGTAATTTTATTATGTGCTTTTTTCATTTTTATTATTATTTTTTATATATTTAGCTTAAATTTATTTTATTTTAGTTTTAGTAATATAACTTAAAAAAAAGTGCAAAGGCAGCATTTTAATGTCATAATTTCTTTTTTTATTTCATCTTTATTTCAGTTAACAAATACGATTTTTGATAGTTCTAGTAAAAAATAACAGCATTGTTTTGGAACTGTGGAACTGGTCTTTCCATGGAAAAGAGCTGCATGAAGAATATTCAAAATGTCTCCTTTTGAATTCCATGGAAAAAAATAAGAGGATTTTAGTTTCCAATGACATAATGGTGAATAAACAATGACAGATTTTCATTTTCATTTTTTTCCTTCATGTAAACACAGATGGGCACAGTTAGCAAAAACAGAGAATGAGGTCCTCAAACACTAAACAGAATCCGCAATCAGAAGTCAGAAATGTGGGCTGTTTTGAGGTACCCTGGGAATTATGAAACCTAAGATTTACTGTATATACTGTATGAACTGCTTACATATACATATGCTCTCTTATAGAAGCTCTGTTCTACTCGTTGTCTCTTAAAAGACAGAACGAGAGGGAATAATAAGGGAAAACATCTGCAGGTGTCTCTGAGCTGTGGTTCGCTTGTCCTGACATGCACGTTGTTCTCGTTTAAGGAGGAGCTGTATCATTATCCTGAGAGACAGCGGTAGGCCAGCAGTGTGCCTGTATCGAAACAAGTACGGTCACAAACAGCTCTTAATCACATGTGTTGTGAAACCAATGCTAAAGAACTGTCTCTGACACCTCTAGTCTCTCCTGTCTAACGGGTTTCTTGAACACACTTGAAGATGACGGAGGAATAGAGTATCACATTTCATGTGAAAAAACAGATTATTACATTTTCTGAAGAAGTATCAGTTGTTGCCAAAATGCTGTGTTTTGAGTGTTGTATTTGACCCAAGTCAAAAGAGCCAAGTCTCTGATATTCTGGATGCTACATATTGCTACTTCACGCAAGTCTGAGCAATTCTTATGCCCATTTTATCAACCATCAGGTGAAAATTGTAAACTGGATTAGAAATGAAAATGCACCTCCTCATAAAACCACACGCTTTGAGTCATCATTCAAGTTTATAGCACAAATGGTAATGTTTACACGCCTTACTGAGGGTAAGAGGTTTGCTTAAATCTATAATTACACACAATTATCTCAGCAAACTGCATTTTCTTCATAGGGCTGTATGTTAAAATATTACAGTTCTTTTTATTATAATCATGTTCCAAATTCCATTTGATTTTAGTGCTGTCAAACGATTAATCGCGATTAATCGGATCCAAAATAAAAGTTTGTGTTTACATAAAATATGTGTGTACTGTGTATATTTATGATGTATATATAAATGTACACACACACATATATGTATATATTTAAAAAATATATATATTTGCAGGAGTGTCTATTTACACTAAGTGCAAATAACCTGTCTTGTTGGCAGAGGCTATGTACACTAACTCTGCCCACCAAAGTGTGATTGGGGTGGTGAACACTACAAAAGACGACTGTCAAACATCAGCTTCAGTGGTGAAGTCATTTTTGACCTGATCGACCTGGGTTCAAGTTCACCTTTTTCTCCCTTTTCATATCTCATGTCACATCGGTAAGGCATTTATTTTCAATAAAAATGAAGGAAATAATCGAAAAGTTGAAAATAAAGTAACGGGTAGGGTTAGGGTAGGTAAAGGGAGGGCTTTATTGTCCCATACGGTAGCATCCATTTAATAATTTGAATTAAAATTAAATTATTGCATACTGTTTTATAATGTACTACAATACTGAGGTGCAGATAATTGCCACTATTTTCAATAAGTAGTATAAATAGCAGAAAATCCTGCTATTTTAACACTTTGTAAATAGAATCCATTGCTATTTACACTTAGCGCAAATAGCCGCTGCCTTATTTTATATACATATAACTTAAAAAATATATATATATTCATGGATGTGTGTATATTTATATATATATATATATATAATAGTGCTGTCAAAGTTAATGCTAATAACGCGTTAACGCAGCGCGTATTTTCTGTTTGACCCGTGGCCCAACCCATAGTTGGAGAAATGGAGATGCACAGTGTTGCCAACTTAGCAACATTGCAGACCCCTTTAGCGATCTTTTTCCCTTCAAAAAAGCGCCCAAACCTAGTTTCTGAGAATCACCGGTACTGCCGCGCGAGCGCGAGGTCTTGCTCTCTCTCTCTCTCTCTCTCTCTCTCTCTCTCTCTCTGCGTCTGCTCAGTTTCTCTTCAGCGATCGGCAGAGAGGAGCAGCGCTTTAATTCAGTTAAACAGATATTATGTTGCTTCTCTAATTTTGCATGCAAGTATAGCCGAAATCACAGCACAGCTATTGTCTTTATCTTATGTGTATTTGATTTTATCAGACGACGGTGCGATTATCATGATTTTTTGTGCAGATTAATTAACATCTTGGAAGGGAGAGCTGGTTATGTACTCTAGTCTTAATGGGTCGCGTTTCAGTTATTATTTCATATTCATTCCGTTGTCTGACAACAGAAACAGTAAAATATACCAATGAAAACAATTTTATTGAGAATTTAGCTTCATCAAAATACAGTATGTGGCACAGAGAGGCAAACAAATGTAATAATAAATGTACATTTTGCATTTTCAGAAGAAGAGCTGCCCTGTGTGCAAAAATGTAAACAGGTTTAAGTAAATTGCTCAGTGCAAAGAAAGAGAAGTAATAAGAACCTGGTATTTCTTTTTTCATGTGTCTAATAGACATGAACAAGTTCTTTGAAAAACATCTATGATCTTTGAAACATGTCTACTCTTCATGCTTTATGTTGACTATGGTTTCAATAATAATAAACATACATTTGCATAAAGCATCCATATTTGTCCAAGCCCATGTTGATTAGAGCATTAGAAATTTGCAAAGTATTAATTTAAGGTACATTTAGAACAAATAAAAATGTGCGATTAATTGCGATTAATCGCGAGTTAACTCATGACAATCACGTGATTAATCACGATTCAAATAAATAAATAAATAATCGACTGACAGCCCTAATATATA
The DNA here is from genome assembly GCA_027422415.1 of Schizothorax lantsangensis. Classification (NCBI taxonomy): domain Eukaryota; kingdom Metazoa; phylum Chordata; class Actinopteri; order Cypriniformes; family Cyprinidae; genus Schizothorax; species Schizothorax lantsangensis. The sequence goes on from CM049840.1 coordinate 14,502,869, forward strand.
ATAAATATGCACAGTACACACACATATATTATGTAAACAGACTTTTATTTTGTATGTGATTAATCGTTTGACAGCACTAATTTATACATACTTCCAACTGCTTCATTTACATAATAATAGCCTAGGCCTATATATATATATATTATGAAAAATGTGCTAAACTAGTATAAATAGTAAAGCCAAAAAAAGTATTTTACAAGCATGTATTAAGCTAGTAGTCTCTGATTTTTGGACCCCACTGTACGTTTGCCCTAAATAAATAAATAAATACAAATTCTGTGACTGAAACAAGCCTACTTACAACCAACGACATTAATATTATTGTGATGTATATGCCATAACTTTACACACGTCTCAATGAACAAATGAGCCAATTTAATCAGCCAGATTGCGGTGTCTGGAGCTCTTTTGCGCATGCGTGCTGTGTCAGTCAGCTGGCGGTGACGCGCAGAGGAATCCGAGCGGAGCCGCTCATTGAACTCTTGAGGAACGCTCCTCCAGTGGAGTAAAGCGCTGCTGCTGTCTGCGCATGCGCGCTCTTCAAAGTTCAGCTCGGATTCCTCAGCTCTTCACTCGAGGAGAGCGCTGCTGCTCAGAGCTGCTCAGAGCTCGACATGGAGTGAGCGAGCCAACGCGCATCTCGGACTTTCGGCGTTAGTTGCGTTTCTTGAGAAATTACGGGCTAGAAAGTGAAACGATACTGAAGAAAAACACCATGTAGTGAAGAAAATACGGACGCTGGACTGTTTTATTCCATATCTGCAGAGCAGAGCTATATAGTATCGCGCTGCGGGAGAAGTGGACAGCGGTGGGACAAACATGCTCTCGCCGTTCTTGGCGCATTTGCTGTCGGTTGTGCTTCTGTGTCGGATTGCACGCTCCCAGTACTCAAGCGACCAGTGCAGCTGGAGGGGCAGGTGAGACACTCTTTAAACATTTAGGTTATTCAGGTAACGTTATTACTCGTTTGTTAATGGAAATTAAATGTAACTTGGTAAATTGTATTTAGAGATTTAACTCTGATTAAATATGTTGATCAATTATATTGATGTTGTAAGATAAAAACAAACGTTTTGATGTTAAAATGTAATATTATTAGTAATTTTATTATTTTTAGGCTTAGTATGAGCAGTGATATGTGCATTGGTTATGATTATGAGTGTAGTAGTAATTTAGTATTAGTGTAAGGCCCAGTTTTTTTGGTGGCCTTTTAGGAGTGATTGTTATGAGTGGTTGTAGCACCTGTCTCAATTAATTAGCATAACATTTTATTATTATATTCTTATTTTTTTTCAATTATTCTCTTGGTCTTAATATTATGTGTAAGTATTTCTTTTCTTACTCGCATTTACTGTCTTAATTACTGCTGGCATAACCTGAAAGCAGAAACTATCTGAGCTGTGATTTCATTTCTGCTCACTGGTTTGACCAAACCCATATTAATCCCTCATGTGTGTAACATAAAATCACTCTATTGTTTGTTTAAAGGCGTTTAAACTTTACCTGAGTTGATAAGCTATTACACACAACACAAGCTTGCACTGCATTTTTCTAGAAGCTTTTAGTAACTTTCTATAATAATAATATTGTCAAGATGGTTTTAAATCCTTCAAGCTCAGTGTGCAGCTAGATGTAAAAGACGTTTTGAACTTATCTGGTTTGGTGATAAATCTTTAACTAATGAGGAGATTTGTTAACGCTACAGATTTCCCCACCACATAACTTCGTCACATAACAACATTTGTTAATATTCCTCAACAATAGCTACATTCCTTCAAAAAAAAAATCCTTCAACATTACATATTCAGGCTTTCTGTGAAGTCTTTTTACAATAATACAGCTGAATGCACTGTACTCTGACTGTGCAGCCATAATCTGGTGTTGATTTGCCAGGCCTGAGTTCAGCCTCTCATTACGGCAGAGCTGAATTTCAAATGCTCTTAATTAAAGAGGAGCTGTTATAAATGAGGACACGGCAGTTTGTGAGTCTGCTCCGCACGTGTCACCCCAGGCTCCACAGGAGATTTGGTCCTCACCTCTCATTTTGGTGAGAGTTTAATCTGGGGTCTTGCAGCAGGCCTACATTCATCTCTGATTGAAGAACCGCTGGAGGCTTCAGAAGCAGATGGCTCATTTTCTGCCCAACTGACAGCGGGCCACAAACTCAAGGCACAGAACCGCAGATGATGTCTAAAAGTAGCGGAGAGAGTCTTTTGTGTGGCCGGTGGACAGCGGCAGGACTGCTGCCCGGACATGCAGCTCCTCGTCTTTTTGAGGAGTTGAAAGCGAGGGGAGGTTCGCTGCGTGACCTGCATTTGCACTTGCATGCTCCGGGTTCGGCTACTGTCTCTGCACTTGTCTGCAGAGAGGCCTGTGTGTCCAAGGAACCATTAATTTGCGTTTCAAAAATCCTACCCACGGCAGGATGCCAGTGCTGGATCTTGCCAAACCGTTGGAAAGGAGAGAAGAAAAATGAGAGACGGTTAATGTGTATGTGTGTGCGCTTGCTTGCACGTGACGGGTCATGCAGCAAGCCTCGCGCGTGGGTCTTAACACCTTGTGTGAAAAGACATTAACTTCATTCTTCCTGCTCTGAGAAAAGCTTTTCTTTCATATGAGCTTCAGCTTTGGACTCAACTCAGGCGCAGGCTGTTCAGAACAATCACTCTAATGTTTGAAGTTTCCTTTTGCTGTGTTGCACGTAAAAGGCCACTAAACTAAAGCTGACTGAAGATCCAACCATCATTATTTGGGGGATTACCCGTCATTTGCTTCAAAACCGTTTGGTTTTGCTTGGTTTAATCTAAGGCCTGTAAGTAGTTATTTGTGAAAGTTAACCAGCTATAACTGGATCTCAGAATTTGTTGAGTAATACATCAGTGTTTGATGTTTGACGACTGCTCTGTTTCAAATCCTGGTGAACAGCCTACTATTTCCCTTTTAGTGATTTAAGGCATCATATGATTGCTTCCAGACAGTAGCCAGCAAAATTATGCTGCCTTTTGAAATTGTTTGTTTTGGCTGAATTCACGGATAAGCCAATCCCAGAATGATTGCGCTTAGTGAACCAAACTCCTCCAGGATGGAAGACGAAGTCAAGAGAAACATGGATTATAACTGTGTTTCATCCAGACTAAAAAATAGACTAATCTGATTAAAAATAGACAGTTTTACCAGTGTTAGATTGATATAGTGGCCCATATTTTCAACTATTTTGAGATAATCTGCTGCTCTAGTGGTTGAACATTATATTGCCATGGCTTATATATCATATCATGTTTGGCCAGTAAGTGTCATAATTGGGACTTTAATTGACAGTGTTGAGAACTCAATGTCATATTTATTTCATATTCACCATGTACAGTATTTTAAATCAGCATTCGCTGATTATGAATCTACAGATTGCACAGATTTCTTACATTTTTGAGTACAGTTGTTTTTTTTTGTTGTTGTTTGTTTTTTCCAATACATTTTTGTTTTTTTTATGCCTTTTAATTTGATAGGACAGTTGAGAATTGACAGGAAAGCATAGGGCAGAGAGAGGAAAGCGGGATCAGCAAAGGATCTCGAATCGAACTCAGGTTGCTGGAGGCACAGTTGCGCTACATGTCAATGCACAAACCACAACTCCGTCAGTGCCAACTTTTTTCATGGTTTTAAAGTTGATGAAACATGTAGCCCTAGATTTTTCTATTCTGATGTACATCAGAGTGTAACAGATTATCGAAAAAAAACAAATGTAGGGCAGGGACTTGTTACTATCCGTCAGTTGATGATTGGATTTTGAGATGTGGGATTCACAATAAGATCAATAGTTTGTTTTAGAAAGTAGTTAGGGTGAATTTTAATTACAGGCTGATGTTAAAAGAAATACAAATTTCTTTTATTTTTGAAATCATAGAAGAACTTGCTATTTTAAGTATAACTATGTTTATTTTACAGATTTTCCAAGTTGATTCATTTTAAGATTATTTCAAGTTATTTTAGTAAATATTATGTAAAGAAATGTAAATTGAATTTTAGAAACTGCTATGCTTGTGTTATTTACTTTATATTAAGTTGTTTGGTTGACTTTATATCAGCCATTTGACACCTTGTTCCCTATAATGTTGAGCCATCAACCAAAAAATATGTATCGTTCAGCCACTAATCTGCTTCTTGATTGTATTTGTTCCAAATCCAAGACGGCAAATATTTTGTATAAATATTTTCAAATAAATATTGTTAAACAAGTTAAATGCTTATCTGCATAGTTAATTTATTTGATTTAAAGCAGTTTTGCACGTCATTAAATTGTGGTTAAAGCTTAAAAAGAAGGTCTCACTTGTTTACATTAATAAATGCATTAATAATGCTATTTAGTAAAAATATAAATGTTCTTGTTAGTTCACAGTGCATTAACTAATGTTCACAATAAACTTTTAAAAATGTATTCTTAAATGTTGAAATTAACATTGACTAAAATTATTACATGTTGTATACAATGTATTTTTCATTAAGTTCATGTTAACTAATGTAGTAAACTAATGCTTACAAATAATACCTTATTGTAAAATGTTATAAAATTGTGTATTGTCATGTATTTTGCCCATCATCTGACTGAAAAAGAAAATGCTGCCTATAGAGTGTTTTGGTTTATTTTCAGTTTATTTACTTACGAGGTTCAGTTTCAGTAGAATTCTGCCATATAAAGTAGAGTAGGTTCTGGAACAGAGCTTATATCTCCTTTCTCCTTTCTTGTAGTGGGCTGACCCATGAGGGACACACTCGGGATGTGGAACAGGTGTATCTCCGCTGCGCCCAGGGGTTCCTGGAGTGGCTTTACCCCACAGGGGCCATCATCGTCAACCTGCGGCCAAACACACTGTCCCCAGCGGCATCTCTTCTCTCCGTCTGCATCAAGCCCTCTAAAGAGTCCAGCGGGACCCGCATCTACCTGGACCGGCTGGGCAAACTGCGGTTGCTCCTCCGTGAGGAAGATCAGGCCGAGGGGAGAGTGCACTGTTTCAGCATCCAGGACGGGGCGCTCTTCATCGAGGCAGTGCCTCAAAGGGACATCAGCCGAAAAATCACAGCCTTCCAGTACGAGCTGGTCAACCACAGACCAGGAGCAGATCCACAGTCATTATCTGGTATGAGGTTCTCTTGATCTTTAAAGACTTGCTTGACAAGCACAGTTTTCTTTCATGTGATGTATTTCCTGAAACAGAAATGTACGTGTTTTTTGCCAAATTTAATGAGTAGAGTAGAATTTGGTAATATGTAAAACAGAAAACGGTCTCAAAGCTATCGTGCATCGACTTAAAATCCAATTATTATTTCCTGGATTATTTCAAGAACAGTAAGATTTTTTAAATGTTTATGAAAGAAGCTCACCAAGGCTTCATTTATTTGATCAAAAATACAGTAAAACAGTAATATTGTGAAATATTATTAAATTTTTCTGTTTTAATGTTATTACTCCAGTCTTCAGTGTCTCATGATCCTTCAGAAATCATTTAAATATGCTGATTTACTGCTCAAGAAACATTTCTTATCATCATTTTTTAAAACCATGATACATTTTTTGATGAGAAACATTTATTTGAAATAGAAATCTTTTATAACATTAAAAATGTCCTTACTGTCACTTTTGATCAATGTAATCCATCCTTGCTGAATAAAAGTATTAATTTCTTTAAAAAAAAAAGCAACTTGTAAAAAATAAAAGTTTTCATTTTATGTACCCTCCCTTTCTATTGAATTCCAACAATAATTGCTTCTTTCAGCAAAAAGCATTATTAAATTTCTGTGACTCCAGGGTTTTTGGGTACACGGTTATTAATGCACGCAATACCAAGGGTTTGTTTATTTTAAAAAGTATGCGATCCGAAGCCAATGTTTTCATGCCCAGCAACAGATGATATCTTTACCTCAGGAAGCGTCCTCCCCTCTGTGATGCTGAGATGGTGGATCTGTGCTCGTATTTGCTCTGGAAAGCGATACTGATTTGAACCTTGTTTTCCGTGCGATAAATACCGACTGTGTTTTTCAGGACGTGTGGCGTAAGTCTCACAACGGGATGTCACAAGCGCCCCGTTGTGATCTACACCGGCAAAACATGTGAAACTTTCAGCCTCCTTTCAGAAATTAAATTTCAAGCAGTGCACCTGCCAAAACTGAAGAGCTGCATGGCCTGAAGCAGTGTAGATGCATCATATAACAAGTCTGTTTTTCCTCTCCCAATCAAAGCAAAAGTATTGTTCAGTGTGTCGTCGTCCCCCCCCCTCAGAGGGGTATGAATTCATAACTGCCATGTAAATCTGGCTCTGATAAACAATTGTACTTTGCAGGCATGGATACACTATAAAGCAGATAAACTTTAAACAGTTTCTGTGTTTTGGGACAGTGTGGCATTAACGCGTGGCGTGATGTCAGTGTCCTCCAGAGAGCTTGTGTGTTTGCCGTTTGTGATTTCAGCGATCTGAGCGGGCAGATCTGTAAGGTGACCTGTTTTCCTTTTTCCGAGCTTGTGGGTTTTTTTGCGTTCACTTCATGAATGTTGACCTGCTGTGCTGGAATTGAGTTGCTTTCCATCACTGGAATGTGTCTTAGACCAGCTGTTGGGAGGACATATTATCTCCATCTTTTTTCCCTACTCCCTTCCACTTCCTCGTCTCCCGTCTCTCTGGCTTCCCCTCCCTCACTTTTTCCTTCATTACTTTTTGTTCCGCCTCTCTGAAGTGGTTGGGATGCAGGCAAAGTGGCATATGAATCTTTTCTCCATTAGCATGGAATGCAGAGGGACCAGATGTAGCTGGGACACTATCTTCCCCCTTTTGCCCTGCCAGCGTGTGAAGTGGTTGCGATCCCAGCAGCGTTGCATTAATTCGGGGCAGCGAGGGTTGCTGACTCAGATGCCAGCCCATTCCTGCGGTTCAGTTTCAACTTTTGCATGTGATCCACCGCAAAGCTTTTGAAAAAAGCCCTCTGTGCTTTAAGCGCGGCTTTAGCATGCAGGATGTGGCAGCAGTTAACGCTTCACATCAAACCTCTGCCAGGCCTAGCGTTCTGAACGATCACCCGCTTTGAAGCTTTGGCGTTTGCCAGCTGTTGCGAAGCTGATTCCTGGATGACCTCTGGCCCTGTTGGTAGTGCGACGTTTCTTGTGTTGCAACACGGCCGACCTCTGGTCCGCTCTCCTCCACCCACAGTTTCCTCAACAGACATGACCTACTGTGCTCATGTGTGAAGGGTCAGGTTCAGCAGATCGGGTTTTGATACAGATCAGTTATTTTGCCCACTTTCCATGGTAGCGCCCAATCTACGGTGATACTAGTAAATCTAGATTGCTATTATTTAAACAGTCTATCAGCCTACACTGTTAACAGCCATTGCCGATGCACAAGCAATGCATACATTTATAATGGGAGTGATTTAGTTTTGTTATGGTTAATAACATGACTTATATTTAATGTTTTAAAAGAAATTAAGACTTACTCTGCAATGACACCTTAAATTGTTCAAAAGTGTCAGTGTATTCATCAAAGAACGAACTTTATACTCAAACTTTCTTTTCATCAAAGAAAAAAAAATGGATTCATAAAAAAAGAAAAAATTGGTAACACTTTATTTACAGTGTCCTTATTACACATCTTTAATATATTTACTATAGTCAAAACAGTAACACTTCAGTATAGGGACCAATATTATTAACATATTGGCTGTTTATTAGTACTTATAAAGCACATATTCTGCATATTCTACATCCCTAATCCTACCCAATACCTAAACTGAACAACTTCCTTACTAACTATTAATAAGCAGCAAATTAGGAGTTTGAGGCAAAAGTTATAGTTATTTTTTTTTCTTAATAGCAAGAATTGCAACCATGATAACAGAAAAATTATGCATATTATGCAGTATATACTATATGGTACATTATTTAATAGTATTTACACACTGTTGCCTCTTTAAGTCCTGTACAGACAGAATAATACTGTATTTGTGTAATTACACTGTAATAAACGCATCTTAAAATAAAGTGTAACTAAAAATGTATTACTGTTTCCGAAAAAAAGCAGCACAACTGTTTGCAACATTGGTAATAATAAATGATTTGTGCGCAGTAAATCAGCATATTAGAATGATTTGTGAAGGATCATGTGACACTGAAGACTGGAGTAATGAGGCTGAAAATTCAGCTTTATATCACGGGAATAAATTACATTTTAAAATGTATTATAATAGAGAACATTTATTTTAGATTGTCGTCAATTTTCACAATATTACAGTTTGTTTTTTGTTTTATTTTTTTCGTGGACGCTTGTCTGTCACTCTTGTGACTTGCTTCCAGTGTAGATTGGGTGTCAGGCACCATACAACACTCACTTTACAACAATTCTGTTGTATTTTAGAGCTATGGACCAGAATATGCTTTGACAATTGCATCACAATGCACTAAAAACCAAAATACCTTAGCAACCACATTGCAATTCCTTGTCCCCACCCATAACACTCTAGCCTTGTGGCGATGAGTTTTGGACTGCCAACCAACACTCACATTTACTGTAGTTGTTACAGTTTTGGAAAACTTTTTAAAGCCCCTCAATCCACCTGCACTAATAGACAGCTAAATTTTTGCCTGTCAGACACACCTGCCCTGACCCGCAGACCGCTACCCATAAACCCGTAAAATACCCATAAACCCCTCCACCCAGCCACCTGAAACAACCAGACGCTCGCTCAGAGCCTTGAGACCCTCCAGACAAATGTGCTGGATTACATCTGCACGTGGGGGCTGTAATGACCCCAGAGCCACGAGACTGTGGCCTGATTTATTTGGATAGAGAAACGCGCTGATCAAAGCCGACACGGTGCTGCCAGTGTTTAGGTTACATTGATTGCCTTACAGCAGTCACCAGACTCTGTGGCCACCTAAAAGCAAAGGAGTGTTTCTCTCTTGTCATGTGTCGCTATGGGTTGTTAAACAGTACAAAGTGTTCGACTCGCACTAGATTGTTGGCACAGGTGGAATGTGGGCTCCTTTGGACGTTTCTTTTTTGTTTTGGACCCATAGCTACTAGTCCTTGCAGTCTCTGCTCCTTGTTGGAGTTCTTCTCAGCTGGATCTCATTTGCGTTGGGGTGTGAGGACGCGGTGTGTGTTTGTCAGTGTTTTTCTAGAGGGGGAAGGGTCGAGATGTTTCCCTCCTCTCCACCAACTACAGATGTGTGTTTTGTTTTTGTTTTTATGGGGAGCCTTTTCTCGCAGGCCACCCCACATCTCTGTTTGGTTTGAAGCCGACAAACCATGACGATAAAGTTGGCTTCTTCATGCTCAATAAATAACCATCTGCAGCAGAAATTAATTATGTCTTTGAAAGTCCACGTGGCGGGTGTAGATAGATCAGTGTGCTGTTTTTTTTTGTTAGAAAGATTTCGAAAAACAACATGCTACATTATGCGCATGTTAATGTTCTTACTGTTGCTTTACCATCAAGCGTTGGCTGTGTTTGGTTTGATTTTGTTCTGTATCTCTCCACAGCACCCTGCCAACCCTGTACAGATGCAGAGGTCCTGCTGGCCGTTTGCACCAGTGACTTTGGTAAGACAAGTCACATCTTTAAATGTTTTTGATAATCTCTAGTTTAAAATCAAATTAAATTAGGAATTGAATTTCAGTTATAATTTGGAACCGGTCTGAAAGCATCCGTCCCATCAGGCAACTGTTTGAGTTACATGAATACTTTGATGGGATCAAATAAGGTTCTTCAAAGAATCAAATAAGGTCCTATTGAATAAGCTGAAATTCCTGAAGGGTTTGGTTCTTAAGAATATTACAGACCGATAAATGTACCACAGACACACCAGCCAGTTAATAGGCCAATATTTGGCCCTATTAGCTCCATACTTTACTGATAGCCTTGTTATGGATTTAATCCTATTATTATCATTTAGTATTTTAAGAATAAACATTCACACAGAACACACATTTGTTTACAAATGTGAGATATAGGGCAGTGGAATAATAATAATAAAAATGCCTGGTCTAGAGATGTTAATATTAAAACATTCTTACTTACAGTTTTCCTAAAATGGATGATCAAAACTCCAAAAAATTCTGTTGACTTAAATTAACGAAATGTTTGAGTTAAGGCTCTTCAAAATCCATTTTAAATCTAACTATTTTAGATTAGACTAGGCTTTCTCAAGCCAACATCAAAGTTAACTTACAAACTTTACTCATGTTGTTAATTAATACAATTTGATCATTGCTAATAAGAAATTATTAATATAAATATGTCCGCATCATATCAGCACTCCAGTATTAGTAATAATGTCACTGAAAAGAGTTCTTTTAGAAATGATGTAATATTTATCTAAACTCTACCTGCATTGAATTAGATGAATGGTAGTGAAAACTTTTAAAATCCTGAAAAATACTTACAATTACTATTACTTTCTTATAGGGGCATGATCCTATTGGTAACATGATTTTAAAGATATAGTTTGTGTTTTATGTTGGAATCAAAAATTAATCATGATAAGAAATGGTCACACTCTAAGTTGGGGATCAGTTCTCACTATTAACTACAACTTCTGTCTCAAACTCCTAATTTGCTGCTTATTAATAGTAAGGTAGTTAAGTTTGGGTTTGGGACAGGATTAAGGATATGGTTATGCAGAATAAGGCATTAATATGTGCTTTATAAGTAGTAATAAACAGTAAATATGCTAGTAATATGAATGCTCATAAGCAACAAGTTAATTGTTAGAATTAGTCCTTAATATAAAGTGTTTACTAAGAAATTATGTTAAGAGAAAATTCCCATTAAAATCTTTTAAGATTGTTGGCCCATTGTGCTATACATTAAAATGGGAATATCATATACATTCTTTAAGGATTGTTTGACCAGGCACATCCCATAATGCAGTCAGTATGGAGAAAAAAAAAAGAACCAACTATGTTTTTCTTACATTGTTTTATTTTTTCCCTCTACAGTGGCGCGGGGCAGTATTCTTGGTGTGGCGAAGGAGGAGGACCAGACCTCTGTCACTGTGTCCCTGAGTCGCCTTTACAGACAGAAGACACAAGTGTTTGTGTCAGGGGGCGGCCGGGCTAAACGCTGGACAGGCTTTGTGAAGATGCCCAGGCAGTGCGGGGTTAAACCAGGGGAGGGGGAGTTCCTCTTCACTGGGACTGTGCGATTCGGAGAGGCCTGGCTCAGCTGCGCTCCACGATACAAGGACTTCCTTAGGGTGTATCAGGACGCACAGCAGCAAGGGACCAACCCATGTCATTTGGACACAGACTGAATTCTTTCCAGGAAACCACACGGTCCGCCCCATCGTGAGGAACTGTAACCCTGCGAGCAGCTGTCTGTCTCTGTTTGTGTCTGCAGAGAGATTGGGTTTAAATCGTATAGACTGCAATGCCAATGCAGAAACCTGCTGTCCCAGCATTGACCGAGACACAACTCATGCTCTTAAAACATCCCGCAAAGACAACCGAAGTTGGACTTGAATTTACTAAGCCAATGCCGATTTCTCCCGATATGTCTTAAGACTGATATTCCTGATTTTTTTTCTTTCTTGCGGTCACCATGTAGCAGATCTGGCTGATGAATGTGTAAAAATGTGAAAAGAACATTCTAAAACGGAAGTCTCAAATGCTTTGTAAAAAGCTTGATGTACAGTTTTGCAGTTGTTTCTATGACAGAAATATATTGATGAAAAAGCCTGCTTTTTAATTTTTATTTTTTAAGAAAATTTGAAGTGCAATTCCTGCCTGTGTTTTGTCTTCAGGCTGTTCAATTGCAAATGTGTCTTTCCAAGGATTAAAACTATTTTTTTTCTCTTTGGAATCAAATCATGTGTCCGTTTTATTTTTATGTAAATTAGGTCATGGTGTAGTACTCTGCCATCTATTGTAAATACTTAATCTATGAACTGTTTCCAAAAATGATTATTACTTATATATAGTCACTGTTTACTGGGGTTTTAAAACACAAGAGCTCATCCCCAAGTATGAATGATATTCTAGATATGGCTTGAATCATTATGCAATGTAACTGTGTGAGGTGTTTTTCTCACTATTATCATCCACATGGTGACAATTGTAAGGCAGATTACGGAGAAGTAATATCACGCCTCTCCTCTACAAACCACACACTTTTAGGGTAACGCTATGTCCGTAACACAAACAGTGCTGAATATGGTACATGCTTAAAGGGTTCACAAAAAAAGTTCACAAAAAAAAAAGTAAATTTTGTCATTTACTGGTCCTCCTGTTATTTCCTCAAGGTGAAATTGGCATTTTTCAAAATATCTATTTGGTGTTCCACAGAAAGTCATGCGGTCATACTAGAAAACAGGAACAACTTCCCTTTCAAGTGTTACAGATCGGAAACTTGGTTAATAACTAGTAATGTTTGGATATATTTTGTTCCAATAATTTTCTATGAATCCAAAGAGTTTTCCCCTGTACACTTTCAGAGTCCAAAAAGATTGTACTGATCCCTGGTTTGTTCAAATTCCTGAGCAGTAGGAGCTATAGTAATAGTGATGATTGATGAATTGAGTTATTAGTTTCACAACAAAATACAGTTTTGGTCATAAGCTTTTATACACTTTGCAGAATCTACAAAATGTTATAAAAATAAGAGCAATCATTTGTTTTCCATTTAGTACTACCCTGCAAAATCCTTTTACATGATAGATGTTTATATATAATCCACAAGACAAAATAATAGCTGAATTTATAACAATTACTGTACTTCATTCAAAAATGTATATATGGTTAATACATAATACTGTTGTTTTTGGATAGTTGTTCATGAGTCTTTTGTTTTTCCTGAGGAGTTAAAATTGCCCACGGTTCTTCAGAGAAGTCCTTCAGGTCCTGCACATTCTTTGGTTTTCCAGTATCTTTTCCAGCACACATTTTCAACAACGACTGATTTTGAGATCACCGCCTCGGGTGTGCATTATTTTTCTAATAATTCAACGGCCAGTCGTCAATTATTCCTTACATAGTGGTGAATGGAAACTACAACAAATAAAATTGTTGTGTTCCAATTTGCTCCAAAAAATCCACAAAAGTGTTTTTTTGGCTTTCCAAAACTCGCATCAAGGTGTTATTAATGTTCAAAACATAAAAAAAAAAAAAGGAAATTATGAAAAAAATTGTTTTGCTTTTACATAGTTAATAATGATGTTAATGACTCTGGAAATGCATCGTCACAGTTGGTGAAAATGGCCCATTAAGGGTAGTACTAAATATTATTTAATAAAAACTATTTTTTTTATAAATATAACTTTTTTTTTTATTATTGACGTCAACTGTAAATTAACCTTTTTGAGCATTTCATAAATTCTCCCTTCTCTAACAAAACGCCTCTGTCATTGTAGCGGCCTCATGCTTGTGATTAACTAACCAACCAACCTCCTCTTCTCCCATTATTAAATCAAGAACATGATGCATAAGAAGCCTTATCCATTGAGCATTGTGTGCGGATTCACTTCCGTCTGGACTCCCTCCGAGAAATATCTGGCTTTCACGCTGGTGTTGGTGGTTGGTCTATTGGTCCAGCTCCATATGAAATGCATTACTTCTGGTTTTCCAGCCATACAGGAGAGTTATCATTCACTGGAAGCAGACTGGAGCGGATTCCTCTCCACGGGTTGCTGCGGTGCCCAGGGAGGCGCTCAGTCAAGGTCAGAGTGAAAGGGCTCTTTGTGTGAGCCGGGCCGGTCTGAGAGAGCGAGACTGCTTCAATAGAGCCCTGTGATGCCACACAAAATGGAGGAGCGGGCCATGTGGACTATGAATCTGAGCATTCCTGATGCTCGTGGCTCACTTTCAGATCATCTATTTCAACATACAGAAATGAGAGCATGTCATTTCAAAGAAGTTGTTGCAAAGACTTTTGGTTCTCGTTGGAGTTTTCCTTTGCTCCATCTCGTTCTGCTTTACTTTTGACAGAAACACACCCATAATGTCTCTCAGTGAGTGGCCACAAATAGACAATTGCTTTTGCAGGCTGATCTGTGCTCAATGGAGAGTCTGAATTCCAGTCCAACGGCAGCAGCTCTGGAATCGTTCACTGGGAAATGCAAACAGTGTTCCCATGACAACGCTGCAGCGCAGCAAACCCTCGCTCTGAGCTCCTACGAGGTGAAAGGGAAAAGAAAGGAAAAGAAGCGTGGTTGTCCATTTGCACCGGCGCTTCGAGTGTCTCGCTGGCGACGCTCTGTCCAAGTGCATCCCGACCGCATTGTGAAGTATGTTTGGGGTTTATGGATAAGATATTCCCCTGGAAGTAGACGCTGACCCTGCTTCCACATTGCTACTGTTTAGTTGTTGATGTAGACTTATATATAAACTGAGGAAGTGGACCTATGCCCCAGTCACAATGATAAAGTTGCTGTGTCTTGCAGAGCAACCTTCCCCAAAACCAAGCTTATCTGTTTTCTTGGACTCAGCTGAAAGTTTTAGGTATTAGATTAGAAATGGTTCGCCCAAAATGTACAATTCTGCCATTATTAACAGGGAGGCGCTCAGTCAGGAGCACTTCGATTATCCTGCTTGATTCGTATGGATGATGCATTTTTGAAGTGCAGTGACAGAGGCATTTTGTCAGAGAAGGAAGTATTTATGACATTTTTGGCATAAACCGACAACTTTAAGACCAAGCAGAAACCTTTGCCAACTGGTTGTACTATACAACCACTGTTTTCCAGATTTTTGGTTCACTAGATATGTTTATGTTTTATTAATACATATTTGCAGTGTTTTGCATGGTTAAATATTTCTTTCTTCAAACCCGTAAGACTGTAAAATGTAAAATGTATTTTTAGTGAAACTTGAGAGATTTCAGTACCTCAATTGAAAGGCCATTTCACCACAGCTTTGACACTTCAAAAAAGTTCATAAAGACATCATAAAGTAGGGATGTGTGAGACTAGTCGACTAGTTGATTAACGAAAATGCTGCTGCTATAGTTGACATTGGAAGTGGGGAAAACATTATGAATGAAACTAACAAAGTTTTTGTTGATGTTTTTCATGTTATCTCCGGATAACGCCTAATAAAATAGAGTTTATATGCGCAGCGCTGCTTTGTTTACAGGGATAACCATGATAACCACTGTACAAAAGCATCACCCTCGGTCCACCTATTGTCAGAGTGTGAATCTGCTTTTCCATTCATCCCGTCTCCTGCTTTTGTTGCCGTCAGTGTTGTACATTTTAACAATTTGATGGAAAATAAGAACACTTCAGATAAGGTATATGGAATTATTTGACTGTTTGATTCATAGTTTAAGTATTCCAAATGGATCGCATATACACACAATGTTTTGACTGTCTTCTGAGTGTTTCTTGTATTTAGACTAATTGACTAGTTGGTTACAAAATTTAAGTTTAAATGACAATGAAATTAGTTGTAGTGCACCACCCTACATAAAAAAATAAATCAATATGAATTGAGCGGTTTACAAGTGTTCTGAAATGACAATATTGCACCTCCGTAAATCTGACTGTAACCAGGAGTATAGCAACTATTAGCCTATAACTGTTCCATCATTTTTTTCTAGAGATAATAATTATTTTAAGAGTTTTATTTTCCTTGACCTCTTTGTAAAGAAAACACCCAGAGAAATCTATCTGTTAGCATTCTCATCCAAATCAATGAAACGTGACTTCGGTCGTCTGGTGCATGAACCCTCAGAAATGTCATTTCCACAAAATAACATTTTTTAAAGTATGTTTTGACTTTAAACAATAGAACACTGGTCCCTAGTAAGGTAAAAGGTTGCAGACAGGCAAAATGTCAATTTCAAGCTTTCAAAAGTCAAAAATGCTTCACTGGTAAAACATATATACAGCTATAATGTAGGCTAATGAAATGCTAACCAGCCAAACCTTGATCCCTTGGCATAAACTGACCATTTCAAGGCCAAGCAGAAGCCTTTGGTATTACAACCAATGTTTTCCAGACTTTTGGTCTATTAATACGAATTTGCAGTGTTTTGCAGCTGAACAATCAACACCAAGGAAAATAAGCAAAAATGGCTTCCAAGCTCAACAAATCAGAAGGCAAATGGCACATAGTTAATATTCATGAGCAAAGCTGTATATTTTGCCATGTCAAACTGCATACGCCCTTGCTATTGTTGCTCACCCAGTTCACTCTAAGGTTGAGGTTAGTGCTGTCAACAGACAAAGTTTCCTGGCACCTAAATACTATAATCACAATTAATGGTTCTGGTCCAAGTAATGTTAAAATGTACATCCAACCAGAAGCATTATGAGAATACGGGAAAATATTAATTGAGGACATCCTTGGGATGGACCGAATAAACATCGAGTGGTCAAGATATTTGCAGTAACAGCAAATAGCGTGGCAATTTGGCAGCAAGAGGGCCAGAGAAGGAGCCGGGGGTCCCGGGGGAGAGGAGATGGGCATGCGAACAAAGCGAGTGATTGGTGCTCTGTGGGCCAGTGACATCTCTCCTGCAGGGGAAGTGGAGGAATGCTGGGAATGTGTTGACTTCACACACGCGCGCCCCCCGCAGAAGCCTGGCCCTGATGAGGGCAAATCAATAGGAGCTCTGTGGCGTCTGCACGTGGCGCTTCCTCCAGTACAAACACTACGCCTCGGCCCAGAGGACACCCACCAGCTAGACCTTCGCACACAGACAAGAACAACATACATCTTGATTGTGAATGTGAAAGCAAATGTCCTTATAGCACCTCAGAATATATAGTGAGTATTTTTCAGCCCTGAGCACTGAGTGAGTGTTTTGACCAGTGAGCATTTCTAAACTTGAATACAGGAACTGAAAATTGACTTCATACAGAAAAAGTGGGAAGGATCGACAGTATATTATTTATAACTAGCATTGTTAGAATGTTAGAATAGCATACTACCATACTATTTGGGCTGTTTCTATAGCACGTAGTCTGTATTCTGTACAGCCTATGTAAAATCTTTTCACGCATGGATTGGAATAGCCAGATTACCTAGTACAGGGGTGTCAAACTCAGTTCCTGGAGGCCCGCAGCCCTGCAGATTTTTGTTCCAACCCTGCTCCAACACACATACCATGTAGTTTTCAAATAAGCCTGAAGGACTTAATAAGTTGGATCATGTGTGTTTAATTAGGGTTGAATATAAACTCTGCAGGGCTGTGGCCCTCCAGGAACTGACACCCCTGACCTAGTATATTTACTAAATGAGCAATGCATTAGGGTCTACCCTGATGAAAAAGAAGTACACTAATTATATCGAATGTGCACTAATAGTGTACTTCAAAGGTATATTTAAAGAAAAAAAGCACTTGCAAATAAAATCGTATTAATTAAATAAAAGGCCACTTAAGTAATGACACACTTTTAAAAAGCGCACTCTGTAGCAATTTCAAAATAAAAGTTTTACTTAAAAGTAGGCATCTTAACCCTCTGGTGCTCATCGGTCACTTTTGACAAAAACATTTTATGTTTTGAATTTAAAAAAATCACAGCTTCATTGGAATGGTACGAAACTTGGTGACTTTGATGGCATTTGGAATGTGAACACAAATAAATTCGAGCAGGCTTTATTCGAGCAGGCTAAGTGGTCGTAAAAAAAATAGTCACACTTGTGGTCTTCGGTCAAAAATGACCGACCATAGGAAATGAATGGAAAATTGACAAAAACACAAAAATTCAGCTAATTTTTGTGTGAACAATCTACAAATATGCCACACTGCAGAAAAGAAGTACACAGCAATGACGGGGTGAAACTCTAAAACATCAAGAGTGCAAAATCACTCACACACACACACACACACACACACACACACACACACACACACACACGTACACACACACTTATACACACACCTATGAACTGGTGTGTCTGTAACACAGCAAATATGTAAAATATAAGCAATAATTCAACTATAATGCAGTAAAACAGTGGACAGCAAGGAAGGGGTTACACTCTTAAACATCAAGAGTGCAAAACAGACTCACACACACACACACACACATACACATAATATAATTAATTATGTAAATACATATAAAGATGTACTTATGTCCTACTTAAGTGGGTCAGAAAAGCACTCTAAAGCTATCTGCATTTAACTTAAAATGACATTTTTACAACCCGAATTCCGGAAATGTTGGGACGTTTTTTTAAATTTGAATAAAATGGAAACTAAAAGAATTTCAAATCACATGAGCCAATATTTTATTCACAATAGAACATAGATAACATAACAAATGTTGAAACTGAGAAATTTTACAATTTTATGCACAAAATGAGCTCATTTCAAATTTGATGCCTGCTAGAGGTCTCAAAATAGTTGGGACGGGGCATGTTTACCATGGTGTAGTATCTCCTCTTCTTTTCAAAACAGTCTGAAGACGTCTGGGCATCGAGGTTATGAGTTTCTAGAGTTTTGGTGTTGGAATTTGGTCCCATGATATAGGTTTCCAGCTGCTGAAGAGGTCGTGGTTGTCTTTGACATATTTTTTATGTGCACACCATACCTTATGCACTTATGCACCCCCATACCATCAGAGATGCTGGCTTTTGAAATGAACGCTGATAACACGCTGGACGGTCTCCCTCCTCTTTAGCCCGGAAGACACGGCGTCCATGATTTCCAACAAGAATGTCAAATTTGGACTCGTCTGACCATAGAACACTTTTCCACTTTGAAACATGAGCCTTGGCACACAGGACACGACGGCGCTTCTGGACCATGTTCACATATGGCTTCCTTTTTGCATGATAGCGCTTTAGTTGGTATCTGCAGATGGCACGGCGGATTGTGTTTAGCGACAGTGGTTTCTGGAAGTATTCCTGGGCCCCTTTTTGTAATGTCAATGACAGAATAATGCCGATGAGTGATGCAGTGTCGTCTGAGGGCCCGAAGATCACGGGTATCCAACAAAGGTCTTCGGCCTTGTCCCTTACGCACAGAGATTTCTCCAGTTTCTCTGAAACTTTTGATGATGTTATGCACTGTAGATGATGAGATTTGCAAAGCTTTTGCAATTTGACGTTGAGGAACGTTGTTTTTAAAGTATTCCACAATCTTTTTACGCACTCTTTCACAGATTGGAGAGCCTCTGCCCATCTTTATTTCTGAGAGACTCTGCCTCTCTAAGACATCCCTTTTATAGCTAATCATGTTACAGACCTGATGTCAATTAACTTAATTAGTTGCTAGATGTTCTCCCAGCTGAATCTTTTAAAAATGTCTTGCTTTTTCAGCCCTTTGTTGCCCCCGTGCCAACTTTTTGAAGACCTGTAGCAGGCATCAAATTTAAAATGAGCTCATTTAGTGGATAAAAGTGTGACATTTCTCAGTTTAAACATTTGTTATGTTATCTATGTTCTATTGTGAATAAAATATTGGCTCATGTGATTTGAAAGTCTTTTAGTTTTCATTTTATTCAAATTTAAAAAACGTCCCAACATTTCCGGAATTCGTTTTTTTTTTTATTGCAATTAAATGTATATTATTTCCATAGCACGTACATTTTTTAAAGTATGTTTTTTAAAGGTGTGAAATCATAAGTAGTGTTAGCCACATAATCTTATTCATGATTCATTCTTCATCAAATGCAAAAACATTTTCACACATTTTTTATACAGTGCTGAATTAAACATGCAACAATATGTCGTGAATTTTAATGTTAAGAATTAAAAAATGCATAATGTATCTGCTTCAGATGCTTGTTATAAAAAATTGTAGGCAGTATTCAGTGTATACTGCTCAGTATGCAGTAAGCAGTACACTAGTTTTCCATTCAAAATGTAGAGCCTCATTCATGAAACACTAGGGGAACGAATTGTTTCAATGAATAAATGCAACAATTTACATCACAATAGATTTACAGACCATTTATATACAAATTTGTTCTGCTTGTGTGCTCCATGAATGAGGCCTAAAGGCCTATTGTATACACTATATTTAAAAGAAATATTATCTACGAAAGCATTACCCAACAAGAGGATGAACCTCCAGAAGAGGTTCTGGAAAATGCATTAAAGCCTTTTATCTAATAAAAATGACAATGTGGTAAAAATACATTTTCCAAATAGAAGGCTTGGATTAAAATGACAGAGCAATATGATAAAATGTTCCATAATAATCAGAGAGGAGAAATCTGAGAGCCCTCGCTGTAAATCACACAAGACTTAAGTCCTACGGGTTTGAGAGGAAAAGCTAATTCTTGTCTCTGTCATAACCTCTTTGTAAATGACCTTTTGCTGTTTTATTCTGTGCATATTTTTTTACAGAAATACTATTGTGTGATGTATGCATACAAACTAAATAGCTTGTGACAATAGATTAAATACAGAGTCTGAAATATCAATTGAATGTGAAAGGCCAAACCCCAGCATGGAACTGAACGCTGAGGACTGGTTAGTGTTTTATGATCTCCAAGTGCATGAAAGTCTGGGGAATTATGTGAAGAAATTCCACTACACAAAAACTCAACTGCCCTTCAAATAGTCAAGGCGGTCTCACTTCTGTTTTCCTTTGTGAAAAAGAACTACACTTAATTGTATTAAGTATGCACTTATAGTGTACTTCAAATCTTGATTTTAAAAAACTACTTGCAGATAATATATTAATCAATTAAAGGACACATAAGTGTACCTGAGGAGACACCACTTTCATGACTATTTCTTAACATGCCTCAGCACACTTAAGCACACTCAAGTGCACTTTATATTAATGTGAAATTGCATCTTAAATAAATGTTTCAATATTATTTTTTCATGCTTTATAGAAGTACAATTATTATATTCTGCTCACTAACATACTAAAGCAGATGCAACGTACTTGATTATAGTTTTAACTGTAGTGTGTTATTTGAAATGGCAACTTTATCATCACAAATGAGTAATTAATTACAAATACATTTAAAATACAGGACACAGATGTTTCAATACAAATGACATTAAAATATATTTTAGTTTATCACAAATGCTTGTCAGTACATTCAGCAGTTCTCTTTAACCATATTTCAAAGAACAATAGAAGTAATTATGAAATTACATAAAAGTAGTAAAGTTCAAGTAACTGCATTTAATGTAAATTCAAAATATAATACATTTTCTTTTGATTGTAATTAACATGCATTTAAAAGTGTAACATTAAGTTTGCACTTTCAAGTACATTCTTTTAAAGTGTATTATTTCTGTAAAAATAACTTTATGCTAAGTATGCAGAAGTGTGCATCTTTTTCACAAGGGTTATAAGGTGAAATAGTTTAATGTGTGCAGTTGTCTTTCCTGTGTTGACATAATCCCTGTTGAAACAGGAAGTTTGGGCCTCGCATATTGTAGGTTTGTTACTTTTTAAGATAGCCAATAGTGTTAAGCTTAGCTTGTAGCTATTTGTGAATGAAAGCACTGCATACATTTTTAAAATGAATTAAATTCCAGCTATACTTCCACAGTTGGGAAAATAAATAGTACAGAACACTTTAACAAGACTGAAGACATGCACATTGGCAAACCACAATTTGCTACTTGCTGCATGCTAATCAGAGTCAGGTGCTTTGGAATTTAGTGGTAAAGGATGTTCATTTTCTAGAAAATTTGCATTGTGTATGACAAGCATTTACATAAATAATGCACATTTAAGAGTAAATGTGTATATCTGCTTGCTAACTACTTATTTTGTTAGTGTTTAAAGGATAAGTTCACTTTCAGAATAAAAAATTCCTGATAATTTACTCACCCCCGTGTGATCCAAGATGTTCATGTCTTTTTGTGTTCAGTTGCAAAGAGATTAAAGTTTTTGAGGAAAACATCCCAGGATCTTCTCCATAAAGTGGACTTTAATGGTGGCCAATGGGTCGAAGGTCCAAATTGCAGTTCCATTGCAGCTTCAAAAGGGTCTACATGATCACAGCCGAGGAATAAGGGTTTTATCTAGCGAAACGATTGGTCATTTTCTAATATATAGTATATATACGTATATATATATATATATGTATATACATTTTAACCACAAATGCTCGTCTTGCACATCTTCACGCATTACGTAATCACGTTGGAAAGGTCACGTGCGGTTAGTTCTTCATCTGTGTACTTCGGGGCGAAAAAACTCATTTTCTCTTCCAACTTCAAAATCGTCCAAACATCGTTGTTTTACCTTTTTTGTAAAGGGTATTTGACTTTCTTTGCAAGTTCGCTTTGTAAACACTGGGTCGGTACTTTTCCTACGTCATGCGTGACCTTTCCATTTATGCATTTAGCAGACGCTTTTATCCAAAGCGACTTACATTGCATTCAAATTACAGTTTATCAGCTCTTGATTTCCCTGGGAATCGAACCCATGATCTTGGCGTTGCTAGCGCCATGCTCTACCATTTGAGCTACAGGAAAGCTCCAACATGATTACGTAATGCATGAGGTCGGGCTGGTGCAAGACAAACATTTGTGGTTAAAAAGTATATACATGTTTATTGTTTTAAGAAAATGACCAATCGTTTTGCTAGATAAAACACTTATTCCTCAGCTGGGATCATGTAGAGCCCCTTAAAGCTGCATTGAAACTGCAATTTGGACCTTCAATCCGTTGGCTCCCATTAGAGGTCCACTAAATGGAGAAAAATCCTGAAATGTTTTCCTCAAAAACCTTAATTTCTTTGCATCTGAAGAAAGAAAGACATGAACATCTTGGATCACATGGAGGTGAGTATTATCAGGAAATTTTTATTCTGGAAGTGAACTTATCCTTTAAGAGTGCACTATTCTCAGGCTAATGGCTGCGGGCTAAAAGTCACAAAACACTAATTTTAACAACTGTACATAGGGCCTTTAAAGGGACGGTTCACCTTCAGTTGCTGGTCCCCACTAACTTCCATAGTATGGAGAAAAAAAAACACTATGGAAGTCAATCTCTAACTGCTTTGAAACTTATAATGCATAATAAATCTTCCGTAGGCTTATCAGTTCACATCTGCCATTTGCTCCAGGAAGTCTACCCCTGCTGTTTTTATTGGGCCTTTTCTGATCTGAACTCAAATGACAAATACATTTATGAGTATGTGAAATCAAACTGATAATCATGTCACACTGGATTTACAACCTTCCTCTTCTGCCATTGATTTGCACCCAGTCTTGCTGTGTGTTGAGCGTCTGTCACCTCACATGAGTGAATGGAGTCATATGCGTGGGATCTGTAAGCAAACACACAGGGTATAGGGCCCTTGAGAACGGCCCTCTCAGCACCCCCAAAAGAAGCTGTGTCTAGATGAGAGAAGAGGAAGATGTTGGACAAACACACTACCAAAGGCAATTCTGTTTACTCTTCACCCTCCCCCAGTCGCCATTTGCTAAAAGCTGGCAGTGCCATTTCAGTGGCCCCATGGCAACAGGAGAATATGTCACTGGGGTAAGTACTTTCTCATGATGTCATGAATTCATTATCTTGGCACAAAGAAATACTGCGTTGTCTGGTGCTCTGATAAGCCTCCTACCAGGGAGGGGTCTATTTATGATAACTTCAAATTATGCTCCTTTATATCAAAATGAATTTGTCAGTTAATAAAATTATATTGTTTACTGTAGGTAAACAGAAGTCACACAGGGCGTGATTTTTTTCCCACACACCCTTGTATGAATAATAGTAGTTAGCTATAAACATCGCTTCTAGCCAGTTCTGACAGTTGGCCAGAAGCCATATACAACCTGAATTCCGGAAATGTTGGGACTTTTTTTTAATTTTTATAAAATGAAAACTAAAAGACTTTCAAATCACATGAGCCAATATTTTATTCACAATAGAACATAGAGAACATAACAAATGTTTAAAAGGAGAAATTTGACACTTTTATCCACTAAATGAGCTCATTTCAAATTTGATGGCTGCTACAGGTCTCAAAAAAGTTGGCACGGGGCAACAAAGGGTTGAAAAAGCAAGACATTTTGAAAAGATTCAGCTGGGAGAACATCTAGCAACTAATTAAGTTAAATGACATCAGGTCTGTAACATAATTAGCTATAAAAGGGATGTCTTATGGCGCTTTTCCACTGCGTGGTACGACTCGGCTCAGCACGGTTCGGCTCGGTTTGGCTCGGTTTGCGTTTTCACTGCAGTTTAGTACCGCTTTAGAGTGGGTGGGATTATTCACATATCGTTATAGTTGCGCCACCTCTACTGCCCTGACTCCTGAAAAACTTTTTCATTCCGCGTCGCTCCATCAAGCTCTCTCTGGATCCACTCCTCGGCTATCAACGAGAGGAATGTCTGTACTTCCTCAACAGACAACAAAACAGCCATTTTTTTGGTTGTTAAAAAAAGGTGCGCTCATTCAAAACAGTTGCATTCAATCCTTCGCGGGCTGTGCTGATTTAAATCTAGCAGGTCTGTTTTGTCTCGTGTCGCAAATTCAGTGACACAAGTAGTGATTCTCTCCGGCCAATAAGTGATCAGCAGAGTTTACACATCACATTTTGGTAATGGTACGGTTCGCTTAGAACCACAGCCGAGGTGGTACCAGGTACTGTACCCAGTGGAAAACCCCCCAAAAGTGAACCGTACCATGCCGTACCATGCAGTGGAAAAGCACCATTAGAGAGGCAGAGTCTCTCAGAAGTAAAGATGGGCAGAGGCTCTCCAATCTGTGAAAGAGTGCGTAAAATGATTGTGGAATACTTTAAAAACAATGTTCCTCTGTGCGTAAGGGACAAGGCCAAAGACCTTTGTTGGATGCCCGTGGTCTTCGGGCCCTCAGATGACACTGCATCACTCATCGGCATGATTCTGTCATTGACATTACTATATGGGCCCAGGAATACTTCCAGAAACCACTGTCGGTAAACACAATCCACCGTGCCATCTGCAGATGCCAAATAAAGCATTTATGTTTTGCTTGGCAACCACTTTGTTGCAACCACAACCGTTTCTGAGGAACTACATTGTTTGGCGGAAGAATATGTTTTATTAATATCATTACATTTTATTTGCTTTGTTTTATTTTGTGAAACCTTGCTACTTATGTGGAATAACTGTTTTATAAAAGCAATAAGCCCCGTGAAGCCGTGGTTTACATTGAATCTATAACAGTTAAGGGGGCACTCAGTTCAGCATCATGTCTAACAACGCCCCTTAGCTGTTATAAATTCACTGTAAACCACGGCTTCACAGGGCTTATTGCTTTAATGCTGCGGTCAACGTGTATTTCACCACGCTGAAATAGCGTGACCCGCGGAGGGAATCCTCATGCTCATTAGCTGCCGCCTCTGTAGATACGCTAGTACAGTGGTTCTCAAACCTGTCCTGGGGACCCCCAGCCACAGCATATTTTGTATATCTCCCTCATTTAACACACCTGATTCAACTCATCAGCTCATTAGTAGAGTCTGCAAGACTTGAAATGGGTGTGGCCTATGAGAGAGACATACAAAATGTGTGGTGGCTGGGGGTCCCCAGGACAGGTTTGAGAACCACTGTGCTAGTAGAGTAGAGTTGTTTGTTAATGCCAAGAGCGAAAATTAGACAATTAAAAATTATTATCGTGTTTAAGCAGCAGAGACAACAGGAAAATCAGTACATGTATGACTCAAGAAGCAGAAAAAGCTCTGAAGGCAGAAGACAAATGCAAGCATAAACACTGGTACGGAATAGCAACGTTAAACAACAGGTAAGTTAAGTTAATTCTTTAAAGCTGCAGTCCATAAGTTTTGCCTCTTTGTCGCCATCTCTGTTTGAAAACCTGTAATTGCAGCTCTGTGCGGAATTATCTCGCTTGCGTGGGGTTGTGAGTCTGCACGGCTTGAGCGCGGATGAATCTAAAGTTTTGAGGTGAATATGTAGCTGTCAGACACCGCACCGGTGTGGATGTTTACTGTACTTCGCAATCACAGATTCTAGCCAATGTCTTGGAATATATGACCCAAATAAGAATGTTCACCGTATATTGCCATCTGAACAAGTAAGTAACAAGTCTGCCACGTTTGTTCTGCCCAACTGAGGAAAACATCATTACAATAAATCGTGCTACCAATAGTGATTAAATCTAACGATCGGTTAGCTCATATCACATCAAACCGTGCAAATTATTATTATTGTTATACTTTATTCGCAAATTATTAATGTTAACAACATCAGCATTGCGTGACTATGAGTATAGTGTGTATTAGCATGTAGATTTAAATTTTTGTAAAGTCTAATATCTAATTGTCATGCCATTGGAATTTCATATTAAGAAATAATTTTAACCCAAAAAGCAAACTATGCTCCCTTCCAACTGGTTTTCTTTAAAATACAAATCTTGTGTAGTTCCAGGCTATCTGTAATCAGAAGCACATTTAAAACTGGAATATAATTTAATTTCACTCACATGTGTTTCATAAACACATAATCCTTTCTGAATTACAATCCGCCATCAAAATGATACATTTAATTATTCTAGCTGCTGTGAGAAAAGGCTAAACGATCCGTCACCTGCAGGATCCTCACATGCGAAGCCTACTAGCCGGGAAAACTTCTTTATGTTTACAGACGTCACGTAATGACGCAGTGCCATGCTCGAATTTCCCGCGAAAACCTACCCGTACCACTCAAATTAGAAAACATTATTATAAGCTAACCGTTGTGAATCGGGCTAAAGTAAGGTGATAGTTTTGAACACTGGCTGGTTATGTACTTGCTCAAATATTGATTTCGGATCATTTTTAACCAAAAAAAGTTACGGACTGCAGCTTTAAAGTAGATGAAGAACAGTGGTGCTAACACTAGCTAACTACAGAATAAACGATTAAGATGTGCTGTATGTCCTATTATTCAGGTAGCTAGTTAAATCAACAGTTCAACCAACCACAGCAAGGATGGAGTGTATTGACTAGAAGCGGCTGTGTTCATGTAACGTTATTGAATAGAGTGTTTGGGGCAGATTAGCTAACTAGTAAATAGCTCATTTGAGAAGCTAAGTTAACTTGCGCTTGGAAGATGACAGTGAGAAAAGTAAGCATGTTAATATATGAGAATGAGATGGATTGCAAGAAACAGATTTCATTATTATTCAATGTCCTATTAAGCACCACAGATGACATAACAACATAACAATGACATTTGTGTCAATGAAGCCCATTAAACGGGGACAGTTACACTGTTAGCAACTGTCCCATTTTAGAATGTCTGATCACATTAATTAAGCTAACTTTTTTTTTTTTTTTTAGAATAAATCACAAAGCTCTGTTGATTAAATTTTTTAACCAAAAAATAAAATAAAAAATGCCGTTCAACAAAAGTGCTATTATTGAAATGAAAATTCAGGTTTGGAACAGCATGAGGGTGAGTAAGTGATGCCACAGTTGATTGAGCTACTCCTTTAATCAAGTGCATTGGTGTCAGTTTAGACTTGAGATTCTCCCAGATCTTAAACCTGATGAGCGTACAGACATTAGCATTTGTAGAGAAACTATGTCTCCATTAATTCAGAAGCAGGCATCTCTTCCACACTTAAATATCAGCGTCTGAGTCTGTCTGCAAAGCCGGCTGTTTGTTCAGAGTAAAGAGCGTCTGTGGTGTTACGCGGCTCTAACGGAGTCCCTGGCAACCAGAGCGGCCCACCCTGACCCGGACCACTTCATCGAGCATGTGAGTGGACCTGAACTAACCCAGGATAAATTCAGTTGTTAGAATAAGGGCAGACGGGGTCATAGCAGTGTCACGCAGACAACAGCCATTGTGAGATGACAATGTTGGTTTGGGCTCAGCAGGAAACAGCAGGCGGACGGGCTGTGATGATGGATGGATCTCTCCGTGGCACAATGGACGAGGAGATTGATAGATGGGAACCGCAGATGGAGGGCCACACAGAGGCGGATGTGAGCTGTTTGCTCCGGGACAAAGTGAGAGTGATGGAAAGGTGTGGGTTGAAAGACATTGAGAGAGACATTGATGTCATTCCACAGATGTGTGTGCGAGATTGTCGTAGAACGGTTATCTTCGTTTTGGCTGGTAAAACAGATTTTTTTTTTTTTTTA
The DNA here is from genome assembly GCA_027422415.1 of Schizothorax lantsangensis. Taxonomy (NCBI): domain Eukaryota; kingdom Metazoa; phylum Chordata; class Actinopteri; order Cypriniformes; family Cyprinidae; genus Schizothorax; species Schizothorax lantsangensis. The sequence continues at coordinate 14,530,864 of CM049840.1, forward strand.
CAAATTAAATATTTTTCAAAAAGCAATGTATTCCCATCATGGCAAATCTGAACTTTCAATAACCATTACTGTAAAAAGCCATGCTTTACAGCGATATTACCATGGTGAAAGGATATAGTTAGGCATAACACAAAGCAGAGATATAATACATTAAATATAATATAATATAATATAACCAATAAACTGATTTTTACAAAAGATTTGAATGTAGGTCATTCATAATTGTTTGAGCTGCTTCTTGTTTGGATGTTCTAACAAGTCTGAAATGTGTAGCAAATCCTGCAACTTTGTCTCAGCTACTTGAAACAGACAACAATAGTGTCATCTCATACAGGAAACCGATCTCTCAGTGTCTCACCTCTCTGCCAGGAAAGACTACAAATTACTACTGTTAGTCATGCAGGCTGCAAGCCAAGCGCAAACAGGTTCATTGGCCTCTATATGCAATCACTGGATCACCTGATGGAATTCAGGCCTGTTTTTTTCCAGCACAACAAAAGAGCTCTGTTTGCAGACAGTCTCCGCTCTGATACAACTTATGTAAGAAATGAGGGGGGAGGGGGGAGGGGGGGGGGGGGGGGGGGAATCAGTAAGAGGTAACAAAATAAAGATTTTGACAAATATATTTCTGATATGTGTTTAAAAAAAAAGTGGCCATTTATTTGGTAACAGAGAAACCTATGAATAAAATGTATATAAAAAATTATAATAATAATAATGATAATAAGCAAATAATTTAATTTACTCATATTTTTTAAATTGATGTGTTTTGTTTTATTTGTTTTTTTATTTAAAATTAATAATAACAATAAAAAAATAAATGTATTAAACAAACACTACCATTTGAAAGTTTGAGGTCAGTAAAAATTTTAATGTGTTTGTCTCTTGTGTTCACCGAGGCTGCATTTATTTGAAAAAAAAAAAAAAATAATAATACTGTAAACAGAAAACTGAAGTCCTAATGGGGTTTATTGAAGCCTCAGAACTGGTTTGTCCCACTGAGACTTCAAAAAACCCCACTAGGACTTCAGTTTCCCCCTGAGACCCAGAACCAATCTGAAATCACTATTTTAAGAAAAAAAGTTCTGCAAGAAGCCATTAACTTTAAAAGTGTCATTCTTTAAACAACCAAGCTCAAGCCAACACCTCCAGACAGGACATGAGTAATATCTGCTAGAAAGTGTCAGGTCAGAGATGTGTCACAAAACACCAACTTATCAGAAGCATTGAGCCATGGGCACGATTAGATCATTATCATTACACGATCTATGGTGGGTATCAGTGTGATGACACCTCTATGAACAGAGACAAGTGTGTGTGACAGCTGAATCATCAGCTGTAGAAAGAATGGCTGAGCAGAGGGAAAGTACATATTACAACAGTCACACACATGCACACGCACACACGCACACACACACACACACACACACACACACACACACACACACACACACACACACACACACACACACACACACACACACACACACACACACACACACACACACACACACACACACACACTGTCAGCAGTGGTTGCTGCACATATGCACAATCCAGACATTTATATTCTTCATGAGAGCAGCAGTAACATCTCATCAACCCTTGAGAATGAGTTCAGGCAAGGAGAACGACTAAAGGAAGCAAACAATGATGATTTCTAGGTGTTCAGATACAGCAAGTGAAAGAGTAAACGCAATAAGCTGTATATTATGAGCACAGGGTAAACAAAAGTGATGGGGCTGTAAATCATTGAGATTGTGACGATTGAATCTCATGAGAAGATATTGCATTTGAACACTCCTTCTAGGAAATAAAAGGCTTTGTACATTTTTTTCACAAGGCAAACTCGGTGTAATGTTTTAGGAAACTTAATTGCATGTTAATTGCAATGTAACTAAAATGTATTATTGTTTAAATGTATGAAAAACTTGATTTTGACTATTTGGTCACATGATGACTCTTTTAGTAAGATTAATACAAAAAAAATAAAAATAAAGTGAATTTTTGGTTATTGCGATTTTAAAAACTTTATGATCTAAAGGCTTCTTCAGTAGACAATGTAAATTGTGCTTACATATGATTTCATTGAAATGTATTTGTATTTAAAATATATAGTAGATGAAAAGCAGCCCACAAGATGTGTTGAGACTCTAGGAAATCTCTAACAGCACGTAACCAGTGTTCCTGGCCTTCTGTTTTGAATGTGTTCTCAGATAAAGAGTCATTTGTGAGCATATTTCTGGCTGTGTTGTTGAGGGTCATGCTCTGCGACACTGAACGTAGCCTCAGATATATTCACAGACATTCCTCTCACTGACTGACCGAATGCCTGGCTGCTCAAACAGTTGTTTCTGTTTGCTGCTGTGAGCTCAGATTGATTATGGGTGGACAGACGTGCCTCTTAAACTGGAAAATGTGCTGACAAAAAATTCCCTCAACCTCTGCTATCTATAACATGAATGGCTGCTCAGGAATGTCAGATGCCATGAATACCCCACTTACAAAGATAATGTGAGTAAGTGGAAATGTTCTATAAGTAAACTCCAGGAGGATCTACTTTCGGTCCCATATATATATATACAGTATATATACAGTATATATAAAAGATGTATTATATAGATGTTTTTTTTTTAAAGAAAGAAACATATTTTATTCAGCAAGAATGCTTTGAATTGATCAAAAGTGACATTTAACACTTTAAAAAAAAATTTTTTTTTAAATGTTAACTAAATGGTTTTTATTTGAACTTTCTATTCATCAAAGAATCCTGAGGGGGAAAAAAGACAAAAAAAACATTATCTGTTCCCAAAATATTAAGCAGCTGTTTTCAACATTGATAATAACAAGAAATATTTCTTGAGCAGCAAATCAGCATATTATATTGATTTCTGAAGAATCATGTGACACTGAAGACTGAAGTAATGATGCTAAAAAATCAGATTTGCATCACAGGAATAAATTACATTTTAAAATATATGGTTTTATTATTATTTTTTAACATATACATTTTTCATTCCCAGAATGTTGCATTGTATTTTTTTTTTTTTTTTTTTTAGAAAACTACAGAACTTTTGTCCAAATTCCAATGGTTGCTTTTCAGTGTTTTTTTATTATTATTATTATTATGTTAAGAAGCTAATGTGCCCCAAACATAGCAATAAGACAAAACAGGCCATGCATTTTTCAAGTAAAAAAACATCACTGTACCACATGGCCTGTCGTGACTTATTATTTTAGTAAATAAGGTTGTTTTTTTCTCTCTCTCTCTGAACACATTTTCATCACAGCTAACTTTTGTAAATTCTTGCACTCATGTCTGTTAAGCCACAGGATATTGCATCAATATCAGGTATTAACCCAGGATTACTTTACAGGTCACATCTGAGATGATGGGATCGAATTATAATTTAGAATTGGGTTCTTACAATGTACTAATTTTGAGTTTTGTCAGAGAGTCATATTCAAGTTCATTTTGATGTTTACTGATTCATATTTTATGATCAAAACAGCCAAGGTTCCAGCTACTGTGACATTGCTTTTTCAGTTCTCAGAAGCAATTTCTGTATTCACATCCAGCCAGTTTTATACAGATCCACTGCGCCCTCTAGAGGCTGAGAGATCAGACGGCGCTGCAAAACAGGTTATGATGGTTTATAGCTATACAATGTTATAGAAAGCAGGATTTTTGGAGGGAGGCTTCAAATATTTATCATCTTCAGAAAAAAAGTCTCACACACATACACACAGAGTACATACAGGTGCATCTCAATAAATTAGAATGTCGTGGAAAAGTTCATTTATTTCAATAATTCAACTCAAATTGTGAAACTCGTGTATTAAATAAATTCAGTGCACACAGACTGAAGTAGTTGAAGTCTTTGGTTCTTTTAATTGTGATGATTTAGGCTCACATTTAACAAAAACCCACCAATTCACCATCTCAACATCTTAGAATACTTCATAAGACCAATAAAAAAAACATTTTTAGTGAATTGTTGGCCTTCTGGAAAGTATGTTAATTTACTGTATATGTACTCAATACTTGGTAGGGGCTCCTTTTGCTTTAATTACTGCCTCAATTCGGCGTGGCATGGAGGTGATCAGTTTGTGGCACTGCTGAGGTGGTATGGAAGCCCAGGTTTCTTTGACAGTGGCCTTCAGCTCATCTGCATTGTTGGGTCTGGTGTCTCTCATCTTCCTCTTGACAATACCCCATAGATTCTCTATGGGGTTCAGGTCAGGCGAGTTTGCTGGCCAATCAAGCACAGTAACACCATGGTCATTGAACCAGCTTTTGGTACCTTTGGCAGTGTGGGCAGGTGCCGAGTCCTGCTGGAAAATTAAATCAACATCTCCATAAAGCTTGTCAGCAGAAGGAAGCATGAAGTGCTCTAAAATTTCCTGGTAGATGGCTGCGTTGACTGTGGACTTCAGAAAACACAGTGGACCAACACCAGCAGATGACATGGCAGCCAAATCATCACTGACTGTGGAAACTTCACACTGGACTTCAAGCAACATGGATTCTGTGCCTCTCCACTCTTCCTCCAGACTCTGGGACCTTGTTTCCAAATGAAATGCAAAATTTACTTTCATCTGAAAAGAGGACTTTGGACCACTAAGTACTTTTTCTCCACAGCCCAGGTAAGATGCTTCTGACGTTGTCTCTGGTTCAGAAGTGGCTTGGTAGCCCTTTTCCTGAAGACGTCTGAGTGTGGTGACTCTTGATGCACTGACTCCAGCTTCAGTCCACTCCTTGTGAAGCTCTCACAAGTGTTTGAATCAGCTTTGCTTGACTGTATTCTCAAGCTTGCGGTAATCCCTGTTGCTTGTGCACCTTTTCCTACCCAAATTCTTCCTTCCAGTCAACTTTGCATTTAATATGCTTTGATACAGCACTCTGTAAACAGCCACACCTTTCAGTAATGACCCTCTGTGACTTACCCTCTTTGTGGAGGGCGTCAATGTTCGTCTTCTGGATCATTGCCAAGTCAGCAGTCTTCTCCATTATTGTGGATTCAAAGAACAAGAGATACCCAGAATTTATACTGTATGGATGGTCATTTATTGAAACTCAAATGTAAATATTCTAATATTTTGAGATACTGATTTTTGACTTTCATGAGCTGTAAGCTCTAATCATCAAAATTAAAACAAAAAAACTTTTGAAATGTTTTACTTTACATGTAATGAATCTAAAATATATGAAAGTTTCACTTTTTGAAATAAGTTACAAGAAAAAATGAACTTTTTCACGACATTCTAATTTATTGAGATGCACCTGTATTTCATGCCCAAAAGGACATGGAGTTTCTCAAATTTCCGAGCATGACAAATGAAGATGTAAGATGTGGCCTTGAGATGGCAGCCATGACTAAAGCTAAGCATCACATAAAAGACACTCACTGCGCAGCTCCAATTTCAATTCATCATTTTTATACAGTGGTGACCATTAATCAAACATGCCCAAACTATTTAGCTGATGCATGAAAATTCAAGTTTCACACAGCATTTTCAGTGAAATATGATTTGGATTAGTCTTTAATTTACAGATTACAACAACCTTTTGTCTTGAATCTAACAGACTCAAATATAATACATTTTGCACTAGTAAAGAAAACTAATTTGAGAGTATGTTTCACAATACTATGTCAGTCTTTCTACTTCAATGTGTTATTGAATACTTCTGAATATTTTCAGTGTTCCAGTTAATCAGTTCCCTAAAAAAATCCTGTCATCTCACAAATACAATTTTTTCACTTTGCATTTTGATTCCAGTTAAATAAATCGAGCTATAAAATCATAGTTGATATCGCTTCAGATTCATTGGAAACTCATTCAAACTGAAAACAGTCAAATTGATTTTGGCAAATATAGTAAGTAATCCAGGAACTCCATGCATACTGAAAAAGCATGCACTCATTATACATACTGTATTAGTCTATTGCAGATATAGTGTAACACGGTAGTATACTATTCCCAACATAACCCAAGGTTCATGCTGCGTTTTGGAGCAGATCAGCCAGTGATGCTGCAGAGCACACGGTGTGATCAGATAATAGACATGTAGTACATTATTAATAAATGACCATTTTAAAAGCACACTATAGTTTAAAAGGCCATTGTCAAATAGAGTGGAGCCATCTATGCATTTTTTGTCCACTAAGAAAAAGTTTGTTAGCTAAACGATTCTGTTGTGTGTAGCAACAATTAAATCTAAGTGTCAATGTTGTGTGAATTATTGTGATGTTTTTATCAGCTGTTTGGACTCATTCTGACGGCACCCATTCACTTGCAGATGATCCATTGGTGAGCAAGTGATGCAATGCTAAATTTCTCCCAAACTCTTCTGATGAAGAAATAAACTCATCTACATCTTGGATGGCCCGAGAGTGAGTACATTTTCAGCAAATATTCAATTTTGGGTGAACTAACCTACTCCTTTAACAAAAGCCTTTATTGGTTAAAATCTTTAACAACTTTTCATGGCTTATTGCTTAATATATACTATTAGTAACTTTGCTTCAGTTTAAAAATACAGTGCAAAAATAATTAAAAAGTCATTATTTAAACAATTTATTTTTATTTTCATCCACAAATAAAACGGTAATGAGTCATTTCACGATTGGAATCACCTCTACAGCAGAAGCATTACTTAAACCAGACTATACAGAGCAACCTCAGACTGGAAGATACATGACTGAAGCTCTGGGTGCTGCTAATAAATTACAGGTCAGTAATAGGCTTGTGTGGCCAGTATGGATGCTTTGCCTTGTCCAGCTTGGTCTCTGGGAAGGTGTCGTTGAGATCTTCTATGGTCATCTGATCGAAAGGAATCATGCTCCTGAACTTCTCAAGCTGCCAAGGACAAACAGTCAGATGGGAAAAATGAATTTGATCAAATCCAATCATTTTATTTATGAGCAAAGTTTTACTTATAAGCACAGCCAGACACACTTTGGTTTTGTGACAAGTTTCAGACACACGGAGCAGCTAATGTGCATTTTTGTGCAAGTGCGTTGCTTCGGTTGTTGTCAGCAGACTGACTATTCAATATTAATTGGGTCAGCAAGCAATCATTATTTATTATAAATACATGACATGGGTTCATGTGCTTACATGCACTTAAGACTAATTTACTAAGATAGATTGGAATAAACTGCTAAATGACTATCAACACATTTAACATGATACAGTGACGCTGCAGGTTGAACTTACCGCATTCTCATACTCAGCAATGCGAGCTTTAGATGCTTCCAAGTAAGCAGCTGCGGTTTTGTTCTGAAATACATAAAGAGACGCAACATAATATGCGAATGACCTAAAAAAAAAAAAACTACTGGTGCAATCAGTTAAAATAATGAATTTGGCCTAGTACAGTAAAAGTACCTGTATTTACAGAGCGACATATTGACCTGCTGTTAAAATTGTCAAGTTTGATTCAAAATTCTGATCTCTTTAATCATTCATTTGCATTATCACTCAAAAATACACTGAATAATACACTGAAGTATTAAAATGTCTAAAAAACTAACTGTGGGTAATTTTGCTGTTTATTACCATGTATTGTTATATAGGTGTATATAAATGAAAAGGAATATCTTTGGTGTGCTCGTTTAAGCAATAACAGTGCAGGGAGCATGCACGGTTTACTAAAAATAGGTTAAAGTGACTGTTGGGTCAATATGATAGATCCCCCGTGAAACCAATTCAATACACAACCAACATCAACCAATTCAGAGCAAATACATATTTACTGAAAAACTTTAGCTGAAGTATGACGAGAGACTCACAGCTTCCTGCTCCTGGGCATCAATCTTTGCTGTCTGAGTGTCCACTGGCTCAGGGACCGTCAATGCAGCAAACTGTAGATTGAGAAACAGAAGCCTATAAGACACATAGCGGAGCAAAAAACGGAGAAACTGAGCAACCACTGGATCTCACCTTCTTCTCAAACTCATCCACCATGCCTGCTTTGGCCACAACACTCCTGTAGTGACTCCAATCGATGGTAGCTGGTTTCTCTGGCAAGGATGCAAGTCTGCAAGTAAAAACAGGTCAGCGCAAATTATAATTGACTTGTCTGATATGAAATTTCAGTTACTGTAATTTGCTAAATCTATATCTAAATCCAAAGACCTGCGTTTGTGTATTTCAGCATTTATTCACATGACTAGTCAAAAGTCTGGAATATTTGAGATTTTTATATTTTTGAAAGTCGTCTCTTCTGCTCACCAATGCTAGATTTATTTAATCAAATATACAGTAAATCAGTAATATTGTGAAATATTATTACAATTTAAAACAACTGTTTTCTATGCAAATATAATTTATTCCTGTGATGCAAAGCTGAATTTTCAGCATCATTACTCCAGTCAATAGTGTCACATGATCCTTCAAAGAAATCAATCTAATATGCTGATTTGCTGCTCAATTATTAACAATGGCTCTTATTATTATCAATGCTGACAGTTTTTTCTGCTCAATTTTTTCAGGATTGTTTGACGAAAAAGTTCAAGAGAGCAGCATTATTTGAAAAAGAAATGGTGTGTAACATTATAAATGTCTTTACTGTCACTTTTGATCAATTTAATGTGTCCTTAATGATTAAAAGTATTAATCCTGAATTGTAGTGCATCACAGTTTCCACAAAACTATTAAAGCAGCACAATCTTTTTTTTTTTTTTATTTGGAGCAGCAAATCAGCATATTTGAAAATAAATTACATTTTTAAATACATTCAAATAGAAAACTTATATTTCAAATTGTAATATTTAACTATGTTGTAAACATCGAGACTGAATCGTGAAGCATCACAATATTGGAACTACACTGACGACGCATCAGAAAATAACATTTTTGCCTAATATTGTCTGGACAACAGAACTGGCTCTGACTGGACTGAGAGAAACTTTGAAACCAGCCTTTGTAGAAAAATATTTGAAACAAGGTGCACAAGTAATGATTTAATATCTTGAGAAAGAAGAATTGCTAAATAATGCATAGACAGCTTTAGTCAAGTTTCTTTTTTCCCCCAACATACAGTACACTTATTACCAGGACAGTCCATTGACCTGCACCTGACCTATGGTGTTTCGCTCAAGGGCACAATGATGATGGTTTATGTATCGCCCCTGGATGGTTCAAAACAAAAAAACAGCACAGCTTTGAAACCACTAGCGTAATAAACTATGTGCTAGTAGAAATTGTGCAGTTGATGTCCTTCATGTAGAGCAGCAGTCAGACTCACTTTGCTGCGACGGAATCACTGCGGGTCTTCAAGCTGTTGAACATGGCTCTCTGGTTCGGTGGGACCCTCTCCGCAAAAGCCAACCAGTCAATGGCCTTCGTAGCTGCACGGCGACCTGCCATCTCTCTGCTCCTGTCAAAACATTGCATGCAGACATGGTTATTAAGAATGACAAAGACCTTCCACAAGTTTAGCAAACCGGACCAACTGCATGCAAACCAAATTATAGGGCCAGCTGGTTAATAATAAGACTTTAAATATATTTATAATATATTATTATTATTATTTTGAAGCCAAGCACTTAATGTTATCCAGATTAACATACTCAACATGTACATCTAATCAGTCACAGAACACCAACATACACTGAGAAAGACACCAGCCGGGTGGCTCTTACTTCGCATACTGAAGAAAAAAAAACAGGATTCGCATTTAAAAAGATTTCATAAAGTTAATTGTTCTCCGTTTTTATCAGAAATTAGGTTAATAAGAACATCTGCAACGAAAAGCCTTCTGTACACAAGTGAACAAGACAAGGTCAGCGCATGACTTATAGAAGATAAACACAAATATAACCACCCAAAACCACGCCATTTCTCATAAACAGGGAAGATAAAGCCTAATGTTTATTATTTATTCAAATTAAAACAAACGGCGTTGTAATATTTGTCAAATGACTGAATTTCGACACGTACTTACTGCTCAAGGATCAAGCCGCTGCAATGACAGAAGCGTGATGGCCGCCGGACTGAGAGCGGAAGCGCGGTTAAGAAAGCCGCGCTCGCTGCTGACACCCAGCGGACTGGAGGAAACACGACACTGCGGCGCACTCACACTAGACGGAGCCAAGCAGACATAGCGTTCAGCACTTTAGTTTGTGTAGCTTTCAGGCCGATCATCTAAAGCTGACAAAATTTACTTTTAGCAGAACAAAATTCAAGTCAATTTCCAACTCTTTCAAGTTTAAAGTTTTTTAAGTTTTAGGCTAATAGGAAATCTAGAGGTCTGCACACATTTAGTCTAAAATATGAAAATAATTAGGCGATTCATTATGTTATTAAACAATTTTAGCTTCCTTTATGGCAACCGTGGTGTTGCTGTTATTTTAAAATCTTAATAAATTGTTGTGGGACCTCCCTCGATACTTTCAGTATCAGTGTTTAGTGTCATTTTTATTTTTGTATATTGATGGAACCTATGTTTACCATGGTAAAATTTTATGGTTATGCTAAAGGGTATGTCGACAAGGTAGAGTAACATTTTTCCAAAACACTAAACAAAACAAAAAAATCAGCTGTTACAATAATTGGATGAGTCAAATAGCCTATATGTTTATACAGGTTGTGTAAAACCTTCCATCAGGAGACATCTGATGTCAATATATAGCCTAGGCCTACATGTTTTTTTTATATATGTGTATAATTATTTACATATTTACACTAAACCCTTTCAATGTTCAGCTGCCCCATGGCATGTTGAGTTTGCTAATTTGTTTCTGTGAAGTGGATGACACAAGTCTCTTTGTTTACTATTTTAAGGCACGGCCATTTTAACCTGCTGGTCTTAAATTTCACCTGTGGCCTTCTGCCTGTCTGTGACTCTCATTGATTCTCTGGGGCATTCTAGGAAGTAATGAAACAGGTCCCATTTCCATTTTGGAAAGGTGATTTTCATAGTAAATTTCTGTATGATTTTTGAATTGAGATAAAATTGTCTTCAGAAAAGTAACTGGGTTGGCAGTTGTACAGTTAAATTACAGTTTCAGTTCCATTTTATATTAGCCTACAGGCTTTATTATGAAACTACAAGATGCTTTTGAGAAAATTTCCACAAAATATCCACATATCTTTGCTTGTCTTTGTATATATTCTCCTGAAAGTATAATGCCATTTTGTCAGTTTTGGATTTGTACACATAAGACATGACCCTTCTGCTTGTCTTAAAGTGATGCTTAAATGTCTTGACTTCTTTTTCTGCACTTTATATATATTTATATATATATACAGTCATGGCCAAAAATATCGGCACCCTTGGTAAATATGATCAAAGAAGGCTGTGAAAGTAAATGTGCATTGTTAATCCTTTTGATCTTTTATTTAAAAAATTCACAAAAATCTAACCTTTCATTGGATAATAAGAATTTAAGATGGGGGGAAATATCATTATGAAATAAAGGTTTTTCTCAAATACACGTTGGACAGAATTATTGGCACCCCTAGAAATTTTTATGAGTAAAATATCTCTAAAGTATATTCCCATTCATATTCACAATTTTGAGCACTCCAGGGTGATTATGAACATGAAATTATCCAGCCATGGCTTCCTGTTTCACAGAAATATAAATAGGAGGGAAAACAAAGCCAAAATTCCCTTAATCATCCATCACAATGATAAAAACAAAGAATATTTTCTGATGTGCATAATTAAGAATTTCCAATCACGTAAAATGTTATGAATCTGCCTGAAAGAGGACGTGTGTCTATATCGTCCTAATGCACGGTGAGGAGGAGAGTTTGAGTAGCCAAAGACTCTCCAAGGATCACAGCTGGAGAATTGCAGAAAATAGTTGAGTCTCACGGTCAGAAAACCTTTAAAAAAAAATGTCAAACAGCACCCACATGTTGTTTGGGAGGGTTTCAAGAAAAATTCTCCTCTCTCACCCAAAAACAATCTCCAGCATATTCAGTTGTCAGACACGACTGGAACTTCAAATGGGACTGGCTTCTATGGTCAGATGAAACTAAAAAAATAGATTTTTAGCAGCAAACACTCAAGATGGGTTTGGTGAACACAGGGATAAAAAGTACCCCATGTGTACAATGAAATATACTGCTGTATTTTTGATGTTGTGGCCTATATTTCTGCCGGAGGTCCTGGACATCTTGTTTAGATACATGGCATCATGGATTCTATCAAATACCAACAGATAAAAAATCAATAAGTGACTGACTCTGTTAGAAATCTTATAATGGGCCATGTTTGGATCTTCCAACCGGACAATAATCCAAAAACAAACCTTAAAAACAACACAAAAACCAAGCTTCTGCTGGCCTTTCCAATCCTCTGACCTGAACCCTGTAGAAGATGAGTGAGGTGAACTGAAGAGAAGAAGCACCGTCATGGAGCTGTGAATCTGAAGGATCTGGAGAGATTCTGGATGAAGGAATGGTCTCTGATCTCTTGTCAGGTGTTCTCTAACCTCATCAGGCATTATAGGAGAAAACTCAGAGCTGTTAAACTGGCAAATGGAGGTTTCAAAAAGTATTGAATCAAAGGGTGCCGTTAATTGTTGCCAATGTGTATTAGAGAAAAACATTTATTTCATAATGATATTTCCCCCCATTTTAAATTCTTATTCTCCAATGAAAGGTTAGATTTTTGAGATTTTTTTTTAATAAAAGATCAAAAGGATTAACAATGCAGATTAATTTTCACAGCCTTCTTTGATCATATTTACCAAGGGTGCCGATATTTTTGGCCATGACTGTATATATATATATATATAGTGTGTGTGTTGTGTGTGTGTGTGTGTGTGTGTGTGTGTGTGTGTGTGTGTGTGTGTGTGTGTGTGTTATCAGTACATTTCCATGCTTGATGTGGTGCAGTAATCCACAAGCAAGCTAAAGAGAACACCTGTTTATAAGGTTTATCTGTCAGCCATCAAATGCTAGAGCACTTAATGCTCACCTCCAGAATGACTCAGCACCACAAACTGTATAAAACACAGTCTTCAATATCATTCATTATATAGGCTATTTGAATATTGAAAATTATAGCCTATTAGTGTACTTTTAAGTTTTTTACTTTAACCCCATAACAGTGGTGACTGACTGGGAGTAGTATAACTTCCAAATATAAATATATATATATATATATTGTATGAAAAAGCAAACGTGTTATTACGTCAGAGTCCGATAGCGTGTCAAAGGGGCAGTGATTAAGAAATCATAACGTAGTTTATAAAGTACAGTCACGAGTTGTGTCTAATCCCGTCTGCATGCATCCCGTCTCTCTCAGCGCGGTGGTGCCGTTCAGTCCCGCGGGTCACAGGGGCGGGCGAGCGGTCAACAGCAGCTCACACACACGGAGGACCACTCAGAGTCAGGCACAGATGTCATCTACCTCCTGAAGGTGAGGAAACACATATTGGTGTTTATTTGGTCGCATTCAGCCGGGCATAATAACCTGCTGGCTGCTTTATTGGAGTTCATGCTGAGCAATAGATGACTGACCGTAAATGAAGCAGGTGTGGTGTCTTTATCTTTTGACATCAGCTTCATTTGCGTTATTAGGATTTGCGGTGTAAAGCTGAGCTATCTGATGATCTAGATACTTTATATCGTGAATCAAGGCACTTTTAATTGTGTTATGATCAAATGAATTAGGCTACTCGCGCTGTGCCAATATGAAACAAACAACCGACAGCCTGCGGCGCGTTCAAGTCCTGGCGTGTCGAGCCGCTCTCACGGAGACAGGTGAACGAAGAATGAAGCGGATGAACGAATACAAATCATTCTCGGTCGTCGAGAGGAGTGCTTAAAATCAACCTCCCTATGCACTTCTTGGCCAAAAAAAAAAAAAAGAAAAGAAAAAACAAATGTTACTGTTTGGATTTAAATAAGCAAATAGCCTACTGAAGAGTCTATGATTGGATAATTATCGCAGTGATTAATATGTTTCTGGCATGTTGTATGTTTGGCAACAATTCAAATCCTTTAACCCTATAACTGATGTGGTGTAGCTTTTATTTCTAACTTTGTCAGTTTGTGTAAATCCACATGGGGTTCAGAATATATATTTTTTTTATCCACAGTAATTTCACACTGGTCTAGTACAAATATGTTGCTTTGTTTCATAATCACAGTGTATACGTTTTTCTTTATTTACCCTCAACAAATGGAAGTGAAATGTGACAACATGCCCCGTAGGTGGGGTACATTGTAACATCTGAGGGGTATGTTGTAACATGACTGTATGACAGCTTAAAATGTTATCTGATCTCAATAAAAAAAATAAAAAAAATACAAGACAAACTAAAATATTATGTCAATAAAATAAAATAATAATTATTAAATTATCAAATAATATAATGGCATTTTTTAAGAATGAAAAATAATCTGATTTTGGAGGGATGGACCACATAAACGAGTCAAAATGCTTTACATGTTTTGAAATAATAATTTCTGAACATTAAACATTGACTGTCAATCTTTAGTCACCTGTTTCTAATTGTTTCTCATTAAAATTCATTAAAGTAAATAGTGTAAATTACATCGCTAATGTCATAATAGCATAGTTTAATAACGATGGGGCACATTGTAACGCAATAACGTTCCCCATCTGCGCAACTGGAATTAAAACTGGTTAGTGTCTTCTGCTAGTTATCGAAGCATTAAACAAATATTGGAGATTAAAATAATAGCAGATTTGTCTTATTTAAAATTAATAATTAAAAACTGAGATGAAAAACTTAGGCTACTTAAGCCAGAAATTGAATTTAATTATGGTAAAATAAATGTTCAGCGATATCTTCATAAGGTTTTTGAATTTTGGTGCACTTTTTTCTCTGTATAATGGTGATATGGAAACTAGTAAATACTGTAAATTTTGTTATGCTAGCATGTGTGGAAACATTTAAACCACGTGTGTTACAACTAACCCCGCATTACCTTGTGCCTAGTCTCGCTTAGCTGGCTGAAGGTCTGGAATAGATGTCCACTTTCATTGGCCAAGGCCCGCCCATGAGGCCGTTTGACCGACATATCAAACAACCAATCACAGTTCGTTTCGTTCAGCGTCACGTTTCGGGGCGTGGAAATGTCGCCACAATAACAGACCGGTGTGTGAATCTCTCTAATGTATTTTAAAGATTCTATGCCGCGAACTTTAAATATTTCACATTACTTTTGAAAATCCAGCTTTTAGTTGACCCTGATAAGCGTTCATCATCACATTTGTAAACACGACGGCTTTCTTCTTTCGTGAGGAGGTTTGGTGCAATGGCACCTTTGTTTCCCAAAAATAAACTCGACACTCGCGTCTCCCGGAAATCCGGTTAAATTCAACCAGTCAGATGATGACTTTGACATTCCTGAAGTGTTCCAGAAAAGTGTGCCATATGCATCAGATGTTTAGCCAACGGTCCGTGGGCATGATGTCTGAGGCTGAGAATACCTTGTGCCTCGCGCTCCCCTAAGAATGACAATGTAAAGATTAATTAGACCCAAATTGTGAAATAGCGGTTCAGTGATCATGAGGAATCATTTCAACACATAAATTGTTCACCACAAAGTCCTGACCTTAACCCTTTTGAAAGTCTTTGGGATGTAGTGGAGTCCACTTTAAAGAAGTTTGAATCTCCCTTTGACGATACAAGATATTTATTTTTATTTATTTAAGTATACATTCCAAAATCATCCAAAACAAACCCACATTTAACATGTGTTTAGATAGTACACTGTAAAAAAAAAGCAGCAGATTTTTGAGTTTTCTCAACTTTTTTTTTAGGACATTTCTCACCTTTTTGTTGTACGAACTTAAAACAAGAATTTGAGAAAACTTAAAAATCTGCTGAAGCTGGTTTCCTTAAAATTTTAAGTTGGCTCAACTTTTTTTTTTTTTTACAGTGTACTGTAATAGATGATAATTTGCTTGTTGTCTCATCCCTGTAGACGCTTGAGTGAGGAGACATAATGACGGAGGGTGTGGAGGTTCATCAGACCCAGGCAAACAGTGCTGCTGTAGAAACAGATCCTGGGTCTGAGGAGCCGGACCAACAGGAGGAGGACTCCTCCAGTATTTTAGAGGAGCAGCATCACTCCACTGGAGGAGCGGAGGACAGCAGCTGTGGCCCGGTGGCGCCTGATGGTGGCTGGGGCTGGGTGGTTGTTGCGGCTACCGTTCTGGTCTTAGCAATGACTCTGGCTTTCCCTTCTTGCATTGGGATATTTTACACAGACTTGCAGAACAACTTCCAAGCCAGCAACACTGAAACGTCATGGGTGCCAGCCATCATGATGGCAGTGCTGCATGCAGGCGGTAGGGAGGATCTCTAATACTATGTGTTTGATGCATTAGTTCATCCAAGCTTTGTGACTCAATCCTCACGGCGCTCAGTGGTGGTCAGTAACGAAGTAAAAGAAATTCGTTACTGTACTTAAGTAAATTTTTCAAGTATCTGTACTTTACTGGAGTAGTATTTTAGTAACTTTTAATTTTACTTCACTACATTCCAAAGCATAAGAGTACTTTTTACTTCACTACATTTCATAAAACAGTTACTCCTTATAATACATCACGTGCTCCGAGACGCAGAAGCGGTGGTTTACTCCATTCTTTTCTGAACCTGTTAAATCGGGAGCAACAAACGATTCATTCACGAGGACAGCAGCGAGTGGACAACTCCTGATTCAAATGATCCGTGGCGTCTTCAGTGAACTGAACTCACAATAAAGAACCGGGCGCGGTGCAACTAATGCTGGAAAAGGCTAATGTGAATTTTAGGATTAATTATTGTAACTGAAAATCATATTTGTCAAAACTGCAGTTGTTTGGCTATCTGCTGTAAAGTTCTGGTCTGCAGACAGATAGCAATGTCAAAAAACAAAACATTAAAATAACACAAATTAAATAAAATAACTCTGGCTTCCCCGCTCTGTAACGTTAGCAGTTTTATTAAAATTCTTGCATTGGGTTTTTATATTTTACACAGACATTTTTATATTGTTTGGATTGCAGAACAACTTCCATAAGTAAATAGTGTTAAGCCAGCAAGCTTGCTGGTGCTAAGTTGAGGAAATTTTTAGATATAAACTGAAACTAGATAGTCAAAGAAATAGTAAAAAGAAAGGATGGGTGAACATAACTACAGTAATTATCAAAGTGGGAAGTGAGCTGGGGGCATCAGTGTTTTTACACCACAGATGAAAAAAATCATTATGAAAATATAATTATATTTTCCAGTACTGCATGTCATATATAACAGGCTGGTGAAAATTAGATGATCAAATCTGTTTTCTCTAGGTACATCGAGGCTTCACATCTACAACAAAATATATATCTACATATAGTGGTTATTTTGGGAAAATCCCAGGTATGGGCAGTGATTATAAAAATTTGCTAATATAAAATTAAATAAATGCATTAGAAAATAAATCTTCATCTTTTTTACAAGCTAAAAAATTGTACTTTTGTACTTTCACTCGAGTAAAATGAAAAAGCCTCACGTAATATTTTATTATACGTATCTGTACTTTTACTCAAGTACTTGATCTGTGTACTTTGTCCACCACATCGGCGCTCCCGCATTCACCCGCACCACAGGGTTACATACAGTATCTGAAAAACACTTCTATCAGGTTACTGTACTTAATTGGTTGTGCAACACTGATCTGTTTCATAACATGAAACATACACACGCAGAGGTCAGAGGATGACAGCGGGAGTTTTGTCCATCTTAAGTGAGATTCTAAATGGTTAGGAGTGTGCATTGACAAATCACTTCACAGAAATGTATCCAGTTATTGCACACCATCCCAATCAGTACTAACTCAAAGAATAGTCGACATGGTGAAAAGGATTTGGGGGGCTGGCATTTTTATTCAGCTTAATGCAGCTCATTCATCGTTAGGCAGCTGTGCTTGAGGACAAAGTACACCAGATATGCAACCATTACAAACCATTACCATTGTTACATAACAGTAAAGACACAAATCATACATACTGTATTTGATTTAAATCACATTTATCGTCATATGAAAAAATCACATTAATGTAGTAATTCATTTTGAGTATTTCATATAATAATTATTTACTTTTATAATTATTTATCAACTTACCACAATTAATTTATCACTAAATACAGGACTTCTGAGTATGAAAGATTATGCACTATATACAGTACACACCATTCTAAAGGTTGGGGTCTGTAGGATTTTTTTAGCGTTTTCGTGTTTTCCATGGCTGCATTTATTTAATCAAAAATACAGTAAAAACAATAATATTTTGACATTTTATTACAATTTAAAATAACTGCTTTCTATTGAATAAATAGTCAAATGTAATTTATTCCTGTTATGCGAAACTGCATTTTCAGCATCATTACTCCAGTCTTCAGTGATCCTTCAGAAACCATCCTAATATACTGATTTAATGCTCGAGATACATTTCTCATTATTATCAATGAAAAAAAAACTGTGCTGCTTAATGTTTTTGTGGGAATCATATATATACGTATATATATATATTAGGATTTTTTTTTCATGAATAGAAAGTTCAAAAGAACAGCATTTATTCGAAACAGAAATCTTTGGTAATATTATGAATATCTTTACTGTCACTTTTGATCAATTTAATGTGTCCTTGCTGAAACCCCAAACTTTTGAAAGGTGTATACTGTACACACACACACTCACACATACACAATAATTTGTATTGTACTGAACATCTACAAATATCGCCTAAACTGTATTTTAATAGTCCACTTTAGATAATCTACTTATTGTCTAACTTATAAGTAACATGTAAGTACGTCAACTTATTCTACAAACCCTAAATCTAACCCTAACCTAACAGTATAATGAGAGTTAGTTGACATGTAGTTGCGAAGTTACTTATAGTTAGTAGAATGTTTCAAGTGGACTATCGAAATAAAGTGTAACCTAATGCACACTTTATAGGAACCAGTGAACTGAAACGCTTATGCTCAGCCAGACAGCTCTGAATCAGGCGGGAGGTTGTTATTATATTCCTGGACTGGCTCTGGAACAGCCAAGATACCATTGTTTTTCTTTGAGAAAGGTTTATTTGTCTTTCCAGCCCTTTCTCTTTGCTGTCAGCTGGGCAAGTTAGTGCCAAAGACAATGTTAAGGAGATCTTATGAGTTTGTTTTCATGCAGTGCCGTGACGCCTAAAGCATTCATTTAAGCAGGGCAAATGTTCAATCTCCATTGATGTTTTAAAGAGCTTGAAGTAATTTGCACTGTACTGCTGTGCTCATTGTGTGCAAAGTGTCACATCAAATCAAGTTTCTCATTTAACACAAAAAAGGCCATACAGTGATGATGATATTCTTTGACACTCGTTTTCACTCTTTGTGTCTTTATGATATGATACTTTCTCAGACTAATTGAAAAAAAAAAATTTTTTAAAGGTGTGTAACTTTTTTTTTCCAGGCTAATGTGCAAAGACAACCATAAATAAGCCTAATAGGCTGATTTCCTGAAAAGTATAAACAATTTCAGAACATTGCTCATTTTGTTTGAGTGGTTAGACATGCCAGCCAATGGCATGAGTTTGGGACAGGATCAAACTTAGGAGGATTACTTTAATATATATATATAGATATATTATTCCAATATAAATGACTAATTGTTCACTAAAATTGTAATGAATAAAATAATCCAAATATCAAAACATGAGTATATTATGTGTTGTTTCTTCAGACAATAATAATATTCAACCCAAGAAAACATTTAGATTTTGGCATTTTGATATAAAAAAAAAAAGATTAAAAAAATATTTTTGGTAGGGTTTGCACAGGCGCAGAACAATGTTGTACGTTCTTACTCTACAACAGTATCACTCTTGTGATTGATGGACAGACATGAGTTGGCGGATCGGGTCAAAAACCTTTAAACGGATCTCGTGAAATTTGACCTTGTCAACACGTTCTGTTTGTCCATGTTAATGCAACAACACACAGCAGGCAATGACATTTCTGTATTTGAAACTATATTTGCATATATGATGCGAAGGTACATAGGTATATACATATACAACACATCAGACGTCATGTTTATTCATGAAGTAATAATAATAATAATACACTGGCATGCACGTATCCAAACATCAGACATTATATCTGTTCATGAGGGATAATGCATCTGTACTTTGTGTGTAGGTCTGGGTATCGATTCAGATGTCCCGATTCGATTCGATTCCGATTCGATTCTCGATTTTTTGATTACATTCGGTGAATATAGTTTTAATACAAATGCTATTGATATTTCTAAAAAATGAACAGTAAACATCAGTTTACAAATGGTGAATTAATAAAAAGAAATTAAGAGCCACAGGCCTGTATTTTAAACTTTTTTTTTCTTTTTATGGGGTCCTTTTTTAAAACAATAATAGAGCCCTATGAAATGTGTTTCTTAATTTTTCTGGTAAGGCATAAAACATTACTTTAATTTATCCTAATCAAATGAAAATTAAACCCTTTTATTTTTTGGCAAACAAAGTGCTGCACAACAGAGGTTTACTGTTAAAATAAAAAAGAAGTAGTAGTAGCATTGTTGTTACATTGAGTCTTAAGACTGCTAAATAGTAATATATTTCTGACACAGTTTCTTCATGATAAGCTAAATTTTTAGTTTGATGGGTTGCCATGAAACTTGCAGCTGCTGTGTATGTGATATCATATGACAGTACAGTTTCTAAAATTAAACAGTACGATGGTAATGGAGTGACTCTCAGAGCAGCTGGAGATGATATTCATGTGTTTTATCATCATATAGTGACTGAAAACACCGCGAGCGTCGTCCGCGCTTTAGTAAACAAAACAAGTGCGTCACGCCATCCGCTATTGTGGAAATCATGGCGCCTTGTTATGAGTGATATCAAATGCTTCCGCAGATTTTTAGTATTACTATAGCATTTCACCTGAGCATTGCATATCACCTTTATTGCTTTGTTCTTGGTTCTTGTCAACAGTATCTCCGCCATGATAAGCACTGAATGAATAACTGGCTTTCTGTTGTAACATTGCGCAAGGTAAATAAGAGGGTGACATCTAGTGGAGATGACTAATGGTAAGATTTACATTAATCAGATATTGTGTTAAATATAGTGACAGAAGTATATCAGTTGAGTGTCTATAATCCAACAGACAATACTAAGAAGGTTTAGTTCACCCAAAAATAAAAATGTTGTCATCAGATACTCACCCTCATATCTTTCAAACCCCGTATTTTTATTCTTCTGTAAAACACAAAATGGACATCTTAGACAGAATTTCTAAGCTTCTGTTTTCATTGAAAATGAGAGCTCTGAAAAAAAGAACTACTGCAATGGTTTTCTTTGTCCTTGTTGGAGCCATCTACTTTCCTTGAAGGGAAAGAGCAGTTCAGACATTCTGCTGACACATCTCATTTTGTGTTTTCAATGATGAATGAAATTCATACGAAATTTGAATGACTATATTCATCATGTTGTGTAAATAATAAACAATTTTATGTTTGGGTGAACTGTTTATTTAGAGCAGGGTTGGGCAACTAAATTATGCATTTATATGGAGTCCTGCACAGAAAAACAAACAAACAAACAAACAAACACATATTGTGGCCACAAATCAAAAATTTTGTTCCCACAAATTATTAACATGTGGTAACATTTCACACATAATTCACTCCCTTTCAGTAAATCTTGGCTAAATTGTACTAATCTATTACATTGTTTTAACAAAATCAAAACTAGGGAACAAATTAGCACAAAGCGGCCACCATTTACATTGTAATTGTTTCCCCTGTATGTCATTGTAAGGTTCCATACATTTGAATGATTTGTGTAAATCTAGTTCATGTTTATGTGGGCAGCATCATATTACTACATGGAAATGACAGCCTGATCCCATAATCAAATTCAGGCCTTTCTATCAGAGCTTATCAAATGCAGCGACCAAACTTTAATTTGCAGATATAGAGAGTTTCATTTCCAAATAGCTACCATTGTTTGTCATCATCTGCATATGTGTGCAGACATTAAACGGGATCATCTGTAAGTCATATGCAGCTAATGTGTGCACACCATGACACTGTGTATTCGTGACCAACCGTGTTCATCATTGTTCACATTACAATGCCTTTGTCTTTCCGTAGGCCCCATATGTAGTGTTCTCGTGGAGTGCCTTGGTTGCCGTGCGACAATAATTATTGGCGGGATCCTGAGCGGACTGGGAATGGCAGCCAGCTCATTTGCACAGACAATGGTAGAGCTGTATATCACTGCTGGCATTATCACAGGTAGGTAGGCCTGTATATTACCTTCTTAGAAACAGCGGTGTGAAAATGATTGCTCAGTAGGCCGCATGGACTGAATTATCACCTCTCCTTCTCAGGAATGGGATTCTCTTTGTCTTTCCAGCCATCGATCACAATGGTGGGCCACTACTTTGTGCGGCGCAGGGTGTTCGCCAACGCCTTGTCTTCCACTGGCACCGCACTTGGGCTGAGCACCCTACCATTGCTAGCCAACTATCTGCTCAGCAGCTTTGGCTGGCGGGGCAGCTTTCTGGTGCTGGGAGGGGTCCTGCTGAACTGTTGCGTTTGTGGGGCCGTAATGCGCCCCCTTGGGGCCAAACCAAAGATAGAAGCCAGAAACGGACAGACGAACAATCACCAACTCAAAACCAATCGCCTTTCCATTACTCAGGAACGAGAGGATCTGAAAGGCCGTCTGCGGGCCACTCTCTCCACCGTCATGCCTTTCCTGCGCAGGCACATGGCTTTCGACCTGCTGTGCAGTAACCCGTACTTCTGTGCCTACGCTCTTGGGGTGTCCTGGATGATGCTGGGCTTCGTGGTGCCCCTCGTTTACCTGGTTCCCTATGCCACCGCTTACGGTATTGAGCAAGACCAAGCCGCTCTACTGATGGCCATCCTGGGGTTGATCAACATCATCGTTCGGCCAGCGACGGCGCTGGTTTTTGGGTTGCCTCGCTTCCGTGGAAGCCATAACTTCGCCTACCTGTTTGCCACAGCGGTACTGATCAACGGATTAAGCAACTGCATCTGCGGGATGGCGACGAGTTTCCCAGTACTGCTGGCGTATGTTATAGTGTTTGGGTTTTCCATGAGCCTCATCGGCTCCTTGTTGTTCACCGTACTGATGGACACGGTCGAGATGAGCCGCTTCCCCTCCGCCCTGGGCCTCATCAGCATTATGGAGAGCATCACGCTGCTGCTTGGCCCGCCGTTAGCAGGTGATGTAATGCTTTTTTTCTAAAGTTTGCATATGCTTTAGTACTGTATTAGTAGGTTAAAACAGAATGCTTGCTTGTATTTGTCAAGGACAAAAAAAAATTCACCTTCATGTGATTTTATTTTGTGTAAGTGCATAGACTGTATTCTTTTCCATACAACAACGAAGTGGCTCTCGAGCTCCAAAACAAACAAAAAAGCACCATAAATGTAGTTCCTTTGAAGTAGATAGTTAGATGTAGAAAGTGTTGGCCTGTCCTATGACTGATTTTTCCTTGTTTTTATTATTATTATTATTATTATTATTTTCTATATTGTTATTTTATTTTCCTGCTCAGTTGCAAGTGGTTATCATTCAACTCAGAATGGCTTCTGTAAATTACTATACTCATATTTAGTTGGATCAAACCTAAAAAGCAGTGGAGGTTACTTTTTTATTTAGTTTATTTATTTATTAATTTATAATATTAAAATATAAATGTTTTAATATTAATTAAAATTAAATATG
Organism: Schizothorax lantsangensis; assembly: GCA_027422415.1. Lineage (NCBI taxonomy): Eukaryota > Metazoa > Chordata > Actinopteri > Cypriniformes > Cyprinidae > Schizothorax > Schizothorax lantsangensis. Next base: position 14,554,601 of record CM049840.1, read on the forward strand.
AATTAAATAAAAGTAAGTAATTTAATTAATAATTAAAGATAAATATAAGTAATTACTGTTATTTTCTCTTGTTTGTTTTAAGTTGGCACTGTAGGCCAGTGGGCTTCGGTATCCATCTCACTGCTTCCTTTTATAGGACAAATGATAGGGAGCTGGGATCAATTTAAATGTTAGGATCAAAGGAAATACACACAAAAGATCACTTCCCCTGCTTTTGTTTTATTACTCTTGATAATAATATATATGAGCATGAGCATTAGACTCCTGGCCTGAAATTTTACTCCAGTCTAGCTCTGGGAGTTTGGAATATAAAGCAGTAGTTGTATGGACTACATGGTACTGCTTTTTGGAGCTTGACATCCCATAGTCATTATATGCTCTCATAAAGGATTAGACCAACATTTTTTACCTAACATTTGTGTGTGTGTTCCAGGGAAGTATGAGTAAATGATGAGAGAATTTTAATCCCTTTATATAAGGAAGAAAGTAGTCTGGTCAATGTGTGTAACTGGCATCCCCTACTTTATGGGGACCAAATGTCCCCACAAGCATAATGCTATCAGTCATTTTAATTTTGACCTTGTGGGGAATTTTTTTGGTCCCCATGAGGAAAACAGCTTATAAATCATACAGAATGAAGTCTACTTTTTCTGTGAGGGGTTGGTTTTGTGTGTGTGTGTGTGTGTGTGTGTGCGTGCGTGTGTGTGTGTGTGTGTGTGTGTGTGTGTGTGTGAGATTCAGTGAGAGTCGTGTCATTGGTAGCTGGTCAGTTGTAATTAGTTGATGAGATTGTCAGTTCATTTACAGGCCGGTGTCCAGAAAGGCTTGTATGTGAGCAGAACATCAAGCACTAAGGATCCTCTCCAGTTACCATTACCAAGGAAACTTAAATGTCAAGGCACACGGCAATGAGGTGCTGATCAGTCTATGATAGGAGCACTTCATTGCACAACAGCAGGCTCCCAGAAATAAAAATCCCATTCATTTTCTTTACAGAGAAACTGATGTTTAGCAATAACAAAACATTTCAAGAAAGAGCTCTAAGGGTGTTAAACAATACACTATATCAGCCTGATTTTTTTATGGCCCTTAAAAGGATAGTTAGAAATTTCTTTCATCATTTACTCACCCTCATATGTGACCCTGGACCACAAAACCAGTCATAAGGGTCAATTTTTTAAAATTGAGATTTTTTACATCATCTGAAAGTTGATTACTTGCACTTTTTGTCGGAGTATTGCAGGTTTTTTAAAATGTAAGCTGTTCTTGCAGCTTGCTGTTCTAAATTATGATGATTGGTGATATTTTATATGTTAATGACATTAATTAGGAGTCGTTTACAAGGCAGATTGCTGAAACCATTCAATTGCGCGTGAGTTCAAGATCATTTGCGATTCATAGATTTCACATCTGAAAGCGTGTTTTCTGTTCGTACGTTCATTCTATGAATCAAACGTACGCATATTCGAGATATGATTGTAAGATCAAATTTAGGATGGTTTCTGTGCAACATTTTATAAATGAGGCCCATGGAATCTGAGGGTGCAAAAAAAATCAAAATATTGAGAAAATCGCCTTTAAAGTTGTCCAAATGAAGTTCTTAGCAATGCATATTACTAATCAAAAATGAAGCTTTGATATATAGTAGAACATTTACTAAATATCTTCATGGAACGTGATCTCTAACTAATATCCTAATGATTTTTGGCCTAAAAATAAAAATCGATCATTTTGACCCATACTGTTGGCTATTGCTACAAATATACCTGTGCTACTTATGACTGATTTTGTGCTCCAGGGTCACATATTGATCCAAAACTGAGTGAGTTTCTTTCTTCTGTGGAACACAAATAGATATTTTGAAGAATGCTGGTAACCAAACAATTTTTGTTTCCATTGACTTTTATGGACAGAAATTACTGTTACAAACTGTAAATATACAGTAATTAAAACTGTTTAGTTAGAAATATTCTTCAAAAATATTTTAATACTTCTTTTCAAATTATACTTTATTCCGAAAGGACTTGATTGAAAGTGAGAGTAAAAACAATTATAATGTTGCAAAATAACTTTCTATTTATCAAAGAATCTTAAAAAATATGTATCACTGTTTCCACAAAAATATTAAGCAGCACAACTGTTTTCAAGCTTGATAATAATAAGAAATGTTTCTTGAGCAGCAAATCAGTATATCAGAATGATTTCTGAAGAATCATGTGACACTGAAGACTGGAGTAATGATGCTGACAATTCAGCTTTACATCACAGGAATAAATTACACTTTAAAATATATTCAAATAATAAAAAAGTTATTTTAAAATGTAGTAATATTTCATAATATTGTTTGTTTTTAATATATTTTTGATGAAGTAAATAAATGCAGTCTTTGTGAGCACTTCACTTTTTTCAAAAACGTTTAAAAATCATACTTACCCCAAACTTTTAAATGATAGTTCAACTGAAAATTTTGCAATTCTTATTAAATTACAGAAGCAATTAATTGTTATCCCACACACAATATTGTAATTACCACATTATTTGATTGTCAATGATTCATGGTTTGGAGTAGATTAAAGTACATAAAAGTACTGTTTTTCAAATTTGAAATACAGTCGCTTTATTTAATTCATGTGTTTTCATCCATGCATTTTCATTTCTGAAATGCACATAGAGAAAATGAATGTCAAACCTAATTTTGGAAACAAAAGCTGCTGAGAAGTGGGCATCTCCGTTTCTCTCTATTATGTGACTTTTGTGACTTTTTTTTTCTTTTTCCCAGGAATCCTGGTTGACAGCACTAGCCAATACGCCTATGTGTTCTTCGCCTGCAGCATAACCGGCTCCACCGCTGGTCTCTTCATCATGCTGTCCTTCTACTGGCTGGACAGACAGAAGTGCACAGAGCTCAAGAGCTCCTTTACTCATAGAGACATTACCTCACTGAAGCCCAGCACTAAGATGACCATAGACTGTGATTACAGTCCAGCGCCTTTACATGGTAACACTATCAGAGACATGGAGACTGATGTTTGATGTGTGACCAGTGTATTTCACCATACTCATTTTGTTCATTCATTGCACAGCTAGTCTTTTCTTATCCTTATCTTGTTAGTGGACAATCAGATGTATTTGTCATAGCTTATGTACACAGATATAGTGCAGAAAGGTTCTTGGACTGCTGTAAAGATAGACTGGACCAGAATTGCTGGTTTAACTTTCCATAGTCCTTTTCTATTACATGGTGCCACATGGGAACTTTAATCACTTCAGATCATCTCTCCAAACATTTTGAAAATCTAATTTCAGTTATACTCTAGCCTCCTTCAGGATTGCTAACAAAGGCCAGTTGTGATTGACATTCACATTACTGTCATTTAGATTCTTCTGGGAACAAATGAATGTAAAAAACAGAGAATGAGAGATTGTGCAATGAATGATTTTTTAAATATATTTCTAGATGCCTTAAATTATGTTATATCTTGTAAATGTTTTTTTTTTAGTTTTGTGTAGATACTGCTTTTTAAAATCAGTAACTTATTTATATATTTGTATGTATTAAAGAAAATTGTTGCTTTGTGTCATTTTCATCGTCTCAGCGTTGTGTTTGAGCTCTATGGTGAATAGTTGACTGTGCTGAAAGTGTAAAACAGTAATTCTCCAGGACCAATAATAATAATCATAAATCAAGTAATGCTGGACAGTCACATATTCCCCCTTTTGTTGTACTTTATATAAACAGTGTTTGTTCAGGACAGGGCTAAAAATCCAATGACAAATTGCATATGAATACACAAAATTATTTATTATTGTTTGTATGTTTATTGCATTTAATGTCATTTTAATAAGAATTTAGTGTTAGCACAGTGCTGCTGCTTATAGGCTTCTTTTCCTTTTAGTAATATTAGTATCAGCTCCTAAGAACCACAAGAGGGCAGCAATGTCATGACTATATGACTCATTTCAATTCTTATCAAAATAGAATGTGTTTTTATTTTATTTATTTTGTTTTCATCATGAAGACTAAACAGTACACGACAATGCAATTTCACAATTCATGCAATTCAAATTCGCACATTACTTTAATAAACATGAATTGTTATGGAAATAAATTGGATTAAAATGATTAATAAGATACAATTTATGAATGCATTAAATATTTTCCTATAAACATGAATACATTTTATTTCCCGTTATTCACTGGTGAGCATAAGAGGTTTCTTTTGGAGACACTTTAAAAAAAATAAGGCGTCATTCGTTAACTTTCGTTAATGTATTAATTAACATGAACGAACGAACACTACATTACACTCTTTATTAATGTTAGTTAATAAAAATACAGTCGTTCATTGCTTGTTCATGTTCACAGTGTATTAACTGTTAAAAACTTGTGATAATGCATTAGTAAATGCTGAAATTAACATTAAGATTAATAAATGCCGTAGAACTATTGTTCATTCTTAATGTTAATTAATGAACCTTATTGTAAAGTGTTACAAAACTTTTTTCTTTTAACAATGTTACAATAAATATATTGTAAATACTGTATTAAAGAATTTAAATAACCATAAACATATATAGTTAAAAATATAAATAAATAAATTTCTCTTTATAAAAAAAAAAAAAAAAAAAAGTCAGTAAAGCACAATCTAAAATGAGTTTCATGACCAATGTAAAAAAAAAAAAAAAAAAAAAAAAAAAGGTAACCATTGCAATTTTTTCCCTTTATTTATTTGCACATATTAGACAATCAATTTTACATCTTGATATATGTTTTTAAACCAATGCACAGTATGTAAAATTCACTCGTGTCAAAACATGCCATAAAGATTCTCAAATAAATTAAACAGTACATCAGCCCAATTTTAGTATCTACAGACAGGGCATCGCTGCTATGTTTACAAATCTATATACATGAGATATAACAAAACAGCCAACAAAGTGCGTGATAACTGAAATCAAAGACTCAAAGAGGGAAATTAACACTAACAAGTGCTATTATTCTTGATGTTAAAGTTTGGCGTAAATGAACTGAACTTAAACACTGTGATAAACAAAAGTTGGCATCAGTTCCACAAGTGAAATAAATAAACAGCGAATACTAAACTCACCAGTAGATCCAGCAGAGGCACATGGGATAGAAATGAGGTACATACAACCACTGACAAGTTCTGTGAGGAAGGTCACACCGCACAGAGACTGATTTACAGTCAAAGCAGTCACACGAGTGAAACAGTATTTGTGGTTTGCGTCATGACCACAGCGACTTGTGAATCTAGACACAGCAAACATCACTTAACCGTGGGATTTTGAAGTGCAGTTTCAGAAACATACATACAAACCTTTTGAAGCCCTAAAATAGTGGTTGCATCATGCAAACTGGTGACCAGTCAGCTGATGTAACTGGGTTAATAATTCATTAGAGCGCTTTTAAAGGTAGGCGAAGTTTCCATGCTACTGAACAAGTTTTCTTGGCATTCATTCCAGTAAAAACATCTGCTGACCTCCACATTTAGACCCTTTACTGAAGCTGAAAACAGTGAACGTGTAAATCAAGGCTGAGGAGACGTTCAGATCTACCTCAGATTGCACACACACACATTTGCATCAAGCATACAGTGACGTTCACCTCAAAAGAAAATCCCTTTAACGTCTTTTAAATTGTGCGACACACTGAAACACTCACACAGAAGCTGTGGCCTGACTCAGACCTTTGTCGTTTTGCTGGCTTTAGGTGAGACCTCGTGAGAACAGAGGTCAACTGAAGCTCGCGCACACAGAAACAGACCCTCATGCCTGACATGAATCTGTCAGACACGCTCGAGGCACGTCATCTCAGTCTCTCTCTCACACACACACACACACACACTCTCTCACACAATCTCTCTAGTGTCCTCTCTGTTTCCACATAGTGTCCGAGCTTGTGTGGAGGTCGCTGGGAAAGTCTCTCACACGCTGAGAGGGAGCATGCCGGGAGGAGACACGGTCCGCGGGGAAGCCATGGCTGTCAGGGCACCGGGATCCAGGCCATTCATATTCCTGGGAGGAAAAGAGATGAGCAATATATTAACAAACTGTGAACAATGTGTTATGAATAAGCATTATAAATCTTCAGTTAAACTGCTTGGGGTTGGGTGATATGATCAACATGTTTTAGCCCGTCATATGCATCACTTAACCATGTCAGTGATGCACATCAGCAAATAGTAATTAGGCTTTTCACTGCACAAATTGTTATATATTGAACAAAAACTCACAGGTTTTGTAAGTCCCAGTATCACCACAAATTATTAACCTGAATTAATTATACAACTACTATAAGTATCTCCAAGCTTACCTGGATACACAATATGTGAAATTTATTGAGTACAGTATACTCATGTAAAGCAATACCTACTATATATGACCCTGGACCACAAAACCAGTCTTAAGTGTCAATTTTTCTGAATAAATAAGCTTTCCATTGATGTATGGTTTGTTAGGATAGGACAATATTTGGCCGAGATACAACTATTTGAAACTCTGGAATCTGAGGGTGCAAAAAATTAGAATATTGAGAAAATCACCTTTAAAGTTGTACAAATAAAGTCCTTAGCAATGCATATTACTAATCAAAAATGAAGTTTTGATATATTTACAGTACAAAATAGGTTCATGAAACATGATCTTTACTTAATTTACTAATGATGTTTGGCATGAAAGAAAAATCTATAATTCTGACCCATACAATATATTGTTGGCTATTGCTACAAATATACCCCAGCGACTTAAGACTGGTTTTGTGCTCCAGGGTCACATATAACAAATCTCTTTCATCACACAGCTCTTCATATATGGTTGAATATATAAGTGTGTCCAACTTTATCTGCATACATATTAGGGCTGAACAATTTTGGAAAATAATCTAATTGCGATTTCTTTTTTAAATCAATATTGCGATTGATTTAATATGCAATTATTTTTTAATACTTCATTGCTTTAATAAAGAAAGGTTCAAATCTCCACAGAAAGCTGTGCAGTTGTGTGGGCTTGGTGAGCAGACAATAGAAAGCTAAGCACTTACGTCTTGTCAAAATACGTAGTGTGGAGTGAATGAGAGAACTTGGTTGCGTTGCTGTTGATGAGGTTTCCATTTCCTGTTGTGTAATTTTTCCTTGCTACCTGGTCCTTGGCAAAGTTCCTACAGGCAGCTAGTTTAGACTCAAGAGCCTGCATAAAAAGAGACATCCCATGTTTTCCATTAGCATGTGCATCTAGTTTTAGTTCGAGTCCATTCTGATACGAGATTACAATTAGTTCTTTCTAAGCGTTAAAGTGAAACACATGTAGGGCCAGTTTCACAGTGAAAGCATTCAGGAATTTACCCCAACTTTCCGCAGAAGATCACCAACAATATTAAGAGCCGAGATCCTTGCTGACGGTGTGAGGGGGGAGCTTCCACAGCCATTGGTCAATGCTTTGGAGAGAGAGGAGAGGGAAAAAATAAAGGTAAATGGATGTAACTGCTGGCAGTCAGACTGTTAAAGACTGAGTGAAAAATATTGAATTTAGTTTCAATGGCCAATGTGGTTATGATTAGAGAACAAGGTGACCAATATGAAGGTATACAATATTATAATTAAAAAAAAAAGTAAAAATAATTAAAAAATGAATAATTTAATTTACACTATTTAAAGATTTTTTTTCTTCTGAAATCAAATTCTAAATGACAAATAACACAAACCTTTAGAAGCAATGAAAGGATGCTCCATGTTCTTCCCTACAGGCGTAGCTGGGAGCGACAGGGAGGCCTGCACTGCCGAGTCGGTCTTATCAATGTCTAGGGTGGGAGAGCTGGGGGCCGACATCCTGGCAACATCTGAAGTCCTCTCTCGAACTGCCAACTCTTGCCTCAAGTCTACAAGGACATGCATATTTAGCACTGATAAACCTGCACAAACTTAATGTTTTGTGTTCAGTTCTTAAACTTGAGAGCATCTGCAGTATGCTTCTTACCACAGAAAACGGTTTAGTTTGACAATTCACTTAGAGTTTTTTGACATTTCAGTTTCACTTTCCATCCAGAATAGAGTGCTGCAGGGATGCATGTATTTTTTTAGGCCAAAACCTGGGAATGAGTTTAGCATTTGGGAATTTTAGGTCCATCACCCTGAAGTCAATGTTTTTTTTTTTTTTTTTATGGGTTTTTGGTTAATGTCTCACACAAAGTCTGTGGTTCACACAAACTCAAGATATTATAATGTTTTCTTCTCCAAAATTTGTAATACCCCACTCGATTTTTTTTGTTTTTGTCTTGAAAAAGGTGGCAGCTAATAAGTGGCTAAATGGGATTAGAGGTTGTCGAGACATTAAACGTCATCACGTAAACTCATATACAGCCTTCTGTTTATAATCATGCTCTTGAAGTCGTGCCGTATATTTTTCTGCCTCATTCAATAAGCCGTTGCACTCGGATACACGCCATAATAGTGAAGAAATGTCAGTCATAATCTCTGCACCATGTCAAATTGTCAAAACTGAGGGATTTTCTGCTATACCCCTTTAATGGCAATGCTGTGAAATGAAATGAAGTTTACCTCTAGCTTCATCTTTCATCCTCTGCACAGACACCAGCAGAGACTCCTTCTCGTCCAGTTCGCTCTCCAGGAAGGCGTTCCGCTCTATCGCCTGGTTTAGCCTCTGTTCAAAGTCCTCCAGAGATGTGATGGTGGCCCTGCACAATCCAGGATGTCATTTAAAACATTCTGAACTGTTAAAGTATCTTTAGCATGACACTTGCACCATGTATTTTGGTCTGGGTTTGTTGGGCATTAGTGACACGTAGGCTAGTTTTACATAGTCTAGCAATTCAGGAACTCGGGGCCAAGTTAGTTTGGAATGACAAAACGATCTTGTCGTGTACCTCTTAGCTCTCTCCAGGTCGTCGTTGGCCTGCTCCAGCTCCCTGACATATTTGTGCAGCTGCTCCTTGATGCCGCGCGTTTGGACCAGGTCGTCCTCCAGCATGGAGATCTGCTTATAGCTCTGAGCGTACTGCTGCTCCAGTTTCTCCTGCAGTCAGAGACACAGGGGAGACACAGTCTGAGTCACCATCAGAAACAACCTGAACTCTCTGCCAATGGCGGGTGAGAAAATGTATCAGCTATAAATACTTCTTAAAAACCATCAAACTGCATTTTACATATTTCTTTACTGAGGATTGCACAGTCCTATTCAGAAAGGACTATTTTTCCTTGTGTGTTCCTGTACCAAACATTTAAAAATTAAGAGTCAAAACCGTAACAAGACCAGGTGACCTACTGTAACACCCACATCCAGACATCCCCACCTTAATAACTACAGAGAGCCAAATCCTATCCAAATTAGAGACGTTTTGGGTCAAGCTCAAACCTCATTTGGAAAACCAATTCCATCTGAATACCTATGGCAATGGATTTTTTTTTTTTCTCACAGTGGCACAATATAGTGACAAGTTGGTTTCAGTTTCTTAAGAAAAAAAAAAAAAAAAAGCAATTTTTACTAATATTTTTACCTGCATTTGACTTCATTTTTGATTGAACTGCCCCTTTAATGAGGAGCAAGAAAAGGAGGAATAGCAGTACACATAGCAACCCTCCCGACTTCTCTTGTAGGTAACCTACTTTATCCACCTCATTCCTTTTCTTCTAAATAAGCATATTGTTATGGGCCATGGCGAAATAATGAGTGTCCCATATTCTTCAAAACAACTGCAGGGTCAGTGGGCAAAGGCTACTAGTCTTTCTGAGAATGTGATCATTTAATGATCATGCTTTCTGGGACAGCAACGAGATCAAATTTAATTTGTGTGAGGAGACCCTGCACAAATATAAATCACAGTCTCTTTAACCGGGTCTACCTAAACCCAAGCCATTAAAAAGATATTTCTGTAAGGTCTTAGAGGGACAACCGTGCTATAAGTGAACTTTTCTGCTTGAGCCATTAGTCTTCTATATTCTTCCTCTTCCTCCTGACATCCAATTACAGCACACTTGGGATTAACAGAGACCCTTGACAGCTCTCACACTGGGAAATACTGCATCACAAAACAGAGCGGCTACACTGCTGATGCTTCACAGATAAATCAGCAGATTAAAGGTGTGTGAAGGTACCTCTGCCATTAGGTGCTATTGTACCCATAGCTGCGCCAAACTTTACACTTTTGTAGCATTTTATTTCCCTACAGTCCACAACACATTTTTCATGCTCATCAGGGAACTAGTGCCTAAAACATGACCTTTGACCTCATGTACCTGTAAAGCTTCTATTTTAAATAACCTCTGTTATGACTGGCTAACCCTTAAAAGGTATAATTTTTATACTTCTGACAACTAGCACGTCACATTTACACCCTAAAATAATCAAAACTAAAATAATATATATTCTATAATTTGTGTATATAAAACAAAGCCTATTAAGTTTCAGACACTGCCACACTATTCTCATGAAAAATTAAGCATTTTTTAAATGCTTAAATATTTGGCATTACAGTAATTAGAATTAACATCACAATGCAAAAAATAAATAAAAAAAATACACCTCCAGTTCGGGTCAGTAAAATCAAATTTGTTGATAAAAATCAGTAAAATCAGTAATATTGTGAAATATGATTACAATTTGAAATAAATTTCTTATTACTTATGCATATTTTAAAAGCATCATTTATTTCTGTGATGTCAGCTAAATTTTCAGCAACCATTACTCGAATCTTTTGTGTCACATGATCTTCAGAAATCCTTTTAATAAGCTGACTCGCTGCTCAAGAAACATTATCAGCGTTAAAAATATATTTTTTTTTTGGGGGGGGGGGGGGAAACAGCAATATATTTTCTTAGGATTCTTTGATGGATTTATTTGAAACATAATTTTTTTGTAACATTGTAAATATCTTTCCGGTCACTTTTGATCAATTTAATACATCCTTGCTGAATAAAAGTATTAATTTGATTTGACTTTTGAACAGTAGTCTTTATTTGAAACAAAGATGATCCCAAATAGACTTCATTTCAAGAAAATTAAAATGTTCTATTCCTTTTTATATTGGAATTAAATATGACTTGGACATGCTTGAGAGGTATCGTGAGATTCACCCCAATTTAAAATTCAGAGTTTAATTTCCATAAACGGTCTGGGTGGCCTGAGGAGGGAGCTTTGTGTTGTGTTATTTCAAAAGAGCAAAGACATTTCAGCTCTTGTCCTACCTTGAGTGTGTCCATTTCGCACTTCAGCCTCTGGTTCTCTGAATGCAGGTCTCGGATGCGGTGTTCGGCCTGCCCCAGCTGAGCCTCCAGCTCGGCCTCCAGCTCTCGACTGCCCTCCTGGAACTCCTGCAGCTCCTCCTGAGCGTCATGATAACTGCAGATACGCAAACATATCAAAAACCACACGTCATCACCAGCCATCTGGAACAGCGGCGGCACATTCATCACATTAACTATACAATGCAAATTGACAGCCAGACTGAAACAAAAGAGCTAACATGCTCTAAGCATTTAGGCCTTGACAGCTGGTGCTATAGCAGATAATAAATTACAGTCACTCAGGGCTGTGGCCATTCAGACAGGAGCCACTCTGGAGGTCCTAAGACCAATTTAAAACAGGACACCCTGTTACCTAACCATGTCCAACAATAACAACACAGCAGAATTCAGCACTTCCTGAATATCAGGAACATCAATGGCCAGAGTTATGGAAAAAGATCAGCCAAATGTTCACTTTGAGCCCTCGAAGGTCAGGGGTCACAGGCAAGCTTGAGATTAATAGTGAGTTCTGGCGGAAGGAAATGAGCTCAACAGACTGAATGCATGGTCTTGGTTGTTTTAAGACAGCGTTTCCGAAGCTCTGGTAGACAGGACACGTCCCTTTAACCCTGGTCACTTCCCCCAGCCTCATTCTGTCATGTGCAGAGAGAACCTTAAATCTGTCACTTTATCCCTCCTTCCCTGAAATACCAGACATGTGCGGGCCTGCCTCCTCAGCACACATCATTAAAACACTCACTGCACAACAGGAAGCTGCTCAAAAGCACATTTACAGTCCTTAATGAGATACAGCACCATTCAAAAGTTTGGGGTCAGTACAATTTTTTCAAATAAATTACTTAATCTTAAAAGGAAGCATTTAATTGATCAAAAGTGACAATAAAGACATTTATAATGATACAAAGATGGCTATATTTCAAATAAATGCTGTACAATGAATGACGCTCTATTCATTAAGGGAGCCTCTATTCAACAAATCAGCATATTAGAGTGATTTCTGAAGGATCATGTGACACTGAAGACTGGAGTAATGATGCTGAAAATTCAGATTTGCATCACAGATATGAATGAAAATTTTAAATTGCCATTTTAAATTGTAATAGTATTTCACAATATTCCTGTTTTTACTGTATTTTTGATCAAATAAATGCAGCCTTAGTGAACACAAGAGGCCTTTCAAAAACAAAATCTTACCGACTCCAGACTTTGGAATGGCAAAGCATTTATGTACTATGTTTTGACCTTTTCCTAATGTAAATGTGAGTGGTTGCTTACGTCTTTAAGACTTCATGTTCTGTCAAGTGAGTTAAAGGGGCTCATTTGTGTGACTATTTCCAGGAAAGCATGTTTTGCTCCTTCCTCAGCAGGAAATTCCTGGGATTTGAGATCTTCCTGTGCTCCACCAAAGCTCTGGGGCAGTAAAACCACAGCTCAGGAGGAGCATGTGCACGTGCTGAAACTGTGTAGGAGTTCAGAGCGCCACAGACAGAGACCACCAGCAGACACACGGTCAGCATTAGCGCCAGCACCAACTGTGAGCTCTGTTTTAGATCAGAGACACTCTCAGGCCACTTTTGTTCAAGTCAAAAACACGGTCTGAGCTTTAGAATAGAGAGGGTTACGCAGACGATTCACATACTAGCATTTTGGGTAAATAACCAAATAATCACATAAACCAACTGAAACTTTAAAAAGACATCAAGCCTACCTACAATGTAACCAGCAGCACAACATACACTCTTAAAAACAAAGGTGCTTAAAAGGTTCTTCACAGCGATGCCATAGAACAACCATTTTTTGTTCCACAAAGAAACATTCAGTCAAAGGTTCTTTAAAGAAACATCTCTCTCTTACCTTTTTATAATCTGAAGAACCTTCTTTTTGCCACTTTTGTGAAACAGAAAGGTTCTTCAGATGTTAAAGGTTCTTTATGGAACCATTTAGACAAAAAGGTTCTTCTATGGCATCATGAAGCACCTTTATTTTTAAGAGTGTAAGTTTTCAAACATGACAGATTTTAATAAAAGAGACTGCAAGACACTAAACACAACAGCTGGAGCTATGGAGCATCTTCTCAGTTTAACAGAGGGTCTCTTTTGTCAAGAGCAGTGAAAGGCTCTCTGTGTGTTGTGGCATTTTCTCCATTTTTCCATGACAAAAAGTGCTGCAGTCATATTTACAGCCATTCATCACCCGCGGGGCTAGTGATTGTAGGTATGAACACAGAAACAACAATTATTGTCTCAGCTAGCCAAAATTTAACTACAATACTGTGGCCAAGTTTATAAAAGCCAATCAGCATTGTTTGTCTGAACATAAACGGTTGACTCCCCATGGCTTTTATGTGAAGATAAACTGCACACTGTTGTAAAAAGCTCAGCTGGTTGCTATATTTAGTAGTTAATGACTTCGGCCTACCTCGTCTTGTATTTGAGAGACAAGCACTTCCAGTAATCGATTTCCTCGTCTTTCGAGGAGAATTTGGGCATCATCTCTGTGTCCATGGTGGAGACCTGTGGAAGCATATGGGAATTAGAGCAGTGCTGAGAGACACAGAGCTTGTTCATTTGCACCTCCTACTGTTGTCCCAGTACAACCCCACAAACAGATCACAGGGTGAGGTGCCATGGTGTGTCCTCATTTGACACACATCCAATAACACTTTTTGTTCACTTGGCTTTCTACCAGGCTCACATGACTTACTTAATCCTTTACAAGCTCACGGTTTTACAGGTTGCAGCATTCACTTTCATTTTTGGGGGGATTTTTACACAAGACTAATTTCATTCTCGTCCTACGGGGAAAGAGCACTAAAGAAATAGTTCACCAAAAAAATATTATATTCTGTCAACATTTACGAGAGTCAGCCTCATGTTGTTCCAAACCTGTATGACTTACTCAACTTAGAAACACAAATGAAGATATTTTAACAAACCCTGAGAGATTTCTATGTCCCTCTCCTGAAAGCCCATCCCACCAAAACTTGGGAGGCTTACAAATGTTATATTAGCAACCCAACCTGCAGCAGACAAACCTGTTCACTTCTAAATTAGTCAGAAATATTCCAGACATCTCCACAATTCTCCGGATTCTTTTCCGGATTCTCAGGAGCGTCACATGTTGTGACTCAGCACTCCTAGATTCCCGCTTTAAATGACTTTGAGGGATTTCCAAACCAAATTTAAATAGAAAATAAAACTAAATCACCTATAGCACCCTCATTATTGCCAGCTTGCTTGTCATATTTCCATATTTATCTCAGGTCTGAAATGTTTGAATTAAAAAATGTTCAGTGATCATACTTAAAAATATTTATCCTGTACATTAATAAGTCATTTATTTGATTTTAAATGTCACAATATTAAACTCTCTTTATATTAGGTCAAGTCTGTTTGTTTAAAATGCCATTTTTAACTGAGAATAAATGTAATACATAAGTACAAAGTCAAAATATTAAAAAGGGCAAAAGTTGTGTAATAGTCATGTTAGGTACTATTCTTTAAAGACCCAATAAACTGAGGCATTTATTGGCAGAATCAATATTAAAGAACAGATTAAGCAGGAAATTAAAAATACTGATTTAAACGAAAAATGACTACAGATCGCTCTCTAATGAAAAGAAACAACATATGCTAAAGAAACACAAAATCACAGGTGTACATAATAATAAAGCCATCAAACACAAAAGCAGCAGTGGTTTTCTACTCTGGAGCAGAATGGGGTTCCAATGGGATTTGCTCTCCTGAGGGCTGTCAAAACTGATGTCATTTCAATTGTGGTCATTTATAATGTCTTAAGCCACCACGCAGAGATCCTCACCCCTCCCAAACTGACTCCTGACAGTGAGGCCATCTGTCCGGTCACAGAGCGCCTGTCCCGCACCACAGGACAGTGGGATGGTTCCTGTCTAACGCAGTGCTTTCCGCAACCTACTCTCTTTGCCAGAAATACACACAGTCAGAGTTTCAGAGGAAAGGCCAGATTTTTGTTTACACAGATGACATTATTTCCAGAATCACAATCCAGCACACACCGTCATGCTGAGTAATCCACTATAAACATGTGACATACCCTCAAAGATTAGGGGACGAGATCCGTGCTACCATTGAGTTATCTGACCTGCTTGCAAGTAGTGTCCATATAGTTATATTTACAGTCAGCTTCATGCAAAGAAGTTTTTTATTTATAATATGTTTTGGTATGACAAGACAGAAATGGCATCAGATGACAAACTAATGTCACAAAATGTAAACAGAACACATAGTTGTGATACATTAAAGTTACAATTTATTTCTGTATAAATGTGCAAGTCATAACGTTAGTATTTATCATAGTGCAAGATAACTGACAACAGATGAAAGAGCTTAACCATATAAAGTTAACAGTGAATAATACAAACAGGGTGTTCGTGTAATTATGATAAATATCTATGTAGAGATGTAAGTTACATGACTTATTAAACACATGCTACATTTGTTTGCTAAGCTTAAGACCAATGACGTCAAATGACCAAACCAGAAGACGACTAGCGGTCATAATTCAACTAAAATAATCATGAGGATGAAATTACATACTTAACATTAGCAAAACAGTTCAATGATACCAAAACGATTCGTTATCGAATAACTCCGCATGTAAATAGCTATTTTAGGTTGATGTTTCTCCCGGGAGGACAGCGGATGTTACAAACGAAAGTCAATATCGAGTCTATATCATTTAAATAATTACCATCAAAACTCAATCACCTGCGCTTTAAATTCTCAGCGATATCGGTCGATCAAAGGCGTTTTGGCTGTAACGTTACGCCAGAAGAAACCGGCACATGAAAAATCAGGTTTCGGCAACTGTTGGTCTTCACCGGCTAGAAAATGACAGCTTAAGATAACAGTCTGTTTAAATTATAAAGCCTTGCATTTCATTAGCGTCCCATCGCACACAGTGTTTATAATTATCACTGATTAAATCATATGTCTAACGTTACCTTATCATGTCCTGCTCCTGAAGTCGGCGAACAGGCTCGGTGTCTCCAGCGCTCGAGCGTCGGCTGGTAGAGGAATGCCAACGCGACTCCACTGATTTCCCTTCAGCTTCCGGTAAGATGACCACACCGCGTCATTGCGTCACGTTAACGTCAGTGGAACGCATGCAAAGCACAAGCTTTATTTATGATGCATCGACGGTTCTCTGAATCTGAAACGGACACGATATGCGGATATATTGGTGTGTAATAAAGCAAGGAATAATCAGTGATTCATGTTTCATTTTTACAATTGTAAAAATATCACACCACAATATCATAATATATTGTGATATATATATATCACACCAAATATCACACCACAAGATGGCGCGTTAGGTCTCCAGTATAGATGTTGCCTAATAATAATAATGAAAAAAAGTAATATACAGTTAAACCAAAAATTATTCAGACACCTTCAACATTTCTCACATTATCACAGTTTATTTGTTTATATATAGTTTAGAAAATGGTAATAATATATGACAAGCACTCAAGAGTCAAACTGTATCAGAACAAATTCATCTTGATAATATCAGATAACTTTGATAGAAAGATGTAACAAAACATGGTCAGGTCCAAGTGTCAAATCAAATTTTTGGTCCCAAATTTTTTACACAAGGGAAGTATACATAAAATAAAATGAATAAAAAATAAGATATAAAGAACAAAATATAAAATATAAAAGAATGTGCATGACAGTATGCTGTAGAACTAAATATTAAGATAAGCATGACTGTACAAGAGAGGAATGTGCAAACAGGTTGTACATGGTTGACATGTAGCAGCAATCTCAAAAAAATAAGATAATAAGATACCAAGACACAGAAAGTGTTGTGTGCAAATGACACTGTCAGTATGAGGTAGAGAATAATGAGTGTGTGATTAGTGATTATAAAGTAAGTCATCATGAAGTTAAGAGGCCGAGTTTGAGTTCAGGAGCCTGATGGCCTGGGGGAAGAAACTCCTTCTAAGTCTCTCAGTTTTTGCCATCAGGCTGCGGAAGCGCTTACCAGATGGCAGCATAGTGAAGAGACAGTTTCCAGGGTGATTTGAGTCCTTGGTGATTTTGACAGCTCTGCTTCTGCAGCGTTTGAGGTAGATGTCCTGCAGAGAGGGGAGAGCCGACCCTGAGATGCGCTCAGCTAAGCGCACAACTCTCTGCAAGGCCTTGCAGTCTTGGCTGGAGCTGTTACTATACCACACTGAGATGCACTGAGTCAATACACTTTCTATGGTCCCTGAATAGAAAGTTTTCAGGATTGTTG
This sequence comes from Schizothorax lantsangensis, assembly GCA_027422415.1. Classification (NCBI taxonomy): domain Eukaryota; kingdom Metazoa; phylum Chordata; class Actinopteri; order Cypriniformes; family Cyprinidae; genus Schizothorax; species Schizothorax lantsangensis. Next base: position 14,572,162 of record CM049840.1, read on the forward strand.
GTGAGACCCTGAATTTCCTCAGCTGTCGCAGATGGTACAGTCTTTGCCTGGCTTTCTTAACCTGTATTTGAATGTGTGCAGTCCAAGTCAGGTCCTCGGAGATGTTTACACCGAGGTACTTGAAGCTGCTTACTCTCTCCACAGGGGTCCCGCTGATCATAAGAGGAGTGTAGGGCAGCAGGTGTCTCTTTCTGAAGTCCACAATCAGCTCTTTAGTTTTGCTCACGTTCAGAGAGAGACAGTTGTCCTGGCACCATGATGTAAGTCTCTCCACCTCATCCAAGTATGCGGTCTCATCATTGTTGGAAATGAGGCCCAGAACCACAGTATCATCAGCAAATTTGATAATAGATGTGGATCTGTGAGAGGACACACAGTCATGTGTGTAGAGAGAGTAGAGCAGGGGACTCAGGACACAACCCACAACCTCACTTACATAAATAGTGTTCTGCACCCAGTAGTAAAAATAAATAAAATTATATCTGGTGTCTTAATAATATTTGGTTTGACTGTATATCTATTAAATGTAGATTTTATTGAAATCGTTATATATTATAAAACAGCATTTGGAACTATTAAGTGTTCTTTTAAATTGTAATTTTATTTTTAATTTTATATTTTTTACTTTTCTTTTCAAACAGGTCTTTGTGTGACTATTATTGTTTTCAGTTTTATTTTTGTGCATTTACTCTTTTCTATATTTTATATATATATTTTCTGTAATTCTATATTAGCCTATATATTTTTCATATCTCTCTATAAATGTTTCCTATATACTACTACTACTAATAATAATAGAAAATATTTAATAAAATAATGAAATGTTAATTTTTGTATGCGTTTCATTTTCATTTGTCTTTATAACTATTTCTACTACTACTGATTATTTTTATGCGTTCAAATTTTCTCTAAATTTTTTCTCCATTTTACATCTTGCTCTATTTCCATATAATTTCCATGTAATACTAATAATGTATTAATATTGTTGTAATAATACATAAGTAATAAATAACTATAATTTATCAGTAGCCTATTGTTAATTCAAAATTCTATAAATGAACGTATTATTATTATTTATTATGCTATAACAGGCTACGTCTAAATGTTAAGGTCATATGTAAAAAAAAAAAAAAAAAGAAAGAAAGAAAAAAAACACCAAACAAACGACAGTAATACTTGAAAACTGCATTGTTTACATGGAACTGGTTCTAGTTTCTTCTTCTCTCTAGTTTTTCAACATTCCTGGCGTGACAGCGGCTGTGTCGTCAAGGTGCCCGCGTGTTATCTTACGGCAGTATCAGTTACCTGCGCCAGTGTGTGTGTGTGTGTGTTCCCGCGGGCTGATGTTTACCAGTCGAGACATGGACGAGGAGGCTCAGGACAGCGAGTGTCCGGTGTGTTACGAGAGTCTGTCGGACAGCACCAGGACGCTCAACTGCGGGCATCACTTCTGCCATGACTGCTTAGCACGAACTCTGCTGAACACCAGACTGAACGGATCCATTAAACGGGACACTATCATCTGCCCCGTCTGCAGACACCTGACATTCATCACAAAGCTCCACGGATTCACAGTCTCAACGGTTGAAACCAAAAGGATCGGAAAGACACTGGAAGTACCCCCTCTGCCCTCTCCCGTATTCCCTGTTGGGTCTCACACTGGAGGTCTTGGCTGTATCTGCAGGTGTCTGAGGAGTATTTCATCATGTAGACTATGTAGACGAAGACTCGTCTGTCCTAAAGACGCTTCAGAAGTGTTCATCATCAGTGAGCTGGGTCGACCCATGACAGAGGGTGATGTTTTTGATTTTGGGACAACTTCAGCCATGCAGCAGGACTACAGCAGCAATGGACAGAGGCTTTGCACCATCTCCTGCTGCCTTCTGATCCTAATGATCACGTTTACCATACTGGCTCTGGTGGCTGCCACACTTCCTTGGGTTTTGTTGGCTTAAAGTGTCCAGAGCTGCTTCTGTGTGGTAACTCATGTAAGATAAATCACTTTAAGACTAGTATGTATGATTATTAAGTCTTACCTTCGCATGTGTTACTGAAAACAAAATGGTTTCACAAGACAATGAATGTTTTATGAAGAACAGACTGTTATTGTGAGATCTTTTCCAAGGCTTGTGAATGTCTTGAAGGGAGGCATATGGAGGTGGTTTCCTTACAAAACAGTTAAATATATAGTGTTACTTTTTGTTTTGTTCTGGATCTGAATGCACAAAGCTGTTAGTAAAAACGAGTTGATCGAGTTACTGTGAGGAGACCTGGTCATTTAAACCTGATGGTCGTCTGTCACTTGATCTTGTAGAAACAAGATGGGATTCAGTTACAACTACCATGGACAGCAAGTTTGAGAACGGAGGACGGGGAAGGGTGTGATGAGGCTTGAGCTTTTCTCTACGGCTTGCATTGCCTGGAAGGAATGAAACACACCCTTGCTTGTCCAGAAATTCTTGTCACACGGGCTAGCAAATACTTTTAGCTAGTTTCAGCCCTTAAATGACTAATACCTCACATTCTGCGTAAGTTGACAGTCATTACTTGTTTGGAGGGTGTTTCTGTGACGTACCTGTACAGCAATGCTATCTCAATGCACTTCAGAATCGTATGTGTACGTGTTTGTACTAGTTCACCCCGCTGACCCATGTTCACCCAGAGGTCAGTTATATTGCTCAGAGGTTGCTCAAGTGATGTTAATGGATTGCTCAGTTTGAAGTATCAATTTGTTCCAAAATGTTTTTTCGTAAGTTTTTTGGTGAAATGCACATCAATGAGACGTACTGTAAAGATGCAGTCATTTCAATGGACCCCTTTCACAGCCTGTGATGACACGTTTCCATAGTTAACAGTGTGCAACTATTTTTTTATATATATAAAAAAAATTAGCTACATAAAACACTATATTTTGTGTTAAACTACCTTGCCATTAAATTACAGAAAATTAGTTATCGCTGCTGTCTGAGTGTTTCTAATATAGCTAAGAGCTGAGGGAGTGACCGAAAATTTGACAATCTCTTATTATTATTATTATAAATTATTATTATTATTTTTTTGTTTGATATTGGAGCAAATAGAAAAGCAAAAAAAAAATTAGTGCTGTCAAACGATTAATCGCGATTAAATCGCATCCAAAATAAGTTTTGTTTACATGATATATGTATGTGTACTGTTTATTTATTATACTTATAATAAATTATATTTATATTTACATGTATATACATTTATATATTTTATATAATATAAAAATATATTTAATACAACATATTTTTCTTAAATATATACATGCATGTGTTTGTATTTATATATGCATAATAAATATACACAGTATACACTCATATATTATGTAAACAAAAACTTTTATTTTGGATATTGTAGTTTTGGTTCACCACTATCAAAGTTAACTCAACTATAGAACCCCAGAAATGTGAAAAGGGCCCATAGAAATCTACATGATTTTGAATTTTATGTGAAAATTTTGCAAGGGTTTGAAGTTGATTGTGCTGATTCATAGCATTGACCAACAGAAAGCTGCTTAGTTTAAAACGACTTCTGTGTGAGCGTTTTGCCTGCGAAAGTTTACAGAAATGGCGCTCTATACATGAAGAGTATAGAGCTATAAAATGAATATGAATTACATAGCCCAGATCATTAGGTTTTGGAAGTATTGGATGAAAAAAATAATAATAATTGAGTTCATAATAAAATATCAGACTTTTACGTAAACAGTATTCAGTCTTTTGCCGACGTAAACTATAAAGCTATAAAATTTATGTGGATAATCTTCAAATAGTCAACATAATTTGAAATGTTTGAGTTTATATTGAGATAATCACCAGAATTAATTTTCAAACATCTAGCTTTTCACTTTTTTTTCTAAAAACATAAATAATGACCAGTATCCTGTCTCCCCTTACATCATTTCAGGATGTAGACATTGTTATTACAGCAGTTTGAGGTGAACAATACACATGAAAACAAAAGCACTTGGACCAAAAGTATTACAAATGTAGAGTTTAATATATATCTATGTATTTCTGACATTCTGATAAGGACTGCGGCAGGCTTCACAGTACAGACTGTGTTCTTCCACTGATATGCTAAGCTGAGGAGGGTGATTTACAGGCAGATTTGTACATTAGTTCGGTAAGCAGGGGTGAAGAGGGCTGTACATTGTTGGACAATGTGCACTGAACAACTTATCACCTTTGAATCACCTGTTCACACATCCCTGTTTCATCGTTGACTCCCTTTATTATCTGGTAATGTTTTAAATGAACACGTGATTTTCTAAAGGGAATAATTAAATGCATGCTCTGTCAGTCCAGATGGCTGGTTTTCACAGGATGATGTAAATGGGTGATTTAGTAACCTAAATGTTCAAAACAGGTGATTGAGAAAAAGCTTGAGAAATCTTCAGTTCAGTTTGTCATTGTCATAACTTTGTGGCTTCTTTGTATCATTAGTTCTTTTTGAACATATCATTTCATGTTGAAAATGTCAGATGAATTAAGAAATAAATGTATCAGTACAAATTATGTCCTTGTAATAGGTGCATTAGATGAGGTTTTATTTGACAAATCCCATTTTGAAAAGAACATTTGTACTATAATTGCACTATCATTTTCTTGAATCAAGCAAGTAATAAGAGAAATTTTGAAATCAAATCTGTTTGACTCATTATTAGGCCTGCATGGAATCTGTGCCTGCAGATATCTTTGCGGATTTCTCCCCTTTACATGTTGGTTTAACATAAATTTGGACTTGTATGACAATGCTTACAGTGCTCAATAAGAATTTAACATATTTCCCATTTACTGATTTCTCATGATTTCAGTGCATAACATGCAATGAAAAGCATCACAACAACCGGTCCAGGTCAGGGCATTTCACTCCAAAATCAAAAGAAAAAAAATCATATAAAATAAAAATAGCAATATTTATGACTATCAAGATTTTTTTTTGCATTTTGGCATTACATTAAAATTACTTTTATATTAAAATGACAATTTAAATATATTACAGAATTTTTAATTGTATTAATGACATTTGGGAATGATATTGTGCTTAATCATCATGGAAATCATTTGATTTAATAATTTAAACCAATATAAGCTTCTTGTTCTTTAAATAAAACATAATTTCTTGATTGTTTCTTCTGATTTTGGGGTGATACGTGACCTGTGCAGATTCTGTGTGGGTCAAATCATCAGTTAAAATTATGTATGTACAATTCATCAGGCTTAAAAAGTTCCATCATGGCTATTACATCCATTCTGTTTTGACCAATTTCTTGAACATACTGGATATAAATGTTAAACATCGTCACCTGTAAATTAAGGCATTAATCTAATTACCTTAATTTACAAATCACATTAAGATAACATATACCTGTGCCTTTTCAACGTAGAAAAGCATGTGATAACAGATGCAGTATTGAACCGGAATGAGAATGCATGTACATACTGTATAAAACCCTCCCACGTCTTCATTAACAACAACATAAGCATTCATTATGAGCACTAACAGAGAGAGATGAGCATAAAGAAAATAAACCATGCGTCTATTGCAGCTGCTATAAGGCCTTTACTCTAGTGCACTTCCAAGTAAAGGCGAAATCACATTCAGTCAGCACACTCAAACAGACACCACTGCCTCCTCACAGAACACCGCGGGAAACGGCACAGACAGAACCTCACGTACGCACGAAACTCGCCGTTAGCTTCAGGTTATAAATACTGAATGTGAGGGCACTTGCAATTATCATTGTGTAATCACTACAACTATAACTCAGTCACCAATAATCATTAGACTATATTTCATCAAGAACACACACTGAGGCATATCACAGATTTCAGCAAAAAAAAGTCCTTTTGTCCCTGACGTACACTAATGCTTATTCAAAGAGAGAAATACAAGCCATGGCTATCCATCGTTGGAGTCCTTCATATGAGAACGGAAACGGTTCGCTGTGCCCATTCCTTCCACGGGACAGAAGTGAGCTAATGCTTGTTTGACCTTAATAAAGTCCTGCACTTTTTGTACAAGTTCAGACAAGAGAAATTGCAGCATCCAGTAGTCTCGTAGTGATGTATACCCATTAAACAAGTGTGCCATCTCAGTGTGGCATCAGACTATGTGTCTGGAGAAAAGCAATGAGACTTTGAAGGATCTTTAGGGCCTGATATCTTTGAAATGACATTTCGAAATGATCCCTGCCAAGTTATAAAATCTGTATTTTTCCATTGATTTTATGGCGAGATATGTTATACAGTGGCCCTAAAAAGTATGCACATAGTTCATGTGATGAATGACATCAGTGAGGAAATAACCTCATACAGCCACTAAAAGCAATACCAGTTGACAACAAGTAATTGGACGAAATCACTAGTTAGTTCTAAGAGAAGATCTAATATCATTATTTTGCAGATTCCACACATCACAACTTTTTAGGGCCATTGTATTTTCATTGATATAATCTACCAGTTTTTATACAAGAGTAAGACTGAACCGATGTTATACGATTATTGTAATCTGTTGACTTCATATATTTTCTAATAATAGTACTGTAAGTAGCTATACAGTTGATTTATGCTGTTGATTAAGGCTGTTATTGATGAGGTCGGTTTAGGGATAAAATCTCTCTCGGGAGTAACTCTACCTAAACTTCTTCCGCGTCTGCATTCATATTTCAACATCTAGTTCATGGCTTACAAAAGTGCAAAAAACTCACTTGCTATGTGAACCTGACAAAAAGTGTTCAGGGACAAAATAATACTTAGAACATTATTTCTATACAAGATAAATATGGCATGTCACATTTATGAATATATAATTCATATTTGCCTTTACATTTGTCCTCTCGTTGACACTTATCTACACATCTTTATATACAGTATTGGTATATACAGAAGGGATAGTGTGGCACTGCGTTTGAAGCACTTTGGAGGGCATATGAGAGCAGAAAGACAACAGAAAATGCAAGGCAGTGCATTGGAACAGAACCAGTAGTTGGTCTCAATAGTGGCTGCCAAAAGTATTTTATGAAACATTTGCAGGAAAGTGTTTGCAGTGACCCATTTTAGCACAAGCACTGTTTCTGTTTTGCAGGTAAAGGGTGAAGAATTGAGATTTCCAGGGTTCCCACACTTTCTGACCAATGAATTTCCATGAACAGATTTCCAGGATAAGGATTTTGAAATATCATTATCATTATATAGAGATCGCAAACTCTCACAAAATAAGAAATACTTCAGAACAGAAAAAAATATATAAATTCCATGATTTGTTAGAGGGATTTTAAAATTTTCCATGACACTATTAAAATTCCCTGATAGTTTTCATGACTGGGGGAACCCTGGATTTCCTACCTTTCTTCCATGTACTGCATTCTATTGTATTGGCTCTTTAATAAAATGCACTTTACTGCAGCAGTTGTCACTGTGTTACTGTATTAAGTGCGTTTCAGAAAGTTCTGACAATGTTCTGCCACAGATAAACGCACATATCAAAATGTTACAGCAAATTGATTGACTCCCTGCTAAGCCCCGCCCCCTCAGTTTCTGTTGCTGACTCAGACAAACTTGACTGAATCCACCACAGGAATGAATTGGGCATTTCAGGCCCTGTCCCAAATGGCACCCTAAACCCTCGCGGCCTTCCTTTGAGTCCGCACTTTCGTGACATAATACCGCTTTGATGGCATTTGATTGCTCGCGAGCACCCTTCTGAATGCTAAAATGATGAATGGGACACCCTACGGTCTCGTGGACTTAACGGACATGCACACGCGGCGGCCATTGTAAGTCTGTAAGACCGCAAGTGCACATGAAGTGTTCCATTTGGGACAGGGCCTCAGTTTACCATTCTACATGTTCAGGACACATTATTCAATTCACCTCATGCAATTCCCAACTTCTAAGATTTGGAAAAGGGGGGAAAATTTGATCTCTCTTTTGTGAGGCAATATTTACTTCTATATTTACGAATTTTGACAGTCGCTTTTATCCAAAGCAACTTGTATTCAACCCAGCAGGCACAGGACGTCAATTTACCATCAAGTTGACATTGGACAGGACATCAGACAGACGTTGCATTCTGGTTGAGAATAAAAATTGGGCTGACGTCAGTTTTTGACACCAATTTGACATTGACTTAACATTGGATTTTGGTTATACAATCTAAATATATATATATATATATATATCAACATCAGCTGACATCAGTACTGGACATAAAATTAACATAGACATTAGATTGGAAGTCGTGGCCTAATGGTTAGAGAGTCGGACTCGTAATCAAAAGGTTGTGAGTTCGAGTTTCGGGTCCGGCAGGAATTGTAGGTGGGGGGAGTGAATGTACAGAGCTCTCTCCATCCTCAATACCATGACTGAGGTGCCCTTGAGCAAGGCACTGAACCCCCAACTGCTCCCCGGGCGCTGCAGCATTGGCTGCCCACTGCTCCGAGTGTGTGTTCATGGTGTGTGTGTGTGTGTTCACTGCTGTGTGTGTGCACTTAGGATGGGATAAATGCAGAGCACAAATTCCGAGTATGGGTCACCATACTTGGCCGTATGTCACGTCACGTTAAATTGACATTGGATTTTTGTCACCTGACGTTGCAACCGAAATTTAACCAAATATGTGCCTGCTGGGAAGGTACATATTTACATTTACTGAACCCATGACCTTGGCATTGCTAGAGCTGTGCTCTACTGTTTGAGCCATAGGCAACAAGGGTTTAATGTATTCTATGATAGTTTTAAATGTAATTTTACAAAATTATTTAAACACACAGTCTGTCCATAGATCTACCTTAGAAATGAGCACTTGTCTGATAATATAATGGGCAGCAACAGTTGGTAAGGCCAGATTGGTCAGTAGCACTTTAAGGCGGGACTTAGCAAAAGGTCAACTGAATTGGATTGCTAAAGCAGTGATTAGTGTAGGTTAGAGAGATTGAGAAAGAAAGAAAGAATACCTCAGCATTGCAAAATTAGACTTAAACATGCTATATGCCACCAAGTCATCTATAAAGAGCATAGCATGGACCCTGTAAGGAAAACGAAGACGGCCTACTCTCATACCATGAGGGTGCGTCTCAGTTCAAAGCCTCCAGCAAGACAAAGTGTATGAGGTTCCTTTAAAGTCAGCAGACCGCTCCCTATGTGCATTGTATTGTAATTGCAGCTCTGATAAGGCAGAAATAAAAACATCCCAATCAAACAAAACCAACACGACAACAAAATGAAACAGACAGAATCGTTCAGAGAGAAACAGGAATCGTTACAAAACTCCAGGTTCCTCCAGTGGCAATTTGAACGAAATCCATTCTGTTGCTTTTTTTATGGCACCTGTTGTGTGGTTGGCGTCTTATCGAGTCTCTCATGTAGTATCCGTGACTGAGGGTTTGGCCAAGGTGGGGTTCCAGTTGGGCCTCAGCAGGAGTGGATGGGTTCTGGGCAAAGCTGGCATGCTGCTGGGTGGGCTCAGGGGTCATAGCGTGGTGCTTTGGCCCTCCTCTTCGGACACGGACTCCCCCTCCGGAGAGCTGACCGCAGCAAAGAAGCTCCGACGTGGGACCACCCTGAACTCGTCCAACAGGCTGTCCAGATTGACGTTGATGGAGGGAATTTCCAAACTGAAGAAATCTGCTATAGGATCATGCAAATGAGAGCGATGGCCACGAAAGTGAAGCGACAAGACAAGTTTACAGTACAGAGAGAAACGATGGAAATGGCGATGATGAGAATGTTGAAAACGACACAAGGAGAGAGAGAGCAAAAAGCAAATTCAGTTCCCAGACCACTGTTAGAGGCGAAGTCAGCGAAGGGTGTTGAAAGTGTGTTGCATCAGGAGAGGGGCACATCAGACTGTTTCCTGGCATTCTGCACAGGGATTCTGTTACACTGAGCCATTGGGGAGGAAGGTGAAATATCTGTTTCATTTGAAATGAAACCTGTCCTGCCTCAGTGCAAAATCTCTGCTATTCTCATTTAAAATATAAAGTACTACATAAAGCTTTTTGCAGTTTTTCAGAAAGTAACAACAATAGAATCAACAGTTCACCACAATCAGTGCTGGGGAATGTTACTTTGATAGTAACGCGTCACATGTACGATGCTCCTAAAAAGTAACTAACTTGAATACATTGTTACCTTTTATGAAAAGAAACGTGATATTTTGTGTTATTTTGTCCAGGCGTCAATTAGCCAAGGCACTCTGTTTTCTAGAATGGTGGTTTCCTGCTAGGCTTTTCGATATTTTTAGGTAATTTTGGTGTGAAAAAGTATTTGACCCTGACATGATTTGCCTACAACAACAAATATAGCATGAAACCACATTTATGGATGTTTAAATGTCACACAAAGACTGCATACGTGTTTTTACACAGGAATTACAATTTCTGGAAACAATGCATTACACCTGTGTCTGTTTGTAACATGCTTGTTACAGATTTTAAGGTGGCTTTAGTATGCTATTTATTCACAACAAGTAATGTGCCATTACTGTTACTATTACTTATGCGCTGTTAGCATTACGTGTTTACGTAATGTTTGCCAAACAACACTAAACCTGTTACATGTTTGAAAAAGTACTGCAGCTTAAATGTAAAAAAGTAACGTTACTTTACTTGATACTCGACAAAAAAATATGCACACATAGCGTTATGTTACTTATAACGCGTGTTACTTGTAACGCGTTACCCCCAACACTGACCACAATGAACACAATACTCCACACAGACAACAAGATGGGTGCAAATTGAAGATGTGGTAACATTAAGAACCTTGTCAGTGGACTATGTGGATTGGTGGACTGTATCTGATTGTGATGACCTCCCCTGTGTAAGAATGAGATGGACGCGAGATGGTGTAGTCACGACTGTGGGGGGGTGGGGGGGGGGGAGTTGTACTGTCGTCCTGCGATGGACCCGACTCAAAGAGAGTTAGGTTGGGGTTTACCTGGGCCCACCTATGTGGTGGTGGGGATATTGGGAGGGGGAATGGATCACGATGTGAGGTCAGGGCCGGAGGCGTTGAGATGGACTTCATAAGCGACGACGTTGGCAAATGCGTGATGTTGCTTGGAAAAGTAAGGCCGTAAGCCATGCATAGACCAGTCTCACACCATGCACAGACTACACTGACAGAATGAAGAAGCCAAGGACAGCCCCGCGACTGGGAGAGAATGACAGAGCCGGAGAAGGAAGTGTTACGGTATGAGACAGAGAGCAAGGCTGCGGTAGAGGCCCCAGATTCAGCCACAGCACCAGGCCAGACGGTGTGAGATGAGGCTATGGCACGGGCACAGCAGGTTCTGGCTTACCCTAAATGTCCCCCTCACACTCAGCCCACACTCAGTCCCTGGCCTCACACAGCTGCAAGGTGCACAACGATGACAGGGGATAAAAGAGTCATACATCAATCAGTGCTCAGGAGAATGACTGACAGACACGCCTCACACGAGAGAACATACAATCAGTGCCATACAGCGGGCCACTAGAATGATACAAAGACCACAAAACCTTACTTTAGTGAAACAGTCTCACACTAAAGCTGAGAAAATAACTATATGGTATCATACTGAACTTCAAAGATGAAGTGTGTAGTTCTTTGCATGTTAAAATGCTTTGTTCTTGGTCAGTCTCATGTAGCCAGACTGGTCAATATAGCAGTTTGTAATGTGACCAACCAAAGTTCAATTTGTTTGTATTTTGTTGTTTAGAGGCAACTTTATGAAAAAACTTAAATGTGTTGGTGGTAAATGTGACTGCACCTCAAGTCCTGAAAGTTGAATGTAAAGTTAGCAAATCAATTGGATTTGGTGATTTTTAGAAAGCGCTTGCCAATTTTTTCAGTGTGACAAATTTGAATCCCTTCCGAAATCTGTGTGGGAAAATCTTTCAACCTCATGTGTAATTCCTGAAATGTGAGTACACATGTACTCCTGAAAGTTGAAAACAAAGCTACCCATAAATTTGAAGTTGACGATTTTCAGCAAGTGCTTGCCCATTTTTTTTTTCCATGTGACCAATTTAAAGGGGTCAAATGATGCGATTTCAAGTTTTCCTTTCTCTTTGGAGTGTTACAAGCTGTTTGTGCATATATAAGAGCCCTAAAGTTGCAAAGATTAAAGTCTCAAAACCAAAGAGATATTCTTTATAAAAGTTAAGACTTGTCCACGCCCTCCTAAAACGGCTCATTTAAACACGCCCCCACGTCTACGTCACTGTGTGGGAAGATTTGCATAACACCGCCCAAATGTATACACAAAGAAAGAGGGCGTGATTTCTATTCTCGCTGTAGTATTGTTGCTGCCACCGGCGCCATGTCCTGGAGACGCTGTGTTTCGTTATGAAAGTGAAAGTACTTTGTTTGGGCTTCCAAAAGAGGACACAACTATAAATCAGTGGTTAAGTTGTATTTACAACACTGTTCCAGACCAGTACAATGCAAATATTAGTGTGTGTGCAGCGCATTTTACGGAGGTCTATTTCCTGAACCTGGGAGAGTAGCCCACAATGCCAGCTGTGCACAAAGTCTGTTTCTATAAAGTGGGGCAATTCCAACTTTGCAAGGACAGTCTGTCGCTTCTGACTCACAGCCTATAAGTATGTTTTCATATTTAAAGAATTTGCCTATTCAAACGCGAGTTTTGATCTGTGTAGAGTAACGCTTGTTGTTTGTGTTTCTCCGATCACAAATGCAGACATGGTAATGTTTACGCGGTGCGATGCAACGTGATGCGTAAAAAGACAGTATAAGTCATTATAATCAGTAATTATGTCCCCACTGGATGCAACAAATGCCTCGTTTATAATGGCCACACAAAATATACACACAAAATGGTGGCCACACAAAATATTGACACTTTGGGCCCAATTTGGACATTTTCACTTAGGGGTGTACTCAGTTTTGTGGTTTACACATTAATGGCTGTGTGTTGAGTTATTTTGATATACAAGCTGTACACTCACTACTTTACATTGTAGCAAAGTGTCATTTCTTCAGTGTTGTCACATGAAAAGATATAATAAAATATTTACAAAAATGTGAGGGGTGTACTCACTTCTGTGAGATACTGTATATTGTTTGTATTTCGCTATAAAACTGACAGATTTTGAAAACTGAGACTTTGGAAAATCTGCCGGTGAGATTTTATTCTCAAAATATTTCGACTTTATTCTCGTAGTATTTTGACTTCATTCTCGAAACATTTCGACTTTATTCTCGAAACATTTCGACTTTATTCTCGTAGCCTAGTATTTCGACGTTATTCTCGAAACATTTCGACTTTATTCTCGTAGTACTTCGACTTTATTCTCGTAGTAGTTCGACTTTATTCTCTTAATTTCGACTTTATTCTCTAAATATTACGACTTTAATCTCGTAATCTTAGATTTTTTTCTTTTTTAACGTGGCACTAAAACGCCGTCGTACCTATTAAATTTGTGCTTAGAGAAAAAGTTCACCCTCATGTGTGATTCCTGATCATTTAGATTATTGTTGAAATGACTGAATTCCACCTGCTAAACCATGGATAAATATGACCACACCTTCAATCCCTGAAAGTTGAATGTAAAGCTAGCCAATCTAATTGGAGTCGAAGATTTTCAGCAAGTACTTGCCAATTTTTACTACTCTTTTTTTTAACATCCTAAAGAATGTAAACTCAGTGGCGCTTTTAAAACACTGCTTGCTTTGTTTGAGCGGTCCGACACGTCCAACAACTTCTGGATCAAGTAATGGCATGAATTTGGTGCAAGACTACCTGTTTGTGGTGGAGCAGAAGAGTCGGTGGAAACTTTCCATTGGTGGTGCAAGAATTACACACTTCACTTTGTTGAAAAATATATACAGTATGTCCCTGGGCTTAAAGTGAATTCCCTTTGTTTCCATTTTTTCCTAAAATCGTAGAGCTAAAATATAATCCTAGGGATTCAAAAAATAATTATCATACTATACATCTCAAAGGCAACTGAATCTATGGGCACTCCATATTTAAGACAAATGTCTTCACATTTCAAAAGGGGATCTGGCTCCTTAAAGTCCATCGCCTGCGTAGGACGGAGAGACAGACAGTTTGAGAGAGGGACGCTGGTCTCCCACTTGTGATGTTGCCACTGAGGCATGTTTACCTGTGGACATGCTCTCCCCGGGGGACAATCCGTCAAGTAGACCCTGCTCCAGGGGCTGGGGGGCCGTAGGGGGGACGGTGGGTGGCTGGGGAGGGGGTAGACTGGGTCTCTGCCTGGGCTTTGGGGTAGGTCGGGACTTTGTGAGCGTACCAGTCAGAGAGGGTGGCGAGGACAACGTATGGGGTCCCCCTAATGGGGTCTGGCCAGGGGAAGAGGTGGGCGCGTGTCCAGGGGGACAGCCCAAACCGTATGGGGAGGGGGTACTTGGGGGAGTGGGGGACAGGCTAACCGGAGACGGCTGACCTGTGGATTGGTCTGACATCCCCCCCGACTGGCCATAGGGAACCTTGGGCGGCACAGGGGCCAGTTTCTTAGAGGCTGTAAGGAGAGAGAGATAAGACTAAATCAAATATGCATTCAAGTAACCTTTACTCAACAATCCTGTTTACACCTGGAATTAACATTTGTTTTTGGTGATCAGATCACAGATTCAAAGTGCTTCAAGGTGAAAATTGGGTGCAATGCATCTTGGGAATTTCTTTACATTAATGATTCCGAAGTAAAAAATAAATGTAATAATATTTTCCTTACACCATGAAAGCATGTGAGTGTACACATCATAATATTTTTTTTAAAAATATTTTTAAATATACCCTTCAAAAGTAAGAAGTATTTTTAAATATTAAATTAATTATTACTTTATGAATATCATTAAGTTTTGGGGGAGTTGCATCAAATGACATTTAACCTGAACATTGCAATAAATAAATAAACAAAATAAAAAAGATCTTCAATGTGACTTTAGATATTAAATATTATTTTCTGAAAAATATATTTAAAGTAACTGAGCTTATGCATAAAACAAGAAAAAATATATGTCACCGGGTTAAGAAAAATAAACTTGTTTTCTCTTTGAATTAAGTTTGTTTTTCTTAACCCACTGACAGGTATTTATTATTGTTTTAAGCATGAATTTACTTAATGTTGATACATATTTCAGAAATCAAGACTTAATATCTTAAATCATTTTCCTTAATGTAAACAATAAAAAAAACAGTTTAGTTAAAATATACTTGTTCTAAGAAATACGATCTTTCCAAACTAATAAGGTTTTCTTTTCAAGAACTGCATTATTTTAATGAGTCTTTTTCCTCATTATATCAAGAGTTATATCATTCAGAATTTTTTTTTTTAATTTATGCCCCCTAAAACATATCTAATGCATTTTAATTCAGAAATTAAGTTGTATTCAAGTCACTGTACCTATTTTTCTTTTCAAATGCAGCTGCATACCAACATAACACTAATCAATGTAGCAAAACAAGTATTTTACTAACTAAAATAACCATCCCATTGTAAAATGTGTAATAAAGTCCACCTATATTCACATGCACAAGACTTCACAGTACAATAAAGAACAAATACTGATGTAGTAAGTGATGTGTGTCATCACAAAATCATGACAGAATGAGAAACGTGTTATCATCAGATGCATACAGTGATCTGATCACCCAATTATACCAGATTTAAAGAGGATTTTATCTGTAGATTGAATTAAAGAGGAATCCCAGTGGGACGAACCTTTGTGTAAGGTGTGGGGGCTGTGCTCGGCAGAGTGGGGAGACTGGCTGTTGCTCTGTTGACCGCTGAAAGGGGGCACTGTTGCTCCTAATGCCTGCACAGCCTTGTGGCCAATCACAGGAGAGAGCTCCTTGCTCTTCAGAGTGCTGGAGAGAGAGACAAATATGACTGCCTGCCATCAGTCTGCACCCACTGTATCATTAATGACTAACATCGTGCAAGGACCCCTCACGTCCCCCATCATCGAAACTAAAAACAGCGACTTTTGTGCTAAATAACATTCTGCTAGTTTTAATCGTGCCTGAATGCACCTTGACATAACTGGCATGGGAATAGAACCCATGACCATTTTGTTGCTGGCATCATGCTTTCCCAAATGAGCTACAAGAAGGTAAACAAAATGGTGACAAAATAGATGTTACATTTTCGTTGTTGCTTGAACATCCACAACTAGAATCTGCTTTCATGTGGGTGTGATGTGATTTTTTTCAAAGACATGTGAAGGTGGATTTACACCGAGTGTTTCTCATGCACGTCAGCAGGAGGGGGATTGAGTGTCCTTGCCCAGCAAACACACACACACACACACACACACACACAAACAGCATGTATCTTTAATATAACTGAGCATGTGGAGCTTGTTTTTCACTCTGACAGCTCTATTCAGGCGCCTCTCTGCTAAACTCTGGGGAAGATAAATCTATGTGCACACATGGACACATGAGTCCTCTACATCTATATCCGTGCAGACATGCAGAGAATGATGCTGCAATATCTGCATCTATGTGACTACGTTTGGAATGAATCCACCACATCTATGACTCAAACTCTGCAGTTCCCTGCGATGTTTGAATGAAGGCTCATGAGGGTAGATGGGGAGGGGAACCTGTGCCATTGCAATACACAGTCAACACCATTAGTAAAATGGCTAATATTGGCTCTACTGATGCTAAGCTCTCTAATAAAGATCTTGGATGGATCTTTATTGCATTGATGGTGTCAAGCGATGGAAATTCATGTAATTCCACTGACATTCCTGCAACCTTTCAAACAACCCAGGAGATTGATGGTCCAAAAACAGAACATTCGTATACACAATTCCCACCTCAATTAAATTTATGGCCTACATTGCTGTGAAACGTCTGAATTCTAATTTGATTTTGGTAATTGTTTCAGCATTACGCCCGTTTCACACCGCAAGCGTGAGCGGCGCGTATTTTTTTCGGCGCCCATGTTACCAAATGAGTGTATTCACACCGGGAGCAGGAGCAGCGCGTGAGCGTCAAGCAGGAGCGTCACGTGAGCAGCGCTGCAGCGATCGTTTCGGCGCCCAGTCTATTTTTGCTGCGCTGCTCACGCTCAAATAAAGTGACAGCACACTTTTGATGGACAAAATAAATATGATTTCACACAAAAACTGCTATAAACGCACAGAACAAGCATAAAATGCACAGAATACGCATGTCTAGTGTGTTTAACAAGAATTGTTGTCAAAAGAAAATTAAGAATCCAAAATATGTAGGCTACAGAAGATATAAACGTGTTTTTAATTATTCAGTTTGGGTGCAAGTATGGTGTACTGAAAAAAAAGCCAGAAAATATGACAAACTT
This sequence comes from Schizothorax lantsangensis, assembly GCA_027422415.1. NCBI lineage: Eukaryota > Metazoa > Chordata > Actinopteri > Cypriniformes > Cyprinidae > Schizothorax > Schizothorax lantsangensis. The sequence goes on from CM049840.1 coordinate 14,589,497, forward strand.
CTAGAGCTGATTCACGGCAGAATTTAATGTTTTTTGCTTTGGAGCCGCTGCGGCCGTCATGCTCTACAAACGCTTCCAGTGTGAATACTCTCGCGAGTTTGCAACTGCAGCAACGCTGTAGTTACGCTGACGCGCTGCTCACGCGCCGCTCACGCTTGCGGTGTGAAACGGGCGTTATGACGATTTACCAGTGCATTTGGCTTTAGAGTTCTCAAATTCAGATGGTTATTAAGTAGGGAAGACTTTAATCTTTGTGAAATTATTACATTTTATATGGCCCTGCTGTGTTTCAAAATCTAGTGAGCTGCCTTGTTGTCCTTCTTGTCAGCAGCTACCGAATTGTAACTGAAATGAATATCATAAATGAGCACCAGCTCTGTAAACCAATGAAATTATAGTTTGTGCTTTTTTGTCAAACATTTTGGTGAACTATGGTAAATGTGACCATACCTTTAGATTTGTCTATATTGGTGTACTCCTTAAAGGTTAGCAAAACAAACTTTGAGTAGATATACATATAAAATTTAGTTTTTGTCTTCAGGTTAAAAAAAAGTCAGAGACTAAATATAGCGACCTGCACTATCCAAATGTTTGTCCAATTAACTGCTCTCTAGAACAAGAATGTAGTTCCTTTTAAAACCATCTATTTCTAATTAGCAAGAGGGAGTAGCTTATCATGGCTCACAGCTAAAGCCCAAAGTATAATATGATGCAAATCCTTAGCGTATGCGTAATGGCAAATGCGTAGCCTTTCAAAGTAAACTCCATTTGTTACTGTGCACAAACACATGCACACTAGAATGTTTTGCACAGAAACTGAAGTATACATTGGGCTTTAGATGAAGATAGAAAAGCTAATTTGGCTTCTAACAACAAGTCCTGATATGTCCCGTGCCAACTTCTTGGTTTAAACACTTGCAAACTATTTCATTGGGTCTTAAACAATCCCTTACATAAATTAACCATAGGTTTATTATGGTAAAATTGTAGTAATCCTTTTTTTTTGTGGCGTATTATTGATTACCACTTGTATAACCACAGTTTTACTACAAATACCATGGTTAAACTATGATAGTGTAGCAAAACCATGGTTAATTAGTGGTTACCATGATTTAAAGGGTTACTCCACCCCAAAATGAACATTTTGTCATTAATCACTTACCCCCATGTCGTTCCAAACCCGTAAAAGCTTCGTTCGTCTTCGGAACACAAATTAAGATATTTTTGTTGCATTCTGACAGCTCTCTGACCCTCCCATAGACAGCAGTGTGATTAATACGATCAACGTCCAGAAACGTAGCAAAGAGATCGGTAATCAGTGTATGCTCTTCTGTGTCAGCTGCGCCACGCGGATACGCTGTTTATGTCATTTACGTTTTGATTTGAATGAAACCAACGTATCCACATTGCGCAGCTGACACAGAAGAGCATACACTGTTTGCGTTCAGTGGATGCTCTCCAAAATGGCGCTATTATCGTAGCTTTGTAAAATTATGGTTGAACCCCTGATGTCACATGGATTATTTTACCGATGTCCTTGCTAAGTTATATTAAAGATAAGTGATTAATGACAAAATTTTCATTTTGGGGTGGAGTAACCCTTTAACTATAGAAACCATGTTTTTTTATTATTTGTAGTAAAACCATAGTTAAGTTTCAGAAGGAATCACTGACATCCATTGCCACAAACACTCCTCAAGTAAAGTGCACAAGAGACTCAACATTCAAAGTTCCTCTAATAGAGTGCTGCATGATAACACATTTTTGCAGGTCAAAACACAGTTACTATATAGGTTAGTGTATGTTTAAGATAATCCTTAGTGAGGATTATCCTGTAAGAATCATAATCTTTTGTTGATCAGAGAGCTAATTTTCTGCAATAAACCAAAAGTCAATGGAAAAATGTCCCAGGTTACGTATGTAACCATGGTTCCCTGAGGGAACAAGACGCTGCATCGGAAAACGCTATGGGAACACCTTCAGCGAGACCATGCTCTGAATTACATGTGTAATCGGTCCAATCAATGGGCGAGACGTCACGGGCGGGGTGACGTAGGGACCAGGAAGCTTAAAAGCACGTGAGGTGCAACCAGCGTCAGCTTCTAGGAGTGAAGCAAGCTCTAGTAGGGATGCCGGAAGTATGGCCCCGAGACGCAGCATCTCGTTCCCTTGGGGAACCATGGCTACATACGTAACCTGGGACGTTTCCCTTCAGGAACTCGAGCTGCGTCGGAAAATGCTATGGGAACGAGATGCCCACGCCGCCAGACTTGCAAATCCCTGCCAGTGTGGAAGAGCACAGCTATGGCAAGAGAACAGAAGAGCCTCGCAAATCTAGGTCATAGAACCTGAAGAACGTGAGGGGCGTAGACCATCCCGCAGCGTTGCAGATGTCCTGCATAGGCACACCTGCCAGAAAGGCCTTGGAGGTCGCCACATTTCGAGTCGAGTGAGCCTTGACCCCCAAATGCGAGGGGAGATCAGAGGACTCATAGGCAAAATAAATAGCATCAACTATCCACCGGCTGAGCGTCTGATTGGAAGCTGGAAGACCTCTCTTAGGGGGACCATAGCACACAAGCAGTTGATCCGCCCTTCTCCACAGGGCAGCTTTGTGGACATATGCGACTCATACAGTTAAGCTTCTGCTGGTCTGGCTCCCTGAAGGGAGGAGGACAGAAAGCCTGGAGTATGACTAGTCGTGGTGTAGAGGAGGGGACCTTAGGAACATACCCCGCTCGAGGGTAGAGAAATGATTTGGCCAGACCGGGCGCAAAGTCGAGATAGGAAGGGGGCCACTGAGAGGGTCTGCAGCTCCCCAACTCTCTTAAGAGATGATATTGCCAAAAGAAAAACAGTCTTTAACGTAAGAAGATGATCGGATATCTCCTCGATAGGCTCAAAGGGAGGCCTACAGAGAGCTTCTAGCACCACAGCGAGGTCCCAAGGAGGGACACGAGATCATACCTGAGGCCTCAGCCTCATCACACCGCGGAGGAAACGTGTAACTAGAGGGTTCTTGCCTACTGAAAGGCCACCAAGAGGGGCGTGGTAGGCCGCTATAGCCGACACATAGACCTTCAGGGTGGAGTGGGTTAACCCTGCGGAGAAACGGGCCTGCAAAAACTCCAGCACTGTACCAATCAGGCAGTTAACTGGGTCAAGCTGGCGGTCTCCGCACCATGAAGTGAAGAGTCTCCACTTCAGGGCGTACAGTTTCCTCGTTGAGGGAGCTCTAGATTGGAGGATGGTCTCGACAACCTCAGTTAAGAGACCAGAGGCTATGAGATGTGCCCCCTCAGGGGCCACACTCCCAGTTTCCACAACTCCGGGCAGGGGTGAAGGATCATACCCTCCGCCTGTGTGAGGAGATCCCTCCTGACGGGAATCTCCCATGAAGAGCCGTTGAGGAGAGAAATCAGGTCCGAGAACCATACTCGGCCCGGCCAGAACGGGGCTACTAGCAGCAACCGTACACCGTCCTGGCACACTCTCTCTAGAACTCCCGGGAGCAGAGCGATCGAGGGAAAGGCGTACAGACGATCCTCGGCCAAGTCAGTACCATGGCCCAGTGGAGCTGGATGAGTCAGAGAGAACCAGAGGGGACAGTGCGATGTCTGTCGAGTCGCAAACAGATCCACCTGAGCCTGGCCAAAAACTCTCCATATCTGCTTCACCACCTCGGCCCCTGCCTCGACAGGATGTCTGCTCCCATATTGAGATGCCCAGGAATATGTACTGCTCTCAGCGAGAGGAGCTTGTCCTGGGACCACACAAGGATTTGGTGCGCCAGCTTGTACAAGGGGCGCAAACGCAGACCTCCCTGGTGGTTGATATAAAAGACCACCGCTGTGTTGTCGGTGCGCACCAACACATGGCAATCTCTTAGGCCCGGAAGAAAGTGTTTCAGTGCCCGAAACACGGCCAGCATCTCCATGCTGTGACGCTCCACAGACCACGGGCAGGGTGGCCACTCATGACTGCTCCCCAACCGGTGAGGGATGCGTCCGTCGCTAGCATTACGCGGCGACAAGGAGCTCCCAGCACCGGGCCCTGAGACAAGTACCAAGGTTTCCTCCACATGTCTAAGGCACGTAGGCATCGCCGTGTGACCTTGATCATGCGAAGCGGGTTTCCCCTCGGGGAGAACCCCTTGGTCTTGATCCACCAGTGTAGGGGTCTCATGTACAGCAGGCCAAAAGGTATCACATTGGACGCAGCTGCCATCAGACCCAACAGTTTCTGAAAATGTTTGCCAGTAAGTGACTGGCCTTCTCTGACTCTCGCGACTGCAAAAAGGATTGACTCGATCCGAGCAGGAGACAGACGTGCCTGCATCGTGGTCGAATCCCACACCATGCCCAGATAAGTGGTCCTCTGTAATGGAGAAAGCACAATTTTCTTGGCATTTAGTCTTAACCCCAACTCTTTCATGTGAGCAAGAACGACATCCATCTCGATGCCAAACCGCCATCTGCTCTGACTGAGCTAAAATCAACCAATCGTCGATGTAATTGAGTATGCGGATGCCCTGGAGTTGCAGAGGAGCCAGAGCAGCATCCACACACAAAGTACGGGGTGAGAGTGCTAGACCGAAGGGAAGAACCCGATATTGGTAAGCTTCGCCCCTGAAAGCAAACCTCAGGAACTTCCTGTGAGTGGGAAGGATGGAGACATAAGACATAAGAAGTAAGCGACTTTTAGATCTATCGTGACGAACCAGTCCCCGGACCTGATCTGAGACACGACCTGTTTGACAGTGAGCATCTTGAACTTCAGTTGCATGACTGAGCGGTTCAATAGCCGCAGATCTAAAACAGTCTCTCGAGACTGGCCTCTGGTGTACTTGGAGCTGCTAGCTCAGTGCCCTGAAGCGGAGGACCAGCAGGAGATGGCCGAACTTGCTGCTCGAGAGACCCCCAAATGGGTGGCGAGGCTCTCAGCTCCGCTACGTTCCCGGGCGGAAGAGACTGAGACATGCACTCGCTGGAGACCGCTGCGCCCTGAAGCACCGTCGGTGGCAGGGTTGGCAGAACGATCTCCTGAGGGGAGACAGACACCGTGTAATGCAGTGCACCCCGCTCTTCCCCAGTAGGGGCCGCCCTCAGCAGTCCTGGGCCATGGTTGTCAGAACCGCTTCATTGAGGGCTTCTTAGACTGAAGCACAACCCTCAGATCGGGCCTCACCATAGAAGCCCCCGACCTAGAGCGTCGCTAATCTCGGCCCTGTTGAGGGGGGGCGCGAGAGGCAACGCTTTGTTTCTGAGTCTCCCTGTATGAGGAGCTGTCACACGGCTGGGGCTGCTCCCGCCCAGCAGCCCCCAGAGCTAGAGAACGGTGACGAGCCTGTTTATGAGCCTCCTGGTATCTGTCAACGACGGAAATGACGGCGTCACCGAACAGACCAGAAGGCGCAAGCGGGGCGTCCATGAGGAAGACCCTGTCCTTCTCTTTCATGTCGGACAGGGTCAACCAAAGATGCCTCTCCGCTGCCACCAGAGCTGCCATGGACCGTCCAATGGCACGGGCGGTCTCCTTGGTGGCGCGGAGACATAGATCAGCGGTTCTCCTCAATTCAGAAATGTCATCTGACTTGACTTCTTCGCCTTCGTCTAGCTCTTTAAGCAGGTCGGCTTGGTACGCCTGTAACACCGCCATGGTGTGCAGACATGCACCAGCCTGACCCGCTGCTGTGTACCCCTTGCCCACCAGCGCTGAAGTGGTTTGTAGTGGCTTGGAGGGCAAGACCGGAGCCTTCAGAGACGATGCCGCACCGGGAGACAGATAGCTAGCAAGCGTCTGTTCTACCCGGGGCATCGCTCTGTAACCACACTCACTCAACCCCGCCACATTGCCATAGTAATCGGAGGCGGGGATGAATAAGCGTGCCCAAAATGGTCTCATCCACAATCTTGACACCTCGGTGTGGAGATCGGGAAAAAATGGCAGACTCCGGCGTGGAGGTAGCGGCTTAGTACGCAGAAAGCGTTCAGGTAGGCCAATCGATGTTCAACTTGGCTACCGCACGAGTGACTATCTCCAATAGCTCCTCATACTGGGGTGACTGAGGGGGCGAATCTTCGACGCTCTCCACATCAACCTCCTCGGCAGAAGCGGGGCCAGCACCGCGAGGAACGCTGGTGAAGGCTACCTCCTCAAAGAGAGCCTTCCGGGAGCGAAGCGTATGCAGGGGAAGCCGCTCGCAATGCGGGCAGTCGGCCCCCTCGAGAGCCGACTCTGCGTGCTTCGCTCCCAAGCAGACCACGCACAAACTGTGTGTATCCCCGTTTGTGATGTAGCGTTGGCAAGGAGGAACACACAATCTGTAACGTGATCTGCTTTCACCCTTATTTGTCTTGGCCTCGGCTTTAGACATACTGGAGCTTTATACGTTGCTGGGTGATTGTAACTTGACAGACAACAGTAAATAAGACTCACAGAACATAGATCGTGACTGACACACACAGAGATTAGCTGAATGACAGAAAGCTGAAGCCGGTTGCACCTCACGTGCTTTTAAGCTTCCTGGTCGATACGTCACCTCGCCCGTGACGTCTCGCCCATCGATTGGATTGATTACACATGTGATTCAGAGCATGGTCTCGCTGAAGGCGTTCCCATAGCGTTTTTCGACGCAGCTCGAGTTCCTGAAGGGGAACACTATTGGGGTTTTGTCGAGGGAACCAGGGTGATGCTAACTTACAAGTTGGCCTACAAAAATATGTCATCACTGCAGCACTCTACATTGTCAGAATGGATGCATTTTAATTAGATAGAATTTCTAAGAAATTAGTAAATGTAAAGTGGCAATCAGATTATTACATTTACATTTATGCATTTAGCAGACGCTTTTATCCAAAGCGACTTACATTGCATTCAAGTTACAGTTTTTACATTTTATCAGCTCTTGCTTTCCCTGGGAATCGAACCCATGATCTTGGCGTTGCTAGAGCCATGCTCTACCATTTGAGCTACAGGAAAGCTGTATATCATTGCTAGATTATATCATTGCAATTGATTTTGAGAAGTCCTTAAAGTTATTTTTCCAAAGCTATCTCATAAGGCCAGAATAAATCTGATTCCTATTGTTTGGAGGAGTCTTTGTGTTGGGAGCATGCCTATGATGACTAAAATAGATGCCTATTGGGCAGCTCATTAGGTTTTGGAACAGAGCTGGCGTTAATATTCATGCACATCAAACACAAGTCTTGACTCAATGTCACAATCAATACATTCATAAGCATAATACATTCACCATATGCAACTCCATCAATGTATTTATTTCTACCAGGGTTAAAACTAAAACTGAAACCATTTTTTTAAAAAATCATTAATTGAAAAAAAATATGTTAACAAATAAAATATAAAAAAACTTTTTTTTTCAGCTAGCTGCCAAAGCAACATTTTAATTCAGTTTAACTTGATGTACTAAAAGAGCAATAAGTGAAATAAAAATACATACACATTAACTAAAAACACAAGAAAATTATTTATTTTTTTTAACTAAAATTAAAATAAAAACAGAAAATATGAACTGATTCAAAATATTAATAAAAGCTATCAATGACAGCACTGATTTTAGGTGAAGGATCCACTTTCACTAAATGCCAGTAACATCCTCAGTTGCTAGGCAACCTCAGGCTTCCCCGGACAATGAGAATGTTACGGAATCTGCGTGATGGGACTGAAAAAGCAATAACATTACAAAGCAAGTTCCAAAAACAAGATGGAAAAGTGGGAGCCAGTATGGAGTGATCTGAGGTGAGCGCTCAGACAGTGTGGGGAGCCCTGGTGGCCGTCACAGTGTGTTTTGCGAAGGCGGGGTGGCCGCAGGCAGGTGGTATTTACCTAGTCAGCCTGGGGGGTCCTCTCTCGCGGGCACATGGACAGGCGGCCCACGGTGGGGGGGCAGAGGAGGGTAGGCTAGGGGGGTTTCCGAGGGACACGTCGTGGCGGGTCAGCAAGAGAGGGGTTTTAATGTAGAGGGGTGAGGCGTTGGCGTCAGGCGGAGCGGCATGCGGCGCGTCACACACGGGGCCGTGTTTGGAAAAGTGCAGGCAGCTAGGCTTGGGGTTGGAGTTGATATCGAGTGAGGAGGAGGAGGAAGAGGAAGAAGAGGACGGGGGTAGTTGGGGCTGGGGAAGGAGTGGGCCGAAGCCTGCCCAGCGCAGGGGTGGAGGCGGGGAGCAGGGAGGCTGGGACTCGGGACCGGGGGCGACTGGCCGAGCGCAGGGAGGGGGCTTGGGGTAGAAGTGGTGAGGGCCGGGATGGGAGGACAAGGACGAGGAAGGGTACGGAGGGGGTGGCCGCTCCTCCGCGTGGGACGAATAGACATGTGAGGAATCCGGCCGATTGGGCGACACGTCGTCTGAGCTGCAGATATTGAAAACAATAAAGAGCAAACACAGGAGAGAGAGCTCTGGTCAACTGCACACGCATGACAGCGCAACAGGAAAGTGGATGTTTAGCTCCAGCTGTGGCTTGCTAGCATTATACAATATTGATAATACTTTCAGGATCCTTTGTTCTGCATGTGTGTCTCAAGCTGGTATGAGCATTTAGCCAGTTTAGCGCGTGGCAATGAGCGACAGGTTTAGCAAACAGCAAGCTTAGCAACGAAAAACAGGCGCCATCTGACTCCACTGGGAGGAAAAGCACAGCGATGCATTGAAATTAAAAAAGAAAACAGAAAATTACACTGAAAATGACCTTGTGTCTGCGCACTGCACCAAGTCAAGAAAAAAATCTCTTCGAACGACCAAACGTCAGAAAGAGTTTGTTGAATAGCGCTGAAACCAAGGTCTCTATATACGATGAAAACCCAGAGCAGTTAAACACAGACACAAAAACCCTTTCATGGCCTGAAAGAGTGTCAGAGGGGGGGAGGTAAGCCAGTCAAATCATCAGCCATTGCAAACCCTAAATACAATGACTGAACCATGGCGTGACCTTCACTTCATTAATATATGTTTTGCATATGGGCTTATGGGATGATTATTAGTGAAACTGAATGAATAGGAAGCCACAGCAAGAATGTCTTACATTCATGAGACCAATCCTACCAAACTGTGATGGTTTAACCATCCTAAATGATCATGTAGGCTTGTACACACTGCAAAATTGACAACTGCATTCAAATCCAGAAGTGAATCCTCTAAATTATCGTTTTGGGTGTGAACAGAATACAGGAGTCACTCATGAAATGGCAAATTAGAAACATGACAAAGAAACATACTGTGCGCGCTCTGTGTTTCAGCAATGTTTCAGGAGTTTAGGACACATGTTTATTCAATAACTGTTTTAATTTCCTATTTGCATTTATGTATATGCTTTATTTTTTAAAGATTAAAGGTCCTTGCACAATTAGTCCGACATTTTTGTATGTGTTTTTCGCATTCGTCATCCAAAAAATTAATCACGCACAGAAACCTTGCACACTGAAGGTCCTTGCACACCGAGTCCGAAATTTTTGTATGCGTTTTTCTTTTTTTAGTCCGATGCATATTAATTAATCCGTTGTGAAAAAAATTAAAAAACAATACAAAATGGAGCCTTCAAGCAGTGAGGATGATTTTGTTGTCCTCTCTCTTCTTAAAAAGAGAGAAAAAGAGAGGAAATATTGGGTCCAATCCTGAGATGGCGTAGAGAGGAAGGAGAGTTCTACTTCCTTATCAAGGAGCTGCGGTATTATCCCTAGCGATTCAAAGTTTACTTCAGGATGTCAGTGGCTCAGCTTGATGCTTTGCTAGCGATACTGGAGCCACAAGTTAAAAAGACCACCAATTTCCGTGAACTCTGTGTTTGCTTGTACGGTGGCTCTGAATTGTCAAAAACACCTCTCAAAATGCTTGCTGTGGATGCAAAAACTGCAGAAAATCGAACCCGATCTGAATTATTTTATGACGGACGAAAGTTTCGGAGGCAGTGTGTAAATGTGATGAGACAACGTGAGTTGTATTTATTTTTTAATATTATATTTAAAATTTCGGACTCTTAACTGTTTTTTTTTTTTTTTCCAAGGCATTGTTAGATGCCAGTGTTTCCTGTTGTAGCTATGCAAAGATTTGATGTTAAAACAGTATCATAGCTATTAAACTATTAATATCTTGTTATGATGTAAATCTGCATTTAACCTGGCCGTGTTTTAAAATTATTAATAATTCAATTGATCAAGGATTTTTTAAATCTGACAGTAATCCGTGTTGAGTCCTACTGTAAGGTTAACCCTGCCTGCTTTAAATGTTTGAAAATTATTAATATTTGAAAACATTAGTAAGAAATTCAGAAAGGTAATCAAAAAGTAATCAAATGTAATCAGTTACACTGCTTAAATAATTGAAATAGTTACACTACTTATTACATTTTAAATAGGGTAATCTGTAATCTATTACATTTCCAAAGTAATTTTCACAACACTGCTAAAATGCTGCTCATTTCTTATGCCAATCAATGTTGAAACAGCAGTATCGCTTAATATTTTTGTGGAAACTATGATACATTTTTTTTCAGGATTCTTTGATCAAAGTTCAAAAGAACCGAAATTAAAGTCTTACCGACCACAATCATTCAAATGGTAGTGTACCTCTTTCCCTGAGATCTTCTTGCCTCTCATCAGAAGAAGAGAGAATCGCATGGGCTTTTTATTACATTACAAGAACTAGTTATTGAGTTTGGCATTGTTTAATGTATATGCGGTTAATTTGGTTGCAGAATGCGGATGTCAAACAACTGAAGTCTGTGTGTACAATACAGGATGAAGAACTCAAAAGAGGACTGACAATCGTATTTAGCTGCAGTGTGTACATGGCCATACTGTCTGCACTACTGTATGTAAAAAAAGAAGAATTCTATTTATAGATAAGACAAAAATAAAACATTAGGTAGAACAAGGAAAGCATGAAAGAGCAGAGGAAAGGATGTCATTAATACACAAATGCAGGGAAAGCAAGAGAGTTAATTGCTGAATGGAAAACAATGAGGTCACAAGTTAGTTGATGCAACAAGTTCTACTATGAAATGCATATATAGTACATTGAAATGACAATGGAAAACATGTAGAGGATGATGGGAATCGTGTGTTTTTTTTTACCTGCCCCTGTCTCCAGGAGGGGGAGTGGGGATTGGAGATGTGGCCAGCTCACCAGGCTGCTCAGTGATCAGGGTGTCCGCAGGAGAGCCGGGCGGTTGTGCGCTGGGAGGCGTGGATGAGGCTTTGCGGGCCAATGTAGAGGAACTTTTGCCCTTCACCCATGATGTGTCCATGACTCTGACACCCACACTGCCCACATAAAGACCCACAAACCATCAATCACAACCACTACAGAAAACACAACATCTAGATGTACTTTACAGAAACGTTAACCCTCTGATGCATGATGCCAACTAGCCACCTTGGGTGATTATATTTAACCATTACCTATAATTCTATATGACTGTATCTCAAGTGTGATTTTTATTTATGATGTAATATTACAATTTCAAAAAGGCTGACAAAAGTGGTGAAGGTCGTTTAAAAGAAAGGCCAGATGTGTAGATCTATAAATTAGGATTATATTATTACATATTTTTTTCCTTATAAAAATAAAATGTTTTTGTCATTTAATAATCCATATTTCAGAGGGTTAAAATACACTTTATAGTAGCTTGCATAATTACAATCAACATTAATTACTGTAATTGTTACAAGATATAATTAGAGAATAGAATATGATTTTGATTCAAATTTTGAATAATACACATTACTGTTCAAAAGTTTAGGGTTGGTAAATTTTAATGAAAGAAGACTCATGTTCACCAAGACTACATTATTTGATTAAAATTAAATTACAAACAGTAATTTTGTGAAATATTACTATAATTTAAAATAACTGTTTTCTATTTTAATGTTTTAAAATGTAATTTATTCCTGTGATTTAAATCTGTATTTTCAGCACCATTACTCCGGTCTTCAGTGTCACATGATCCTTCAGAAATCATTCTAATATGCTGATTTGCTGCTTAAGAAACATTTCTTACTACTATCAATGTTGAAAAGAGTCAAGCTGCTTAATATTTCTGTAATATTATTTTTGTAATATTAAAATCTATAATAGTTTTGTAATATTACAGTATTTATTCAAAATAGAAATCGTTTGTAAAATTATAAATGTTTTTTTAATGTCACTTTTGATCTATTTAATGTATTCTTGCTTAATAAATCAAATAAATAAATAAACAAACAAATAACCTGACCACAACCTGAAAAAACTTTTGAACGATAGTGTTTTTAGATTTGAACATACATGCATGACTGTCTTGTTAAGCAATACAGAAATGAAATGATTGTTAATTAAGTTATTAAAAAGCATTACCAAAAACAAAGCCACAGTATAACAGAAAAGGTGAACGGTACCTTTGAATTTTCCTAATGCTGCAGTAAGTGTGGATAAAATAATGAGTTTAGAGAAAACACAGTGAGTTCACATTTAACAGTAATGTCTGTAGAGTAAGCAAAAGTAAATGACATGGGGACAGGGGAGGACAGCTAAATGAGAACTGTGTAGCGTGCAGTGGGGGACATATGTAGTTTGACAGTGTTTGGAGGATCAGGGCCGTCCAGAGGTGAGAACATGTCAGCCTAAATGAGCAGCTGGCACTTTTGCCTGCTGCGACACCATTAAGCCTCATTTACTCTTATTGCTTTTCCCCCGAGAGCTGTGGACATAAACAATCAGACACTTAGCCTCCCCTTTACCACAAACACATCAGTCCTAAAATACAGTGGATCAGAGTCTCTAATTGTTATGTAATCTATAAAACTTTAAAATCAGGAGCATTTTAACATGAGGAAATGTGAGGGAAACACAGAAATGGTTAGTTGTCATGGAAATATTAATATATAAGATTAAATATGAATGCTTAAAAGCTAAAGCTTCAAGAAAATAGTTATTAGCTCCAGAAAAAGTCATAAAAAATTAAGTTAGAAAATGCAAAATTTTGTAGAAGATGCATGTTTTCACCACAGGATAAAAAAAAAATTAAAAGGTGAAAAAATCTGAATTGCGAGAAAACAATTAAGAATGCAATTTGCATTTGCGAGTTTACATCTCAACTCTAAATTTATATCTCACACTTCTCATGTTTTTTCTCTGAATTCTAACTTTACATCTCGCAATTGTGGTTTTTGTTTACGCCACAGATAAAAAAAGGCAATTGAGACTTTTAAATATCAACAATTCAGAGTTTATATCTCACAATTCAGACTTTTTTTGGCAAAAATTCTAATTTTAAATCTCATGGTTCTGACTTCTTTCCTCAGAATCTTGAGTTTACATCTTGCAATTCTGTTTTTTTTGCCATGGAATTAAACAAAAAAACCTTTCAAACATTCAGTTTACATCTCACAATTCTGAGTTTAGTGTATCTTACAATTCTGAATATATATTTCAAAATTCTCCAACACAATTCTGAGAACAAAAGACAGAATTGTGAGACAAATTCAGAATTGCAGGGGAAAAAAAATGCGATTTAAAAAAATGCATTTACAATTTTTTAACCCGTAGTGAAAATGAGCTTCCATATTTTTTCTGACTTTCTGACTTTTCTCTGCAATGTAGCCAAGCAAAATAAACCTCCAAAAAAAAAAAAAAAAAATGGTAACACTTGAGCATTTTTTTTATCAAAAAAGTACTAAAAAATATTACTTAATATCACTGATATTACTTAATATCTCTAAATCAACCTAAATACACGAATACATAATATTTTAGCCCTTAAATTAGGTAGAAATATAGGTATAAATTGCAGGTCACCATTTTCTTTACAGAGTAGGGGAGTGAAATTAACAACGTCTAAAAGTAGTGTGGACATGTTCCCTCCAGTTATAATGGCTGCTATTCTCCTTTCATTAATCATTTCATCAAAGCACTTGCAAAAATGATTCCACACAGCCTTGTATTTAATATGTGGTAATTTATCAGCAATATTTGCCAAATATTTGCCAGAACGCAATATTTGTCGTAAGCTAGTCTGGAGTGGGACTCTATCTAACAGAAGTCTGGATCTCCTCCTCCGTATGCGGTATTTTTCCACCTGCTGGAGCATTGCAGGTGGCATGAGTCAGAGACTGGCACATCTGCCACGTGTCTCTGTCGATAGCGGCAGAAATCCAGCCCCCTCAGTGAATGATAAGCGAGCCGCGGCCCTCCTTCAACACTCCATCCACGTTACCATAGAGACCGTGGCAGCCCATCAGCCAGAGACCAGCTCTATTCAAATGAGGGCAGGTTATGGGAGTCGCTGAGATGTTCTCGGAGCTCAACTCCAATTGAGAACAAATGACACTGAGAGGTTACTGGATAACGACGTGACTGACGTCCCGGTCTAAGTGAATTAGTCGCTGAACACATTAGCTATCCGCCGCTGTCTCCTCCGCCACTGCTAATTGGTTTAAGCGGCACTATCGAACCCTGTCAGTAATAGGCAGTTACTGCAATGATGTTTAATTTAAAAGGATAGTTCACAGGAACGTGAAAATTCTGTCATTTTCTCATGCTGATAAAAACCCATGTGACTTTCTTTCTTCTATGGAACATTAAAGATTAATATATTGCCCTAGTGAAAAATGAATATTTGAAATATATTTATTTCAAGCTAAATATACTACAAGTATATTTACAGTAAATGGTCCACTCATGAGCGAATCTTATGAAGTAATAAGACGCTTGTGGTCACCCTCATAAAAAATAAAAAAAGATCACTGCACGATCTTGGGGGGGAAATGTAATTGTGTTTTTCTAAATAAATTTGCAATTTTTTCAAAGCTTCAGATTTGCGGTGCTTGTTTAAAGGGGTTGCACAATTTGGCCAAAACTGTTGTTATTACATATTAGTATGACAAAAAAAAAAAAATAATAATAATCAACACACAACACACACACACACACACACACACACACACACTACATATACATATGAAAATACTACAACTATAAAATACAACTACTACAACTATTAATAAAAATATTATATTGGTATTATTATTATTAAATAAAAATATTAAAATAAGAAACATTACTACTGTAATATTTTACTGTAAAATAAAAAATAAATAAATTAACTATTTAAGTAAAATAATATAAAAGTAATAACATTTTACAGTACTTCTGTTAAATTGCAAAACTAATATTTATGGCTGTCTTAATTTCTTGAATTTTCAAACGTTAAACCATCAACTTTTTATTTCAGCAAAAAAGCCTCGTCAAAAAGCATCTCTTTTATGGACAGAGTGCTTCTCTTTACAAGTTTAGGAAGATGGTTGATGCATGTTGTGTTCCTAAATTCACATTTTAAGCGACTCAAACTAAGAGCAGATGCATTTATTTACATTTACATTTATGCATTTAGCAGACGCTTTTATCCAAAGTGACTTACATTCAGGCTATACATTTTTTTTTTATCAGTATGTGTGTTCCCTGGGAATTGAACCCACAACCTCTTGCGCTGCTAACGCAATGCTCTACCACTGAGCCACAGGAACACTTTTATAGTGAACCAAGCTGCTTTGAGAAACTGAAAACACTGCACAGCTGCTCATGTGTACATAAACATAGTGCTTCACTCTGAAACCCACAGCACACATATTTATTTAATTAATTAGCCTTTTCGATTTGATATTCACACTAAGCCATATTGCGAGGATTGCCAGGATATTCTTCAAAAATGTACCTTTTGTTTCATGGAAAAAAGAAAGTCGTACAGAATTGGAACGAATGAGTAAATGATGACATTTTTGGGTGAACTGTCTCTTTAAGATTAGGGATGGTATGAGAAGCTAAAGGAAGAGTGTGGGAGGGTTAGGATGGAGGAGGCAGACAGAGCCAAGAGTGCAGAACAACCTACCCATCCTTCTTGTAGAATTCCAGCATCATGTTGTCAGTAGCAACACTGAGTGGGCGTCGGCTCTGGTCGTGCTGCTGCTTGCGCTCTGATTGGTCCATATCGGGCGAGGGCATGGAGCTGTAGTTGGAGTTGTGGTTGGTGTGGACCGGACTGCCGTAGCTGCCTGTCAGGTTGAACTCAATATCTAAGAATAGCAAAGACAAATTAGTCAAAATCTCGCAGGAGAACACGCTCGTGTGTATGTGCGAATATGTTTTCACAACTCTTTCTATCGAACCTCCAGGGAAGAACCAGTCAGCGTGCTGGATGATCGGCTCAATGATGCCAACGATTTGCAGGGACATGGTGGTCATCATTTCTGTTATGTTCCTGTGAAGATCAATGACCCATTTGATCTACACATTACATGTCAAAATATATCTTAAATAATATATCAAAACTAATATATCAAAATATATCTAAAACTACTAGATACATTAAAGAAGTAGTATACCTAAAAATGTAATTCACTTATGTCCATCCAAAACTGAATGACTCTTTCTTTTGTGGAACACAAAAGGTTACATTTTAAATAATCCTCATGTAGGATAGTTCTTCTCCATAAAACAACATTTCACAGTGACCACATCTATAGATCTCCAAAAACGTTAAATAGCAGTCAGTTTTACACAGAAAACCTTCACATGACTTCAAATGGCTTGAAATATAGTGCAAAAGCCATATGAACTATTTTTATAGTGTGTTTTTATCATTCTTAAAGCTTGACAGACATGTCAACTGTTATAGTATAGATTCTTCAAAAATACAATTTTTATTGCATTATGTATATATTATTATAGTAGTCGTTATTATTTTGAATTAGCTTTTATTTGTACATTTTTAGATTAAATTTAGCTTAAATAATTTTATGTGCTTTGCTAATTTTTCTTGGTCAATATTTGTACTTCGATTTACTTACTTTTTTGTTTCTTATTTGTTTCTTCTTTTAGCACTTCTTGAACTTCTATTTTTAGCATTATATTTAAAAATTTTAATCTAACATTTATATCTTATTGTACTTTTATCTCAAGAAGATGATTTTTGTTAGTTTACAATAACAACACCGTGCTCCACAGAAGAAAAATAATAAAGTCATAAGTCGTGTACAGTACGTAATAACAGAATTTTCCCTTTAAATTGCTTTGTGAATTTGTTGCTCTCCACATAAATGTATGAAATAATCCAAACGGAAGACATGCACTCACCCTTCTGAATGTGTCCACAGCAGGTTAGGTCCAAGAACTATTGCAATATTACCTGGCGTCATTTTATTAGCGTCTTGATACTCTGTGAGTTTGGCTAAGAACTTGATTAAATATCTGTTAAAAAAAAAAAAAACAGTTATAATCTCAGTTTGCCCTGCCATTCACTCTTACATTTGCTATTCTTGTCACTGTATATTATCAATATTTCAGTAGGTCT
Source organism: Schizothorax lantsangensis (assembly GCA_027422415.1). Taxonomy (NCBI): domain Eukaryota; kingdom Metazoa; phylum Chordata; class Actinopteri; order Cypriniformes; family Cyprinidae; genus Schizothorax; species Schizothorax lantsangensis. The sequence continues at coordinate 14,606,837 of CM049840.1, forward strand.
GACAGAAAGCAGGTGCGGTCAAACATCCAAGACCCACAAAGAATATCTGGAAACCTTGGCTAGACGTAAAGACATGCCAAATATCCACAGGATTTGATTGTTGAATTGTAAATAAAATGCATAATAATAATCCATATGAACAGGCATCCTTATTTTCTTAAACAGAAGCTTTGTTTGAACTTAATCCTGGATTAATGATGTATTATTTATTGTGTGGCTCATAGTCTTTGGTCAAATCAGTCAAGGCTAAATGAAAGGCTGAATTTGTATTTGCCAGAGACAGCGTCTGTATAGCTGGCACACTAAACGGGTTGGACTGAAGGACTCAAAAATATTCTCTGTAGGACTAATGAACTCTAAATATTTCAGAAACATGCCCACTTCCTGTCAGTGAAGGAACTTCTGCATCGCTGGTGCTATGACAGAGATTTGACACTCCTCTCTTCTAATGAGCTCTTGCATTCATGACTCATTCAAAGACAAAGACCTCGTCAGAAATAACAAATAATAAGTAAATAACAAGCACCACACACCTGAAGTTGTTCAGATTGTCTTCTGGTAGTTTCTCACATGTACTCAAAAGGTCTTGAAGTCTTTTATCCATATCTTGAATACTAGAGAAAAGACACCGGGAGAAATGCATTAAGGTAGAGTATACAGAATATGAATAAACTTGATCTTTTACTCCACAGTGCTATTAACAAACACAGAAAAAGATAAGCATTTGCCTGATTTTACTGACAAATCTTCCACTGTAAATTTAGTGTTAAGTTCACTTACATACAATTCAGTATAAAACTATTACACTAGTAGTTTACTGAGTGTAAAACTAAAAAGTGGATTACTACTAATACATTGATATTAGTATATTTACTTTATATACTTTATTTATCTTTTTTAACTTTATTTATCTTTTTTGTAAGAGTTCTAGAATTGACAACTCATATTTGCCTTTATGAAAATTAACAATGGCTTTACTACAAATAAAAAAAATAAAATAAAAAAAAACCTGGTCATTATAGTTAAACCATGGTAACCACATATTAACCATGGTTTTGCTACATAGTTTAACCATGGTATTTGTAGTAAAACTGTGGTTGTACAAAAGGTAACTAATATGCCAAAAAGCCATGATTACTAAACCTTTACTATAATAAAACCATGGTTAATTTTCGTAAAAGTGATTCCAACTGGGTTTAGCATTAGCACATGTTGCTAAGCTAACATAATACTCTAACAAGCATACAAACAAACACAAATATTAGGATAAGATTTTCTTAAATGCTATCCACCTTATTTTTCCCATAAGTGCGGGCGTGGCAATTTGTAAATTTAATGTGTCTGGCTTCCGGTGTCATTCATGCCCAGCTTTTTTTTAGCTGTACTTCTTACGTTTAGCTTAACTTCTACGTTGAAAAATAAGGTGGATAGGTAGACGGCTCACTACCCAGAGAGCACATGTACATCTCCAAGATTTCAGTAACAGAGGGCTTCATCTCCAAAGCATCTGTTATGTACAAACAGCTGATATGCATCTTTAAAAAAGCAGTTTTGCATATATTCTAAGTCATAAACATCTTTTATAGATGTCTACAGCTGGTCATAGCTGGTTTAGCAGGCTAGTTTTAGAAAGGTTTTGACCACTTTAGCTTTTCAATCTGGTCTAACCAGCTAAAACTAGCTGAACACAGCTTTTTTTTTAGCACAGGAGAGACATACTGCACATGAGCACACACTTTAAAAATACATCTTCCAGATAGACATGTACATTTGCTATCAGGGTATGTTCTGGAAAGGTGAAATCTGAAAATGGCAAATGGTACTGGGTAATGGAGTGTGTGTTGGGGTAGACCATCAATACTTACTTTGAAGCTTGAATCCATTCATCATAGAGTTCAAAGGTCATTAGAGGTTCAGGAAGTTCACGCAGATAAGACTTCAACGCTCCTGAGGGAAGCAGATGAGGAAGGAAAGAGGTCAGAGGGAAGGAAAAAGGCAGGAGCACGCTGAAAGAGGGAAGAACAGCACGTGTGATAGGACGTGACTGGAGGTGTGATATTCTCTGCTTGAAATACTAAAGGGAAGCCTGACAAATGAGCTGTCAAAAGCCACAATCAGTGTGTAGCGCCTGTCGGCTGTGGCCCCCTACCTGACGGCTACTAGGTCACGCTTCAGGCCCAGAGTAATGAGATCAAATTAACCTGGGACAGAATTTAATGCCAACTGCCGTGGGGTCTGAGATTTTGTAGCTGCGATCCACTAAAAGGACACTGCGGGAAGATCAGTGGACATTTCAAAAGCTAAGAGGAGAGAGGCAGATGCTCACCTGCGATGGCATGTGGGTCGGCCGAGTACTCCTGCACATCCATAACCCCGCAGTCCAGTGACGCCTTCAGTTTCTTCAGCTTGGAGGCCGAGGGGGCCACCCGAAATAAACCCTAAAGTGACAGGAAGAGTGAAGGTAGACCTTTTTGGTCATAAAATCCCAAGCCCTGTTCCAAATGGCAACCTTGGCCCTCGTGGTTTACTTTTTAGTTTTTTTGCAATCGACCTGTGGTTCTTAACCTGGAGGCCGGGGCCCACTAGGGGGTCTCAGCAAACTTCTAAGGGGGCCTCAATGTAGCTAAAAAGTATTTAAATGAATAAATACTCAGTAATCAATTTTTTAAGTAAATTTAAGTGAAGTTCAAGTATATTTCCCAAGTATGTTTTATGTAGTAAGTACACTAATATCAATGCACTGTACTAACAAAATTGTGTCTAAAATAACACAATATTAACTTCTTACTTACTGAACTGTTGTATAAGATCAGTATCACATTTGCACTCGTGTGATATTGCACTTAGCCTATTGCTTGTGTGATATTGCTTAACTATATGATGTAAATATGAGACAAAATCTCAAACAGGGGCATTTTTGCCCCATTTCTTGAATTTTAGGGACATTCTAACTATGTTCTCTAGGCTCCATAACGCAATGAGTTGTTGCATCATATTTGTCATTAATAAACTGTATGAAATGTCAGATGACCCACTTCTGGGGCGAGGCAAGTGCGTTAAATACGTTAATAATTTTTATGTGTTATTTTTGACCGTAATTAATTAATCAATCTAATTAACGCGTTAAATTACAAAACACAATCATTCTATACATTATATATACTGTATATATGTGTGTGTGTGTGTGTGTGTGTGTATATATACATACACCCTCTTAATTAGCTAAATTATTACTCATATATTAAAATAATCAAACTGTAACCTAAATTAAATACACTAAATTAGTATAAACTGAATTAGATTCATTTTAATTTATTTCTTATAAAAGATGTGTTATAATAAATTATTATAATAACATTATGTAACATAAAAATAATAAAATATTTATTTTTTCACCTCATTAACTGTTGTTTTAATTGAAGAACAGAAGTAATTTAATAACTTTGTATAGTTAATACAGACTTCATGAATGACATGCAAAGCCTCATTTAAATGTAATTTATGGGCATTTAAATAAATAAATAATTCAACAAAGGGAAGTATTCAACATTATTAAAATATTAATACAACTAATTGATCTGTGAATGGACTGTAGGTGGTCCGTGGACATTCCACATGATGCTGAGACTATAAAAATCCTGGTCAATGTTATTGGACTTGATCATCTGTCAAGGTGAAAATCACAGGGATCTTTCCAGATCATTTCAGGTTATCTACAGCATAATGTCTATGAACAGCACCTGTGACATGCTGTTGATTACCACAGACAATAATTTCCACTTATCCCTCAGTTTGTAGAAACAAACAGTCTCACACCTCTTCCTCCATGCCACATTCGAGCAGCATGGTGACGCATGCCTCGATAGGAAATGCAATCTCCCTGCCACTGATGGCTAGATGTTCCTCTAGGGCCTTTCCATACGATGGCTTCTCTATCCAGGCCTCTGAAACACACCATGATGGACATTAAAATGCAGTCTCCAAAACGCAACAGAAAGAAGTTTACTGACAGACCCACACAGACACTTGAAAGCCACCACTTAACCAAACTTGTACGCTCAGACATTAAAGTGGAAGTGGAGAGTCTCACCCTGCTGAGCTTTGATCTGTGGCAGCACACTCTGCAGAATCTCCAAAGACTTCCTGTGATACTCCGCCTGAACCTCTATGAGCTACAGCAAGACCAATAGGAGGACACACACACATGTTGTAAGCTATTCCAACTAAAATTACACTTACACTTCACCTTTAGTGCCAGAGGTACTTGCCGTTTGAAAGTAGTTTGCATATTCTATTTCTTTGGCCACAAAGTTGTACATATCCGCTGATAACTGGTCCTACAGAGAGGAAGACATGTAGGTCTACATTATCACAAATCTTTCAATTTTCTAATTAAAAAAGGACAAACATTTTAAGATGGAGATTATTAGGTAAGAGTAACATACTAATTTTACTTGGCATTTGGTTAAGTTTTTAATTAAATGCTGAAGAAAGAGGAATCATCACCCTGCAGATCTCCATCCGATTGGCCGTCTCCTCCATTTCTTCTCTCAGGGAATCACCCTTAGCTCCGCCCTGCTGCACATTACTAGGGTGACTTGAAGATTTGGATGACTGTTGCCACCTAGAGGTCAGGAGGATGACAATGACACTGTCAGAGCCCAATGTGGGCAATGCAGAAGAATCAAGGAATCAACAGTAATATTGCTCATAGTTCATACCGTGTCCTTGCAGAATCCATGTCCAGAACGAGTTTGGCTAAATGTTTTCGCTGTTTCTGAATGTTCGGAATTTCCACCTAAACAGCAAATCATGTCCATATGAGAAGAATTAAGCAATATGCACAAAAAAATCATACATAAAAATTGTAAGCATTTAGGGATTAGCATCTAACCTTATAAAGTCCACTGTATCATATTTAATATGCATATTTGATACACAAAGGCCTCTAAATGATCAACATGATCAAACCTTTCCTTCAAACCTGCTGCATACGTTTTCCCTCATAATAAAAACTACATAGCTTTGATCATAAAAAGCATTTAAATTACTATATTATTGGGAGATACAGAGTGAAAATGTATGTTTATATGCATTTTATGTAAGTAGTCTGTTATCAGTGTTAGGGAGTAACTAGTTACATGTAACAGAGTTATGTAATTTAATTACAAAATAACTGTTACAGTTACTTGTGAAAATGTTAATGATTACAAAGGGGGTTGCATTTGAATATTTTCACACACATGCAAATATGATTGATTTCTTTCCCAAATTGCACTGACTGCTCTAAATTATGAGACATCAATGTTTCATAGGACACATGCTTCTTAGATTTGAAAATGAATAACAATTGAAAACGTTCATTAGAAATTTAGAAAAGTAATCAAAAAGTAATCAGTTACATTACTTTAATAAAGTAATTGAAATAGTTACACTACTTATTATATATATATGTATTCTATTACATTTCCATAGTAACCTTAGTAACCATAGTAACAACTCTGTCTGTTATACTGTTACCAAGAGCTCACTGATTTATATTGCTTTCATCTTTCCTTTTGGCCATATAAATATCAGCAGCTGCATCAAAAAGCTTTTTTTTTTTGGTCAGTCTGGGCCTCTAAATAAAACTGAGGTGTTTTTTCTCCTCAATTTTAAGCTCCATATTCATCTGTATCATACTACACCATTGAAGCCAGATGTATCAAGTATGATACTCAATTAAAAATAGCTTATTCTTACTATTATTTCATATGTCAGGTACTAAATGGTTAGATGCAGATGAAAAAGGATGCAATATGTGTATTACAGTGTAACTTTGACAGGAAAAACACGCTCACCTCAGCCAGCACATACAGAGGCTCCACAACATCTCTTTCAATCTGAAACTCAAAGACGAGCAGCTCTTGGGCCAACTTCTCCTCCGTCTCACCACAGAGCTTCAGCATCGTACTGCAGACGGAGACCACAGGTTAATCAATGCAGTCAACCAAACCAGGGCTGCACCCTAATTCACAAACGTCTCAGTGAATGTCACGAAAGATCTCAAGAGCTTACATGTGAGCAGAAACTACCCATATGATGTTGACGTCAAAGGGTGTGTACCTAATCAAACTCCATATTTTTGGTGCTACTTCATCTGTCCCTTGGTAGAAACTATCCAAATTAATTTGGTGCAAACCAATGCAGGTTGTGTGACAAGAGACATTTAAAAAAACAAATATTGACCACAAGAAGTCTGAATAAGATGTGTCAGGTTAACATGATCCCATTAGCCCCTGCTGGTAGGTTGTAGTAATTACACCACCTGGCTGGAGAGAAAAAAAGCATCTTTTTTCTTCACTGGGTTTACTGGCAGGTTGCAAACCAAGTTAAGTAGATGCATATTACTGCCACCTATTGTGCTGGATGACAACTGAGTCTAGGGCTGCATCCGAAAACTGAAAAATGGAAGACATCAAGGCATGTCCGAATCCAAAGTTAGCTTCATTTCCTGTCTCATGAGATACCTTCATCTGATCGATTTTTGAAGGCAGCATAGATGTATCCTTCGCTGCCTTTGATATCCCACAATCCTGTGCGTTCCATTCCGTGCCAGTTGAGTAAAAAATAAAGATGGCATCTGAAAGTTGCGTTTGGTGGTTAGTTTGTGTGTAAATGTATATTTCTGATTAACTTTTTGCACTTTTGATGTTATTTCTAGCGAGAAATTAGTATTATAGTAATTAAATATTTGTTTAGTTATCACTAAAACTCGTTCTATTTTGTTTATAGATCATTAAAACTTTACGCTGCCTCAGAAGCCTGTCCGAAATCAGTTTTGTGAGGTGCCTTCATGCAAAAACACGGCCTGCAAAGTCATTGCCTGATAAGGCAGAGAGGCAGCAAGTCAGCTGCCTAAGTTTTTGGATGCAGCCAAGTTTTTAATGGATTATTTGTTATATCCTATAAGTTAATCGTTTCAAATAACTTTAGTGACAATCATTTTACCTGCTTCTGGTAATTTTGTGGAATAATTCGTATTTTATGTAGATATTGTCAAGTCTGACAGTGGTCTTATTGTTAACTAAAATTAAAACCAAAACAATAAAACATTAAAATAATGCTTTTTTAATGCTAAAATTAATAATATAAATCTAATAAATATTGCAGGGTTCCCACTCTTTCATGAACACCAGATTCAAGGACTTTTTTAAGCACCATTTATTTTATATCAAGCACCCATCAAATTCACACCCCAGCATATGTAGTGTCATGAAAGACCTTACAGTATTAAACATTTCACTTACAGTTAACATTTACATTACAAATTTCAGAGTAATAATGTTTTGAATGTGTAGGTTTCATAAATTTAGACCGTTTTGAGCAGTCGTGTTCAAAGGAATTTAATGTGAAATCCATTGAAGTCAATACTGGTAATACCGTTTCAAATACAAGTCGTGTTCAAAGGAATTTAATGAAATTGATAAAATATGTAATATTCAAATACAATTTCTAAAAACTGGTTTTTGCATCTGTAGTTATTGTATAATACTGGTTTTTGCTGTAGTTATTGTATAATATTTGAAAGAATTTTGCAATTTTTAAATTAATAAAAAGTGGTTAAATGTTGTAATAACACTGTAAAACCTGTTAACATTAAAAATTTGCACATTCTCTCAATAGAGACGTTACTCATAAATAAATTATTTTGTAAATCACTTATTATTGTAAATCCCATTTTTTCATCTTTGACCTAGACTAGAGGAACGCAGCTGCTCAAACATGCAGCTGTTCAAAACTTCAATATTTTTTTTTAAATATGTCATGAACATTTTAAACCTTGTACATGTGCAAATCTGCAAAAAAAATAAAGAAAATAAATACATTTCTATTTGCTTTTAAACTGTAAACACTTTTCACTAAGCTGTTTTTCTTATTTTTCAAGTTCTACATTTTCTCTTTAGCTCCATGTCACAGTAAGTTTTGAGAGTTCATTTTTAGTCCATCTCCAATCCTGAAAAGTTTGTCTTGCAGAGATTGACTAAAAATGAGCTCCTAAAACTTACTGCCACATTCTGGAAGATACATTCTTCAAACAGTGGTACAAGAGGACGTGGTGCTGGTCCTTCAAGAGTCACTCTCAACTTATCTGTCCATAAAGCCTATAAAAATTAGTCTTCATTTATTTCACAACACTTCAGCATGTTATTTTTATTAAGTGATGGTCTTTTTTTAGGATTTTTTACCCAAGCAAAGTCTCTGAGAACCTGATACCTTGTAATTCTGGAGACTCCAGGAAGGTTGCAGTTCTGGAAAATGGTGGCGCTGGAGTCTAAATGGTTCCTGATGGTTTACACCTAATTCTTCACATTAATTCTTATTATTTTGAAGTTAACATGCGTCTTTTCTTCTCCACCTGTTTCTGTCAGACCCTGCTGACCCAATGAGCATTTTGCTGACCAATGGTCATGCCTTAACTTTGCAATTTCTGTATTGCATTAGTTTTTAATATTTCTCATGGGGATTTAATAATTTTTGACTTTTCAGTTAAATCACCTTCTCCTTGTAATACCTATGTCATACCCATGTCATTATACAAATTTGTGTCCTCATATGTCACAAAAACACGCACACACAAATTTATACATATATTGCAAGCTCAAATTACATGTCTCTGTTCTGATTTTCTTTGTGCAATTGTCAAATTTGTCTTGTCCAATCTAAGTGATTGATTCACCCTTTTGTCTGCTTTTTTATTTTTGTCTGAATCGGTATTATAATACAATTCAGTATTTTTGCTCAAATATTACATCAGTATGTGTGAAATGAGTGAAGTGATATCACTGAATCTGAACATATCACAGCTTTTTTGGCATCACTTCCTCAGCTCAACCTGGAGCCATTTGTATAGCCATTTCTTAGTGTACACTGACGTCCCATCTGTTAATTTCCCACATTTTCCCTTTTTAAATTTGAAGACATTTACTTGAGAAGCAAAATCACATTCTGGAAGACAAGAAAAAATATCTGCCAAAGGGGGGAAAAAAATTAAGTTTTTAGAAAAAAAGTCTTGTTTTCAGAAAAATTTGTCAAAATTCAATTTATGCTGAAAACAAGAAAAAGCATTTGTGGTGTATGTGTAAGAAAATAAACTTAAATCAAAGTGAAAACAACTTCATTTTTCTTACCCCCCCCAAGCACATTTTTTTCTTGTCTTCCAGTAAACAAGACTTACAAGGAAATGTAAGGAAATGTATCTTGATTTAAGAATGCTTAGATATTTGTAATAGAAAACAAAAGCAAACACTGAGAAAATACTAAGAAAATGACTTTTTGCAATGTGGTGTTTAAAAGCATAACTCTCCATTGATGCCCATTTGATAGTAAATTATGATGCAGCCCAAGGGAAATAGTTTGAAAAATCTAGTTAGACATCAAAATACAAAGACAAACTCACCCAAGAAGAGAGTCGTCTCCTAACACAGCCTCTCCCTCCACCATACATTGAGCAAGTATCGTCAGAGGCAACTTTTTCTGTTTAGGGAAAATCACAATCAAACTGTTATGAGTGTAATTAATTGCAGTGCAGTAAACAGGAGTGTGAAGTGTGAGAGCTGATGTACCGAGGGAGATTTGACTGATTTCTTGTCTACATCGGTGCCTTGTTGTCCCTGCAGACAGGCGGTCAGCTTCTTATGTGTGCTATGAGAGACCTGCTTTACCAGGTCTAAACGCTTCTCCACCTGAATGCAAAATAAACATGTGAAACATATGAGCAGTGCAGTAGAAACGAGTATATTTGAGCAGCTTGTGTTCACACTGATCTGATTTCATCTCACCTGCAGCAGGTCTTCACTCAGTACCTCTGTTTTTTCAGCCCTGTAACATCAGAGAGAAGAGGCATTTAGGTGTTGCACTAGCAAGAGGCTGGATAGTTTTGCTAAACACACTTTATGAGAGCACCTCTACCAGGGGAGTGACTATAAATCCCTTCAGTAATTAATTAAACACTTTAGTTATTTAAGACACTTATATGCAAAAACACATGCTCCGCAGATTTTTGAATGGATTTGGAAAGCAACCTCATAAATTGTGATAATTTGAATAGTAAGGTCAGTTAAAAATAAAATTAAATAAAAGTTGTATTGTAAGTTAAACGACATTATCCTATACTACAGGGTCAGTATGTCTTTTACTAAGAAATTCATAATTTTATTCAGCAAGGATGCATTAAATTGATCAAAAGTGACAGTATGAAGACATTTATAATGTTACAAAATTCTATTTCAAATAAATGCTTCTGTTGAACTTTCTATTTATCAAAGAATCCAGAAAAATGCATCACTGTTTCCACATATATATTAAGCATCACAACTGTTTTCAACACTGGTAATAATAATAAATGTTTATTGAGCATCAAATTATCATATTAAAATGATTTCTGAAGGAACATGTGACACTGAAGACTGAAGTAATGATGCTGAAAATTCAGCTTTGAAGAAATAACACAGAAATAAATTACATTTTAAAATATATTCAAATAGAAAACAGCTAATTTATATTGCAATAATATTTTACAATATTACTGTTTTACTGTATTTTTGATAAAATAAATGCAGTCTTGTAAGCATAAAAGACTCAAAAACATTAAAAGTTAGAAGTATGTATACATTTTCTTTGTCCAATTGACTCATACTAGACTCGTCAGAAAATAATTAATCTTCATCTGACCACCTTCACGTTGCTCAAAACACAAACAACTTTTTGACACAAATGTCAACAAAACTTCAATTTAGATCGATCGATAGATAGATAGATAGACAGACAGATACGTAATCAGATTACTTTTTATAAGTAACTAATAAAGTAACAGGTTACTTTTTAATTTACAATAAAATATCTGAGTTACTTTTTCAAACAAGTAATCCCATTTTATAATCAGTGTCTTTGCTGTTGACCTTCAAAGATCAAGAAAGAAGGGCTTTTACATTTGCCAAAAAATAGAAGTTAATTTATATCAAAAATAAACAAGCAACCCAGGCCAGAACAGAAATACTAATGCAAAAGTAACGTAACGCATTACTTTCCATAAAAAGTAACTAAGTAACTTAATAGGCTACATCTTGAACTTCTAAAAACTACAAGCTACTATGCACAGCTATGAAAAGAAGATTATAACTGGTTCTTCCCTTATTAACATTCTGTCATTTGATACCAGACCATTAAATTAATCTCGCCTGAATACTGAGAATCGCATAAGAATAACAACACAACAGAACTTCCTATATAACTAGCTGACAGAGTTAATTCAAACTGGGAAGAGGAACTTTTCACAAATGAGTGGAGGGTCGACTCCGCCTCCTCCAGCTCACATACATTCATGAGCTATGAAAATCAATAAAAACAAATTTCACAATCCCCTATGAACGTGCCATATTGAACTCTGGGCATTACATTTTAATAATGAATCACAGCGAGGATGCAGAGCAGGTTCTGTTTCTGCTGAGCCTCAGATAAGCAGCATGACCCATATGGCGCTCACATACAGTACATACAGAAAAGCAGGTTGCCATGGCAGCAAATGCGAATGAAAATAGACACCGGCACATCTCCTTCCCATCCATGATGACTGTGACTTGTTAAAGTGTAAAAGATGGTCTTGATGTAGAAAGAGGTGCATTTTATATCTAAGACAGAGACAGCAGCCTGCATGTTTTTTTTTTTAAAAGAGACAATTTTATAACAATGATGTAATTTGCAAGAATTTACAAGGTTGGAAAATTGAATCTCTCCTATAAATACGTATACAAGTACTGTATATGCTTGACTTTCTTTTTTTGTTATCAACATTTTTTTATTTTTTCACACATAACACAACACAGCATCCAAAACATAACAAAACAAAACAACAGACACATACTCAACATATCAAAGTCCAGTCAAAAGGGAGGGAGAGAGGGAAGGACAACAAGAACACAAAAGTCACTCCTTTATATAATCACGTATGTCCAACAAAAAACACTGCCAAGCATCAATGGTCGAAGGCCTGGCCCCACCGACTCGCGCCGTTGTACATTCACATGACACTATTTGCAGGAGGCTACGGATCCAATATGCCTCTCTACACATGTGTGGTGTAAACCAGTTCTGTATTATTGTCTTCTTCACAGCTGTAAAACCAGCAAACAACATTCTCTTTTGCATTGAACTAATACAGAGACCAGAATCATCATTAAGAAGACACAAACTTGGGTTAAAACCACCATTCTCCAGAACATTCCCAAAACATATGAAGAAAAGTGCCTGATGATGCAGTGTTACATATATGGCAGTTCAAATTTGATTGTAGTTTCATTTTAAATGTTTTGTAAGGAGTTATGTTGTATATGCTTGACTTTCTTGAGAAGCATGACAATAAATACTTAATGACACTAACATCTCATTAAGTAAAACCATTTTGTTACTTGAAATAAAATAAAATATATATATATAAACTTATTTAATTTTAGCTAGTTGCCAAAGGAACATTTCTCATTTTCTTTTAGTTAAATAAAAATAATAAAAACTCTATAAACACTAAAAAACAACAACAATAATAATAATAATAATAATAATAATGGAAATTACAAAAATACACAACAAAATTACTAAAACTTTCAAATTAAAATTAAAATATAAAAATAACCTAATTCAAAATACAAAAAAACTATAATGAATGTTATATTATGCAGTGAATATTAAAAAAGCAATACTGGAATTATTTTTTAACGTTTTAAAAACATTTTAAATAGAAAAGGTGTGGAAAAGCACTTCACTGTGCATCATGGACATGCATAAACTGATAAAAATGTATCTGTCAAATGTTTAAATGTAAATCTGACATAAAATACCTAAAAAATGTCTGTGCAGCTATCTTTAATGATGAAATATGTGGGCATATTGACCCACAAACATGATAATCGTAATATAAATTTTGTACGCACATTACACAACACATCATACACAACACTTTTGCAGGTATTTTCATGACCCTAAATAAGAATAAGTCACATAATTTCAAGAAAAGCATCATAGGCTAACCAAACCAAAATGTGTCAAACTGACCTGCAACAGTGAGAAAAATCATATTTACAGAAGTTCATATTGTTTGGCCATTCATCAAATATTTATTTGGAAGACTGTTAAATCTGATCCAAAATGAATAAAATCAACATTTTAAATTAGATATTTATTTATAATTATTAAATATTTAATAATACATGTATTTAATATTTAACTACAAAATATTTTAATTAATTAAATAGATAAACTCCTGTAGGTTTTAAGCCATATTTAGAAGATTTCTTTCTTTCATTCTTTTTTTCTTTTCATTCAGCTTGACTGCATAGGCCAGGGTTTCTGAAGGTTAAGAAAGGTAATGCGTGACTTTTTAAAGTCTAAAGCCTTGAAATATTCTCTTCACTCCTATTTTGCACATTTTAGCAGCAATTAATAATTAAAAGACTATCATCCAAACAACAGTTTTCAATTTCATTTTTGCCCTTACTAAAATCAGTAAGCTGGTTTTCCTTCTGTTGGTGACTCATCACTGAGTCTGTCTGTTCACCATGAAACAGACCCTATTGACTCGCCATAGAAATGTCCCTAGTCTTATTGTGTATGACTAATCAGTGCACACTATTATATAGACAAAAAGTGTTTGATTTCATAATCTTTCATTAAAAGTCTCTGCAGTGTCTATGTTTCTTCTACTGACGTAACCAAGTCCGTGCAAGAAAAATAATAAATATATAATGTACAGTTCCGACTCTAATGTGATTAGCCATTTAAACTAGCCAATATGTGAGCAGACATACTACATTAATGAGACAAGATGCTACACCGCATGCCAATCATAAACAGCCTACAGTTAATTCACTTATTAAATCTCCCACATCTAACTATTTATTGAACAGCAGTGTTATTGTTGCTATAAAATGACTGTAATGCACAGATTCTAAAACAAAATCTGTTATGAAACTCCCCCTCTCCTGTTTTTGAGCAGCAGTATCCTCCTGTTTCAGGTCGATTGATTAAAAAAAACAAAAAAACTAAACCCAGGCTGCATACAACAGATGCTTCAAGCTGAACCGCTCTCCTACACTGCAAATTTCCCAAGGCAAAGACAAAAACAAACAAGCGGCCTGGCAGAAGAGAACAGATGATGCATGTGAATGACCTAGTGCTCAGTGAGACAGGCCTGCTGGGGCCGGGCCAGAGATGAGGCACTGACCGGGGACTTGAGAGCCCAGAGAGTCATCAGAGACACATCTACTCGGCCCGTCAGGAGACTCACCAAAGCTCTCCTCCAGTCACTCTTCAACATGACTCACGGGCAGCAGGACAACTCTCAAAGATGGCAATTAGTTTGCAAACATCTTGAAGAGATGTTTCTTTTTATTACGGTGGTTGCAAGGCTGCACTGCGTTGATATTTCCCATTCCTCAGACCTCAGTATTAAACTTCTGAAATTAATTGAAATTAATTCAGTGGGTTGTGCGCTAAACATATAGAGCTTTAATTTCGGCTTTTGCTAAATTTGGCGTTAAAAAACTGGGATTTACTAAAGACACACAATGTGCTGAAAAGGCTTGACAGACACCACTGATCTATAATAAAACTGGATTTTGAAGTAACTACATTTAACTGTAATAATAACTTTTTCGAATCTTCTAATTACTAATAAGATTAGTAATAATATTACTACCATTACGGAGTTACGTTACTTTTTGCCTCAACCCCGCTGATTTAAAATCCAACAATCATTTCTAGATTTATTTTCATAATTTTCATGACTCGCTTTGATGTCCCCAGTGCAAGCAAGCTTGGAATATAGAAAAACCCAGATAGAAATATTCATTATGTTGATTTGGCGTTAAAAAACTACAGTCAGGATTTACTAAAGACGTATATGGGAAACGAAATTACAATGCTTCAAGCTACACATGACAATTAAAATTACAACATGTTTGTAATAACTTCTGATTGAGACAATATGGATTTTGAAAAGCAGAAACGTGTTAGTAACATTCTACAAGAATTTGATGTGGAAGATACACAGTTACAACTTCTGTGGGGCGTGAAGAAAAAGTAATGTAACTAGTAGTGTAACTAATTACTGTTGCCAGAAAGTAATAAGTGTAACAATATCTATAATAGAGTAATATATTAACTGGATAGCCCAACACTGCTCATGACGTCATGAAAGTGAAGCCGCCGCGCCGCCATATTGGTATTCCCCACTATTCCCATACATTCCATTGAATTAATAGGAAATCGTACGAATTTAACGAGAAAACATCATCTAACAAGTCAGCGTTTTTAAATCTGTAGTATCCCTGTGCATTCTTACAATGCAAACATCCTAGGCATGTAAACGGTTATTTTTTTAATGTCGGGAATTTCCCCTGCTTATTAAAAAGTTACGTTCATATACATTACAGTAAAATCAGATGAACATGATAAACATCAGACGGACACGACCTCAACATATATATAACAAATGACAAAGTGCTCATTCTGAAATCTGAAGAAAGATTTATGCTTTGTATACACACACCTTCGCCTTGTACAGTTATTCATTGTTTATAATTTTGTTATAGTGTTTTTATTCGTACAGTAAGCTAACTGCAAATGTTTCAACAATGATTTTGTTAACAGCATTCGTTTTGAAGCAGGTAATGATTTAAACGGTGGTTAAATTAATTATTAATTTAGCATATATGTTACATTTTACATAAACGGTAATGCTAGTAAACATATTTGCGCGATCTTGGAGAGTCTGAAATAGATGTTGCTCAATCATGACATTAAAAATATACACATCATAATTTATTCAGAGAAATAACTGACTAACTTACAGTACGGAAGAAGCAAGAAGCTTTATTTCAAGATGGTGCATGGTAAATTAAGCTTTTCATTTCAGTAGGCCTACAACATAGAGCAATATAGTAACAGAGGTTATTATTCATTGTATATTCAAATCAATTTCTGATACTAATACGTTCATGTTTAATAATTCCTGAATAATTATGTACATAAAGAAATAGCTATTTTGTGTTGGATAAGTTAACATTACCTGTGTCGACAGTGCGCAGCAGACACACCCACCTTAACGATTTAAATATATCTCTTATCCTGCCCAAAAAGACCATAAACATTGCAGATAACATCTGAAGTAAAAATGAATTTGCATACACATAACATAAAAACTAATCCCGTTTGACTGATTCGCTTAAAATCGGGTGATTTTAGGTAATCTGTTTGCATGTGACTCAATGGTGCTCTCTGCTGGTAGGGAATAGTAAGATGGCGGATCGAACACTTCCGGTGGCTTCACTGCCTGTCGGCAGTTTAAGACATGACTTGTCTTAAAGAGACTTTGATATAGATCAGTGGTTGACACGGTTATTTTTGTGATTAACCTTATTGAATATGCATTTGTGAGAGTTTTCCTTTTGATTGGTAAACTTATGGAGGAGAGTATTTCAATGAAACAAGCAACGCGATTTACTAAGATTTGCACTAGTCAATTCACTGGTATTTACGGAATTATTTAACGCCCAAAAAAGCATGCCTTAAAGGGTAAGTTAGCCTGTGTTTTACTCACCCTCAAAGCATCCTAGGTGTATATGACTTTCTTCTATCAGATGAATCCAATCAGAGTTATATAAAAAAATTGTCCTGGCTCTTCCAAGTGTTTTCACTGCAGTGGGCAGGTGTTTCTGGTGAACAGTCCATAAGACGTCAAATAAAGCACGCGCATCCATAGTAAAACGTGCCTCACGCGGCTCCAGGGTGTGAATAAAGGCTTCCTGTTGCGAATCCATGCATTTTTGTAAGAAAAATATCCATATTTTAAAGGTAATAAACACTTCTCTCTCACTTCATCTGACTGTCATAAGCGGAAGCCGTTCTGGTGGATGACGTCGGACGGCGGCGTTGCGTGATTAGTGACGAACACGGAGAGAGAACAAAACAAAACGCCGGTCAAGAATTAGAAGCACAAAACCAGGATTTGTAAAGAAAAAATGTCAGAGGATTTGGATATAAGCCAAGAGGTGACTGGTTTTCCTTTGCTCCTGTAAACAAACTCGCGAGACTAGCATATCTCAGAGGCGCGCGACACATACGTCCTACGTCATCTGCCGGAACAGCTTCCGCATAAGACAGTCAGCAGAAGTGAGAGAAAAGTGTTTATTACGTTTGACATATGGATATTTATCTTACAAAAACGTATGGATTCGCTACAGGAGGCCTTTATTCATGCACCGGAACCATGTGAGGGACGTTTTATTACAGATGCGCGCACTTTATTTCACGTCTTCTGGACTGTTGACAAAAAACACCCGCATTGTAAGGCTTGGAGGGGCCAGGACAATTTTTAATATAACTCCGATTGGATTCGTCTGAAAGAAGAAAGTCATATACACCTAGGATGCTTTGAGGGTGCAGGCTGATTTTCATTTTTGGGTGAATTAACCCTTTAAAGCAGGCGGTAATTTGCGCTGCTCTTGGTAGATTGCGCTGGTCATTATGGAAATGAGGTGCTGCGTCTGTATTCTTTAATGTGCGCATTGTCAGTAAATCACATGCAGAATTTTCCCCTCCTATTGGAGCTTTTATGGAATAGGCCCATCATTTCTTCACACATTCCCGGGGAAAAGACGTCATGACAGTGCTGATTGGTTGAAGTCATAACAAGAAAATAAAGGGACATTTTTGAAAAGCTTTCATTGGATATGCTTTTTGCTGCTGAGAAGTAGGTATCTCTAAATGCCCATGATAACCAGTCAAACCCTGAAAACCCATGCAAGTTCGGATTCAGAACATTAACATGTGTCTCAGCCACGGGTTGAAAACAACACAATCTTATGGAAACTCGTAACTATTTCACATTGCCGAAACAGTGGTTGATCTGTATGAATTTTTCTGATTCCATTCGTACATTTTCATACGAACTGTTTAAGCCCCACTGACAGAGATGGGGTAGGGGGTGGAGGTTCATGCTTATTTTTTTTCTTAAAAAAAATCTTCATTTTTGTACAAATCACATTGTATGAATTTACAAGACAATGCCATAAAATAGTTATGTTTTCTCATGAGATCAGTTTGGATGAGACTTAGGTAAATTCAAATAAAGGTGCTTTACCAAATGGACTTGAAAAGCCCTGAATTCCTATTAAAAAGCCACATTTTCATTACACTTTTTAGGCATTTAACAATATTTTATTAAAACAAATGCATATTTAGCAATGCGATGACAATGGTACTATATGGCCTCTCTGTTCTCTGATTTCATATAAATCATGGAAAGCTGCATCTGAATTACTCGAATAAATGTTTTATCGATGAAAT
Source organism: Schizothorax lantsangensis (assembly GCA_027422415.1). Lineage (NCBI taxonomy): Eukaryota > Metazoa > Chordata > Actinopteri > Cypriniformes > Cyprinidae > Schizothorax > Schizothorax lantsangensis. Next base: position 14,625,215 of record CM049840.1, read on the forward strand.
ACTTGACAGATTAATTTGATAAATTACTAAACTAATTGTTACTCTAATTGCAGCTCTAACTGTTGCCATACATCAATTATCCTAAACATATATTTAAAATATGAATTATATATCAAATATCCTAAGCAACAGGTTTATTTGATATAAAAATCTGTGTATTTTATATCCAATTTATTTTTAATCAAATAAATGTTTGGCAGATTAATTGAATCAATTACACTAATTGTTGCAGCACTAATTGTTGCCATATATCTATTATAGAAAACCACTTAAATCCAGCTGATATTAAACTAGCTCAGCTAAATCAAATGAACAAAAATTAAGTATATTTTCATGTTGTTTTCTATCAAAATAAACAACATAATTCTCCAACATTTTTGACATACACAAACAACATAATCTGGCAACATGGGTTAACAAAACATAGATAACAAGAGGTGTTACAAAGAAGAATCAGAGCATACATTTAAATGTACACCTGCTATGGCGCTTCTTATTTGACATCTCTATTTTTGGTCTGTGTAATACTGAAAAAAGACACTGTACACCACAGGCTGTGAAGACAGTGCTGCTTTTTACAATCTGTTTTTAAAAAAAATAATTTATGCATGACATGTTCAGGCAAGAAGGGTACACATTTTAAGATCTGAGGGGTCCTCTAAATGTGTCCTATGACCATCTTCCATACACATCCCTCCGATACCTGGAAAACTGAGTGAATGAAATCCCTGCCATGCAGGTCTATTATGAGCACTGTTTGATCCCACCCAAAGAATTCCAAACTCGGTCTGTGCACACGGCACTTCCTGTGTGAGCGGGCTGGTGCCTGACACCGAGGAGACCACAGGAACAATGTGTGTATGGACGGCCCTAATCACAGACCTCAGGACAGTCAAGACAGCAGCCACACAGACTCACGCCCTTTCTCCTAACTACTTCCTGTCCTGTCTGCAAAACCTCTTCCTGCAATTGTGACTCGAGCAGAGCCACACCACTGCCGGGCCGATCCGCATAATAGCCATTCTACTGCTTTTATTTAAAGACAGAATGAGACTTTATCACTGCAGAGAAGAATAGTGCTGCTATCTGGGCTCTTATCTGATGCCAACAGCCCTGTGGTGGAGGGATTGTTTTTGCCATCTGTTCCTTGGCTCCACTTCTTCCTCCATCTTATTTCAAGCCCTTCGTCAGGCCTACAACAGTTGGCACTTTCCAAGAATTGGGTACAAAATAGGGCCTGAAACTCTTAAAAAAATAAGAGCTTTTTTCAATTGGTCAGTGAAAAGAGGTGCTCAAACTATTATATGAGCTGCTCTTTTCTATTATTTTATAATTTGCATTTTTTTCAACTCTGCATTAAACAGTCTGTGTAAAGACACCTAAATGCCATTTCAGAAGTGCTTCTGTGCCAACTTTGCTGTGTAATTTTTTGGAATGCACCAATATGAAAATTTTGGCTGATAACAATAACCGATAATGCTTTATAATTAAAACCCGATAACAAATATGTTGGCCGATATATTGTGCATTGCTAGTAAATTTGGCATAAGACTAAATGCTGGTTTGTACTAGTTATTAATAAACTTATATTGCCCTTAATTTCAGTGCAACAATGGTGGAAACAATCATAATAAGTTGGTGAGGTTATACGTAATATCTTGGTTTTACATAATTTTATGCACGCAACATGGATAAACTACAACAGGTTATCATATCAGCTGTGTGGATGCACTTTCCTGTGAAAAAAAAGAGATGCTAGAATAGTTTGTTTGGCTACTCTGCTAACTGTACTAGCCAAATTACCTATATTTAATTACCAAAAATGTATTTTTGGTTTCAGTTTTTGACTAAATGAAAACTTGAATTATGATTTATTTTTCTAAAAAAAATAGTTTAGGTGCATCTCTAATGTTAAGGTGAATTTAATGATAAATAACAGTTCATCAAATATATTTAATAGCTTTAACAACAAGAAGAAGTTTCAAATGCTGGATTGATTAATGCTTCAAAAGGAAGTAATTTAGACAGTGCTCTGCATTTGTGGAAAGCACTAGTTTTCCTGAAGCTTTAGGCATCCTTTTAAAGAGCAGCAAAAGGACAATAATGTACTAATAATGTACTTAGGGAAGATAGAAAGGTTACATTTGTGTGTTTATGACTGAATATTACATCCAAGCAGTCTTTTAAAGTCTCATATAGTGGGATATGAGGACAGTTATCTGGGGCATCACACACAGAAGTGGACCACCTCTTTCTTAAGGATGTTCTACATGCAGTCAGAGAATATAATATGGAGAGATTGTGAGCAAACAATAAGTAATTTTATTTGCCTGGCAAAGGACCAAAATACCAAATATGGAAACTGACCCTTTGCAAAGACCTGTCACCCTTAGTTACTGTTGCTACGTCCGACAAGACAATGCGCTCTCACACTGCACATCATTTTCTCACGCAGAGAAAAATATATTGCGGAGCAAAGAGTAAACTGACAACACACCAACAGACAAGATAGACCAGGTTATTTCTGGTATGAAACAATCAAATTTTGTTATTTTTAAAATACATTATACTGTTTTGTGGCTCTTTAATGTGTTTTGAGGCATGTCACTGTAGCGCTTCAGTTCAAGTGGCACATGACGTGATCTTTTATTTCTCTTTACTAGTTAGGCCTATAGCGTAAAATAAACATGAATGAACATCAGAAAGTATCTTGTTTCAACTGCAGAAAGACGTCAATATTAAATACACACCATTTTTCAAGTCCACCAATGTAAATCTATTCTCCCATTACTCTCTTGTCTCTTGTTTGTCGGACACAATAGCAGATTCGGTGTTGATTAGTCAGATCACCTGTAAATCAAACTCCCAGTGAAGGGTCAGTTAACAGGTGTGTACACTACAAACACAAACAAACAAACAAACAAAAATCTATGTTTACTAGTATTCCACACCGTTATTTTTCTTCATCCCAATATATCCTCCGCAGATCTACACACAACATGATACAGAGATAGAACAGAGCAGCTGTGGGTCTGTCATGTGTGCAAACAGCCCTTGCCAGTGAGGCAGAGTAAGGGTGTCTACAAACTAGAGAAAGCTATGCTGGAGCCTCTGATGGAGAGAAATCAGCCACAACATTAAAATCACCTATTATAGTGTATGTCCCTCTCATGTTGCCAAAACAACTCTGATGTGTCAAGGCATGGACTACACAAGACCTCTAAATTTGTCCTGTGGTATCTGGCACCAAGATCCTTTAAGTTACGAGGCATGGCCTCCATGGATAGGATTAGATAGATCAATTGTTGCCAATAGGTGCTCAATTGGATTGAGATCTTGGAAGGCCAAAGCAACACCTTGAACTCTTTGTCATGTTCCTCAAACCATTCCTGAACTGTTTTTGCCATGTTTTCACTTAGCCGTAGTTCACTGACAAGCTACGCAATATCACGTTCAATATCGCAGGCGATTCATCTGCGATTCTTAGCGCGAATTGCATAGCTTGTCGGTGAACTACGGCTCTGTGTATTAAATGCCGCTCCATTTGAAAACAGGTGATGGAGATTTAGCGCTAATCACAGAACCGGCTTTACTGACTAGATGCGCATGACTATCGTATGCAAAATATCATGCAGCCCTAGTAGGTACTAACCAATGCATACCAAGACACCCCACAATACCCTCACAAGAGGAAAAGGGCTAAGAAAGTCACTCTGGACCCCTCACACCCAGCTCACTCTCTCTTTGAACAATTGCCCTCCGGCCGGCGCTACAGATCACTGAGCACCAAAACAGCCAGACACAAGAACAGTTTTTTTCCCCCAGGCCATATCCCACCTGAACAACATATAACACACCCCAGTACTGTACATCTGTAAATAACTCATCAAACCTTCAGCTGTACATAGGACACATGCACATTTACAGTTATGTCTATGGACATTTTTCTTTTCTGTATATTTTTCTTTTTATTACTGTTGTTATTATAATTTATTGTCTGTTCTCTTCATTATTAGTGTTTTTATTACCTTAATTATATGTTGTCTGCACTATGTTTGTACTTCTGTACTGGAAGCTCCTAACACCAAGACAAATTACTTGTGTGTGTAAACACACTTGGCAATAAAGCTCTTTCTGATTCTGAAGACTTGCCGTTTTGAAGATGCTATGATCCATTCGTCTAGCTAAAACTATTTGGCCCTCGCCAGAGTCCCTCAGATCTTTCCAGTTACCCATTTTCCTGTTTCCAACATGTGAAATTGAAGAACTGACTTTTCACATACTGCCAATTATATCCCAGTCCTTGACAGGTGCCATTGTAATGATATAATCAATGTTATTGACTTCACCTGTCAGTGGATTTGAAAATATGGCTGATCAGTGTATACAGTATATATTGTTCTGAATCACAAACATGCATTAAGAAGTATAGGGTCAGTTTTCATTCATATTCAATTTTGAATTTGAATTTTCTCATGCTTTTGGTTATATGACAAACACTTGCATTCTTCCTCTGCATCTGGAAACCAATGGTGTGTAGACGCCATAAGGTTGCAAGAGACTGATACCCAGAGGAGTCCAGCAGGCAGACATATCCATCCAAGTGAAGCCATCCTACACACTGGGTGGCTACACTTGTCTACCGACTCTGCTTCAAACTTCAAAGAGCCATTTGAGCCCGACAGGTAGTCATTCCCCTGCTGCCATGTCTTGGACAGAAGATGAGCCCCAGAGAGCCAGCAAGATGACAGGAGCATATGTTTAAGAGGACACTTGAGTGTCTCCCACAGCCTATAACACAGGAGGCCAGAGGGGACTGTTACCAGAAACAAGATCAAAGCCGGGGGTCTGTATCAGCATGGATCTTTACAAAGACAGACTTTACACTGTTTATTTTCAGAGGGAGGAGTTTCCTCCTAGGATATCTGACAAGCATTTGGTCTGCCTATCACGTCAAGTGCCAAAAGCCAATTGCATTCTGGACAGGACAGGATATAAACCCAAACACCGTGGTCTTATTAGCCTTACAGGATGTGGAAGGAAGGACGTAGTTTGTATGTGTGAGTATATCAGAATCAGAATCAGAATGAGCTTTAATGGCCAGGTATGTATACACATACAAGGAATTTGTTATAGTGACAGAACCTCCACAGTGCAACAGAATGACAGCAACAGGACAGGACACAGATAATAAAAGAATAATATACAAATATACAAATAGGCAATGTACAAAATAGCAAAAACACAATATATAATATAGACAATTATGTGTGTACAGGTCTGATATGTGCAAATTTGAAATGAAAAAATAAGTATGTGTGATGAATAAATAATGTAAATAGTGTTGTGTGCCCCACGTTTATGTCAAGTGTTCATGAGATGGATGTCACGGTTCATAGAGTCACTGTCTCATCCTTGCTTGTCTGTGTTGTGTGCTACGTGAGTGGGTGTGTCCGAGCTCGTCATTACGGGTTATCAGCCCCAGCTGTGGCTCATTACTGGGGCTATTTAAGATCAGCTAAAGCTCCTCTCATTGTCAGATCCTCAAAGATTCTCTGTGTTCCTGTCCTGCTTCTCGTTCTGTCTCCTGGTGTGTTCCGGTCTCCACCCTGGCTTCGGAGGATTCTTCTGTTGGATTTGGCTGCCCATTGCGTCCCTGCGCCCATCTTCCATCCACGCTTTGCACGAGCTCTGAACCTACCAGCGACTTGGTTTGATCTCTCAATAAACTGTTGTATATCCGCAATTGAATCCTTTTCCTTGATTTCCTGACAATGGATTGCTTGGGGGAAGAAACTGTTCCTGTGTCTGGTAGTTCTGGTGCTCAGAGCTCTGTAGCGTCGACCAGACGGTAACAGTTCAAAGATGGAGTGTGCTGGATGTGAGGGGTCCAGAGTGATTTTGCCAGCCCTTTTGCTCACTCTGGATAAGTACAGTTCTTGGAGAGTGGGGAGGGTTGTACCAATGATTCGCTCAGCAGTCCGGACTACCCTCCGTAGTCTTCTGAGGTCAGATTTGGTAGTTGAGCTGAACCAGACAGTTATTGATGTGCAGAGGACGGATTCAGTGATGGCAGAGTAGAACTGTATCAGCAGCTCCTGTGCCAGGTTGAACTTTCTTATCTGGCGAAGGAAGTACAACCTCTGCTGGGCCTTTTTCACAATGGACTCAATGTGATTGTCCCACTTCAGATCCTGAGAAATTGTGGTGCCCAGGAAACTGAATGACTCCACTGCAGTCACCGTGCTGTTCATGATGGTGAGTGGGGGGAGAGCAGGGGGGTTTCTCCTGAAGTCCACGGTCATCTCCACGGTTTTGAGCGCGTTAAGCTCCAGGTTGTTAAGACTGCACCAGACAGCCAGCTCCTTAACTCCTGTCTGTAAGCAGACTCGTCACTGTCCTGGATGAGGCCGATCAGTGTGCTGTTGTCTGCAAACTTCAGGAGCTTGAAAGAGGGGTCTTTAGATGTGCAGTCGTTCGTGTACAGGGAGAAGAGCAGTGGGGAGAGAACGCAGCCCTGAGGAGCTCCAGTGCTGATGGTGCGGGTGCTGGATGAGAATTTCCCCAGCCTCACTAGCTGCTGCCTGTCTGTCAGGAAGCTGGTGATCCACTGACAGATAGAGGTGGGGACGGAGAGCTGTGTCAGTTTATTCTGAAGGGTGTCCGGGATGATGGTGTTAAAAGCGGAGCTGTAGTCTACAAACAGGATCCTCACATAAGTCCCCGGTCTGTCCAGATGTTGCAGGATGTAGTGCAGTCCCATGTTGACTGCATCATCCACAGACCTGTTTGCTGTGTAGGCAAACTGCAGGGGGTCCAGTAAGGGTCCAGTGGAGGCCTTCAGATAAGCCAAAACCAGTCTTTCAAATGATTTCATGGCCACAGACGTTAGAGCCACAGGTCTAAGTAATTAAGTCCAGTAATTTTGGGTTTCTTTGGGACGGGGATGATGGTGGAGCGTTTGAAGCATGAGGGGACTTCGCACAGCTCTAGTGATCTGTTGAAGATCTGTGTGAAGTTGGGGGCCAGCCAGCCAGCACAGGTTTTTAGGCAGGCTGGTGACACACCGTCTGGGCCTGGTGCTTTCCTTCTTTTGTTCTTTTTGAAGACCTGGCGCACGTCGTCTTTGCTTATCTGCAGTGCAGGTGTGGGGGAGAGGGGGGTTGCAGGAGGTGAGAATGGTGTTTTTTCAAACCTGCAGTAGAACTCATTCAGCTCGTCTGCCAGTTGTTGATTCTCCAGAGTGCTGGGGGATGGTGTCTTGTAACTGGTGATGTCTTTCATACCTTTCCACACTGAAGCAGAATCACTGGAAGATAATTTGTTCCTTAGCTCGCCAGAATAATTCCTCTTTGCCACTCTGATCTCCTTTTCCAGTGTGTATTTGGCCTGTTTATACAAGACTTTATCCCCCTTTCTGTAAGCATCTTCTTTGGCCTGACGGAGCTGTCTGAGTTTTGCAGTGAACCATGGTTTGTCGTTGTTGTAGGTTAATTGAGTCCTGGTAGGAATACACATATCTTCACAGAAACTGATATATGATGTTACAGTCTCTGTGAGCTCGTCCAGCAGCTTCGAAAACAGTCCAATCAGTGAGGTCAAAACAAGCTTTTAAATCTTGCTCTGCTTCATTAGTCCATCTTTTAACAGTTCTTAATACAGGTTTAGCAGATTTAAGTTTCTGCCTGTAGGTCGGTATGAGATGAACCAAACCATAATCAGAGAGTCCTAAAGCTGCCCGTGGGACAGAGTGATATGCATCCTTTATCGCTGTGTAACAGTGATCCAATATATTACTGTCTCTGGTGGGACATGTGATGTGCTGTCTGTATTTTGGCAGTTCACGGGAGTGATTTGCTTTATTAAAGTCCCCGAGAATGATTAAAACAGAGTCTGGGTGTTTTGTTCTGTGTCTGTGATCAGATCAGCGAGTTTCTGTAAAGCTGAGCTCACGTCCGCTTGCGGAGGTATGTAGACACTCACGAGAATAAACGAACAAATCTCCCGCGGCGAATAGAACGGCTTGCAGTTAATGAAGAGCGTTTCTAGATCAGAACAGCACATCTTCTTTAACACAGTTACATCTGTACACCACCTCTCATTGATGTAAAAGCACGTCCCACCACCGCGCGATTTCCCTGTTGATTCTGTGTCACGATCTGATCTGATCAGCTGGAAGTTAGGAAGATGTAGCACACTGTCCGGTATGGCGTCATTCAGACAGGTTTCCGTGAAACACAGAGCAGCAGAGTTTGAAAAATCCTTGTTTGTCCAGGAGAGTAGAAGAAGTTTGGCCGTTTTGTTGGGTAGAGAGCAGAGATTCGCTAGATGGATGCTTGGCAACAGCGTTCTAAACCGGCTCGCTTCCCCCTTCTGCGCGTCCTGAAGCGTTTGACCAGAGCTACGGCTCTGCCAACTACAATGTCCAGCAAAACATCCGAATAAAAGATTTTGTGGTGTGTTCTGCTGAATGTTCAGCAGTTCATCCCTGGTAAAACTGATCGTGTTTGAGAAATAAAAAACAGGAAAAACAAAAAAAACATTACACACACTGAAGAGCGAAGCACTGTAGCTGCCATCTGCGGCGCCATCTTGAATTTAACTTGTATATGTGACTTGTATACTCTGTATGACGTGGCCTACATATCAACTTTATTAGAAGTTGTTAAATAGAGGGGATCTGTGCTCATAATCGTGTGGGTAGAGTCATGTAAAAGCAGTTTGAGACGGCCATCTGTCACCATCTCTCTGTACATTAATTACAGAATTGAGATGCCTGAACCTGAAGCCTTAAAGGGACAGTTCACACAAAAAGGAAAATTATATAATTTACTCATCTGTGTTATTTCAAATAGTGTAGTCAAAAGTACCGTCTTCGGTACCAGTGCTTCTGTGTAAACGCTTGGTGAAGAGCATGTAGCGATGATTATTGTAGCCAATCACAGTCATATCTGTTGAGCGTGTGAACACATTGGCCATTCAGCAGTGTTTAAGAATCGGGTCAACATTGCTCAAATGTTAGCGGAAAATGGATGTTTTTAAAATTTCAGTACCGACCGGTACCAAAGTCAGTACTTTTGACAACACTAATTTCAAACAAATGATATGAAACATATGACTGATATTAGTTTTTTTCTGTGGAAAACGAGAAAGAAAAGAAAATTTGTGCAAAAATAAATCATGCTGCTTTTTGGAGTTTCAAGTCTGTGGTTAAAATTTCTGTTTTTGTTCTCCATGGCAAAATAACAGAATATGGACATTATAAGTTTGGGGTCAGTTAGAGTTTTATTTATTTTATTTTATTTTTTGAATAAATTAATACTCAACCAGGGCACATTAAATTGATAAAAAAAAAAAGTGACAATAAAGACATTTATAATGTAAAAAAAATGATTTCTATTCCAAATAAATTGACATCTTTTGAACTATTCATCAAAGAATCTTGAAAAATGTATTGCGGTTTCCACAAAAATATTAAGAAGCTAAACTGTTTTAAAATCGATAGTAAAAAGAAATGTTTCTTGAGCAGCAAATCACCATATTATAATGATTTCTGAATGACCACTGAAGACTGGAGTAATGATGCTGAAAATTCAGCTTTGAGCACAGCAATAAATTACATTTTAAAATATATTCAAATAGAAAACAGTTATTTTAATTTGTAATAATACAGTATTACTGTTTTAACTGTCTTTGATTATATACATGCAGCATATACTGTGTAATGATTAGAAATAGATACAAAAAAAAAACATTCTAGCTAACCTAAATCATTTTTAATGCTTCATATGTTTGCTTTAGTGGTGGGTATTGATTCCCCTGAGAGACTAGTTTCAATCATTTCACTTAAAAAGCTTTATTCGGATTCATTCACTGATTTATTCAGTGGATGAACGAAGGTTACATCAGCACAACTGAGGCAGGGTGTTTCCTCAGAGAAGGCAAAAGAAGGCTGGGATTCCTCAAAATGAGAAAGTATGTATAAGAACATTAAAATATGAGCAATATAACAAAATTCAAGAATAAATAGTGTGTAATGCACTGATTTTTCTAATACTGATTAACTGTGACACCAGCCGTTCTCTTTTCACTGAGCTCCTAAAGTATGCTGTTTCGGGGAAATGACAAGATACATATAAAAAGTCTACATATAAAAGAGGCATTGCCTTCACATTGCTGTGATTGGCTCATTACCCTGTCAACATGTTAATGCCCACCTCTCATGTTCACAAACAGTCTGTAAACCAACCTGAATGATTTAAACTGATGAAAATGGACAGACTAATTAATTACAAAGTAATTATTTAAATCACAACCCCTTGGCTAAAGTAAAGATACACCTCAGTGTCTACGACCTTACAGATAATTTATTGACTGAAAAGAAGGTAAGTAATAGTAATAACAGTCAAACAAAGCATTTACAGGATTCAAATCAATCCCTTCAAAAGAGAGAGGTGAAACTTTGCAAGTGAACTAGAACGATTTGTTCACTTCTTAAAATATTTGCTAAAAAAAAAAACGCTGATTATAAACCAAAACACAACTAGTTTGCTGAAATATTGGGGCGCAACAGCACTTTTCTTCACACTCTGTATCATAAATCAAATCATGAGCAGATACAACTGAAGACTTTTCTACACTACATCATATTCTATATTCCCATTATGTTAGGTTTCTTGCACCATCAGCCTTTCTCTGACCCTTTGAAATAAATCACATGTTTTGGCTCATGTACCTTTAAAGGGTTACTCCACCCCAAAATGAAAATTTTGTCATTAATCACTTACCCCCATGTCGTTCCAAACCTGTAAATGCTTCGTTCATCTTCGGAACACAATTTAAGATATTTTGGATGAAAACCGGGAGCTTGTGACTGTCTCATTGACTGCCAAAGAATTAACACTGGAGGACGCGGAGGAGACGAATTGTTGAATAAAGTCATTATTTTTGTTTTCTTTGCGTACAAAAAGTATTCTTGTAGCTTCGTAAAATTACGGTTGAACCACTGATGGCAGATGGACTATTTTGACAATGTCTTTCATTCTTTTCTGGGCCTTGACAGTGTTAATTGTTTGGCAGTCAATGGGACAGTCACATCCCGGTTTTCATCCAAAATATCTTAAATTGTGTTCCGAAGATGAACAAAGTTTTTACGGGTTTGGAACGACATGGGGGTAAGTGATTAATGACAAAATTTTCATTTTGGGGTGGAGTAACCCTTTAAGACTTCTATGTAAATGACCTCTATTATGATTGGCTAATCTCTGCTTACTGACATCGTTCACTCTGTTGTTCATCAAGCCAGGCCAAGTTCTGAATACTGAATAGGCACTGATATGTGAACGTGGGCGGTCATACTGTATGTTCACACACTCATGGTTGTCAAGGCAATACTATCCCGTTTTTTTTTTTTTTTGGTGGCTATTTTCCATAAAAGATGTGTGTGGTGTGGGAAAGAAGCTTTGCATTTTGAATGTCAGCGTATTTCTACATAGTACATCAAACAAAGAAAATCCTATTTTCCATGATATGTCCCCTTTAACAAGCTCCTGCCTTTAACCCCAGTAGTGATTTTAAGACTTCAGCCTTAAGACGGTTCAGCTTCATAACTGAATATGAGATGATATGGCTCAGAGGAATATTTCTTGCTAGAGGTCACACTTGCAATTTGTCTGTATTCGACCAGGCTGACATTTTACCTTCCAGCACAGTGCGGTTATGAAGCGGATATTTATTGTAATTAATGATTCCACGAAGAACCTTTAACATCTGTGGAAACTTTCCATTGCAAAAAAGGTTCTTTATAGTGGAAAAAGGTTCTTTAGATTATTAAAAATGGTTCTTTTGAGAACTGTTCACTGAAAGGTTCTTTGAGGAACCCAAAAATGGTTATTTTGTGCCATCGCTGCAAAATACCCCCTTTATTTTTAAGTGTGTAAGAAAAATGGCACAGAGGAAACTGGCAGTTCAAATTCTTCCTCCTCCTCCTCCTCCTCACTCTGCACCTAAGATGAGCATATCTGATCTAGAGAGAGTAATACACTCCTATCCCACTGTGCCGCCCACTCTCCCTCTCACACAAAAGATGCTACATTTTAATAACTGAGAAACGGCGAGAAAGAGAGTGTGAGAGAAAGAGGAGCAGGAGGAGGCCTGGAGCGTTGGCGGTGAACTGCATTTTCAAGCGAGGCCTGCTTTTAGAGGATCTCTACAGAGTATATTTATGAAAATGTCTACATCGAAATGCAGCAAGAGACATAAACGCGATCCTAAGATGAAGATAAGACTGAAGGACAGGGAATGACACAAGACGAGTAAAACAGAGAAACCCACTTACTAGGGCTGTGTGATGAACTAGGTCACCACTCTGTTAAATATGCAAGAATAACTGCAAGGAACACACACACAAACACATTCTGAAACATCATTCATTCAGGGAGTGTAAAATCTGATTTATAAAAATAGCATTAAAACTTCCTGCCCTCCAGCACAGCACATATGCCCAGGTGTCTGAGCTAAAGGTACAACGTCAAATGGAGCACTCATTTTTTGTTGCTCTTTCACAGCTCAGGATATGTAATGGAGTTCTTAGTTATGTTTTAAGCAGCACCATCATTTTAGATGTTTCTCCTAAAGGTGGGGTATGCATTTTTTCAAAAGCGCTTTAGAAAACTGAGTCGGGCCCAATACCAAAACAAACTTGTAGCCAATCAGCAGTAAGGGGCGTGTCTACTCATGATGCAAAGGAGAAAGCAATCAGTGCACATGACGGACATTAGCCGAGCGACGACAGAAAGATAGAAATGGCGGATAAAAAACAAAAGAAGGTTTACACCGTGTCTACACTGGACGTGACAAAGCGACCGTTGTAAATTATTTGAAATTTGTGTCAATATGTCATAAATAGAACTCGGCAGCAGTTTACTGTCGGGGATTTGTCGTGTCGTGGCGCGGCATCCAGTGTAGACAGCATCACTGATTATAATGAGCTCTATAGTATTTTGTCGCGCTGCACCGCTCGCATCCGGTGTAGACACGGTGTTACGATAAGGCAAGAATACAGTAGGACCTGTGGAAATATCAGATCAGCTTTCCAGCGCTGGAGAGAACTCAAGGAGCGGTAAGGCCTGTGATTGGACGCCGAGGTTGCTTTGTTTCTTCTCGATAGGTGAGTAACATTGGTTTTGCTTTTTCACAGAACTAATCGTTGTCATACGTATGTCATACGTTTTTTTTTTATTCATTTTATTTTATGCATACTTGTGTTGTATTCTACAATATTTGCACTGTCCATGGAGCAGACCTGACTCACATTTCACTGCTGGTTATACAATCTCTGTATAGTCGTGTATGTGACAAATAAAAACTTGAACTGAACTTGAATGTGTGGGGCGGAGCTATCAAAATAGGGTTGAGACCCTTTTGGGGTAGAGGCGTGTTTGTTTTAGTGATTTCAAATGTCAACATTGGCTACCAGAAATCACTTACCCCACCTTTAAAGCTCTTTAGGAGAAAAAAAATAAACACAAATAACAATATTACAGAGATACAGAGCTATAAAATGAATGTGAACAGCATAACTCAGATCATTTAAATTTAGAAGAATCTGATTTGAGTTCATATTGAAATCATACTGTATTTGGGCAAATTTGAGCACCATTAAAGAAGTTATGAGATCTCTTCAGACATTGCAAATAAAACAAACATGAATTCAATTCACCATTGACTTTGACTTCCATAGTATAGAAAAAAAATACTATGGAAGTCAATGGGTACCGTCAACTGTTTACCAACTTGAGGGTGAGTAAATGATGAAATAATTTTCTTTTTAGGCGAACTATCCCTTTCAAGGGCATCTATTATGCAAAATTCACTTTTACCTGTTGTTTGAACATAAATGTGTGTTGGCGGTGTGTGTACATAACCAACCTATAATGATAGAAATCCACCCGCTCCTTTTTTAATCCTCATAAATCATAAGCAGTGTCTCAGAACAAGCCGTCTGCAGAATCCGTAAAATGTGATGTCACTTTACACAGGCCCCGCCCACGACTGTTGACAGACACTGCCGTATTTGCAGATACCCCGCCCTGAGTGAGCCACACACAATCTGCCATGTTTATCTTCAAGATAGCGCATTTTAAAAAAGCATTCAAGTAAGAACTGTCTTCTTATTAGAGCTACAGAAATTATTAATTCAAGAGCAGTGAGTGATTTTCTGTTTTTATTTAATTTTTTGGGTTATATTAGCAGCATAGACAGCAGTAGGTACTGTATATTACGCAGCTGTCACTTACACAGATCTAATATAAACATATGATTTCTTTCCCAGCTGTTTACCTTCAAAGACATAATTGACTGTGTTTTTGTAACTTTTGTGTTATATTTAACATAAACGTGTGTATTTGACAGTTTAAGCGCAATAAGACATGAAGATAGTTTAGTACTCACATGCCACGTGACAGCCGCTTTCTGTACATGTGCTTCGGATGTGTGCGCTCAGAAAACCTTATATCAGAATTTTTAACTGATATGGCTTTAAAACACATGATTTCAGCACGATAGACATGATAATCAACACCAAACAGTTGTTTTTGTTTAGCAGAGTATCTGAAGTACAAGCTGTAAAGGCACAACCTTAATCTGGAAAAGGGGCGGGGAGCAGCAGCTCATTTGCATTTAAAGAGACATGCACAAAAACAGCGTGTTTCTGCTTCCACTCATAGGCATTTTCAAAATGATACAATAAATAATCTGTGGGGTATTTTGAGCTGAAACATCACAGACACATCCTGGGGACACCTGAGACTTATATTACATATTGTAAAAAGGGGCATAATAGGTGCCCTTTAAGCAGATGGATTGATCAAAGAACATCACCAGAGAGAAGTCTGTCACTTCACTGGAAGATCCAGTTATGACATGTTGATTAAACATTATAAAGTAATTTAAAAAAAAAAATTAAACCTATGCATGAATGATTGTTCACTATAAGATCGATAACATGTATTTACAAATAGATTTGAATTTTCATGCCAACTTTAATGTGTAAGAAAACAATCAAGGCATTAAAACATCTTCTAAGTTAATTTTCTTTCCTATGGGTGACACAGTTCTAAAAGTTGATTATAAGGCTATGCTGCACATTACACAAATTAAGTCCCCTAACAAATAATATGCAGCCATTTAATTACAGCATATCTCTGTAGGGTGCATTTGGACCTCGGATGCTTGAAGCGCAGGGCTCTGTTTTGTTTTTTCACCTTCCTGAAATAACAGGATGTAATTACCAATATCAAGTAGGCAGCATGCTGTAGATGAGCAGGCTTTAAAAACCGAGATGCATGGTTACTAGGCAACCAAATGTGAGATTCCTATATCATTAACAGCCAAGACAAAGTTCTGAAAAAATGGACAGTGACAGTGAGATGAATACAGATCTGGAGGGGGAATCTGGCCTGAGGAACAAACTAAATGGAGCTTTAATTCAAGAAAGATTAACCAGATCCATAGCATTTAACAAGCCAGGAGGAAACAGACTAATTTATTGCTGAATTATACAGTACGGTAAACCTCTATTTCAGGTCAAATTAAATAAGAACTGTTGAAAAAGTACATATTGTAGAGATATGGAGCCTTTAAAATGAGTGTGGACTGGATAACTGATAATTTAAACTTGAAAGTATATTTGAGGTATATTTGAGTTTATATTGAAATCATAGTGTATATTGGTAAAATTTAAAATTTAAGACATTATGATATCTTTTCTGACATCCCAAAGAAGATATTAAATCTGTGGTGTCTCTAATATCATTTTAAAGAAAACCCCAATTATTTTTAGATATTGAAGTTATTTTAATATTATTTATATAGTATTTATTATTATATAATAAATTATATAACAAATATTAGTATTAGTATAGTTTTAGTAATTTAGTAAGTTATGCGCTTTTGTCCCTTCTTTTGCATTTCTGTTTAGCTAATTTATTTCTGTTTAATTTTTATCTTAGTAAATATAGCCCACTACTTCAACTTAAGTTATTTCAGTGAATTACCAAGGCAATATGTCAGTATAATAATAATATTTTTTTTTAATTAATTAATTAATTTTGTTTTATTTATTTATTTATTAAACTTTTTTTGGGGGGGGGGGGGGATTTAGCTTCATTTACGAAAAAAAAAAAAAAATTTAATTACCAAAAGCAAGTTTTAATCGTTTAGTTTTAGTTAGCTATAACAACACTGACCCCAATATCTTGGATATTAATCAAGCGTCAAACACAACAAAAGTAGCTGAAAAGTGGCCTGGATCAACTCATGATTCCTATAAATTTATTTCTAATTACATTTAGGACTATTCAAAAAGTGATGGTATATGACTTCAGAAGCAGACTATGCATGATATCTGGCCAAACTGTGAAGAAGCCTGTAATATCATGACTTAATTTCAACTGCTGCCTACTTGGTTAAATGTTTGCAATTGCAAGATGGTAAAATCTTTTGTACTGCCAGCCAGCTCTAATCAGTCAGCAGCTGTACAAATGAACATTTCCATTTCAGTAAGTGTATAATGTTAAGAAGCAGCTACGCTGACGGCCACTGTAACTTTCTGCCACTCAGCAATCTATCTTTTATTAGAACTCCTGCAAAGACCAGCAAAAAGAGCACTTTTATCAAGCCTTTACATCTATACGTAGCTAATACCTCACCTCTTTAGTATGCAAAGTTTCCTTTTTGCCTCTATTCTCGGTTCCTCCATTGCAAGTGCTCAATGAAATATGGCCATGTTTTATGCATATAAGAACTTTAATAATTTAAAAAGGCATCTTAAAAACCATTCGCGGTCACTTCAGGGAGCCAAGGTTGTTACCAAATGCTTGTGCATGTTCAAAAATACAAAGAAATTGTGCACAAAACATGTCGCGCTTTTAGTTTTAAAAAGCTATTCTCTTTTTTCCCTGTCTAAATTTCTTATGATGCAAATAAATCTCCAATTTGTGCACATGCAACTTAAGGCATGCAAACTACACTAAGGTTAATGGATAAGGTTCAACCTTCTGAACAGTTTTATCACCAACAAAAATGCCCCCGTTGTGGCCTGCATGATCCTGAGGCCCTCAGGAACAGTTAGCTACCGGAGGAGGGCAATTTAGCAGTTATCCAAATCGTATGCTCTGTAAGTGCTCCAAATGAGCGAATGAGAAATGTATGAGTCAGTCTAATAATGAGCACTGCCTAATGCAGGTAAGAAAAGTCCTGCAGAGTCTTGAGCAGTAATGACATCTCCCTGCTTCAACCAAACATCCAAATCATGCAAGAAAGCCTTGTTACGTCTCAAGAACCGAGTGATCTCACCTCTGCAAAAGTTTCAGGTGACTCTGATGTGGCACTTCATTACACAGAATTACACGAAACCAAAGCAACCTTGGATAAAAGCAACATCGCATTCAAATCAGTTCTCTGGGAATCAAACCTATTTACTTGCCATTGTTGGTCTCATGCTTTACTCTGCATCTTTACAATATGGAGGTGGCACTGATGCACCTTAAGCTGGCAAACCAAAGCCGGTTTAACACTCTAGATCAAATTGGATACGTCCAACATCCTGTTGTTAGAGCTGCCAAACAGGAAAGCTCATTTTGGCTTGCTTCTACAAGTGTTTGTTCTCTTTAATCATGCTTCACTGGAGCTTCACAAGTACACTGCTGTACCAGGTGAGCTACCGAGCAAGTTTACAATGTCAGAAAAGCCAAACATAGGGAGCTGGTTATGTGACGCAAATGTCAAAATGTACAAGTTTAAAAAAAACATGCACTATGGTAAATTTGTTTTGAGGTCATAAGATGGTATTGTGCATGGAACAGCATGCAAATACATCTTTATTAATTCATAATCTGCCCCTGTAGATATCATAAGTTGTGTGAAAAGGAATAAAAGTTGTTGGTGTTTTACTGCCGCTAGTTATCATAGTGGAAAGTTCAAATTTAACATTATTACATTTTAATTCTGTTTTCTAGTCACTGGTTGGAAATCAAATAATTAATCTTCCTTTCTTACACCTGCCATATTGAGTGTTGCACTTTTTCCCAATCATCTTTTATACAAGTGTTCTGTCCATTCTTCATTATACTGTCTCTATTTTTACCTCATTTCACAGGGCATGCATTCTGACACACAGCCTTGAGAAGTCACACATCCCAATCACAGAAAGCAACAGTCTCTGCTTGGTAACCCTAGTCAATCTGGGTTCGATTTGTGACTGCAAAAGCTTGCTTGTGGTCAGAAGGACGTCATGAGAAGCTCATGTGCCAACTCAGTGGTAATGTATTCCGGCTTGAGAGTGTGTGTTTTCTGAGCCAGGCAGAGGGGTGAGACAGATTGACAGAGACAATGAGTGAGAAAGAGGACTGTCCATTCCAAACAGTGGATTCGTTCGGGTAATTGGACCGTGCATTAGAGAGGGGCCGCCTGCCCTTAATTGCTCTACAGACATCTATTACTGCACAGCAACGAGTATTATTTCAAAAGGCCTGGGCTTTGGAATAAGAGCAGGGAGTGAGAGAGAAAAAAAAGGGGAAGAGGGAGAAAGACATAAGTGGAAAGTGTGCTGGTGGCTACAAGGATCTGACGCGAGAGGTCTCAGCTAATATGTTCTGTTCTGGAATATTCTGTATGTTGCTTTTTGATGTAATCACAGGATTCATCCAGAAGGTCTGATCTGCTTTGAAAATACAGAAGAGTTCTTTATTGAAGGGAAAGGCCTTCCTGGCCTTTTAAATGTCAGGTTATGAGTTCTGATAGACCACACATCTAATCATTTGGCCATAGATTGGTCTATAATGTCTTATATATTTGTCCACCAATGAGAAAAGCTTTTGTTACTTTGGAAATGGTAACTATGGGAAAGGTTTAACAGTGACCTTGCACTGCCATAAGGCATTGTGAGTGACTCAAATGAGTAATCATATGAGTAACTCTACATCTAAAACAACATACATTAATGTTGAAAAGTTTGGGGTTGGTAAGAATCAGTAAAATACAGTAAAAACAGTAATATTGTGAAATATTATTAAAATTTAAAATAAAGTTTTTTCTATTGTAATATATTTTAAAATGTAATTTTCAGCATCATTACTCCAGTCTTCAGTGTCACATGATCCTTCAGAAATCATTCTAATATGTTGATTTGCTTAATTGTCTTGTTATCAGTGCTGACAACAGTTGTGCTGCTCCATATTTTCATGGAAAAGGTTTTCAGGATTATTTGATAAACAAAGTAAATACAAACAAACAAACAAACAAACAGCATTTATTTGAAATAGAAATAAATGTCTTTACTTTATCTTTTGATAAATATAATGCATCCTTGCTGAATAGAAGTATTAATTTCTTAAAAAACTGACCCCAAAATTTTGAAAGATAGTGGAAGAATATGAATATTTTGCAAAAATAGAAATAGAAAAATTCAGTTATTCAGACATATGATATTTATTTTATAATTAGCCTACAGACTTTAGTCCACAGTTCTCTATTGCATCATCCGATATAATGTAATTAATAATACTTCATGAAAAGCTCATTCCGCTATAAAACAGGCACACAATCTAGCATACTTTTTTTCTCCTAATGCTTGCTTTTAATCAAATGTTCTAATACGACACTATTATTCCATTATTCATCTTGGAGCAAGTTCAAATTAAAGGTCTAGAGCTCTTTATTGTATTATTGAAATTCCAACAGAAAATGACAGGAAAAATTATTTTCAGAAAATCAAAAGTAAGGCCAATTAAAACGTAGGTGGACACTGCTGCGCTCTATTACCAGTGAAAAACTCCTATCAGTCATCCACTCTCTCTCACTGCAGGGACTGATCACCACTAACCAGTGAACAAGCACCAGAAGCTGCATAAGTTTACTGCTGACACTGCACACCTGCACGCCCCCAGAGACACTGGGGTGGAGGCTGGAGGAGAGAAGAGAAGGAAGGAGGACCTCTTTATAGAAGCGTTTCCCAGCTAATTAAAAACTAGGCCACCGCAGATACATAGACGAAGAGACGCAATGATGTCTGAAAAAAGACACTGTCCCTGTGACTTTAAATCAAATATAGGCTAGGCTAATGATAGAGCTACAGTAGCGGGGCTAAAGACTCGGCTTCTGAGCCCAGGCTGGCACACACTGACCCTGCCTGTGTTTTAGGACAAGTTTTAGAACTGGAAAATTATCTGAAATTGGAGGCGTCACATTGTCTTCAAGGAAAAGAATGATGACATCAGAGAACAATACATAACCTCAACCACAGGACTATAGGGATGAGAAATATATTGAAAATAGACTATATTGGTATAGAACAACCGGCCAATACCAGAAGAAGAGAATGCTCCATTCTAGTGAGCTGCCTTGTTGTCTACTGCCTACATAGACAGCTATCTTCTAAGGCAGCAATCTAACCAAAATGAAAAATGATACATGAAATCATAACACAGCTCAACACTCTCAGCATGTTATAAGCTAACACCAGTTATAAACACAGCACTCACAAATATTGGGTGAAACAATCACGTTTCAATTAAATGGACCGTTCTTATTGTCACTTATCTGAATAAATTAACTTATTTTTATAAATTAGTTTCTCAAATCCGCCCACAATTTTTTCACTGAGGTCACAATGCATTCTGGGATGCTGGCTTAGAATTTGGCCAAAATAAGGTATCAAATATTGCATAAATTTGCCTTCCTTATGATTTCCTTAAATGGATAGTTTACCCAAAAATTTAAATTAAATAAAAGATTAAAAAAATTAAAAATACATTTACTCTATCTTGTCCTTCCACACCTATAAGACACATGTTCAGGACACAAAATTACAATATTTTTATTAATCTACATGTCAAGCATGTTTTAAACTTCTGATTACTATGCTGTAATTTATTTATTTTATTTATTTATTTTTGAAGTTGTAAATAAAACTGGGAGATTATTGGAGTATGTTTTGCGAGAAAATACAGTAATTGCACGAGAATACTATATTTACACTTCAAAAGTTTATTTTAATTTCATTTCATGTTTAATTT
This sequence comes from Schizothorax lantsangensis, assembly GCA_027422415.1. NCBI lineage: Eukaryota > Metazoa > Chordata > Actinopteri > Cypriniformes > Cyprinidae > Schizothorax > Schizothorax lantsangensis. Next base: position 14,646,289 of record CM049840.1, read on the forward strand.
CATAATACATTTTGTTTCTATACTATTTTTTTCAGTGCCTGTTGTGCTTTATGTATGTGAATTGATTGAAGTTTATATGTAAATAAAAGCTTATTAAATCTGGTCATCATATAAAGCAATCATGTCTCTCCAGAAGAAATGGATTAAACTGCTTGATTCACATTAATTACTTTTACTATGGCTTTATAAACTTTTTGTAGCTTGAAAGTTTTGGTTGCATAGGCTCATTGGCAAAAATGTGCCTCTACCAACATTTTTGTAAAACTTTTCCAAAATGTACCTTTCCACACAATTCACTGCAGATTCCAACTGAAACGGACACTAGTGGCAGTTAAACACCATCAACTTTCTGTGTTTTTCACAGAAATTATAATTACAGTGGCAGATGAAGAGCATTAACCTTTTATCGTCACTCACTGTACCTTTCATTTTCAATCTGCCTCAATACACACAACACATATTCAGGTTCATCTGTTTCAGACTCAACTGAGTCATTTAAATCAAGCACACTTTGTGCTCAGATTAATTTTAGCTTCAATGAAAAAGATAAATCTGCTAAATAAGAAACTGCCTTGCTTTTCTGTATGCTATGTAAGCCCTGTTTGATTGCTTGGTTTAAACTCCTCTTTATGTCCTCACAGGCCTTTGACATATTATTTGTCTCCAAACTGCAGTATATTTACATTATCAACAAAAGTACCACTATATAGTGACAGCTGTTTACCACAAGTTAATGACTCTGAAGGAATCCACGGTTCAAATGAACTATACTTCAGACCTCAGTTTTACTCAGGTTTCATATCAACTAAGAGTATTTTACGTGAAAACAATGTACTAAAATGGAAACATTTTTACAGACAACAATGTTGTCAAAGCGATCCCTGTTTACACAGATCAACGAAAAATGACTTAAAACACTGTGTTATGCATTAGGCCACTATAGTTTGTATAAAACACATGCGGATGAAATCAACATTTTCACAAATTCGCTTTTTGTAGTTTACAAGGAGACGATAACAGTATAGTTTTCAAAAACTTGCTCTTTGAAACACGTGGACCCAAAAACACCATTGTTGTGTGAATGAACGGCCAAAGATATTAAACCCCTTAAATATAAGTGTTTGGTGTATATATAAGAAAGGATTCCCTGCAACGTGTGGGCACTCCCTGTTGTGCAAGCACGTTTGTAAAGCAGGGCCATTAATCAACATACACACTGTTCCCAAGCTCTCTGCTGATGGCGAAAAACACACACAACTCCATAAGCACTTACAATGTACTGTTCCCAATAACAACAAGCTGGCAGTTCTGAAGGAAGAGGGAGGCTGCCATACTTCCTGAGAGAGAAAACACTACAGGCAGTGCACAGCCCCACCAAAAACCCTTACAAACACTCACTGCCACAAAAAACATGAATGAGAAGACTATAAATATAGTCACAATGAGAACACAGAGAAAGAGCACAGATACTGGCCCCTGAGCCAGATAAACACAAATACACATACACACAGAGCAGGGGGTAGTCATTTTCATCACAGTGGGCAAGAGGAAATGTGATTTACAAATGATGAGAAATTAAAACAGCGGGGAGGATGAAGGACACAGCTATAAAATCATCTGGACAAATGTCAAATACATAAATACAAATGTATACACTAGGGCTGCACAGTAGCAGTGCATACAGTGTGATTATAGAAATGTTTGATAGGTACAACATGAAGAGGAGTTTAGTTGTTTATGGTTGCTATACATTTATTAACTTATTATCAACTATTTTGTGTATCCGCTATTTAACAATGGCTTCAAACATGGCTCGTCGAACAGAATGTGGTTTGAATAACACTATCATTTAAGTTTGGGGTCAGTATTTAGTAATGTTTTTGAATTCAAGGTTGCATTGAATATATTTTAAAATGTTATTTATTCCTGTGATGCAAAGCTGGATTTTCTCCAGTCTTCAGTGTCACATGATCCTTCAGAAATCATTCTAATGTTTTCTATATTTGCTGCTCATTTCTTATTATATTGAAAACACTTGGGCTGCTTAATTTCTTTTGTGGAAACTTTGAATTTTTGGATGCTTTGATGAACAAAGTTATAAAACAGCATTTGTTTTAAATAGAAAAATCGTTTGTAACATTATAAATGTATTTACTGCTATTTTTGTATCGTTTAATGTTTAATTGCTGATTAAAAGTACTAATTTCTTTCATAAAAAAAAAAAATCTTACCGACCCCAAACGTCTAAATGGTAGGTTATTCATTTAAAATGTTGCTTTCACTGTTTTGAGTCTGAGTCTGCTGTTTTGTATATTATAAAAAGACTTCTCATTCATTCATGTTAATAAATACTTTTAGTACTTTTGGAGTTTTCGTTCATCAAGTTCTGAAAATAATCAGAAAATAACAAACAGAAAATAATCAAATAACTGAAAATGCATCATAATAAGAAAACAACAACGATTGTAATTTCTGTTTCATGTCAACTTTAAAGTGAAAAGCGAGCATTGAATACTGAAATGAAGGCAGATCTGAATGTGATTGGCTTGACTGCATACATAAGCAGAGAGAAGTCGATCATATCACAGAAAGAACAAGTTATGACATTTAAATTCAAATTTGGCCAAAAATACATTTATGCATTAAATTGTTCACAATAAGATCAACACACATTAAGAAAATAAAATCTATATTGATTTCATGCTGACTTTAAATATATGGATAACAAAAGTCAGTGACATAACAAGAGTCATGGATCATCTACATTACCTCTGCACGAGTCTGTCAAGGTCAAGAATACAGTGTCTAAGTGCAACTCTCAGCTGATATTGGGAGATGTGACTCTGTACTTCTAATACATGACAGGAACGTGCAAATATTTTCCAAAGCAAACATCAGTCCAGCGTGCCCTCCCAGACCCTGGAACATATTATTAATGAGTCAGGACACTGTGTTGTTTAGGAAACATGTTGTTTCTCATTACCGCACAGCTACAGACAGAATGCCACTGTGGGCCGCTGCCACAGTTCCCTGGACATTACCAGGGAAAGGTAGAGAATACTAATGCAGGGCTTACGCACAAACACTCACACACACACAATCTCATGTCCTGAGCAATGCTGGAACCAGGTTGGAGGAGCTCGGCTTGCCATTTTCCACTGGCCTGCTGATGCCAGCCAGAGGCGGTAAAAGAGAAGCTTCCCTTCTACCCACCCACTGAGAATGAATTTGAAATGATGACCCACAACACTGTGGCATAATCACCCAGCAAGGAGCTGCCTGATAGTGACACACACCTTCTGGCCTTTAACAACGCCCCGTGCATGACAAGAAGAGAGAGGTGGGTGAGCGAAGAGCGTAAAGAACAATACAAACATGTGAAAGGTCAAGCATGGCACACCCACTCCAGCATAAACAAGATACATGCGGTAAGCAAGAAAAAAAACAGCAGCTACTTTTTCACAATCTGCACTATAATGCTCTGGATTTGGAAATTCGAAGCCATGCTTTCTGAAGCAATAATGACCTTCTCCATCACTGACAGATCTTGCTGATGTACTGCACCCAACTCCTCCTCTTTTTTTTCAGAGATCAGTGTGCACTGAAAACATTGCGCCTTTGCCATTTTCCTCTCATCCGCATCCATCCGCATCAGCTGGCACTATAGAGACATGTCATTCTCACACCTCTCATTCAAATCAACGTGAGCTGATACAGCAGTGCTACATTAAGCTGCATTTGATGGAAATGCATCCGGGAGCCTTGTGCAGGGGGTGTAGTGTCAGTGCCACGGGGAACCTCCGAGAAGCATTTTGCTGGAAGAAATGCCTCTGCAGTGAACCCGTTACGCACAACACACGGATGCAAGCACAACCTCCAATCATGCCTTTATAATAATGATGCCTAATATTGCATGGGTGTGATAATGCATAAAGCTATTTTAAGATGCATTGCGCAATAGCTAGACGCTATTAGTAGTAATGGCTACTAAAAATGTTTAAATATGCATTTATATATTTAGAAAACAGCGAAAGTTTGAATGGGAAAATATGAGTTAGGGATTCTTTTCTTAAGTAAATAAATCATAAATAAACTTCGTCATGGTGTAAAACGATCGTATTTAAGATCATAGCGCTCACCTGCCAACAGTCTGGTTGGCGAGCTGTCGCATCCGATTGAATTGCTTCTTCATTTTTGTATTTTTTGTTTTCTGCGTTAACACCTCGAGCGCAAAACAATCCGCATTTCTCTCAAAATAAAGGGACGTAATCCGGTGCGAACATCCCCGTTATTCCCATCACACGCCCTCATGGCAAACCGAAAGAGGGTGGAAATGTCCTAAGATGCGTATTTCAGTGCATTTTTGCGCTGCTGCTCGGCTGAGATGCTGCTGGGCGATTCTCACATCGGCAAAGTGACAGCAGCGGGACGACGCGAGCGCGGTGCAGCATGGGAAGTGTAGTCTTATTACACATGATCCATGTGCCCAGCGCTTAACGCATCAACCAATCATAAACAGCCTCGGTTACCTCATTAAATATTCATGACTTTGTACAGTAGCAACTTTCCCGCGGTGTCTGAGGGAAACTGTAAAACATAAGTGCGTTGACATGATGACTATTAAAAATGAGCACATTAGTTCCACAATAAGGCAAGAAACCGCTTTGCATCAAATTTGAAATTAAGCTTAATTTTCCCGTTTTTGAGGGACATGCGGAGCGAATGCGGTAATGGGCAAAAATGATTGTTTATTATTATTATTGTTATTATTCAAATAAAATCTTTATTATTTATTTATTTATTTTTTACTTAATCAGATTCTGACCTTTGTCAATACGTTTAGCTAATGCAAGACATGGTGAGAAATCTTGAATGAAAGCACATGAGTGATAAGAGACAAGTTGTGTCTTAAATGACACACGACGCTATTCACTTATTCTAGGCACTGTGTATTCAGCCGTCTAGTGTAATTATTTTGTCATCCAACATCGGAGTCTAATAGCCCCCTCCATCATCCGGGCATGTGGAGTGCACTTTTTCTTTATGGAATATTAGTTGTGCACACACTATCACACTATTTATAGCCGACTAAAACGGCATAGACTTGTGCAAACCCTTTGTTTTTTTTTGTTGTTTTTTTGCCATTTAAGTGGCTGCAATTAGCCTATGCAGGTGGCAGTTGTTACAGGGATTTGTCCAATCAGTTACGTTGACGTTATAGGCTTTATATGACAATAAAAACTTTACAGTAACGACGACTAGGCTAATTAATTAGGTAGCCTACTCACCCAAGATAAAGTAGGCTATGAGCCGAAACACTATGCCACTCAAAATTTTACCAGCTAGAAACCAAGTTAGAAGCTGTAAAATCATAATAGCCTACTAAAGAGCCAGTAAATTAATATATATAATAATAATAAAAAAAAAAAAACAGGACAAACACTATATTAGTTTTGCGAAGGTTATTTCCACAGGGACATGACCAAAATGAGCCATAGCGTTGCGAATGTTATTTATTTCCACTGGGAACCGAGATCTGGGGCTTTGTGAAGATGACACTGCCATCTTGTGGCTGCTTTCATACAGTTTGACCTGTATTTAAAGGACTTCCACCGCCTCCTGACAGCCAGCAATTGCATTACTGGTAATTGTAAGAGACAACATATTGTGTGATATCTTTGGTCAATTTCGGTGAGATTTTTAAAGCTTGGTATGATTTATATTCATATTTTTTTTGGCAACCTTGTTTTAACTGGACATCAATACATTTTCACACATTACAATAAAAAGATGCCGTGAAACAAAAACAAACAAACAAAAATGCATTTGTTATAAGAATAAGAATTTTGAATATGTAAGTAGTGCTTTAATCTTTTGAATTGTGACTAAAAACATCACCGTGAACTGATCATCTTAATTTGTCCTTCCAAAAATATGAGAAAACAATTCATCTCTTCATGAGCTGTGTAACTCAGTATGATGGGGAAGATGAAATCAAACTTGTTAGATGAAGATATGATAATTAGAAATATAGCCTACTGAGACAATTAGTATAAAAATAGAGGTGGTGAAATGGTGATGACAGGCAACCATATGGTGTCATTTTAACAAGGTTACAAAGGCTAAGATGATTGTGATTCACACATCTGACACAACAGCATATTGTTCGGTGTTTGACAGATGCAATGAAATCCAATACCATGTACAGCAGCCTAGAGTTAACAAAACTGAAATGGTTTGACAATTGTCTTTCATGCTGTCGATAGAAACAGGAAGTTGGTGCAGCACACATCAGATGGCTTGTCTCTTTTTGTGAAATAGGCCTTAATAAAAACATTTAAAACAGACAAAGCCATCTTTCACGTTCCATTGCTTGTTGATTGCAGTGAAAGCTATCCAGCATTCACATTAATCACAGTTGCTTGGCTCTAATCACTGCTTGCGTTATTAAGTTCTTAAATGCATTTTTCATTTAGCCACATTGTCATGGACTTCACTATCAAGTTAAAATGCTCAGTTTATTATTATTATTAACCTTTAATATTAATCTTAAATTGCAAATGTGTTGTTACAAGTCAACAGAGGTATGTATTTTAATATCAGCTGGCAGTGTGATATGGCAACAGCCAATGGCTCTGTTGCTCGACTTCACAAATTGTATTTATTTATGTTTTTTTTCTTCATGTTTTGCTTTTTTCTGTAATTTTTAGCATTGAAACATGCATGTGTACCTCACTGAAATGCAAATATATCTGCAGGTGACAATCATTGTCAAGTGTCAAACATGTAGCCTGCAAAAAATTAATTTATATTAAAAAAAATACAACTTTCAATGCTACAATGCAAAAATACTATACTAAAACAAACTGTCATATTACTGAGGATAATAAGTTAGAAAAGTAAATAAATCAATAATTCTTGGGCTGCAGGTGCTCTATACATTATTTTAGTTATTATAAAATATTGTAAAACTGTCTCTTAAGTTTTAAATAGACAGCAATATATTTAACCATGTTTGGCAACTTGAAAAATAAAAATTAAATACATCTATAAGCATTTCACAGATGACTTTGTACATTACTTATATACTGTACAATTAAATTGTCACCATAGTTCTACAAATGAGTTCTTCGGAGGCTTTAGGTGAGTAAACAAACAAACAAACAAACAAACAAATTGTGGTTACGAGGGCGCCCCCACCCACCCACTTGCAGGTGATGCCCTACTTCCAGCTTCAGGAGGTCCTAACCCTAAACCCACCCAGTTCTAATCTAAACTGAAGTATGTGGTCATCCTGTACCCCCAGGGTGTGCGTGTGAAACCAGGTACCCATGTAACCAGCGATGAGCGCTCATGTGACGTCACAATGACAAGCACTCTAAATATTCGTGATGTCAGCCTCCAGTGGCACCTGCATCTGTTCGGCTGCACTGTTTTTGTTTTGTTTCTTATTTGTTTATATGTTGTTTTGTTATTATTTGTATGTTCCTTTTTTCTGCAATAAAAAAGTAGGCTGCACTGTGAGTACACTGAGTGCTTTAGAGTGATCTGACAAACATGTTAGGCCTACCCTGCAAATATTTCTTCAGTTATAATGTGTCACATTGCTCTGACAACTGAACCAGTGATAACATTAATTTGCGAATTAATAATTCTTCTGAGTCCTTTCTTTACAGTGAATTGGCAAAACACATCGGTTCACTTTTTATTTGGACATTTAGTCTTGGATCTTTTTAACTTTTAAGTCTTTTTATTGGAATTAGGCTACTTAATGTGCTCAGGACGCTCACTCGCACATGAATGTTTTCTAAGCACCGACAGTCGAGTGAACATTAATCGCGAAGTCTGTTTTCAGAAGAAGTTTGACCAATAACATGCAGGTATTGTACATAATCGGCCAATCATGGCGCGTGAGAAGGTGAGATCTACAGAGAACAATCAAAGCGATGCAAATCCAAATCCAGGGTGACCATACGTGCCATTTTTCCCAGACTATTTTGACGAGGTCTTTCATACTTCTCTGGGCCTTGACAGTGTTAATTGTTTGGCAGTCAATGGCACAGTCACAAGCCTCCCGGTTTTCATCCAAAATATCTTAAATTGTGTTCCGAAGACGAAGTTTTTACAGGTTTGGAACGACATGGGGGTAAGTGATTAATGACAACATTTTCATTTTGGGGTGGAGCACCCCTTTAAGTGTATTTTTAAAGAAATGCTATATGTAAATGTTGGAATCAACATTGAGATTAATAAATGCTTTAGAAGTGTTTTCCATTACTAGTTTATGTTAATTAATGTAGTTAACTAGTGTTGACAAATGGAACCTTATTGTAAAGTGTTACCATTTTGCACAAAGAAGCCACAAAACTACAAATCTGGTTTATTGTTCTTAAGGACATAATTGTGAGATCTTACTCTTTAGTTTGTGGGAAAATTATTTTAGAATTATTATACATTTTTAATGACCTCTCAAATTTAGAAACAACATATTTGTACTTTTAATAATTCATTGGTCACACTCCAGGATTACTTGAGTGAACTGTAAAACAACTAAACGATAATTATAATTGTGAAAACTATATTAAACATAGTTAAAGCACCTAAAAATGCACTTTCCAAATACATCTCATTTACATTTTAACCTAAAATCTCGTTGTTGAAGAAGGTTCATGAACATTTGTCAAGTTATTTGTCAACTACAAATAGAACAATCAAAGCTTTTCAAAGAAACTACAAAACTAACTCACCCTTGCGTCACCCCTCCTCTGCAAACGGCGGTTGTGCAGTCCATTAGTAGTTAATGGGGCAACAGGTGGACAGTGTACTGAGGCCTAAGGGTTCACTGAGTAAGTGATACTGAAAAATAGCCACTCACTGCTCCTACCACAGGGGCCCCATTAATCTGGATGGCTGGAAATTGAGAGGACATCCTATGAGCCTTGATCTCAACCCTCTGACCCCAACTCTGTCATTCGTTTTTATTAGTCTGGAGTCAAATGTTAATCACATCTGAGCATTGACGAATCTTTTAGTGCTGCCAGACTTGTGCAGGAACCGTGCACCAGCAAACAAGCCGTTTTGGATGCTCTCCTGACTGTCTTAAATCAAAATGAAAGGGACTCCCAAGCATACATTCCCCAAAAAAGACCCCTGCCTCTGAATTTCCTTTCGAAGCTCACTTCATCATCTCTTGTCATACTGAGAAGAGACAGGAATGTAAGAGGGGAAGAGGTCAAAGTGGAAAAGTGAAGATATTACTGAAAACATGAAGCTCATGAAAACATCACAATTATAATTTCATTAGTGCGGTGCTGTGTGTTTACTTTATGATTTACAAATAAAGTCCATGAAAAATACTAACCTTAAAATCAAGTTATTGTTGTGTCTTCCTTTGACTTTGCTCTCTGGTGACTAGTGATTGTCTCAAAGCACAGCTGTTATTAAGCTAATAAAGCTGTTTCCTCAAAGTTCACGACCTTTAGTACCCCTGACCTTTGCTGTTGATCGTACTAAAATGTTCTGCTTTCCATTTGAACTTGCATGTAGGATATTTCTGCTTGATATTGCCGTCTTCTGACCACAGAGGTGTTCCTGACTTTAAGAAGATGATGTAACTAAGCAAGTCTGCTAGCAACCAAATTGATATGCCGGCATTTCCTCTTCAGGTGATTAATACAGAGGGTGTTTTTTTTTTTACAAACCTGTCCATTTTTTTTTCGTATTGATAGATTTTATTTGATTAAAAATAGACGTTTAGCATTTATTGTGTACTATACTGACTCTTGTTAAAAATAAGTACACTTTAGCACACTTTTAAACTTATTACAGAAATAATATACTACACAAAAAGTTACAATTTATATCAAATGCAATAACTTCAGAGTACTTTTCTGACCCACTTAGGTTATGTGTACATCTTTCATGTAATTTAATAATTAAATTAAATTAAAATAAAATACAATTTAAAGTAAAAATTTTAGTTGGCATTATTACAAATTTTTATTACAATTTTTTTTATTACATTATTACAAATTGCATTTTTTTAAAAAGTGTACTGAAGGGTGTCCTTTATTTCATTAATATATTATCTGCAAGTACAGTTGAAGTACACTGCAAGTGGACCTTCACTACAGTTAAGCACAAGTGAGGGTAATGATCCTAAATTTGAAAGTCTTTAATCCTTGTATTTACACCATAAATCACCACTTCCCTTTATGATGTGGTTTTTGAAATGCAAATGTTGTTATCTGATACCCTTTTCATTCTGTTAGCATTGATTAAGAACAAAGCTAACCTGGGCTAACAGGCACAGGTATCAAGTCCAGGTTGTGACCTGTAGCTGGACCCTCCCATCGTCTGCAGGGGAAGTTCATACACAACATGTGTGATCAGACTTCTTCACAAAGAGTGTCATTTTACCATCTATTGAGAAAGAGTTGTGTTTGAAGCTGCGCCTCTTACAGCCAATTAAGAACTTCATTAACAGTGTGTTGCTTCATAGACTGACTTCTAAAGCATCTAATGTTAGAGGCCAAAACCACTGTTATTACTAACCTGTCTGTGCATGGCACATGCCTTTAAACCAGAGTACTAGGGTTAAAATGCTCTTCCAGACTGGAGAAGTGCAGAGGCCAATCTTTAAAGGGTGCTGGAGTCATGACTATCCCCCTCAAAACTTGGCTAATGAAAATGCTCTGAAATTAGAAGCGTTAAGAATTTGCAAGTCTAGACTGGAAAGGTTATTTCTATACAGATTGGGTGACAGAAAATGATGGCTATCTCCACAGCTTTTGAGACGCTAAATGCAGGGCAGGACGATGGACCTGATAAGACAGTGGCGATAAGCTAGCATCTCTCTAGATGTATATTTATCAGCCTTTTCTACTTGTAATGAGCATGCAATATTTAAGGAGGTGAATATGCAAAATTCGGCAACAAAAACTTACGGACCTATGGATTGGAAATTCAAAATATGAGAATGAATATAATGTCCAAGAGCTGCAGCAGATTATAGGAAGAGTTATAGGATATTCATGCTGCTCGTTGCAACTAATGCTAATCAGTTTTTAATCTACTGATTTGATAATTAGGTCTTTGTGGCTCTACATTTACATATAAGGATATAACCTTAAAATGCAAGTTATGCACTGATGACTCAATCTCACAGAATAATGTAACTGTTTTATGAGGTGGCAATTTTGTATTAATTGGAATGATGTGAATCAAACCAAAACATGATTTTTAGAAAAAAATAAAGATTGACCCCTAAAAATAACCGTCAAAGGGGTGTAAGCAGTTCATACAAAAATGTACGAATGAGATCATATGAATTCACACTAATTAGCCAGCAATGGAGACACAACATTTCGTTCCACTGTATGTCCACACATGTAGCGAAATGACAATAAAGCTCAACTTGACTTGAAATGTACAATAGTTACAAATTGCCATGAAAGTGTCTTGAAAAATCTTGTCTGTAATGCATTATAGGACATGCATCTGTCAGAGCAGCTGACAGGGAAAGTTGCATTTAATTATATACTAATTAATTTGCTCGAAGCTCTTAATATAAAGCATTCACATGTACAGGACAACTTTAGGTGGTACCAGTAGCGGTTTTTGGCACGGGCGAACCGGGCAGCCGCCCGGGGCGGCATTTTTTCATGATGCATGGGGGGCGGCACGAGCAGTTAAAAAAAATAAATAATAATCCTCTGCGCCGCCGCTGCGAAGCGGTTTTCTATTATCTATCATTTCACTGTGAGGGGGCAAATTGGCGCCACTGCTTGCTGAGAAGGTGCCGTGCACAGAAGCTGTGTGAGAAGGGCATTTTCCATCCTCTCCCCTCCTTGCTGAACGTGATCGATTTCGAAAGCGAAAGTGAAACCGATAAAACAGTGCACATAAGAAAGCGATTGCACACATTAGCGAGCATCAGCAACTGCAAGCGATCACAGATTACTCTGGCGCCGGCTCTGTGCTGAATGTTACAGTCTATGTGCTGAACATAATTAAAAAATAACTTTCAGTTTTACATTAATTTAAAAACGTACTAAACAAATATAAGCTATAATGTTTTTATGTAAAATAATTTTGTTTTTCATATATTATTTTCAGACATGAGCAGACCTACTCATGTAATTAATGTTACGCATTTAACGAACACTTACAAGCGCGCACTTTGGCAGAATTCAATTCAAATAGTCATCAGCAGCCATTAGTTCTGTAAAACTGAGCATCAGAATGGACAAATTTGTTAAGGGAGAAAACGAAATGTGGACTGCCAGCGAAGGAACGCATTCAAACAATAATAGTCGCAGCATCAGCAGTGAAGAGAGTGCTGGACTTTCGGTTTGCCCCGCCACTCACTTGTAGATGTTCAGGTAAAAAGAAACACCCATAGGCTACTACTTCAGCAATCATCCTTAATTACAGAAATGTGGCAAAACATCTCTCGAGAGAACCTGAGATTATTATATTCGAAAATGTTTTCCGTATTTGGATCAACATAGGCTACATTTGTGAACACACTCTTTCTGCAGTGTCGCGTGTCAAGTAACGCTTCCGTGCGCGTCTTACAGACTGCAACGTCATTGTGCTGTTACTCCTTTTGAGCAGAATTTCACAAAATTGGTCAGCTCCTGACAGCATCAGGTGTTTTATTAATGGTGAGTAGAATTATTTATTTATTTATTTCAATAAATGTAATCGTTTAGATATCATAATATTTAGGCTATAAATAATATTATAAATCTGGTTGGTTTGTACTGATGACGTAATATGTAAATGCCATGAGTGCGGCCTGTGAGACTTGCACTTGGACCATAGTGCGGCCCGGTGGAAAAAAAGGTTGAGAACCACTGGTATAGAGTAGGGCTGCCACTAACGACTATTTTTATTTCGATTAATCTATCAACTAATTTATCGATTAATCTAAACGATTAATTTCCCACTAAAAAATCTACAATTTTACTTAAGAATATTTTATTAAACCAAATTAAATCCAAATTTCTATGAAATCCTTTTTTAAAGCAAAAGTAAAGTGCAACATAGAGTGCAAGAAGCAAGTGTCCATCTCATCTCACAGTCCAAATCACTGAAATCAGTTCAGTATTATAGTGTAAGAAAGACAACATATCCACGTGTTCTAGTCTAATTATAATCAGTATTTTAAATAAAGGAGTATTTACCAGAAATATTATTTACCAGAATTTATTTAGGAGAAAAATGTAAATGTGCAGTATTTCTGAAAAATAAAAATTAAAAAAATAAATAAATTAATGGAACCATTAAAATGGAATCCAGAAAATAAGAATTTGGTACAGATAAAACTGTAAAACTCAATTAATTAGACAGGCTTTTTGATTAATAAAATTTAATTTAACCCTTAAAACAGAGTATAGAAAAATGAAAATGGAAAAAAATGAATTTGGAAATAAAACGGATTTCATAGGGCCCTATAATTATAATAATATTTTTGTGGTAATACAAATAGATGTAAGTGAACAATAGCTTTTAAAATGACTTAAAATACATATATAATAGCAATGATGCAATAATAATTAGTTCAAATAAAGTATCAAAAGCAAGAAATCATATGGTTTTATTGAACAAAACTGTTAAAATACATAATGTATTATAAACAATAGAGCTAATGTACATTACGCATTACAACAAAGGCCTGCAGGGGGCGCCTGATGATTATTATTAAACATTACTGCGCGATCTAATCCTTGTTTAATATTGAACAAGCACCATTTAATTCAAATGTCCACTTAATCTTTCATATTTGGCCATTTCTTTAGGACAGAAATGCTGTAGCCGCTGTAATTAAATGAATATGTGGACTAGAGGTCTTCACGGGTCCAAAAATTCATACCCGAACCCGAAGAGACCCGTAAATGTGCTGCGCGGAACCGACCCGGACCCGTATTTTATTTGAAAGTGGGACCCGAACCCGTGTAGACCCGAGAAATGCCTTACATGTACTACCCGGACCCGACGCGGACCCGACCATTATTCGAAAGTTGGACCCGAACCCGGCTGGGAAGACACAGACCCGACTGCACCCGATCGGCACATATTGCACAGCAAATGCTATTAAGTCAATAAACATGTTGTGAAAAAACCCTTTTTCCTTAACTACTGTTAGTAGCCCTCTCCCTGACTGCGATGCATACAATCCTCCTTGCCAATAAATTTCCCTCCATGTTAGGCTGTTCCTCTCTCTTGCTGACTGAAAGAGCCTTCTTAATCCACTCATTATTCCAGCTTTAAAAGTCTACTTGCTGTCATGGAAACGGATGACTAATGCAACTTTTTTTTCTTGTTTTCTTTTTCATCTCGAGTCAGCTTCGACTGTTACGTTTACCCCTTTTGAACTACAATAACGATACTTTTTGTTGGTTGTAATAAAGACTCGGAGCAATTATATATTTTTAGCAAAAAACGCACAGAATTAGAAATTCGTTATACTTTACTGCGTGCGTGTTCAATAACAGGTGCGTCTCTTCAGTTTTGTTTCAGCTTTTTTTTCACATCACTCATGAAGGAATCCATGATCACCGTCCGCTTGCAGTAGGCTACTACATTAACTCCGCCCGCGCTCTGTTTCTGGCGGCTGAGGTAACTCGTGTTATTTTTTTTCTTCCACCTTATTTCCCGCTCACACTTTTCTCATCCTAATTTTACAAACTGCAAGTTACACACACGCATGCTGACTGACACTGATCACTCGCGGGTGCGGTGTTCTCCGATCGACTCGGGTATGTTAAAAAGACCCGGGACCCGAAGTAATAGATTGGGACCCGACCCGGACCCGGCTGACCATTTAAAATATAGACCCGAACCCGTACGTGTCCCGGGTCCTTGGGTCTCGGGTCCTCCGTGAAGACCTCTAATGTGGACATCAAAACGTGTAAACTCAGAGTGAGGGTTTGAGCTTTTATTTTGAAATCGCGATATATTCTCCTGTGTTTGCACAGGTTTATAAATGATTTACCTTACAAATCTGATGAAATGGCGCACGTTGCGTTCCCAGATGAACGTTATAATAAACCCAAACTCACAACAACATGCAGAGATGGAGTTTGAGACGCTCCACATGTAAATGATAAGTTTCTGTGGAACTACTGTGAAAGGAGCCACTGTGTGACGCACGTGCTTAACCTACACGCATGTAAATAATTAAAGCGCATATACTGAACTGCATGGCATATAATTATTTAATTAAATCATAGCTTTTGTGAATTCACAATTATGCTTAATTATGATTTTTAAATGGGTTTAATGTCATGCAGCCTTGGAAAATAGTCTAGTAATGTGTTTTATGGATTCTCGTCCGTGAAATGCGGCACTTCCGGTATTTTGCGGTTAGTCGACGCGAGCAAAATGAAGTCGACGATTTTTCAAAATCGACTAGTCGACTAAAATCGACGAATCGTGACAGCTCTAGTATAGAGCAATACTCTAATGGAATTAGTGGGCTAAAGTCAGTCACACCTCGACTTTCTTCCAAATAATGCACATTTCATTCATAATATTATAAATACAGGCCTATAGTTCCTGCACATTTTTGTTTTTCTGAATTGTGTGAAATGGCTAATAAAAATAGGTAATACAAAACGATTATGTGGTCACCAAGGTGAATTGGTTTAGTCTTGACTTCTGGTCATATTTTGTGCAGAATTGTGTTCATTGTCTTTTGGCAATGTTGGAGGTGGAGATTTTGCACCTTAAAAAGTGTGTATCCTGTTGTAATTGCAATAGTTAACTGGATTCTCTTATGTGTGTTTTTCAAATGTTCTAATGAAGAATTTGTGCAATTGAGAAAATATAATTTTCACTTATGTTGTTATAATAGAATATAACTGTGCAGAATTTTGTGGTATTTTTTTGGGGGGGGGCGCTCGAAGGGGGTCTCGCCCAGGGTGTAATTCAATGTAGAACCGCCACTGGGTGGTACACTTTTCTCGCAGCAGTTCATTCCGTGTTCCTCGCTATTTTCCACATGTGTTTTGTCCTTAGATATGCATTGTTTTCCATGTACAGCATGCAGCAGATGTGATTAATCGATTATCATATTCATTCGATTAATTTATTATTGTTTTATGGAGCTTGGAATTAAAAATTAACATCCACTTTAAATGTATAAAAAAGTGCAGCTGGGACATTCTTCAAAATATCTTGTTTTGTGTTCATTGAAAGAAGAAAATCATATAGGTTTGAGGGTAAGTAACACTATTTTTATTTTTGGATAATCTATCTTTAAGGGATCAGATCAGGAAGAAAAAGTTCCTTATGGTTACAGCTCATGGCACAAAATGTTTACCAAAATACTATTGCATGCCTGCAGTCAAATGAATCACTGAACTTGAATTCTCAGACAAACATAGATATTATCTTTACGTCTATATTTATCTATTTCAGACATTTAACACTGTTGTCACTTAGGCCTCCTGAGAAGCAATTTAAAACAGTCTGGGGCTGCCAAACTCAGTCTGTAGGTGACAGGTACTATCCTCAGGCAAGGCCCACCCATGCAGCTTAACATCTTCTTAAATTAGCAGTGTCTAGTGCACACCTTAACACACACCTGAAGAGGAATGACCGAAGGTGTACGGCAGTGTGTGTGTGGTTTGTAAGTGTAAAACAGTGACATAGAGCAGCTGCTCATGAGAAAACATTACCGTCATGTTGACACAGAGGAGAGCAAATGAAAACCAAAGTAAAGCCCTCTTTGTTTCTTTGTTTGGTTGTTTAACGACGACATTAACTGAGGCTATTCATTAAACTACATAAGACAGTTTGAGACCAGATTGACCACAGTACTAATGATGGGTGCCAGACATCTGCTCTGCTTTTTGCTTGACAGATTAAAGAGGTGTTCGGATCATGCTTGATTAGATGAACGAAAGATGGATGATGTGATTCAGTAGGTTTTCCAGTGTATGTGGATCTTTCTTAGATCTGTATTTTAAAGGTATAGTCCCAAAAAACGATAATTCACTTACCCTCACTGAAATCCATATTATTGTTTTGTTTTTTCTTCTATGGTAGACAAAAGATGGATTTCTGAAGCATATCCTGGCCACACTTTTCAGTGAAGATTGATAGGTACTGCCTATGAAGACATTTTAAACAAGATTTAGACAGCTCTTTTTCATAAAATGAAAGCCTACATTCACCAGTGACTGTCAAGCTCCAAAAAGGACAAAAAGTCAGCCAAAGATTTTTTAAAATATTTGTGCTATTCTTAAAGGGATAGTTCACCCAAAAATGAAAATTCTGTCATCATTTACTCACCCTCAAGTAGTTCCAAACCTGAATGAATGTCTTTGTTCTGCTGAACAAAAAGGAAGATATTCTGAAGAATGTGGAAAACAAAGCCGTTCTGGGGCACCATTGACTTCTATAGTATTTTTTGTCCTACTATGGAAGTCAATGGTGCCCCAAAACAGCCCGGTTACAAACTTTCTTCAAAATATCTTCCTTTGGGTTCAGCAGAACCCAAACCTTTTGAAGCACCTTTATTTTTAAGAGTGTACCATATTTGCAAAAAAACAAAACAAAACATATTTTACAGTCATCATTAATCATAATACATGATTTCAACTTCAAAGTCACTATATAGATGTAATGATAAGCACAGTCTGTTTAAACAAAGGAGCTCACAGGCGCTCAAAGTCTTACTCCCCCAGAAAACATATCTAGCACAGTTTTATCTTTGGTAGAAAATAAAATGAGTAAATATTTGAATATAACCCTACGCATTTAGATCAAATACAATTTATGTAATTTGTCAAACCTTTAACCCACAGAAAAAAAAAATCAACCTGTGGCAACAGTTTGAAATTAGCCCAATTTTGAGGAGACTTGGCAACCCTGAACTGCAGAGTGTTTGTGAAAATTTAACAATTAATTAAATCATAGAAATGTCCAAACCATGTGTGACAATGTATACATTTAATATCATCAAAGAAAAATGTGCAATTTAGAGACCTCTGTTTATTTCTCTCTTCTAATATTCTGTTTACGGTTAAAAAGGTCATTGTTGACTCCAGGTGATGTTTGGACGGAATCCTTCAGCTCTACAGTATTCCTGAAACATTACTTGCCACAATAACTCAGCTCTGCTGTACCTATTCAAAGCGTCTTTTTAAAAACCTCAAGATGAAAGCTCTCCTGCTGGAAGGCTCTTGAATGCTAGTAATAATCTGACTTCATTCGTACTAAAATTTGTCATGAAGAATGCAGGCTGCAGCTTTAATTGTGTTGCTTTAATGGATGACCTTGTTTCCCTCAGCCTCTGGTTGAACTCCATTTAGATGAGACTGCAGTCTGTAATTTAAGGAAGCCTCTTATCATTTCTCTCTCTTTCCGGCCTGAGGGGACATACGGTTCACCAACGGTCACACACTTCTGGGTATGATATGTCAGCAGGGGTAAATGCTAAAGAGAACACGGCAAACTGAGTCTAATATCATGTTTGCAATGGAAATCGATGTCAGATGTCTTTAAACAGATGTCTATATTTGATGGTTTTGGGTGAAGAGAGGTTTTATGTATCTGTATTTGTCCCTCAGCCCCCTTTCACCATGTTTTGACTGGGGACGGCTGAGTGCTTTGGGTGACGGACCTCACAGGTTTCTCTTCTCGGTCCAGATCAAAGAGAACAATAGACTTGGCCTCTGGTGAAGTTAAAGGGATTGTTCACCCAAAAATAAAAATTACCCCATGATTTACTCACCCTCAAGCCATCCTAGGTGTATCTGACTTTCTTCTTTCAGATGAATACAATCAGAGTTATATTAAAAATGGTTG
This sequence comes from Schizothorax lantsangensis, assembly GCA_027422415.1. Classification (NCBI taxonomy): domain Eukaryota; kingdom Metazoa; phylum Chordata; class Actinopteri; order Cypriniformes; family Cyprinidae; genus Schizothorax; species Schizothorax lantsangensis. The sequence continues at coordinate 14,665,111 of CM049840.1, forward strand.
TCTTCCAAGCTTTATAATGGCAGTGAATGGGGGTTGAGATTTTGAAGCCCAAAAAAGTGCATCCATCCATCAATCATAAAAAGTGCTCCACACAGCAGGGGGGTTGATAAAGGCCTTCTGAAGCAAAGCGATGCGTTTGTGTAAGAAAAATATTAATATTTAAAACTTTATCAATCGTAATCTCTAGCCGTTTTTGTAAGTCATATATACCTAGGATGGCTTGAGGGTGAGTAAATCATTCTCATTTGATTTTCATTTTTGGGTGAACTATCCCTTTAAAGGTGGTCTTCAGTTTGAAAAAAAATCCTCCACCACAAAAACTGCAAGAAGATTGACTATAGAAAAGAAAAGCACATGCAGAAAAAAGGTTGGAACATGGCTTCATGAATTCCTTTCAATTTACCAAACAAGCATAACATAATTTACCTGACTTGCAGTAGAGAATCCTGGAAGAGTTTGAATAATTAATGCAATCAGCCATAATCATAGGAATTGGAATTGTACTGTGATTCTGATGACAGACTTCAACACTGATTATTTTGGAACAATATTATTCCGCTCTAAAGATTGCTGTTAGTGAGACACGACTGTGAGGGAACTCACCAGAAACTCTTCGCACTATAATTTTGCATTTGAACATTTCACCAGTTCTCTATAGGTATTAAAATGTGCCATTTAGGACCCCCTTCCCCCAACCCCTTCACCCCAGCCCCTCAGTATCTTTCACCCAGATGCCTAATTTCCTGGCAGGGAACGTCTCCTGCAGACAGGCTGTTCAACGTCAAAATTATGCTCTACATCCTGATCAGTTTCCTGGAGAAGTTTGGCACAACTTTTGCAGAGCTATTTCTCAACAACATTTCCAAAACGGTCAAACTCATTTCAGGATTCATCACAGTCGCAGCAAACAGTGAACAGTTGTAAAATAACCAATGAAAACTAGAAAAGTAAGGTGTGCCAAGACAAACTATACTGTTGGCTTGGCAAAGAATAGTCTGAAAGTTTTGAAAAACACCTCAACGTTTGAAGTATATTTAGGGCTTTGTTTGAATACTGTAAGATCTGTACTGCATTAAGAGTCGGATAAGATCACTGATCAGTTTCTGTGTTTTAAACTACACCATTTCAATGGCATTTTCTGTATAGAGGAACTGGTCATTAACCCTCATTATTGAAGCAAATGGCATTTTATTTCAAGGGAGCTTTACAGAAATAATGTTTTTAATATGATCCCCACAGTCGGATACCTTATTTGGGAAAAATATGATGTTAAACAAATAATAGCAAGCTATCCAGACATGCTCTTTAAATATAAATGCTTTGATAAAATAATGTTTACTTGCAACCTTAAAGTGCATAAAAATATCAGTTTTGAGACGCCTTTGGGTTCTGTATTTAGCCTCAGTCGCTAAATCAACCCTGTCACATGAAGTAGATGAATTACATCTGGACTTCTTCACAGCAGTTATTGAGACTAATTGTGGTCCATTGTAAACCTGAAGTTGACTGAAAAAAAAGTCCTATTCATTTCTGCTGCAGATTGTGTTTTGACAATTCAATTATGTCTGTCTGTCTGTCGGTCTGTCTACCTATCTATCTGTGTGTGTGTGTCTGTCTGTCTGTCTATCTATCTATCTATCTATCTATCTGTGTCTGTCTGTCTGTCTGTCTATCTTTGTGTGTGTCTGTCTGTCTGTCTGTCTGTCTGTCTGTCTGTCTATCTATCTATCTATCTATCTATCTATCTATCTGTGTGTGTGTGTGTGTGTGTGTGTGTGTGTGTGTGTGTGTGTGTGTGTGTGTGTGTGTGTGTGTGTGTGTGTGTCTGTCTGTCTGTCTGTCTATCTATCTATCTATGAGTCTGTCTGTCTATCTATCTATCTATCTGTGTGTGTGTGTGTGTGTGTGTGTGTGTGTGTGTGTGTGTGTGTGTGTGTGTGTGTGTGTGTGTGTGTGTGTGTGTGTGTGTGTGTGTGTGTGTGTGTGTCTGTCTGTCTGTCTGTCTATGTGTCTGTCTGTCTGTCTGTCTGTCTGTCTATCTATCTATCTATCTGTGTGTGTGTCTGTCTGTCTGTCTTTCTGTCTGTCTGTCTGTCTGTCTATCTATCTATCTATCTGTGTGTGTGTGTGTGTGTGTGTGTGTGTGTGTGTCCGTCCGTCCGTCTATCTATGTGTGTATCTATGTGTGTATCTATGTGTGTATCTATCTATCTCTATCTATCTATCTATCTATCTATCTATCTATCTATCTATCTGTCTGTCTGTCTGTCTGTCTGTCTGTCTGTCTGTGGTATTACTGTTTTGCATTATAGAGTTCATGAAGATGTGGATCATCAGGGCTGATAGAGTCGTCGTAGAGTCTCTGAGAAAGAGAACCAGGGCAGAAGTCAGAGGTCAGAGACACTGAACACACAATCCTGCTGAAGAGCCTCTAAGCTCAAATGATTAAGTGGCCTTTTGCTTTATAACATTTGCCAGTGGCAACATAAGGACAGAATAGCTGGATAAAGCTGTCTCTAAAGGATAATGCCCTGAAATCCAAGCGGACTTGGACCTCAGAGAAGAAGATAAGACAGAAGTTCAGCAGGCCGGTGGGAATTTATAGACATTTAAAACAGTCTTAGCCTAAGCAAATTACTCTGTAGCGTGACTTAAGGACCCTGAGCAGTGCGTTGATCTGCTTTTCTGCATAGTTAATGAGCCTGTCATTAGCGTCACTGGAATCTGCTCTTCCTGTTGTGCTGTTTGTGCTCTGCTGAAGATGGCAGCTAATGAGGGCACAGACTGCTTTGCTGTCATCTGTTATCCGAGTCACTCATAATGCTGTAAGAACTTACTGATATAAATGGGTAAATTAAACATGTAAAATGCCTCAGATGTTGTCAGAGACATGATAATGAAGGAAAATGATCAAGACAGGACATGAGAAAGCTATATCAAATATCAAAGAATATCATTTAATAGTAAGGAAATTTCCACTGAAACTTGTACAAATTAGGGAATTTTAAATGTATATTTTCTAGGATTCATAAAATAAACAAAATTTGTAGAATAAATAATGAAAATAATAAATAAATTAATAAAATTTGTGGAAATGTATGCTCTGCTCTAAAATATTGAATCGCTTAACAAAAGGATGTCTGATTTGTTTTGTGAATCATTCAGAATGATTTGTGAATTTCAAGTTAGACAATGTTATGGATGCAGTGTTTTGGCCATAAATGATAGAAGAGCATTGCAAATGGTGTAGAAATGGTTTTAGTATGTGATTTAATGACAGATCAGAGGAGCACATGTTAACACGGTACAGTTACAGATATTCCATTGAGGGAGATGAACAAGACCACGAGTCCTTTGATGTGTCAACTGAACAGCTCCTAAATCTCTCTGAAATCACACAGGCGGCTGGTGTGTGTGTGTGTGTGTGTCTATGCATCATGAAGCATAGCGGACTGAACTGATCTGCCCATATGCTCTCCCGGATGCTGGAGCAGTCTAAGGTCTAGATCTCTGCACTCCCACCCCTCAGGTGTCTTTTGTTCCCACCACGGTGTCCCTCTCTTCCAGTCACAGAGTTACTTTGAAGTGCCAATCAAATCAAGAGGAGGCGCTCACAAAGAACAAACCGCTAGCACATAATATATTACTTTTTTCCTTTGTCTCTCACTCTATGTCCTTTTGTGCATTTTTTTCACTTTGTCAAACTCTTCAACACGTAATGGTATTTTTAGCACATTAAAAATGTAACGATATATGACATATCAGGGTCATGGACAGCAGGGAAAAACAATGCTAAATGTAAAAGCAGAATTAAACTAACTTGTTCCAGCATAGTTTTAATGGCAAAATAAAAAGGCTTATCAACTTTTAAAATGATGGAGAAAACATTTCCCATATATTTTATTACCACATGTACGATCAAACTTGGGGTATTAAGGCATTTGGTAGAATCTGTGCCAACAAGACAACATGAACAAATTGCTTTAACATCCCAACATCCTCAAAAACCATGAACAAAACTATTAACAAAAAAAACAGTAATGCCATAGAAGAACAATTTTGTGCTCCTCAAAGAACCTTTCAGTGAACATTTCTTTTTTTTTTTTTTTTTCGTAGTGTGAAGAACATTTTAATAACCAAATGAACCTTTTGTCCAATGGAAAGTTTCCATGGATGTTAAAGATTCTTCATGGAATCATAGATACCAATAAATAACCTTTAGTCTTGTAAGAATTGTTCACTGAAAGGTTCTTCTTTGAGGAACCAAAAATGGTTCTTCTATATGACATCACTGTAAAAACCCATTTTGGAACCTTTATTATTGACAGTATAATATTTTTTTCACATTGTCTATTATTAGTTCTTTGCAAAAACTTAATACATTTCAATGTTTGATTTTAAAGACATTTTGTTTAATAAAAACTTAACTCTGTGTTGGGTTGCCACATTCAGTGTAAATTATGGGTCTTGAAACAAAGCCAGACTTGCTGGTCCATGTTGAATTTGCATTTTAAATAGATTTACTGACCAGAATCAAGCATTTGACATTAGTCTTTCCTTTCCTAGAAATGATCGCTGTCATTCGATCGACCTCAGTCCTCACTTCACTGTAAATGTAACACAAATACTGGTGTATTAACAATTTTCACTCAGAAACTGCTTGTAAATTTCACAAAGAAAAAGCAAGTTGTATCTGTTATGTTCATGTTTATGACAGATGTAAGTGTTTGTTTTGTCACTTTTTATTTGTGGAGGGGTTGTCCTGACAGGAAGCAAATGTGTTTCGCATGCAGGAAGTGCAGATACAGTCATCTCTCACACACACACACACCGTGTGGTAGATGAGATAAAGGGATTAGTGGACTGCGGTTGTGTGCTTCAGCTCAAACTCTGATTGACATGGCAGCTCTGGCGTAATCCTGATAATCCTGTAGAATGCTACAGGTGCTGGAGGTCCAAGGCCTCTGACCTGAAGCCAAACTCATTCTCATACACACACACACACACACACACACAAGCGGTGAGATCTCAAGTTCAACAGTTCCTTAACTTTACCTCCCTATTCTAGAATAACATCATTTTACCCTGCATCTCTTTTCATGCTAAGTGTTTGGTGCCACTGTGACATGTTTATAGCCAAGAGCGAGAGACGAGCAGCGGGAGATGTACAAACATCTGCTGGAATCATGCCTAAACAATTCTGCATGGGGAATCGTCCGTGAGACGACTGTCATTTCTCTCACAACACTTAAACAAGCAAAAGGAACTGTTGTTCATTTTTATTGCACAGCTCATTGCATGAAGAATTGGTTTCTGTTTCTTTAAGTCATTCATCACGAAGAGACTTGTGCAAAGCCTGGTGTTCTGCTTTTTAGAGGCACATTTTGCCAGTATAATTGTCAAAGCAATTAAGACCAAAATTGCATGTTCGTGTTTAAATCCTTATAACATTTTCTTAAGGACAGAGAAAGATGAGTCTGGGCTCATATTTCTTATTGTTCTTAAAGCTATTGTTACTTTCATTTTCATTAAATTGCTTTATAAATGATAATGTAAAGTTAATTGTTTTAATCTAATGTAGTCATGATGATTCAGTCATAATAAAGAATAATGCAACTTGAATAAAACTAGTGAAATTAGATTAATTATCACGTTTGGCTATACCTGACAACCTGTTTTCTCCAGTGTGCAGCACATTTATTATTATTTATTAGAAATGAAATAACATTGTTTAAATGTGCCATACATGAATTTGCGTAAGGGAGACCAGGGCTAGTTGTCACAGGGATACAGTAAAGAATCAGTAAGGATGTAAGGATCTATTTTTTTTTTACAATTTTTTTGCACAGCACAATGGTCAACAACTGTTGTTTTGCTGTGCTATATAAATAAACTAACCTAAACCACCTTAAAAGTGACCGTAAAGACATTTCTACTTCAAATGAAAGCTGTTCAGCTGTTTGAACTTTCTATTCTTCTAAATAAATAAATAAATAAATGCTGATGCTGAAAATTCAGCTTTGCATCACAGGAATAAATTACATTTTAAAAGATAATCAAATACAAAACAATTATTTTAAATTGTAATAATATTTCATAAAATTACAGTTTTTACTGTATTTTGATATATGCAGTCTTGGTGAGCATAAGAGGCTTCTTTCAAAAACATAAAAAAGAAACTCACCAACCCCAAACTTTTGAACAGTTTTGTAGTTCAACTCACAATCATTTTTCTTCAAAGCAAGCTGTGACATTTTTATTGGCATACTTTTTCATGAAATAAATTATTATTTGGCAGGTTCCTGTTTCCTGTTTATTAGGAGTGGCAATTGTTTTCCAAATTAAATCTAAATAATGATAAAAAAAAAGATTAAATAAAATGCTTAAGCCTTAAGAGCTTGGGTATGAGTTCCGATTGGCCAATCCCGCTGCCAATCACACGCCCCTCTTCTTTAAATAGCGTTCACGGCCCGTCGTTCACTCAGATGATGACAAGAACCAGAGGAAGGCGACGGAGTGATGCGCAAAGACGCGCTCGTGCCAGTGTAACACCTGTGACTTCCTACATCTCTGCTAGATACCGAAATGAAATGAATTCAACATCTGCCGGGGACTCATGCTCCTATGTTTCCTCTCCCGCGGAGATGCCTGCATGTTACAGGGACCTATGCGGAGGAGCAAGTAACTTTGCCAATATGCTCAATTGGACATTGACATTACACACAGGAAAGTCCTATGGAATATAGTCCGCACTGTCACTCCACTCAGCCGGTGAAAAACAAACTTTTCGTGTTCTGCATCATGCTGTCACTGTGGGTGTACATGCTGTACTGCTGCGTGGGCTACTGCTCCACCACACCGAGCTTCATGATGGAAGAAAGGAGCAGTAGGGATCCACTCAGACCCCTCCAGAAACAAGACCTGGAGGTGTTCCTCAAGAGCCAGTCCAGGGACTTACTAAACAACGAGAGTGATGCTGACAGCAAAGGAGACGGCTGGGAGGAAAATAAGGGCGATGTTGCTTATGACGAGGACTCGGGAGTAGCAGGTGCCCTGAACGGGTCCGAGACCAAAAAGTTGCCCCAAGCGATTATAATAGGGGTGAAGAAGGGCGGGACGCGCGCGCTGCTCGAGTTTCTGCGCCTCCATCCTGATATCCGCGCGGTGGGAGCGGAGCCGCACTTTTTTGATCGCAACTACGAGAAAGGACTCGAGTGGTACAGGTACGTTTTTTTAACACGCTGTTATTCATAGGCTACGTTTATCATATCGTCAGGATAAAAGCGGATTAATACCGCGGAATTATGTGGCTCATATTCATCCCAGTGACACATAAACCTGTCAGTATTGTCATATTGTGAGCTATGGGGGGCTTGAGGGGCTCTTACTACACTGTTGAAGGTTTTCAAGGAAAAGAAAAACAAACAAATGTTTGACGATTGTTTTAGTTTTTTACATATACTTGCACATAGGTCTACGTTTCGTGGGGTTTTCGGAAAATCGAAAGAGCAAATTCTAAAATAGAATATTAATATTAATATTAGGCCTAATAATAACGGACCTCAAAAAACGACGACCTATAACTAAATTTCCATGACCTTTGTGATCTAGCTTATAATATTGCAGAAAACTTTTCTTGTTAAACATGTTTGGTGTAGAGGATTTAGTCATTGGTAATTACAATTTACATATCACAAACATAACTAATGCTGGGCATTATGCTGCATTAAAAGAAATCGATGGAGAGAAAAAGCAGCTTGTTGGATGCAAACATGTAGATTTAGTCTCACCGTTATGTTGGATTTATGGGAATAATTCTGTCCAGCACAGTGTAGTTTGGTAATGGTGAACTAGACCTAGATAAAATGTTGGAATGACTCAAGACAAACATAGACTAAATAAACATTACGCTCTCTGCTTGTGTAACACCCCTCACAGTCAGGTGCACTTGCACAACATTATCAGTCCGTAGAGGTTTGACCCTCACCTTTGATTCCTAGTATTTTTATTATTTTACCAGACAGCCATATAGAGGAAACAGATTAAATTAACTATGTTTTCCCTAGTGTGATTTTACATTAACTTTGAGTGAGTTGTATTAGGGGTTAATCAGGTTAATAGGGACATTTTTTCCCAGTCATCTCAATGGCAAAAAGTGTCCCATTTTACCTGAATTCACCCCAACACAGAAAGTTGTTTTGACCAGTTCCCAGTTAACAGGGAACGTTCTCAGAACTTCCCAGGCTAACGTTCTGGCAAGGTTTTCTAAAAGTTCTTTCAGTAACATTAGTAGAACTTTCGTTCAGAGTTATCTATCAGGTCTTTAATAATGTTCTCAAGACGTTACCACAAAAATGTTATTTATATGTAATTTATGGAACTTTTCCCCCGAAATGTTTCAGTTGGATGTTCATCTAATGTTAATGCTTTTTAAACATTACTTTTGGTTTCAGAACATTCAAAGAGTAACACAAGTATAATTAATGTTTGCAAAATGATAAAATGGAATGTTTCCATTAATGTTCATATAAAAAAATGGAGGTTTTGAATGTCATTGACTATCACCAATAAATTTTGCCAATTTTTCTAGTTATTTTGGCCAATCACAGTTCAAACTAATAATCAAACTATGCAATTTGTTTCATATAAACAGCAACAATGAAATGCGGACACATTCTGTTGGAAACATTAGCAAAGGAAAATGCACCCCAAAGCTTTTTATTATTCGAGCTGATACAGACTTTCTGTGGAGGAATCTAAAGTCCCAGTTCCTTCACTATTGATGCACAGTGGGAATACAAGGAAGAGGCAAAGAGCGGGATGAGCCCCTTTATCCAGGGAGCCCAGCAGACTAATTGTGAAGCAGAAACATGGAGAGAGAAGCATGTAGCCAGGTGGCCAAGTCTCCTGTGGAGATATTGAGCTCTGCTGCACTGTTAGTCCAACACAGAGGAGGCGTCCATGTGCTCCCTGTAGGAGGCGTTCAGAAGGGTGACTGAGCACAGCAGGGCTTTAGAACTGTACATGCAGTGTGACTTTTCATACAATGCTTTTGAAGAAACAGAGAGGCTGATCAATTCAATTAACTGGCCATTCATTTGTGGATATTTATGTTTCTGTTTCAAATATTGAACTATTTACCCCTTAACATGTTACAATTATGCATTACAATATGGCATTATGAACCCTGTAAAGTGTAAACCCTGAAATATTCAGAATAACATTTTTTTTCCAATTGTAAACAGTTTAATGAACCTTCAGACAAAATATTAATGAAAATATATAGGTAGAATTACTATACTAACTCAAAGTAACACCTCAATTTTATTCAGAGGCCCAAATTGAAATTTGGTGCAATTGTTGATATTTATATGGCCAAATATATAAAATTCTGATTCCTTGTAATATTAATCAATGATATCTTAATAACAGTATAACAGACTACTTGTATAAAATGCATAGAAATTTAAGTTTTCATTCACAATTTCTCAATAAGATTTAATAAAATCATATTTAAATAGTTAATCCTATTAATAGTTGATCCAAACTCTTTATTGTGACAGTCAAAACACACAATGTAATGCAATACAGTGATGACTGACAGATATAAACAAATACACATTCCTCAAAAGCCTGTATCATAGTCGGTACTTACATTTTTAAATGATTTTCAGTCTGTAAGTTCGTGTTTATCTTGAAAATGCTTGCTAAAAAGCATAAACTATCAGACAACAGAAGGCATCGATTTTATACAAAAGGTTTTTCAGCAAATTTTTGATTATGCTGATAATTTAGAGGTCTTTGAAATTTCTGTATCAAATATTATACAATAAGTTTAAGAGGGTTTATGGCATGCATGGTATTTTTTAGCTACAATGGTACTAAATTATTACCATATTCATATATTGAATAATGTGGTACAATGGTAATTTAATCTTCATATCTTGTTTTCAAGTAATCTTGATTATTAGAGCCATACAATGTTATGTTGGTCAAGATAACTTAACAATGTGGCAGTTTGAGAGGACACAAAAAAATAAGAGAGATGTTTTCAGAAAAGGACGTTGTGAAAATTTGTCTGACACAATCATACTTATTGACTCCGAAGCAAACATCCCAGCAGTCTGATAGAGTTACAAGGAGTAGCTTGTTTGTGGATGGCAGATGCTGGCAGTAAATTGAAAGCGAGTCTATTGAGTGAGATGGTGAATGTTTTAAAAGAGGATCTGTTGAACCCCCGAGGTTCTGCATTAACCCCAGTGAGAAAGAGCAGGCAATTAGAGTGAATTGTGTTGTTTCTTTCTTCACTTTGTATGCAAATGTGCTCAGAGGGTGAAAGTGCTTCTTGAGAAACCCAGCAGGATCTCCCTCAAAAAAAGCCCTGAGAGGAGCAGAATGAGGGGATTCTTAAAACATGCACGTAACTTTTCCTCAGTCTTGAAAGATTTTGCTGTTGTGTTTACTGATAAAATTGCTGCTAGCCTTTGTGTGGGATGGTAAGGCACAACTAGAATGATGGATTTGTTCTGTGTGAAAATGCACAAAGCCAGTTGCTTATAATTTATAATCCCTTGGCTCTTCTCTTCACTGGCACATAAAGACTGGCGTTTCTGTTCAAAAACCTTGTAAGTAACCTTCCTGTCAACTGCCTAAAAAAAACAAAAAAAAACTCACATGGATCCTTAACTCAAGCTATACTCTCATTTATACAGCACACTCTTAAATATTGTGTGAAATAGTCCATTTTATGTGAAGTACTATGATGCTGCCTGCTTAGGTCAAGGCTGACCTAAAACCTAGATATTTTTTGACATTTTAAGCCATTAAATACAAAAAAAACATTTAAAAAATAAATCTGATCATCCACACTTGTACCTGCAACTACAAAAAAATCAGAACGGAAAGTCAGCATCTAGTTAAGTGGCCTTTAGTCTAATGTAAACAAGTTTAGTCTGATGATGTAAACAAGTTTAGTCTAATGTAAACAAGTCATATTGATATTTTATGCTCATGTAAAGTTGAAAACCTCACAGTTTTCCCTGAATGTTATCACTGAATTGAGGGAGAATTCAAAACTCAAGTGTCTTAGAGATTTCCAGACTAGAAGTAAAATGATTTAATTTTCCCTATATTGTCCTATATCTTTAAACAGATGTAAATTCTGAGTTATGAGAGTGCACAAATGCTAAGACGTCATAGTTCGGTCATGAAAGGGTCCGCAGGCCCCCACCTTGTGCTTTGATGTGGGTCTGGAACGTGTCCCATAGAAACTCTGTCAGATTATTTGAAGTAGCTGCATACCACCACTTCTCGTACCCTCCTGGGTTTTTTGACAAAGTGACATTCCCACAAGAGTTCCTTCACAGGTTGGGTCTCTGCTCTTTTAAAATGACCCAGGCTAAGCACTCATTTTGCTTGTGAACAGGTGGGTAGGATATACTTAAGCAAAAGGGTACGAGGTGCTGTGCTCTATTTTAAAAATCATGGCTAAAAGGGCTTGCAAAACCTCTAGGTGTAAGGACAGGATACAATTTTTTTTAAATGTTATTTTGTTAAGCTAATTAAAAGAGATTGCAGCTAATAATGACACTATGGGTGGTGCACAGCAAGGCTAAATATATATAACACACCACTTTTAAAAATAAAGGTTCTTTATTGGCATCTATAGTTCTATATCTTTTTGAAATAAATCTCTTATGCTCACCATGGCTGCATTTATTTGATTAAACATATGATAAAAACAGTAATATTGTGCAATGTTATTCCAATTTAAAAGAATTGTTTTCTATTGTAATATATATTAAAATGTAATTTATTCCAGTAATGCAAAGCTGAATTTTCAGCATCATTACTCCAGTCTTCAGTGTCCTTCAGAAATCATTCTAATATGCTGATTTGCTGCTCTTGAAAATGAATCTTTTGTAACAAGTGTATATTCTTTAAAAAAAGAATCATCTTGAAAGAATCACACTGTATTGTAAGTGTCACTTGTGTCCAAACATGTCATAAACATCTTCAAAGAAGCTGATTTACATACAGTATACATAACCATCTAACACAAACGTAAGTATTGCAAAAGCAACCTAGGTGTGCGTTCAGAGCTGTGATTGTAACAACTAAAAACATTGAGAAATTCCACTGAACAGTTGCATAAGCAGACAGCAATTCATAAAATCCCTGCTGCAAAGTGCTGCTCTATGACGACCATCTTCTCAGCATCTCAGACTATCCTGAGGGAACTTCAAACAGCACCGAGACTTTAAAGGCATAAACAACAGCCTTTGAACATGCTACCTGAGCAGATAATGTAAACATAGGTTTACAGAGAGCTCTTCAAAAACAAGCTCAAGAGAAGACACAGCTCACTTCCCTCTAGACAAAACAAGGTAATAACAGCCATCTAACACAGCAGGCTCTCTAATTTAACACTGTGCTGCTGGAGAACTTTATTTCTCTAACGTCCAAGAGTGCAGTTTAATCTTAAACTGTGGCTAGTAAAGACTTTATCACTATCTGTAGAAGTTTGGTTTTCCTCTGTATTGCTCTTGGCTGCAGAGTTGGCTTGCTAAAAATCCCCATTTACTCATTATTTACTCATTTGCTACAGCAAGCAACATCAGCTTATACTTAGTGTTAAGAGTTTTTCAAAACCTTTAACTCTAATTATTAAACTTTGCACGCAACTCAAACTCCATTTGCTAGATATGAAAAGTTGAAATTGTGTGGCTTGTTGAGGAGAACATGCTTGTTGACCATGAACATTTATGGAGGGTCCCAAGTTATGTCTAGGGTCAATAATATTGTGTAGACAAAAAGACAATAAGCAGCCACCCATTAGCAATTATCTATCTATCTATCTATCTATCTATCTATCTATCTATCTATCTATCTATCACTAAACATATCCAGAACTTAGGCTACAAAATATATAAATAAATAAAAAGTAGTTTAGTAAGAGTATACTTCATAGTCTACTTTCATAAACTAAATTTCATGCAACTTTTGGATAACTTTTGGTGAGTACACAGCAGTTTACTATTGTAACACTTAATGTAAACTTAAAAATATACTTTTATAAACCAAAAGGTGGGCCAATTTAGCCCTAAGAAGAAGTACTGAAAAGCAATAGTATTCTGATGAATGTGCTATTTCTATATAGAAACTGTATGTCATGTATTTAAATATATTTGTAATTCAGTACATTTAAAATATAATGACTTTAAATGTAATATTGAATATCACACTACAGTTAAAATTATAATTTCATGTGCTTTACATGTGCTTCAGTATAATAGTCAACACATCAAAATTAAGCACGTAATGTACTTTAAAGTAAACATTTGACATTGAGTGCACATTTTAAGTATACTTAAGTTCGTTAATAAACAGCCATGAAAGTGTACTCTCTTCAAGTGGCCTTGTATTTCATTAATATTACCTGTAAATAGTTTTTATAAAGTATACTTAAGTACACTACAAGTGCACATTCAGTAAGTAAGCACACTTTTTTCATAATGGAAGCACAACTCACAACATTTAAAATATAGTTGCACTCTCACATTTATTGCTTTTCTTTTTTACCAATCATGCATATTTTGGCCACTTGTTGAACAGAAGCAAACTTTAATGAGTTTTGTTTGTAAGACAGCATGCTGGATTAAGATGTTTGGACAGCCATTGCTTCCGGCTGCACAGTCTGTTAAGAACAACAAATTGCGAAAGCCTGTCGCTCCTTTCCCAACAGCACTTATGTCTTCAGATTTTAAAACAAGGCACCACATTTGTGTCTGTCTGCTTGGATGAATAATGCATGCGGTTCTGATTCAGGTCTGTTTTGCTTGGGGACCAGGTGGAAAGCTTGATCAGTTGTGTTTGGTTTCCCTCTGGGCCACTACAAAAGGCACTGCTCGTGTATCTAGGGGACTGTGAACATAATTGCAGAGATATAGAGGCCCCTCTCCCCCCACATGCATCTATGTCTCATTAGGTTTATGTTTTTTTCACACCACTTATTAACGATGAGAGTCCAGAGAGAAATAGCAAGAGAGGTTTCTAAGATTACATAAGATGCACCGCATGCTTTTTTTTATTATTGTGGTAGGTGGTTAATGAGCTCGACCCACTACAATCCCCCTGACAGGATTAACCCTCAATCCCTCGACTCCTCAAAGCACTTCTTTCTTCTCCTCTCCTAGTTTCCTCCTCCAGTACAAACCCTTTCCCACCTCCCCACTTCATTCCAGTAATTGCTTAGATAGTATCTATTAAACTGTGTCTTGAAGGAGAGGTTAAGACAACAGTCTTTGCCTAGTAAAGTCTCTATATATAAATACCTCATTATCAGGCTTAATCATTGCGGCAGCATATCTTTCCCTACATTCAGCCCACGATAATTTTATTTTCAAACATCTATCAATGTCAAAACTCTTGTCACTGGCAACTATAAATGAGTTATAGTTGTTTCAAGCAGAATAGTTGACAGGCTTGTCCAAACTGTATATGTACATTAATCTTGTTTGACAGTTTAAAGGGCTAATATTACATATTTGTAAAACATTTTCTTCCTGATTGAAAGTTATTATCCCCCACCCCTCAGAACTGCTATAATTTAGTTTTTATGAGCATTGTCAATCTTTTTCTGATCCATAGAATTAATCTGGACTGCTTTGACTTTATAAGACTTTATAAAAAGCCCATTGCATTTGAAATGAAAGTGCTTTGAGTTTACATAGGTTATATCAGAGGCGTCATGCCCATTCAAAGTGAGGGGCACGTGCCCCTCAATTTTTGAGCCAATTGGATTTTGAATGCAGCTTCCAAATGACCAAAAAAAAAGCCGAATAATATTTTCTATATTTGAAACAATCACACAGCGTGATTAAATTGTTCAGCGCATCAAATCACCAGCAGCTAAATTCAAATTTGCGTTCGATGAGCCAGAGACAGATGCGTTTTTACAGCTCTGCGCATTATAACCAATCACACACGATGCTGTTGAGCTTATGAATGCAATGACCAATCAGGTGTTTAGATGAGTCATCGCTAAAATGCCTGTTTTCTTCACACTCGCTGACTGAATACCACTTTCTGGCGAATTCTTTAGTTAGAAGCAACAAAGTGCAGATGTGTGTACGAATCTGTAAGATATTCATTTCATCGTGTAAACAGCTTCAGTGATTTTAATGGGAGTTTTTGAGAGTACTTGAAGTCTAGACTGTCAGTGAAAATGTTCTTTGATAATGTAAATGTTCTTTGCTCTCTTTCTGTACAATGAAAGTGTTATGATTAGTAGCCTAACTTACAATGTTTTTATTCACATTAACTTTCAATATTAAATTCACATTAAATATAAAGTCAGTCGTATTAAAACTGTTATGGCATGACACCCATATCTGTTACTTAAGTAAACAGACAGGTTTTTATGCATAGTTAATAGACTACATTATTAGACTACTTTGACCATCGCCCACTATAGATCAACTAACATAATCAATAAAGGTGAGAATTGAGATATTTCATGATATAGTTAATGCGTTTGGGAATGTTTTGAATAAAAAGGAAAAAATAAAATAAAACAAGAACATAAGTGCTATTGCGAGATGGTCCTCACTGCAGAACACAAGATCCAGGGGGCGAGGTTGGATCCAGATCCAACTCCTCCCACCTTACATATACCTAAACCTACCCATCTCCACCCCCTGATCCCTAAACCCACCCATCTCCACCCCTAAACCTACCATCTCCACCCACTGATCCCTAAACCCACCCATCTCCACCCATAAACCTACCATCTCCACCTAGATGTGGATCCAGCCCCGCCCCCTGGATCTTTGTTCTGCAGTAAGGGGCTACTGCGGCTGCTTTGTGTCACATGACAACCCCCCCCCCCACTCACTCGTGCCCCCTCAAAAATAACGAGTGCATGACGCCCCTGGGTTATATAATACATTTTTTTAAGCTTAGCTGCACATTTGCTGTCCTGTCTGCTTCTATACCATTAAAAAAGTTTTGGGATCGGTAAGATTTTCTAATGTTTTTGAAAAGTGTCTTATGCTCACCAAGGCTCCATTTATTTAATCAAAATTCAGAAAACCCCCAGCCAGCAATATTATGAAATATTACAACAGTTTAAAATAACTGTTTTCTATTTGATTATATTTTAAATGTAATTTATTCATGTGATGCAACGCTGTATTTTCAGCATCATTTGCAACATTACAACAGTCTTCAGTGTAACATGATTCTTCAGAAATCATATTTGCTGATCAAGAAACATATATTACTATCAATATACTGTACATATGGTAGGATTTCATAGTTGAAACTATTTTATCTCAAACAACTGAAGTGAAAATTTGATTCCTCATGATATGACTTCTTTTTTTAAAAAAACTACTTAGGGTGATCTTTGTGTTTGTATGTGATATAGTGTTGATATCTTGTCCTCAATCAACCTTTTCTGACCCTGCATTGACCCCGAGTTTGTTGTTCCTATCATTACGTGCATTATTGCAAGTGTCTGGTCTTGTGTAAACATCACTCAACCTAGTTCAGCCATTCCCTGCTTGCTAGCTAAAGTTAAAAGACTAATTTGCCAATTACAGCATCTGGCCTGATACTGCTGATTCAGGTATCATGGGAGTGAAATGAACTCTACATACACATGCACAAACCTACTCTGAAATAAAACAATGGGGGGAAAGGAGGATGCTGTATCTTTTATGTACATTTCCATGCCTTTGGATTAATTACAATGTAACAATATCACCTTAAAATAAAGTGGTACCAAAAATAGTGCATTAAACATACAATATTTTTTTAGGTATAAAATCACCAATTGTTGCAGCCCAGTGCTTTTAAAAAAAGAAAGAAAGAAAAAAGAATATAAATATTTAAATTTAGTAAATCAATCAATCAATCAATCAGTCAATCAATAAAAGTGAACCAATTGCTTTTCAAAAATGCAGCTACATTTTTAATTAACAATTTATAATGTGTGATGAAAGTGTATGATATTATAAAGGCAATATGCTTGCAAAATTAAATACAGTAAGTGGATTTTATGTTACTGTACTGAAACAAAAGCAAATTATGACAATTGTAAAGATTAAAAAATGTATATTATTTTTTACGCACTGTTAGAATGCTATTTGATTTTACAATACATATTATTCCAAAGTACCATGTTAAACAATTTTACATTAAACCATAAATAAATATTTATTTTAGGGATAAAACAGGTGTACTATATAGCAGGATATTGCATTTACTTGTTTCTAAAGTAAGTGTACAAACTAAAGATTGGATGGCACAAATGGCCAAAATCTGCAAAAGCACCAGTTGTAGCAGCCACAAAAAATATTTTATTTTGGAAATTGTAATATATATTGTACCTTAAATACACTAAATACACTGGATACAACCATCTGCAAAATGCAATTTTGTCTTTTTGGGTGCAATACTCATTAGACAGTCCTGGACTATCCATGGGTGACCCTTCTGATGCTCAGACTGTCCTCTTTGAGCTCTGTGTCTTTAGTGCTAGTGTGTGTCCTACGATAGTCCTGCTGTTTTTCATATCTGTGCTGTCTGTCAGTATGAATCGTCCTTTGATACTCACCCTCCCCATGCCTCTCTGCTCCTAGGGAACTAATGCCCAAAACTCAGGAGAGTCAGCTGACCATGGAGAAGACACCAAGCTACTTTGTAACCAAGGAGGTCCCAGGCCGGATTCACGCCATGTCCAAGGACACTAAGCTGATAGTTGTGGTTAGAGACCCAGTAACCCGGGCGATCTCAGACTACACGCAGACCCGCTCAAAGAAACCCGACATCCCGTCCTTTGAGAGCTTGACTTTCAAAAACATCACAGCCAATCTAATAGACACCTCGTGGAGCGCGGTGCAGATCGGCATGTACGCCAGGCATCTGGAGCAGTGGCTGCAGTTCTTCCCCATGAGCCAGCTGTTGTTTGTGAGCGGGGAGCGTCTGATCAGCGACCCGGCCGGGGAAATGGCCCGCGTACAGCACTTCCTGGGCCTGAGGAGGGAGGTCACGCACAAACACTTTCACTTTAACCCCGCCAAGGGCTTCCCTTGCCTCAAAAGAGCTGAAAGCAACAGCAAACCGCACTGCCTCGGCAAAACTAAAGGCCGCACGCATCCAAACATCCATCCTGATGTGATTCAAAGACTGCGAGAGTTTTATAAGCCATTTAACAAAAAGT